>CM035789.1:49265909-49623409 GCA_020466265.1 Siphamia tubifer | reverse complement strand
GATAGCATCCTAAAAAAACAACCTGTGACCCAGTGACCGTCCACAGCAGTGTGGTTTAAAAACTAATCATTGATTATAATTTTTGGGGTAAATGTGTAAATTTCCTCAAGTGTTCATGTTTATAGTTGAACATTAGTGTTTGTTCTGTCGCTGGCTGAGCGTTCAGTAAATGATGTTTAAAGGGTCAGTGACCAAACAGGATGTTCAGGACGGGTTTATCAGCCCTCACTTTTGTCCATGAGAGGGACATATGGACACGCCCCTTTGCTACAGATAGACATCAGTGCCAGTGACCTGCTGCAGAACAACAGTACCAGGACCGAGCTGGACCATGACCAGAGTGGAGGGACTGTCCAGTCAGAGCATTTGGGAGGACGGGGACGAAATGATCCGACTGTTACGACTCGTAGTTGGAGAAGGAACGGAGCAGCCTCGTCATATTTAAACCAAAGATTATGATCCATGGAATGTTTGATCGCTCTGATCTTCCTTCTTCACTAAAGGAGACGACAGAGACATCTGTGGACAGGACAGGACAGCGGTGGGGAAAGGGACTGCCACACAGTTCCTATCAAGCATCAGAACCAAAGCTGACAGTGTCCCCTGCCAGGAAAGTTCACCACATGTTTACACCAAGGACAGGGGTTCCCTCTAACACTGTCCCGTATATTTACAGGTGAGGGACAGCGGACGTGTTGGTGAGCCTTACACAGGTGTTCCCCAGGTGGCTGCTGCTATCGGAGCTAAAGAAAAAAGAACTCCTGATATGGAAAAAGATATTTGCCATCTGTCTGAGCGTGGCGCTACCCTGATGGATACCCCCCCCCCCCCCCCATGAGGGACTTTGCATGAAGCCATTGCCCCTCACATGTCCAGAAGGTACCAACCAACAGATAATGGATGAAGAAGAGGAAGGTCACCTGGGCGGCTGTGGCTCAGTTGGTAGAGTGGGTCGCCCAATGACGGAGAGGTTGGCGGTTCGCGTCCCACATGTCAATGTGTCCTTGGGCAAGACACTGAACCCTGACTTACGCCCCCAGTAGGACTGACCTTTGACCTTAGAAACCTACTGGTGTGTGAATGTGAAGCTAATGTAAAGAGCTTTGAACCATGAAGGTGGAACAGAACTATATAAGTGCAGTCCATTTACCATTTACCCATAACACCTGGTACCGTTCACACCTGGTACCCATAACATCTGGTACCCATAAGACCTGGTACTAGAGCTGGGCAAAAAATCGATTTAGATTTAAAATCGAGTTTTATGGCAAAATCGACTCATATTTTAGGAAAATCGTGCAATCTGATCCCCCCCCCCCCACACACACACACACACACACTTTTTTGCCCCACTTTTTTTCCTCGTAAAAAGAAAACCATGAACCACGCTTCTTTCCGTAGTGTGTCACCCCAGGCCCCGCCTACGAGCGGTACGACCAATCTGTTCACACATCTGAAGCGAAAGCAGAACTCTGTCAGTACTTCTTCAAAATGTTCAACAAACACTGAAAGCTTTTCTCGTGGCACACCTTATCAGAGTCCTGCTCGGTTCTGATTTTGACATAACGCAACCGCCCGTACCCGTCATGTTTAAACTCGTATCCGACCCGTTTTCCGACGAAAAAAAAAATCCGCATCCGAACCGACCCGCTATAAATGAACCCGATATCCGACCCGAACCCGGAAGAAAATGTCAGATAGCCAAACTTAAATATAAACATTTATTGTCACGAATATAGTGAACAGTGACATAGCCAAGGCAGAGCCAAATAAAAATGTTTTAACCTTTTAACCTATGAACCGCAAATTAGACCCACGATCACCCACGTCCGACCGGAACCGAACCCGTATCTGACACAGCACAACATTTTTCACCCGTTTCGTGAAAATTTGCGGTTCACCCACGGGTCACCTGAACACACCTTATGATAAACATGGAACACGATGTGGAGCGATAACAGACACAATAACATCATATATCCAAAATATTGGTAACATGTTCAGGTTTATTGAAGTAGTTTGATTGATAATAAGGTTTAGTTTTATTTTGTCCTTACAAAGTAAAAATGTTACTAGTTTTATTTTTATCTTACTTTTGCACTACTACGTTTTTTACAATGTTTTTCATATAATATGAGTATTAATGTATATTGTTTTAGTTGTTAAAATATTTTAAGCTTTATTTTTTCCAACAAAATGTATCTTTTACACTATTTTTTTTGCACAGTTTTTCCTGTAACAGTGGTGGATATGTCTGGACTTACTACAGTTCATGTAGACAAAGTCTCAGGTTGTAGTTAGTTAGTTACTGTTTTATTATTTACACTTATTTGTAGAAGTATTTTTGTTTTACATGTTATTTAATAAAAAAAGAAGACGAAAGAAACCACGTTTCTAGTGTTTTCATTTTCATTTAGCCCACGTGGGAAAAAAAATCGTATCGTGAATCGAGTTTTTTGGGAAAAAATCTGAGATTTTTTTAAAAGAGAAAATCGCCCAGCCCTACCTGGTACCCATAACATCTGGTACCCATCACACCTGGTACCCATAACATCTGGTACCCATAACATCTGGTACCCATCACACCTGGTACCCATAACATCTGGTACCCATCACACCTGGTACCCATAACACCTGGTACCCATAACATCTGGTACCCATCACACCTGGTACCCATAACATCTGGTACCCATAACATCTGGTACCCATAACATCTGGTACCCATCACACCTGGTACCCATAACATCTGGTACCCATAACATCTGGTACCCATAACATCTGGTACCCATCACACCTGGTACCCATAACATCTGGTACCCATCACACCTGGTACCCATAACATCTGGTACCCATAACACCTGGTACCCATCACACCTGGTACCCATAACATCTGGTACCCATCACACCTGGTACCCATAACATCTGGTACCCATAAGACCTGGTACCCATAACATCTGGTACCCATAACATTTGGTACCCCCATGTCCAGAAGCAGAACCTGTCGGTGCAGGTTCAGGGGGGTTGTCAGTGCGGAGCAGAAGATGTTTATGGAATGTTATGTTTATGTTTATGGAAATATGAGCCAGGTACATCTGCTGGGAAGTGATGATGATGAGGAGGAAGATACTTCTGTTTTATATGATTACAAATGTCAAAATGTTTTTGGAGATGGCAGCACATGAACCATTACAGAGAAAATTGTATGTATGTTTTTTTCATGTTGTTAAAAGCGGTTAAAACCACTAAACAAACTATTAAAAAACTATTAAACAGAAAGTTTTGTTGTTCCAGGATGAAAAGCATTTATTTAACTTGTATGTTACTACATAAAAATTCCCCAAAAATAATAACAATAAAATAAAAAAGAAAATGTATATATATATATAATTGATTGATTGAATGATTAAATTGATTAAAGTGTCCCGCCCACATGGGCTCACAAGACGAACCATCATATGTTCAAACAGGATAAAGAATACTTTGTCTCTTCTCTCATGCCAAACACAGAACATTTGCAAAAGCAAATACATGTTTTGTAAACAGAAAACATTCTGGAAACCAAAAAACATCAGCATCATTTATACAATCAAAGAAATGTTTTCTTAAAGTTAAATAACACGGACAATATAAAACAAAATGCAACTCGTCCTCCACAACATTCAGGTCACACAATCCTTTTGGGAGACCTTTAACCCCGCCCACTTCCACTGCCAGAGTTAACCCCGCCCACTGCCAGTTGTCAGTTGTGCACACAGGGACCTTGTATATATGTTTGATATTCATCCTTAAATTAGATGTCGTTTCTTAGTTTTGCTTTTGTACAAATATCATATTTCCATTGTTTTTTAAATCCATTTAACAACTTCAAATGACACTGCAACTTATTTATGTAAATATAATTCACAATATTGCTGCCACCTCTTTGGCCCATGAGACTGTCCCATCTGAAGACCTTTTTGGTCAGTCTGTCCTCTGGACGCTGAGTGAGACGCTTCCACAAACGCACCATTTCAACTTTCTATTTAAAACACAAGGTGTCCATCCCATGTCCCCCTGTACACATACTTTAGGAAAGTACCAACTGCCCTGTTTTCAACAGCATTTCTATCATTCATTTCCTTGAAGCTCCGCCCACCAGAAGCATAGAACAGAAGGGAACCAACAATAGAATCAAAGTATTTTATATAAAGGCACATCTTTCATGTTGTTCACATTAGAGCCCAGTGCTGTCCCTCTGACTCTGAGAGGAACTTAGTTCCCTAACCCTAACTTAGTTCCCTCAGCAAAGCTCATAAAGTCACTAAAAACCAACTCCAGGTATTTATATGAACTGGTAAACACTAAATGAGTCTGACCAAACTTGAAATCATTATTACTTCTCAATTCATTGATTTTTCTAAAATGCATGATCTGTGTTTTCATCAATATTTAAAACCAGTCTCCATCTTTCACACCATGCACCTAGAATGTTTAACATCTCCTGCACTTTTGTCTCAGATGCCTCTTTGAAAACAAACCTCTCCATTGGCTCTAATCATCTCCATAGGAATTAACTTGGTTTGTGAATTTCCCTCCAAAAACCTTTAGTTTGACTGTAAATTATATAACTGAAGGCTTTGTTTAAAACGCATTTTAAAGATTTGCAACTTTTGATCAAATGACAACTGACATTTTTTAAATTCATTGTATAAACTTCATTTTCCATTTCTATCTTTAGCTTGAACATATTGTTTCTCAAACCTGGGTCAGTCATGTGTGTAGAGTGTGTACAGTACTGGCGTGTACAGTACTGGTGTGTACAGTACTGGCGTGTACAGTACTGGCGTGTACAGTACTGGCGTGTACAGTACTGGCGTGTACAGTACTGGCGTGTACAGTACTGGTGTGTACAGTACTGGTGTGTACAGTACTGGCGTGTACAGTACTGGCGTGTACAGTACTGGCGTGTACAGTACTGGCGTGTACAGTACTGGCGTGTACAGTACTGGCGTGTACAGTACTGGTGTGTACAGTACTGGCGTGTACAGTACTGGCGTGTACAGTACTGGTGTGTACAGTACTGGTGTGTACAGTACTGGCGTGTACAGTACTGGCGTGTACAGTACTGGCGTGTACAGTACTGGCGTGTACAGTACTGGCGTGTACAGTACTGGTGTGTACAGTACTGGCGTGTACAGTACTGGCGTGTACAGTACTGGTGTGTACAGTACTGGCGTGTACAGTACTGGTGAGACTCCTGTGGAGGTTGTTCTGGATGAGCTGAAGTAGCCATTGACCCAAACCCTCTGGTGTCTGTCAGTCAAGAAGGATCCAGAGAATGCGGGTTGACAGCTGTCTGGAGCAGTTTTCGTCCCATCAGATGAGGTTGCACAGTATTAAAAGCGCTAGAGAAGTCAACAAAGACCATTCTAATGAGTGACTTGGGCTTCTCAAGATGGGTGTGAGTGTTCTGCACCAGAGTTAGTAAGGTGTCATACACTCTTGTCTGCTGCTTATAGACAAACTGAAGAGGGTTAGCATGTATACTGGTCTGTTCCTGGAGCTGGGAGAGAATGAGCCTCTCAAACCCTTTCATGACCAGGGATGTTAATGCTACGGGCCGGTAGTCGTTATCACAAAGGGGTTTGTTTTTTTTGGCTATGGGACAGATAGTTGACGACTTCCAGAGTGAGGGGACGGAGTGCTCAGAAAAGATGGCAGAAGACACCAGCGAGTTGGCCACTGTCCAGTTAGGTCCTGGTGTCGTGTCTGGTTTAATCCTAAAGAGCATCAGTTCCATCTCTGCCTGCTGCAGCTCCACGTTTACCTGAGTAGGTAGCATCGAAGTTAGCTTAGCAATGAGTTCTTCACTCACCAGGGAATGGTTACGCTGGTCGAACCTGCAGTAAAACTTGTTGAGGTTCTCTGCCATGATAACCGACTCTTTAGCCATGTGAATGATGTGAATGATGTGAATGATGTGAATAATGTGAATGATGTGAATAATGTGAATAATGTGAATGATGTGAATGATGTGAATGATGTGAATAATGTGAATGATGTGAATGATGTGAATAATGTGAATGATGTGAATGATGTGAATAATGTGAATGATGTGAATGATGTGAATAATGTAAATAATGTGAATAATGTGAACGCTGTGAATAATGTGAATGATGTGAATAATGTAAATAATGTGAATAATGTGAATGATGTGAATAATGTGAATGATGTGAATAATGTGAATGATGTGAATAATGTGAATGATGTGAATGATGTGAATAATGTGAATAATGTGAATGATGTGAATGATGTGAATAATGTGAATGATGTGAATAATGTGAATGATGTGAATAATGTGAATAATGTGAATAATGTGAATGATGTGAATAATGTGAATAATGTGAATGATGTGAATGATGTGAATAATGTGAATAATGTGAATGATGTGAATGATGTGAATAATGTGAATGATGTGAATGATGTGAATAATGTGAATGATGTGAATGATGTGAATAATGTGAATGATGTGAATGATATGAATGATGTGAATAATGTGAATGATGTGAATAATGTAAATGATGTGAATGATGTGAATAATGTGAATAATGTGAATGATGTGAATGATGTGAATAATGTGAATGATGTGAATAATGTGAATAATGTGAATAATGTGAATGATGTGAATGATGTGAATAATGTGAATGATGTGAATAATGTAAATGATGTGAATGATGTGAATAATGTGAATGATGTGAATGATGTGAATAATGTGAATGATGTGAATGATGTGAACAATGTGAATGATGTGAATGATGTGAATAATGTGAATGATGTGAATAATGTGAATAATGTGAATGATGTGAATAATGTGAATAATGTGAATGATGTGAATAATGTGAATGATGTGAATAATGTGAATGATGTGAATAATGTGAATAATGTGAATGATGTGAATAATGTGAATGGTGTAAATAATGTGAATAATGTGAATGATGTGAATAATGTAAATAATGTGAATGATGTGAATAATGTGAATAATGTGAATGATGTGAATAATGTGAATGATGTGAATGATGTGAATAATGTGAATGATGTGAATAATGTGAATGATGTGAATAATGTGAATGATGTGAATAATGTAAATAATGTGAATGATGTGAATAATGTGAATAATGTGAATGATGTGAATAATGTGAATGATGTAAATAATGTGAATAATGTGAATGATGTGAATAATGTGAATGATGTGAATAATGTAAATAATGTGAATGATGTGAATAATGTGAATAATGTGAATGATGTGAATAATGTGAATGATGTGAATAATGTGAATGATGTGAATAATGTGAATAATGTGAATGATGTGAATAATGTGAATGATGTGAATAATGTAAATAATGTGAATGATGTGAATAATGTGAATAATGTGAATGATGTGAATAATGTAAATAATGTGAATAATGTGAACGCTGTGAATAATGTGAATGATGTGAATAATGTAAATAATGTGAATAATGTGAATGATGTGAATAATGTGAATAATGTGAATGATGTGAATAATGTAAATAATGTGAATGATGTGAATAATGTGAATAATGTGAATGATGTGAATAATGTAAATAATGTGAATGATGTGAATAATGTGAATCATGTGAATAATGTGAATGATGTGAATGATGTGAATAATGTGAATGATGTGAATAATGTGAATGATGTGAATAATGTGAATGATGTGAATAATGTAAATAATGTGAATGATGTGAATAATGTGAATAATGTGAATAATGTGAATGATGTGAATAATGTAAATAATGTGAATGATGTGAATAATGTGAATAATGTGAATGATGTGAATAATGTGAACGATGTGAATAATATGAATGTGAATAATGTGAATGATGTGAATAATATGAATAATGTGAATGTGAATAATGTAAATAATGTGAATAATGTGAATGATGTGAATAATGTGAATAATGTGAATAATGTGAATGATGTGAGTAATGTGAATAATGTGAATAATGTGGATGATGTGAATAATGTGAATAATGTGAATGATGTGAATAATGTGAATAATGTGAATGATGTGAATAATGTGAATAATGTGAATGATGTGAATAATGTGGATGTCAATAATGTGAATGTAAATAATGTGAATGTAAATAATGTGAATAATGTGAATGATGTGAATAATGTGAATGATGTGAATAATGTGAATGATGTGAATAATGTAAATAATGTGAATAATGTGAATGATGTGAATGATGTGAATAATGTGAATGATGTGAATGATGTGAATAATGTGAATGATGTGAATGATGTGAATGATGTGAATAATGTGAATGATGTGAATAATGTGAATGATGTGAATAATGTAAATAATGTGAATAATGTGAATGATGTGAATAATGTGAAGGATGTGAATAATGTGAATGATGTGAATAATGTGAATGATGTGAATAATGTAAATAATGTGAATAATGTGAATGATGTGAATAATGTGAATGATGTGAATAATGTAAATAATGTGAATGATGTGAATAATGTAAATAATGTGAATGATGTGAATAATGTGAATAATGTGAATGATGTGAATAATGTGAATGATGTGAATAATGTGAATGATGTGAATAATGTAAATAATGTGAATGATGTGAATAATGTGAATAATGTGAATGATGTGAATAATGTGAATGATGTGAATAATGTGAACGATGTGAATAATGTGAATGATGTGAATAATGTAAATGTGAATAATGTGAATGATGTGAATAATGTGAATGTTGTGGATAATGTAAATAATGTTGTAAAGGACCACACTAATCCTTTAATATGTTCGTCATTTGTGTCTGTAAACTACCTAAATGTTTTTGTTGGAGTTTTAATTCTATCAACAAATATAAATGAAATTGTCAAAGTTGGTAATTAATGATGCTGTTTTGTATATGACTTTTAAAATAGTTAAATCATGTATGTGAGTGACTATTGTATGTGTATGAATGGACTTTAGTGTGTGGTGAATTTGTCCCTTGATGGATGCCGTAGCTCCACAAGATGGAGTATATAAAGGTCATTAAACAGGTGTGGGTAATGAGGGAAGCTGCTTTGTCTCAACCTGAGCCCAGCTCAACTCAGGCTTCATTGCCACAAAGAGACTTTGACAACAGAATAGAAGGTGAATGGACATTAAGCATCCTTGGTGAGCGCAGTGAGGTATGTTTGTTTGATTGATTGATTGAATGTAGTTTGAGATTTTAAATTTTGATGCACAAATGTGAAACTTGTACTGTGAAGATTATATGGTGATGTGGTTTTTTTGTGTATTTGTATACCCTGACACAGTTTTCACGGTGCTATGGTGAATTTAAGAAACCTGCTGAAATAAAAAGAAAAGACACCCTAGTCATCAGTCGAGACTCTCTTTGGGGATCCAAGGGTTGCTACAAATGTGAATGATGTGAATAATGTGAATGATGTGAATAATGTGAATGATGTGAATAATGTGAATGTTGTGAATAATGTGAATGATGTAAATAATGTGAATAATGTGAATGATGTGAATAATGTGAATGTTGTGGATAATGTAAATAATGTGAATAATGTGAATGATGTGAATAATGTGAATGATGTGAATAATGTGAATGTAAATAATGTGAATGATGTGAATAATGTGAATGTGAATAATGTGAATGTTGTGGATAATGTAAATAATGTGAACAATGTGAATGATGTAAATAATGTGAATGATGTAAATAATGTGAACAATGTGAATGATGTGAATAATGTGAATGATGTGAATAATGTGGGTGTGAATAATGTGAATGTAAATAATGTGAATAATATGAATGATGTGAATGTGAATAATGTGAATGATGTAAATAATGTGAACAATGTGAATGATGTGAATAATGTGAATGATGTGAATAATGTGAATAATGTGAATGATGTAAATAATGTGAATGATGTGAATGATGTGAATAATGTGAATGTAAATAATGTGAATAATGTGAATGATGTGAATGATGTGAATGTTGTGGATAATGTAAATAATGTGAATGATGTGAATAATGTGAACAATGTGAATGATGTAAATAATGTGAATGATGTAAATAATGTGAATAATGTGAATGATGTAAATAATGTGAATAATGTGAATAATGTGAACAATGTGAATGATGTAAATAATGTGAATAATGTGAATAATGTGAATGATGTAAATAATGTGAATGATGTAAATAATATGAATGATGTGAATAATGTGAATGATGTGAATGATGTGAATAACAATGTAAACAGTTAAATCCGCCTCTGGAACGTGTGTTAGTGTAACGAGTTCTTTAGTTAAAAATTCAAACACATTAGATTTTAAACTGTTTATTTTTCATTTGTGAACGGTCTGCATTAGTGACCCCCCCCCCATATGAAGACAGGAAGTGTGCAACCTGTTATAGTGCAGGGTGGTAACAGGGTGGAGGTTTATGGTGCAGGGTGGTAACAGGGTGGAGGTTTATAGTGCAGGGTGGTAACAGGGTGGAGGTTTATAGTGCAGGGTCGTAACAGGGTGGAGGTTTATAGTGTAGGGTGGTAACAGGGTGGAGGTTTATGGTGCAGGGTGGTAACAGGGTGGAGGTTTATGGTGCAGGGTGGTAACAGGGTGGAGGTTTATAGTGCAGGGTGGTAACAGGGTGGAGGTTTATAGTGCAGGGTGGTAACAGGGTGGAGGTTTATAGTGTAGGGTGGAGGCTGTACAGAGCAGCTTCACACTGTCTCAGTCGTGCTTCCTTTCGTGCTATAATTTCATCTTGTTCTAGAGCCTGAAAATCCACTTCCTGTGACAGAAAGGTGGAGTCGTACTCTCTGCTCCACCTCTGATCATAAGAACTAAAGTCCAGGTAACGGTGAGTGGTGTCCTGGTTCTGAGTGGGATGGTCTGCACTATGGTCCAGGTTTTGGTCCTGTTGGTGGTCCAGGTGGTGGTCCTGCTGGTGGACCAGGTTTTGGTCCTGGAGATGGTCCAGGTGGTGGACCTGGTGGTAGACCAGGTGGTAGTCCTGGTGGTGGTCCTGGTCAGGTGGTGGTTGGAGGTCCAGTGTGTGAGTGTTGTCAGGAGGTTGTGGGACTGAAGCTCCACCTGTAGATGTTAGGACGTGTCCCCCTTTATCATAGACGTCGTCCTCGTGTTCATTCACTGTGTTTTTACAGATGCTGGTTCCAGTCCCCTGGAGTTCCTGAAATAGAAAGAGCTGTGAGATACAAGATCTAAACAATGAGATCAAAAGTTTAAATGGTCAAAAAAGGTTAAAAGATCAAATAAAAGTTTCAATGATCCAAAAACATTTAAATGATCCAAAAACGTTTAAATGATCCAAAAACGTTTAAATGATCAAAACAAGTTTAAATGATCCAAAAACGTTTAAATGATCCAAAAATGTTTAAATGATCCAAAAATGTTTAAATGATCCAAAAACGTTTAAATGATCCAAAAACTTTTAAATGATCCAAAAACGTTTAAATGATCCAAAAATGTTTAAATGATCCAAAAACGTTTCAATGATCAAATAAAATATTAAATGGTCAAAAAAGTTTCAATTATCAAATAAAAGTTTAAAGGATAAAAAAAAAGTTTAAATGATCAGATCAAAGTCACTTCATATGTTCTAACCCTAGTGGACCAAGGGACCCTAAACCAATAATAGAAATAAGACAGTGAATGAAGTGTGGAACAAAAACATGGTCTGGTTCAGTCGTGAACAGGAGGATGTGCTTCAGTATTTACTGTTAAAATGTTTTAATAACACAAGTGTTTGACACATGTTGATGACAGATGACAACTGTTTACTCCAAATGTTTGCACAACCTCCTGAAATGATCTATTACACATGTTATTACACATGTTATTACATGTGTTATTACACATGTTATTACATCTTATTACACATGTTCACCGACTGGTTGTGATGAAGCACCACATGGTTTGACTTATTTCATCATGTTGACAGTTGGTCTTTGGTCCAGGGGACGTATATAGCGTCAAAACACGGTATATGTGGTGATATTTTCCTACAGCCAAAACTCTTACCTGTGTGTTGATGACATGTGACTGAGCTGATGTTGAAGGAGGGGAACTGTGTTGATCGTCTGTCTCTCCTTTTTTAGCGGACTTCTTAATGGACAGGAAAACTCGGCTTTGGTGGATGATGATGGCGGCCTGCTGTGTCCAGAGCGGTAACCCGTCAGGTATGGGCTGCTGTTTGTGCGACACCTTGGCCCCAGGTAAAGTTTGTTTCAGTATCTTGTAGGCGGTGTGGTTGGCAGAGACAAAAGGCATCTCCATGGGGTTGTGACAGCTGGCAGCCAATAGTGATGCCATGTTTTCCTGGATGCAGTTTAGAGTCTGGGCGAACGTCATCCGTATGTCCGCAGGACAAATCCATACACATTGGTGAGAGTCTGCCACGACCTTTAACCCCTGACGGTCAGAGGCGGAGACACCGATGGACCTGAGCAGGGACTTGTGTAAACTGTGCAGGGGAACGCTTTTCACCTCCGCCTCCACAGGGATGTAGATTTCCAGGCCTCTACACACATCCATATTCTGTTGTATTTACATAAATGACAAAAAAAACCATCTCATAAACTGTTTAACCCTTTGGTGCATGAATTAGGACTACTTTACTGGAGAATTATTTACTGTTTTTATTCTTCTTCAGGCTGAAAAATAGCCTAGACAGTGACTCTGGGGCTTTAAGGCATTCTATTACAGCAGGTCAAAGTACTCACATTCTGTACTGCAGTACAGGTACAGCTACTGGTGTGAAAAAATACTCTGGTAAAAAGTACAAGTACAAAAGTACAACTTCTCAACTGTAATAAAGTAAAAAGGATTTTTCTTTTTAATAATGCAATAAAATGTATTTAACCAGGAAAAATAAGAAAAAAAGTTTCAAAAGTATCGGTAGATAATGTGTTTGACACCGTTCCTCACTTTTGTAGTTATAGACAAGACATGTAGAAAAAACAGGGGTGTATATATATATATATATATATATATATATATATATATATATATATATATATTGGATAATTTTAAGAGAAAAAGTAAAGAATCTGAAAAAACGTGAGGATTATGAGACAAAAAGTAAATATGTGATTGAAAGGTCAGATAAAAGATGTGAACTTGCATGAGTTATTGCTTTTGTACTTTACACAAGTATTTATGTCCAGTTAGCTTAGCTTGTCTATTAGCATGTCTGCTAGCTTGTCTATTAGCATGTCTGCTAGCTTGTCTATTAGCATGTCTGCTAGCTTGTCTATTAGCTTGTCAGGCATTTACAGGATGATTATAAGTTAACTTCCATTGAAATGTGACGCAGAGTTTGTGTTAAATCTACCAAAATGAAACAAGTTAAATAAAAAATCATTCATTATAATTTGGGCTCATTTTCTTCTTTTCTTACCGAACAAGTCGTCCAGATACAACATCCAACTTCTTTTCAGTACAAGGGAACTTCCGGTACTTCGCGTAAGCTTTTCAGAATAATAGTCTTAGGTTTTCTTATTTAAAGTGAAGAACAACAAAACATACACAAATGATCAAATGTGAGCATAATTCGGATATATTTAAGCAGGACAGTGTGTAAGATGAATAAAATATAGACCCATTAAAATGAGTGCCTACGTCGGAACTGCGCGTGCGCAGGAATCCTTTACAGGGTATATTAGACAGAGGTAGAAGTAAGGTAACTAAGTAAAAGTACTTAATTACTGTACTTAAGTAGATTTTTTTTAGGTATGTGTATTTTATACTCTTTACATTTATACATTTGTACTCTTTACATTTATATACATATTCAGTGGCGTGCACAGACATTTTGGGGACAAGTGTTCTGGAAGAGAAAGGGGAACATTTTTTTGCGCACGTTATTATATTGTGAGATTAAAAGGAAAAGCATTACACACATACTGAATGGTATTTGACTTTTATTTGTAACGTTCTTTAAAAGTGAGTTTTCAACCTGTTTTCAATGGTTAAAAAGTCTGATAAAGTCTATATTATATTATCTATATACAGTCTATATATTATATTATCTATATACAGTCATCCTCAAATGTTTGGATAAACTCTGGACAGAGGTGTGTAAATGGTATCTTTTCAAAGCAGATAAATGTGTTTACCCTTCACTCTAATAACAGACTGTAGTAAAGTGGACTATACTCTAATAACAGACTGTAGTAAAGTGGACTATACTCTAATAACAGACTGTAGTAAAGTGGACTATACTCTAATAACAGACTGTAGTAAAGTGGACTATACTCTAATAACAGACTCTTTACATTTATATAAATATTTGTACTTTATACTTGTTAAATTCTCAGAATACTCATTACTTTTTCAAACTAAACATGTAAACAGTAAAAATGTGAACTGTCACTTTTTGTATCATAATGACTTTTTCATGACTATGTCATTTTCTCTCTTATAATTTTGACTCTTTTTCTCTTAATTATGTGTTTCTTCATCTCAAATGTATTACTTTTTTACATTTAATCTCAATAGTGACTTTTTTGCCCATGTTTCCTCCATTTCCATAAAAGTAAGTAAATGTGATCAAACACATTCTCTACAAACTAACTGAAGGTTCAAGGATTTATTTTAGATACTTTTGAAACATGATTTTTTCTTGTTAAATAAATATTATGTTCATGACAAAATAAAAAATTATTTCTTTATTACACTTCAGTAGTTGTACTTTTTTACATTTACTTCAGTAAAACAGTTGAATCAGTACTTTCACACCAGTTGTTGTATTTATACTGTAGTACAGCATGTGAGTACTTTTACCTCCTTGGATATTGGATAATGGACTACAACAATACATATTCATTTCATATAAAAATAATTTCTAATTTGACCTGTAGTCACATGAAGTAAACCAGTGTAATTTTAAAGGAGTCGTTCTAATCACTTTGTGGCACGTGTGAAGCATGTTGTCATGGAAACAGATGTGGTCAGGTGGTTTGGTTTTGCTTTGGTCTGAAAGATGTTTGAACAGTTACTGTATCTGTACACTGTAAAAAAAATATGATAAACAATAGAACTCTATTATGCACTGTAAAAAAATCTGACTGAGTTTAATTAATATTAACTAAATACATTCTATTAAGCTATAAATATATAAAAGCAGACTTAGTACAGTTTGGTTTATTATGTTAAGTTCATGACATTTTAACTGCATTTGGGGTGGTACGGTGGTGCAGTGGTTAGCACGGTGGTGCAGTGGTTAGCACTGGTGGTGCAGTGGTTAGCACGGTGGTGCAGTGGTTAGCACTGGTGGTGCAGTGGTTAGCACTGGTGGTGCAGTGGTTAGCACTGGTGGTGCAGTGGTTAGCACGGTGGTGCAGTGGTTAGCACGGTGGTGCAGTGGTTAGCACGGTGGTGCAGTTAGCACGGTGGTGCAGTGGTTAGCACGGTGGTTAGCACGGTGGTGCAGTGGTTAGCACAGTGGTTAGCATGGTGGTTAGCACGGTGGTGCAGTGGTTAGCACGGTGGTTAGCATGGTGGTGCAGTGGTTAGCACAGTGGTTAGCATGGTGGTTAGCACGGTGGTGCAGTGGTTAGCACGGTGGTTAGCATGGTGGTGCAGTGGTTAGCACAGTGGTTAGCATGGTGGTTAGCACGGTGGTGCAGTGGTTAGCACGGTGGTTAGCATGGTGGTTAGCACGGTGGTGCAATGGTTAGCATGGTGGTTAGCACGGTGGTCTTTGTTTTTTGTTGAAAGGATAAACCCCTTGAGATCTCACATCTCATTTTCAAGGGGGTCCTTTAACAGAACAATACAAACAATACAAGTGCAGTGGTTAGCACTCGTGCCTCACAGACAGAAGGTCCCTGGTTCAAATCTTACACCAGACCTTTCTGTGTGGAGTTTGCATGTTCTCCCCGTGTCCGCGTGGGTTTTCGCCGGGTACTCCGGTTTCCTCCCACCATTCAAACACATGCACTGATAGGTTAACTAGTTAATTAAATTGTCCATAGGTGTGAAATTGTCAGTGATTGTTTGTCTCTATATGTTCAGTCCTGAGACGAACTGGCGTCTCATACAGTGTGACCTCTGACCCCAACTTTGCCCATTGTAGCTGGATTAGGCCCCCAATGACCCCTGTGACCCTCGTGAGGATAAAGCGGGTTCAGATGACGAGTGAGTGAGTAACTGCATTTGATGTGGTTCTGTTTCAGGTGGTCTTTGCTTCAGTGCAGGTCCAGACCAGTAGAAGGACAACAGGGACACGTGGTTCTCTTGCGGGTCCTCCCCACTCTGCTGACTTTTGTGTTTATATGACTAAAGGTTTGGTTCTGTTGAAGGTCTTTGTTGTCTGTGCTGAGCAGGCTTTCATCTAATGGTTCTGTACTGGGCAGGTCTTCATCTAATGGTTCTGTACTGGGCAGGTCTTCATCTAATGGTTCTGTACTGGGCAGGTCTTCATCTAATGGTTCTGTACTGGGCAGGTCTTCATCTAATGGTTCTGTACTGGGCAGGTCTTCATCTAATGGTTCTGTACTGGGCAGGTCTTCATCTAATGGTTCTGTACTGGGCAGGTCTTCATCTAATGGTTCTGTACTGGGCAGATCTTCATCTAATGGTTCCATGTAACACATTCCTGGCTCCAGTGTTTGTCTGTATGAACTTTGACCCTTTGTGAGGCATGTGTTATAGTGTAGTGGTTCTGGTTCCATGTCCAGGTGTGTCCTCTTTAATCCACATGTGTTTCTAACCCTTGCAGACGGTGAAGTCACATGGGTTCTGTGTAAACACACTTTCACATCAGCTGTTAGTCCAAAAGTCTTCCTCAGAACACCCTCAGACACCACACAGGGTTGGAGCTCATGTGGAGAGTTCTAGAGAGAAAACAAATGTATTTATTTATTTATTAGAATATAAAATAGACTGAACAAAAATGTCAGAAAGGCTGGAACGCTAACAGTCAGCAAACATGTTCCCATCCTTTGAATGTATGGTTTTATTCTGTTCATGATCAGTGGAACAGTCGTACTGGGACAATGAACGATTTAGTTTGACTGACAACTTTTAAAGTTGTGGACATCAAGCGTCTACATTTAGGAAGACAAGGCTTTCAAGATGGCCGGCTTTCTGGACATCTACTGGAAGAAAACCATGGCGTCCATGCGTTGGTTTCAACTATCAACATGTTAGACCAGATACCACATGTCATGTTAGCGCTGGCATTAGCATTAGCCCTCCTTAACCCTAATCCTATCAACATGTTAGACCAGATACCACATGTGACGTTAGGTTTAGCGTTAGCCTACCCTAGGCCTATAAACATGTGAGACCAGACACTACATGTGATGTTAGGGTTAGCATTAGCCTACCCTAACCATATCCTATCAACATATTAGTCCAGACATTACATGTGATGTTAGGGTTAGCATTAGCGTTAGCCTACTCTAACACTAACCCAATCAACATGTTAGACCAGATACGACATGTAATGTAATGATTAGCATTAGCGTTAGCCTACCCTAACACTAACCCAATCAACATGTTAGACCAGATACAACATGTGATGTTAGGGTTAGCATTAGCCTACCCTAACCATATCCTATCAACATATTAGTCCAGACATTACATGTAATGTTAGGGTTAGCATTAGCGTTAGCCTACCCTAACACTAACCCAATCAACATGTTAGACCAGATACGACATGTAATGTAATGATTAGCATTAGCGTTAGCCTACCCTAACACTAACCCAATCAACATGTTAGACCAGATACAACATGTGATGTTAGGGTTAGCATTAGCCTACCCTAACCCTAATCTTATCACCATTTTAGACCAGACAATAAATGTGATGATAGGGTTAGCATTACCATTAGCCTACCTTAACCCTAATCCTATTAACATGTTAGAAAGGACACTACATGTGATGTTAGTGTTAGCATTAGCCTAACCTAACCCTATCAACTTGTTAGAACAGATACTACATGTGACGTTAGCATTAGTCTACCCTAACCATATCAACATGTTAGACTAGATACTACATGTGATGTTATGGTTAGCGTTAGCCTTCCCTAAACCTGTCAACATGTTAGACCAGATACTACATGTGCAACATCAACATGTGACGTCGACCTCAAATACGTGCGAAATGCAATATTCACCTCCAGTGTTTGAGTGGATTTGCTGCTGTGCTCACAGTCCCTATGAGAGGACAAGTCACTAGTACCGCTCACGGCACTCCCGCTCACAGCGCTCCAGCCCACAGCACTCCCACTCACAGCTGATGGAACATGGTCGTCAGTAGAACTCGGGCCTGCATCAACTCGTAGTTTCCTGTGGGGGGCAAGACTATTTTCTTCGCTCGTCAAGTCGATGTGGGTGGTTTCTTTTTCAGAAGGGGTGTCCGCCCAGGCAGGGTTTGAACCAGATTTAGGTTTGGGTGGTATATACGACACAAAGATCACATGATCTTCATCAGGAGGAGTGGTGTCGGCAGTTTGAGGATCATCATCGCACAGATCGATGATGTGGTTTAAATCTCGTGGAACGCCGAGGGACTGTTTCATTGGACCATCTCCTGAGGTTTGGTCAACTTTTGTCGACTCTGAACATTTTGGGGGTGACACGCTGGCTTCCTCTCTCATTTGAAATGGCAGATTGCGTTTTTTGACAATAACGAAGACCTTCCCATTGAATATGAGCACGTTGTTGTCCGGTGCATGTTGACCTTTAGCTGTAAATGTCTGACAAACAGTGGCGTGTTTCGTGATGGTCTTGGAGTGCTGCTGCATCTTCTTGTTTTCTCTTTTTGCAACAGTTTGAAGAATCTCAGAAGTGACAGAAGGTAAATGAAGGGAGGCCAGACCTGTAGGTTTAGGGTTAGAACTGTTTTCGTCTTCAATAACCCATTTGATAGGACTGTTGGGCCTTTGGGAAACCTTTGGGATTAACTTTAAATGGGATTTGGACCTTTTGGGCAGAATAGGCTCACATGTTGCTTCATTTTCCGCTGCAGAAACGTGGTTAGGGTAAAGGTTAGACTTAGGGAAAAGGTCAGGGATGTGTGAACCTAACGTGGCCATCGCAGACATATATACAGACGAAGAGTGAGTTGTTGGAGTCGAGTTCTTCCTGGGGACAGACTTTCCTGGTGACGGTGCCGTGGATCTCACAGTTACAGAACGTCGTCTTATGAACATTTGAGGAACTTTTGTCATTGGGTTGACAGTTTGATGCTGCGGTGGATTTTTAGAGGGAAAATGAGCCCACTTCCTGTTAGCTGGAGTTTGGTTCGAGGAGACATTGATGAATAAATGTGTTGGGGTCGTGGTGGTTAAATGAGCAGACGGACTGAACATATGAACAGCTGACTGGGGAATGTTTGGACACAAAGCTTCACAGTCCACTTTGGTTATTTGGCTTTGGTTAAACATTTGAACAGGAACGAGCTTCATAATATTCTTTCCATCGTCTCCCACAGCAGGAGTCACCTGGTAGAACACACCGGAACCACTGAGGAAAAACAAAAGACATCAATATGACCCAACACTGACAACATTTCTATAAATATATGTACTTTATACTCTTTACATTTCTATAAATATATGTACTTTATACTCTTTACATTTCTATAAATATATGTACTTTATACTCTTTACATTTCTATAAATATATGTACTTTATACTCTTTACATTTCTATAAATATATGTACTTTATACTCTTTACATTTCTATAAATATATGTACTTTATACTCTTTATATTTAAATAAATATCTGTACTTTATACTCTTTACATTTATATAAATATATGTACTTTATACTCTTTACATTTATATAAATATATGTACTTTATACTCTTTACATTTGTATAAATATTCGTACTTTATACTCTTTATATTTATATAAATATATGTACTTTATACTCTTTACATTTATATAAATATATGTACTTTATACTCTTTACATTTCTATAAATATTTGTACTTTATGTTCTTTACATTTATATAAATATATGTACTTTATACTCTTTACATTTCTATAAATATATGTACTTTATATTCTTTACATTTATATAAATATTTGTACTTTATATTCTTTACATTTATATAAATATATGTACTTTATATTCTTTACATTTATATAAATATATGTACTTTATATTCTTTACATTTATATAAATATTTGGAATTTATATTCTTTACATTTGTATAAATATATGTACTTTATATTCTTTACATTTATATAAATATTTGTACTTTATATTCTTTACATTTATATAAATATTTGGACTTTATACTCTTTACTTTATATAAATATATGTACTTTATACTCTTTAGATTTATATAAATATATGTACTTTATACTCTTTACATTTATATAAATATATGTACTTTATACTCTTTACATTTCTATAAATATATGTACTTTATACTCTTTACATTTCTATAAATATATGTACTTTATACTCTTTACATTTATATAAATATATGTACTTTATACTCTTTATATTTAAATAAATATCTGTACTTTATACTCTTTACATTTATATAAATATATGTACTTTATACTCTTTACATTTATATAAATATATGTACTTTATACTCTTTACATTTGTATAAATATTCGTACTTTATACTCTTTATATTTATATAAATATTTGTACTTTATATTCTTTACATTTCTATAAATATTTGTACTTTATATTCTTTACATTTCTATAAATATTTGTACTTTATACTCTTTACATTTATATAAATATATGTACTTTATATTCTTAACATTTCTATAAATATTTGTACTTTATATTCTTTACATTTATATAAATATTTGTACTTTATATTCTTTACATTTATATAAATATATGTACTTTATATTCTTTATATTTATATAAATATATGTACTTTATATTCTTTATATTTATATAAATATTTGTACTTTATACTCTTTACATTTATATGAATATATGTACTTTATACTCTTTACATTTATATAAATATTTGTACTTTATATTCTTTATATTTATATAAATATTTGTACTTTATATTCTTTATATTCTCAGAATAGACTCATTACAGATGTGTCAGTAGAAAAAAAGTAAGTTCAGAGGAAAAATCAGTGGAGCAGAGAAACTGTGACCTTATATATTATAGTTATATGACTATTATCTAATCATTTTGACTTATTATCTGATAATTTTGACTTCAAGTTAAAATGATAAATTCGTACCTGGGTCCTGTGTCCATTTCTTTTCCTTTTAAAATCCTGGGAGTTTCCTTGTGGTTAGTGTTAGGGTCAGAGGTCAGGGTTTGGGTTTTAGGGTCTTCTTCACACACATCATTCCTGTCTCACATTAACGTTAACTGAACTTTCCCGCATCCAACTGGTTATTTGAAACCTTAAATCTCATTAAATCATACCTTTAAGGTGTGTGTATCGGCTCCAAACCGGCACTTATCAACCGAAAACCTAGGTTGTATTTTCAGAACAATTATTTTTCCTCTGGCATTTCACATCCTGGCTTCCGGTTCTTACGCGCGTTTGTCATTTCCACTTCCGGTCTGTTAAACACTTCCAGAAAATTCTGTCGTAATTTATGTTTGTGTAACAATAAAAACACCTTGTATCTAGGAAGATCATTTTAAAAATTGTATTTCTGTAAATATCAATCCAGTTAATGATGCTATATTTGGCTAAAGTCCACAACTGCGCATGCGCTTTAAAGACTTCTTCAGCCCATTTCCGGTCAAACATAACAGTTTCCGCCTTCACCGTGTTTCTTTTTTAACCCTATAACTCCTGAGACTTTAGCAGTTCCACGGTAAAAAATAAATAAATAAATAAAAATAAAATAAGATAAAATAAGCAACAAAATGAACAAAAACAGCCAAAGTGATCAAATAAAAATAAAAAAGAGAATAATAACCTCACAAAATAATATGTAACATGAACAAAGTAGGACAGACAGACCCTGGTTTAAATCCCACACCAGACCTTTCTGTGTGGAGTTTACTCGTTCTCCCTGTTTTCGCTGGGTACCCTAACCCTAACCCTGGGTACCCTAACCCTACTTCCTACCATCCAAAGACATGCACTGATAGGTTAACTGGTTAACCTAAATCACCCATAGGTGTAAATGTGACAGTGATTGTTTGTCTATATATATGTATGAACTAAAGTCTCATACAGGGTGTGGCTGGATTAGGCCCCCAGTGACCCCGATGACCCTAGTGAGGATAAAGTGGGTTCAGATGACGAGTGATGAATAAAGTAAGACACTAACAGAACACAACTGAAGAAATATAATAAAATAAATAAACAAAATGTAGAAAAAAATAAACAAAAATAAGCAATAATATAAATAGAAACAAATAAATATTCACAAAATAACAACTAACACGAAAAATGCAAAAAACAAAACACAACCAAAAAAAAACAGAATGAGGTTTCAAAAAGGGTATACGATAAGATAAGATAAGATAAGATAAGATAAGATAAGATAAGATAAGATAAGATAAACTTTATTAATCCCCATGGGGAAATTCAAAGTAGTCACCGCTCCACACAACAAAAATGCAATCGTATTACATCAGTACTTAAATAAATAAATAAATACTGGATGTATATGATATGTAAATAGCTCTAAGATAAAACAATCGAAAATAAATTAACATTAAAAAAGTTATTATTAAAATTAGAATTTAAAGAAGCGGAGTTAAATATGGTAAAAAGTCGATGAGCTAAAAAGTGATCAATAAAAGATTCCATATCCTAAAAACACACCTCCCCTTCTATTTAAAGAGTTACTCAGCCTGATTGTTCGAGGGACAAATAAGTTTAAAAATGTTGTGGTAGAGCATCTCAGTGAGCGCCTCCTGTTGGTGACAGTGCTCCTCTGCTGCTCAAAGACCCAGTTCAGGGGGTTGTTGGTTCAGGATGGACCTGAGTCTGGACAGTGTTCGCTGTCCTGTCACCTCCTCCACACAGTCCAGCCTCAGTCCCCACACTGATCCCACCTTCTTATTCAGCTGCTGGATGTTCTGTTTAGTGCAGCTGCCCCCCCAGCAGATAACGGCGTAGAAGACCCCCCTGGCCACCACACAGTTATAAAACATCTGCAGTCATTTATTGCAGATGTTGAATGATGCCAGTCTACGCAGTAAGTAGAACCTGCTCTGGGCCTTCTTGTGGATGTGGTTGGTGTTCAGTGTCCAGTACAGTTTATTGTCCAAGACTAATCCCAGGTATTTGTAGGATGGCACCACCTCAATAGCCTCCCCCTGGATGTAAATAGGGTGTGGGGTAGAGGCCTGGCGCCTGAAGTCCAGCACCATCTCCTTAGTTTTTAAGGTGTTCAGGAGCAGCTAGTTCTTCTGGCACCACCCCTCAAAGTCACTCACCAGGGCCCTGTACCCCACCCCCCTCCCCCCTTACACATGCCACAAGTGTTGTAGCGTCAGAGTACTTCTGCACATGGCAGAGCCCTGAGTTGTGCTGGAAATCATCAGAATACAAGGTGAATAGGATGTGGGACAATACAGTGCCCTGTGGAGCTCCTGTACTGCTGCTGATGGTGTTGGATACACAGCCGCCAATCCTGACAAATTGTGGTCTGTCCGTCAAATAGTCCATTATCCAGGGGATAAGGGGCGGGTCCACCTGCCACATAGTAGAGAGGTGTGGATGGTATTAAAGCAGTTGAAAAATTTTAAAAAGAATTCTCACAGTGCAGCCACCCTCCTTAAGGTAGGAGAAGGTCCGATGGAGCAGGTAAAGGAAAACATACATGACCAGTGGTTGGTTCCAGGAGTTTGACTTTTTCTTAATCAGTTGCTTTTTGACACTTGTACATCAGTTCCATCAACTAAATTATCAGTAAAATAACATGAAATAAAACTTGAATTTTTCTGAATATTGAAACTAAACCATCCATTCAGAACGTGTCAGTGCTAACGCATCAGGGGTTAAAGGGTTCATTATTATTCAATATTGCTCATAGAGATCAATAGGAGGAAGCAGCAGCAGCTGAGACAACACAGCGTCGCATCTGGTGAGGGTATTGTTTTCCTCTTTAACTTCGCTAGCCTAGCTTCCCTTAGCATGGCTAGTTCTCCTTCTTCTCGTATTTTCTGCTCAGTGTGTTGTATGTACAGCGAGTCCCCTGCCTCCTTTACTGAGGATAGAAGTAGCTGTTGGAAGTGTAGTTTAGTATCAGGGTTGGAGGCCAGGGTCTCTGAGTTAGAAGCACGGCTCTGCAGCTTGGAGGCTAATGCTAGTCCTAGCTATAGCGAGGTAGCTGCAGGGACCGCAGGCCGTGCTAACAGCAGTAGGAGCGTGGCTAGCCCCTCAGCGTCCCCCGTACAGCCCGGGGATTTGAGAGACTGCTTTGTGACAGTACGGGGGAAGCGTGGTGCTAGTCGCACAAATGCTAGTCGCACAAATGTAGCGCACCAGGAGCTTCGCGTCTCTTGCAGACCCCATGGCAGAACACCGGCCAAACCAGACACACTCTTCATTGGCAGTTCTATTATTAGAGATGTGAAGCCCCCAGTGGTGTCTGTCAGGTGTTCTCCAGGGGCCAGAGTCGGTGACATTGAAGGAAACCTGAGGCTTTTACAGCAGAGCAGGGCTAGCTTCCACCGCATCGTGATCCACGCTGGTGGTAACGATGTCCGACGGAAACAATCAGAGGTTCTTAAACTGAACGTAGCATCGGTGTGTAAACTTGCTAAATCGATGTGTAACACCGTAGCATTCTCTGGACCCCTGCCCAATTTGGCCAGTGATGAGATGTACTCTAGGTTCTCATCATTTAACCGCTGGTTGTCTAGATGGTGCTCAGAAAACGATGTTGTTTTTATAGATAATTGGCGTGCGTTCTGGGGAAAGCCTGGGCTCATTGGCAAAGATAGCATACATCCCACTTGGGAAGGTGCTTCTCTCTTAGCACAAAATGTGGCTACCAAACTTAGCCTGTCAAAATGACAATCCAGAGTGCGGGCCCAGGTGCAGAGTCGTAGAGTAAAACACGTCTGTGTGCATCCACTTTACTCTGAGCTGTCACAAACCCACCATGTAGTAAATAACAGAAAGACTGCGTCTATTTCTTGTGTAGTTAATAATAAACCCCGTATAGTTAAAAATAAACCTAATATTAAAAAACCTATAGGAGTGAGATCAAATAATTTAATACAAATAGTTTTAAGTAATAATCAGATTAAAAGAACACCTAACAATTTTATCCAATGTGGACTGATCAATATTAGGTCTATTTCTTCCAAATCTCTGTTAATAAACGATCTAATTAGTGATTACAAAATTGATATTTTAGCTCTGACTGAAACCTGGCTGCAGCAGGATGAATATGTCGCATTAAATGAATCCACGCCACCAACACATGTGAACTATCACACAGCCAGAACCAGTGGCCGTGGTGGAGGAGTGGCAGTAATATCCCACTCCAGTTTAGGTCTTAGCCCTAAAATTAATCATAAAACTAATCCCACTTACCATTCCTTTGAAAGTCTAGTTTCATCCATTACTTTCCCCAACTGCAGAAACCAAAAACCAGTCCTTTTTGTCATAGTCTACCGCCCTCCTGGCCCTTATTCACAGTTTTTATTAGAAGTCTCTGACTTTCTATCCAGTGTAGTGTTGAACTGGGATAGGATTAGAATAGTTGGTGATTTTAACATACATGTTGACAACAACACTGACTCTCTTAGTAATGCATTTAGTGACCTACTAGACGGATTAGGCTTTATCCAAAATGTTCATAAACCAACCCACATTCACAGACATACTCTTGATCTGATCTTAACACTTGGTGTTGAAATTAATGACCTAGTTGTTTTTCCCCATAATCCCATACTCTCAGATCACTTTTTAATGACCTTCCAGGTTTTGTTTGAGGATATTTCTACCTCAGTGATTAAAACACAAATGAAAAGGATACTATGTGACCGTGCTGTCTCAAAGTATAAAGAGTTAATTCAGTCACTATTTGTGTCTATGTCATGTGATTATGTAAAGGACACATTTAGTCCCAGTATAAGTGATGAGTTAGTTGATAGTACCATGCTCACATTAAAAACTACGTTAGATATAGTTGCCCCCCTCAAGTTAAAAACTACTAAGGTTAGATGAACCTCCCCATGGTACAACGCTGACACTCGCTCCATTAAACAAACAACACGTAAATTAGAGGCAATGGAGGCGATCCAATTCACAACATTCTTTCAATGGCTGTAAAAATAGCTTAATAAAGTATAATCCATCTTTGCGTACAGCCAAAACTAGATATTACTCATCCATAATAGAAGAAAACAAGAATAATCCTAGATTCCTGTTCAGTACTGTAGCCAGACTGACAAACAGACACACCTCCGTGGAACCAGTTATTCCATCCACGCTCCATTCTGATGATTTCCTGCAGTTCTTTAACAATAAAATATCAACTATTAGAGACAAAATAGACACATTTCTCCCAAATATTAGATCAGAAAAAGCAGTGGTTTCAAACCTAGGCCCTTTTATAAATCCCTCTGTAACACTAAATAATTTCACCACTGTAGACCAAACTGATGTCATATCTATTATCATGTCTTCCAAATCATCACCTGCCTCTTAGATCCAATTACAACTAAACTCTTTAAACAGATTCTGCCCCTAATTATTAACACTGTCCTAAATATAATTAACACTTCATTAATTACTGGATATGTGCCGCAGTCATTTAAATATGCTGTTATTAAACCAATTCTGAAAAAGCCTACCCTAGATCCTGACATTTTAGCCAATTATAGGCCTATATCCAATTTGTCCTTCCTGTCAAAGGTTTTAGAACGAGTAATAGTTAAACAGCTGTGCCAATTCCTGCAGGATAATAGTTTATTTGAACAGTTTCAGTCTGGCTTTCGTGCCCATCATAGCACTGAAACAGCGTTAGTTAAAGTTACTAATGACTTATTATTAGCCGCTGACATCGGATTAATATGGGTCCTGGTGTTATTAGACCTTAGTGCAGCCTTTGACACCATTGACCACAGTATCTTAGTGCACAGATTAGAATGTGATATAGGTATTAGAGGAGCAGCCCTCTGCTGCTTTAAATCATATTTATCGGATCGCTACCAATTTGTTCACGTCAATCAACAATCATCGCAGTCCTCCAGAGTTAATTATGGCGTTCCTCAAGGGTCAGTCCTTGGGCCTATTTTGTTTACACTATATATGCTCCCTTTATGTAACATCATTACAAATCATGGCATTAATTTTCATTGTTATGCAGATGACACACAGCTATATTTATCGATTAAACCTGATCAGACCAGACAAATAGATAAACTAAGTACATGTGTCCAAGACATAAAGACTTGGATGAGTGACAATTATCTTTTATTGAACCCTGAAAAAACTGATGTCGTTATAATTGGTCCTAAAAATGCGACAGACTCCCTAACTGACCAGATAGTTACTCTGGACAACTTAAGTGTAACACCCAGTGCCACAGTTAAAAATGTAGGAGTTTTATTTGATCCAGATCTTTCATCCAAAGGGTCAGGGGTCAGAGGTCAGGGCACATTAACCAAACTTGCAGAACAGCCTTCTTTCACCTGCGCAACATTAGGAATATTCTGTCTAAAACGACTGCAGAAAAATTAATTCATGCATTTGTTACATCACGATTAGATTATTGTAACTCCTTACTTGTAGCGTGTCCTAAATATTCCCTAAAAAGCTTCAACTGGTTCAAAATGCAGCAGCAAGATTATTAACAGGATCAAATAGAAGAGAACACATCACCCCTATGCTCCAAACCCTGACCCCTAACCCCTGACCCCTAACCCTATCACCCCTGTGCTCCAAACCCTTCACTGGCTACCAGTTGAGTTTAGAATTAAATTTAAAATCCTCCTCCTTACATATAAAACCGTTAATGCTATGGGTTAGGGTTAGGGGTCAGAGGTCAGGGGTTAATGGTATGGGCCCCTCTTATCTTAAAGATGATCATTAAATTTAAGTAAAACCAAATACATGATATTCAGCAACTGCAATAAGAACATTCATACACATATACAGGTAGATGGGGTAGACATTGAAAGGGTATATGAAAATAAGTTTTTTGGGGTAACAATAGATGATAGGATCAACTGGAAAGCTCATATAAAACACATACAAAGCAAATTATCAAGAAGCATTTCAGTTCTTAGCAAAGCCAAACACATTGTGGACCACAAATCGCTCCACATACTTTACTGTTCACTCATTTCACCATATTTACATTACTGTGCACAAGTCTGGGCCAACACATACAAATGTACAATACATTCATTATCCACATTACAGAAAAAAGCCATAAGAATAAGTCATAATTCCGGTTATAGAGAACATACAAATCCACTATTCTTAAAATCCAGAACATTAAAACTCACTGACATTATTCAGTTTCAAACCGCTCAATTCATGTTCAAAGCGACACACAAGGCACTTCCTGGTAATCTACAAAAAATGGTTTTCAATAGAGAAGGGAATTACAATCTGAGGGGGGGAGCACAACTTAAAACATCTGAGGGCACGTACAACACTGAAAAGCTTTTGTGTTTCTGTTTGCAGAGTGAGGCTGTGGAACAGGTTAGGTGTGGAGCTCAAGCAATGTCCAAGCATGATCCAGTTTAAAAAGCGGTACAGGCAGATGGTTTTCACTGGGTATAGGGAAGAGGAAGGGGTCGAACATTATGGATTCTAGGATGACACCTTGGACTTCAAAGCTGTGTGCATGCATTGGTGGTGTCACTTCCCTATTACTCTTGGGGTCGCTCTCTGGCTCTGCGGGGCTAGCGTGGCTAGGGCCCCTCTGCCTGGGGGTGTTGTCCCTGGCGTCTCTCCCTTTGAGCCCTGGATCTGCTGGGTCTGTGCGCTCTCCCGGGGCCTTGGGGGTGTCAGTGGCCGGTCTCTTCTGGGGCGCCCTGGCTGGCTCTGGGGTTCGGGGTGGGTCGGCCCTCCGGTCGCTCCCCTGTCCCTTCCTGCCCTGCTTCCCTCCTCCTCCCTCCTCCTCCTTCCTCTCCCGCCTGGCCGCTCGTCCCTGTCCCTCTCCCTCCCCTGGGGGGGGCTGGGGGCCCTCTGCTGCCTGGGGGACTGGCATGGGGGCTGGGTCGTCTCGCTGGGGGGGTGGCTCTAGCTCATCTGGGCACAGGCCTTGGCAATTGCCTGTGTATCGCCACCGGAGATAAGATTCTGCTGGCTGGGGGCTTCTGTCTGGTCCTGGCACTGTCCTGGGGAGTAGTGGGGTGGGTGGGGTTTCGGTGGTGCTGCGGGGGGGCGCCCTGCATCCTGGGCATGCCGGATCCGGGATGGGCGCGGGGGCTCTTGGCCCTCGCTTCCTGATGGTGCGGCCTGGCCCTCCCTCCGGGGCGGGGTCCTGCGTGCGGCTGGCCCATAGTGGGACTACAGTGTCTGCCGGGGCGCTGGTCTAGCACTGTGACTTCTGGGGGTTTTTGGTGCTGGCTGGGCCGGTCGGGTTCAGGTGGGCCCACCTCGGCCTCTTGCCTCGGGGCTCTGGGGGCCCTCTACATCAGTAGCAGTGGTCTCACTATCTGTCTCCCCCGCTGCTCTGTCCTCATGGGCCGGATCCACACCAGACTGCCTCTTAATGTGCACTTCACACACTTCACACTTCACTGTATATAGCTACTCTTAGGCACATATAGGGACACAGCAGTTAGGGCCTCGAGAGCAGGTGGGAGCGGGAATGATGGGCTCGGTGGTGGGGCAGATGGCAGGGCTCTACGGCCTTGTCTCTTCCCCATTCCCCTCTTGCTTGCCTCCCCTGCTCTCTAATTTCTTTTAAAGCACCACACACATTCACACCTTGGAGGTAGATCTGGGATGGCTTGGGGAACATAGGCCAGGGTAGGCTGCAGAGTATCCATCCTCTGTGGTCCCCTGGCTTGCCCCCTGGATGCCTCGACCAGCCTCCCCACTTTTAATGCACCACATGACACTCAGGGTTACACAATCACGGTGCAGGGATAATGTCTCCAGTCAGGGATCTGGAGACATATTAACAGGGAGGAATGGGGGGGTTCACTAATATGGCCTCGCTGGTGGGACCCGGCCCCCCTTATCCCTTATGCCTTATGGCTATGGGGTAGCGGCGGTAGACTACTATCCATGTTGCTGTGCTGGGGGGTCCCCGGGACCTGGGGGCTGTGGTTGGGGGGGTGCTCCTCCTTGCCCGTTGGGTCCAAGCTGGCTCCATGGCTCTTGGCGGGATGCTGGGGTTGGATTGGCCAGTCTGGCGGGCGCTGTGGCTGTACTGCGGGCTGGTGGCATGTGGGGGTTGTTGGGACGCATTGTGGGGAGGTGGGGGCCATGGGTGTACTGTGCTCACCTGGTGCAGGGTGCGGGGGGTGCGGGGGGTATCTCCCTGTTGGCGTTGCCGGGCCCCAGCACACTGTCCATTTTGCCCTCTGGACTCGCGTTGGGTCCGGGCTCCGATGTCCTCCGGTGTCGGCCCGGTGTCGGCCTGCCTTGTGATGGGCTGGTTGCCGCCCCCTCGGTGGGCCGCTCGCTCCCTGTGTCTGGCTTCCTGGCTGCGTGGGGCCGTTGGCCCCCTCGGGGGTGGGCGGGGGGGTGGGTGGTTCGGTTGGGCGGGTCGGGTGGTGGGGTGGGGGGGTTGGTGGGGGCTGGGGTGGGCGGGGTTGGGGTTGGGGTGGCGGGTGGGTCGTCGTGCCCCGGGCCACCTGGGTCGGTCTTGGTGCGCTGGGGGGGTCTGTAGCTGCTCCCTCTTGTTCTCCGGGTTTGTGTCGTTCACAGTGGCCCCGGTGGCTCTCTGGGAGTGGCGTCCTGTGCCTCCTGCGGACCGAGGTGGGGGTTGCCCTGTTGCCTTGGCCCTGCCTTGTCATGATTGCTGTTCTAGGCTTCAGGGTCTTTCACACTTGCATGTTTGATCGGGTCTCGCCAGGTACTACTGAGTCCCATTTCAACGAATGATGGGACTTGCCAGAATGTGCTGAGAATCTCTCCACTAAACTCATTTTCTTCTGCACTGGTGTCCTCTTCTGGCCTATTCTATTACATTGCATTCTGTTTTGTACTATCAGGACATCCACGGTTGTGGTGCTCGGTGCCGATTGTTTACATTTTTTTTTTGTTTTTGTTTTTGTTTTTTGTTTTGTTTTTGTTTCTCCTTTTGTGCTGGGTTGACTTTCTCCTCTTTTTCTGATCTACTTATTTATTTATTTATTTATTTGTTTTTATTGAAGGACAGTTGGTGGTTGTAATAACACATCACCTTGCAGTCTTTAATTACAATAGCACCGCCTGTTGGTTTCTGTCCCCGTTCGTCCTGTCCGTCCTGTCCAGTCTTTGTTTCCTCCTCACATCACTGAGGTGCAGCACTGCACTCACTGGCTTGTAAGGGAGAGTTCTAATGGGGGATGTCTGCTCAGCTTTCGGGGAGGACCGATGATGGTCACACACATGCACTAAATAGTCTAGTTTCTGATCTGAAACACTGTTGACTGTCCCTCTGTGGGGTTAAAAGATATAAATGAATAAATACATGAATAAAATAAGTGAATGAATAGAAAAATAAAATAAATAAAATAAAAACTAAAAAATAAGAGCAAAATACAAAAAAATTAGAAAAAGGAAAGAAAAAAAGGGAAAAGAAGAAGAAGGAAGGGAGGAAAAAAGAAAACAAACAACAAAAAAACTCTATTTGTTACCTACTTTCCTATCTGCTCATTTGTTTATAGTTGTTTGTTTGTTTTTGTTTTGTTTTGTTTTGTTTTTTTTGTATATATATGTCTATGTTTAGTACTTCAGTTATTGATTATTGGTATTGTTATCATTGTTATTGTTATCATTTTATTTATCATATTTTTTGTACTATGCACTATATTACTACAAGATGTATTTAGGTTGTTGAGGAAGTGAAGAAGGGGTAGGATTAAATAAGCTTATGCTTCATCCTACTCCTTTTCGGACATGTCATTGTTATTATTATTATTGCTGTATTGATTATTGTTGCAATTTGCACATGTTCGAAATAAATCATTCAAATCAAATCAAATCAAATCTGGTTCCGTACCAACCCAATAGAACCCTTCGTTCTCAGAATGCAGGTTTATTGAAAGTTCCTAGGGTTTCTAAAAGTACAGTAGGAGCTAGAGCCTTTAGTTACCATGGTTACTGTCTGATGGAATCATCTTCCCTTTAATATTAAAGACGCAGAAACAGTCTCTACATTTAAAATTAGGCTTAAAACATTCCTGTTCGAGAAAGACTATGATCAGGTTAGTTAAAAAATGATGTGATGTATGAGTCACAGTTCAGTCTAGGCTGCCCTAGGAGTTAGAATGCTGGGGGAAGTACAGACACTGAGTTCTTTCTTCTCTTTCTCTTCCTCACATCTGTTTCTGTCATTTTTATAACATATCTTTCATACCAAGTCTGTTCATGACTAGTCACCTGGTGTCCCCTTTCCCCCCTCCCCCCCTGGGGGGAGTGGTGGCTCTCCTGACAGTGTCTGCACGGGAGCCATGGACGACAGGATCTGCAGTGTCTTGCCTCTGCCGACCTGTGACCCCGGACCCCCGCCCCTGCCTGTCTGGACCAGCCCCCCTCCTTCATTTATAAATGGATGTTCATCTATAGTCTGTCCGTCCATGGGAGTGGATCTGTCCTTCAATGTGGTTCTCCTCAAGATTTCTTCTTTTTCCCACTGGGTTTGGAAGTTTTTTCTGCTGAGAAGGAGGGTCTAAGGACAGGGGGAGGGTCTAAGGACAGAAGGAGGGTCTAAGGACAGGGGGAGGGTCTAAGGACAGGGGGAGGGTCTAAGGACAGGGGGAGGGTCTAAGGACAGAAGGAGGGTCTAAGGACAGGGGGAGGGTCTAAGGACAGGGGATGCTTGGGACTTTTTCATGTATCTCTGTAGTTGATTGTGTTTTTGTAAAGCCCTTTGAGACGACTTTGTTGTGATTTAGGGTCAATTTTATTTATAAAGCCCTAAATCACAACAAAGTCGTCTCAGAGGGTTTTACAAAAACACAATCAACTACAGAAATACATGAAAAGTCCCAGGCATCCCCTGTCCTTAGACCCTCCCCCTGTCCTTAGACCCTCCCCCTGTCCTTAGACCCTCCCCCTGTCCTTAGACCCTCCCCCTGTCCTTAGACCCTCCTTCTCAGCAGAAAAAACTTCCAAACCCAGTGGGAAAAAGAAGAAATCTTGAGGAGAACCACATTGAAGGACAGATCCACTCCCATGGACGGACAGACTATAGATGAACGTCCATTTATAAATGCAGGAGGGGGGCTGGTCCAGACAGGCAGGGGCGGTGGTCCGGGGTCACAGGTCGGCACAGGCGAGATACTGCAGATCCTGTCGTCCATGGCTCCCGTGCAGACACTGTCAGGAGAGCCACCACTCCCCCCAGGAGGGAGGGGGGGGGGGGGGGGGGGACACCAGGTGACTAGTCATGAACAGACTTGGTATGAACTTGGTATGTCTGTACTTCCCCCAGCATTCTAACTCCTAGGGCAGCCTAGACTGAACTGTGACTCATACATCACATAATTTTTTAACTAACCTGACCATAGGCTTTCTCGAACAGGAATGTTTTAAGCCTCATTTTAAATGTAGAGACTGTGTCGGCATCTTTAATATTAAAGGGAAGATGATTCCATCAGACAGTAACCATGGTAACTAAAGGCTCTAGCTCCTACTGTACTTTTAGAAACCCTAGGAACTTTCAATAAACCTGCTTTTTGAGAATGAAAGGTTCTATTGGGTTCGTACGGAACCAGATCATCTTTAAGATAAGAGGGGCCCATACCATTAACCCCTGACCTCTGACCCCTAACCCTAACCCATACCATTAATGGTTTTATATGTAAGGAGGAGGATTTTAAATTTAATTCTAGACTCAACTGGTAGCCAGTGAAGGGTTCGGAGCACAGGGGTGATAGGGTTAGGGGTCAGGGGTCAGGGTTTGGAGCACAGGGGTGATAGGGTTAGGGGTCAGGGGTCAGGGTTTGGAGCACAGGGGTGATAGGGTTAGGGGTCAGGGGTCAGGGTTTGGAGCACAGGGGTGATAGGGTTAGGGGTCAGGGGTCAGGGTTTGGAGCACAGGGGTGATGTGTTCTCTTCTATTTGATCCTGTTAATAATCTTGCTGCTGCATTTTGAACCAGTTGAAGCTTTTTAGGGAATATTTAGGACACGCTACAAGTAAGGAGTTACAATAATCTAATCGTGATGTAACAAATGCATGAATTAATTTTTCTGCAGTCGTTTTAGACAGAATATTCCTAATTTTGGCTAATGTTGCGCAGGTGAAAGAAGGCTGTTTTGCAAGTTTGGTTAATGTGCCCTGACCTCTGACCCCTGACCCTTTGAATGAAAGATGTGGATCAAATAAAACTCCTAAATGTTTAACTCTGTCACTGGGTGTTACACTTAAGTTGTCTACAGTAACTATGTGGTCAGTTAGGGAGTCTCTCCCTACCTGATGGGTAGGGAGAGACATTTATAGATGTTCTTATAGATGTTCTTATAGATGTTCTTCACATCTATAAATGTTCTTCACTTCTATAGTTGTTCCACCTTCACTGTTCTAAGCTCTTTACATTAGTCACACAGTCTATAGATGAACGTCCATTTATAAATGAAGGAGGGGGGGGCAAGGGACAGGCAAGGGAGGGGTCCGGGGTCACAGGTCAGCACAGGGAGGTCACTGTAGATCCTGTCGTCCATGGCTCCCACACAGACACTGTCAAGAGAGCCACCACTCCCTCCAGGGGGGGAGGGGACATCAGGTGACTAGCCATAAACAGATTTAGTATGAAAGATAGGTTATAAAAATGACAAAAACTGATAAGAAAGAACAGACTCAGTGTCTGTTCTTCCTCCATTATTCTATCTCCTTGTGCAGCTTAGACTGAACTGTGACTTCAGTCTTTTTTTAACTAACCTGACCATAGTTTTTATCAAACACGAATGTTTTCAACCTAATTTTAAATGGAGAGACTGTGTCGACCTGTTTAATATTAAATGAAGATGATTCCATCAGACAGTAACCATGGTAACTAAAGGCTCTAGCTCCATCAGACAGTAACCATGGTAACTAAAGGCTCTAGCTCCATCAGACAGTAACCATGGTAACTAAAGGCTCTAGCTCCGTCAGACAGTAACCATGGTAACTAAAGGCTCTAGCTCCATCAGACAGTAACCATGGTAACTAAAGGCTCTAGCTCCATCAGACAGTAACCATGGTAACTAAAGGCTCTAGCTCCATCAGACAGTAACCATGGTAACTAAAGGCTCTAGCTCCATCAGACAGTAACCATGGTAACTAAAGGCTCTAGCTCCTACTGTACTTTTAGAAACCCTAGGAACTTTCAATAAACCTGCATTCTGAGAACGAAGGGTTCTATTGGGCTGGTACGGAACCAGATCATCTTTAAGATAACAGGGGCCCATACCATTAACCCCTGACCCTAAACCATACCATTAATGGTTTTATATGTAAGGAGGAGGATGAAGTCTAAAAGACACATACATGTCAAAATAAACTGACCCTTTTCCTACTCAACCTCTGGTGGTGACATCCTTGATCCATGACTTTTACTATGATTAAAGACAATATGTTTGGGGGAGGGGGCGGCACGGTGGTGCAGTGGTTAGCACGGTGGTGCAGTGGTTAGCACGGTGGTGCAGTGGTTAGCACGGTGGTGCAGTGGTTAGCACTCGTGCCTCACAGACAGAAGGTCCCTGGTTCAAATCTTACACCAGACCTTTCTGTGTGGAGTTTGCATGTTCTCCCCGTGTCCGCGTGGGTTTTCGCCGGGTACTCCGGTTTCCTCCCACCATTCAAACACATGCACTGATAGGTTAACTAGTTAATTAAATTGTCCATAGGTGTGAAATTGTCAGTGATTGTTTGTCTCTATATGTTCAGTCCTGAGACGAACTGGCGTCTCATACAGTGTGACCTCTGACCCCAACTTTGCCCATTGTAGCTGGATTAGGCCCCCAATGACCCCTGTGACCCTCGTGAGGATAAAGCGGGTTCAGATGACGAGTGACGAGAGAGTGTTAGGGTTAAACCCTAACCCTAATTAAACTACCTTGATTAACTTAACTACCTGAAGTACATGAACTGCCCAAACTACCTGAACCTGTTTGACTGGATACAGAGGAAAAACTACTGAGAAAGTATCTGAATACTACTAAGAAAGTATCTGAATCCTACTAAGAAAGTATCAGAATCCTACTAAGAAAGTATCTGAATGACAACTGTTTATAAAATAAATACACAACAAAATAATCTTTAAATGTGTTTAATGACAAAAAAATATATATAATCACAAGTGACTTCATTAAAGAGAAATAATGTATTATTTTAAAACGTATTTTACATCCTTATGTTTTTACATTTAACACATTATCTACGTTTACATGATGATTTTTAATCTACAATAAAATAATTCACAATTAAATCTCTTCCTCTGGTGTTTACACAGACTGAATAAAGGTTCCCATGGAAACAGGTCAATTCAGAGGGTTCTGATTGGTCTGGTTCCTTTCGGATCATGTCAGGGTCAGGGTCAGGGTCAGGGTCAGGGTCAGAGTCAGGGTCAGGGTCGGGGTCGGTGTCAGGGTCAGAGTCAGGGTCAATGCACTGATTGGTTGGCACTTTTAATACAATGACAATAAAGATCTATCTATCTATCTATCTATCTATCTATCTATCTATCTATCTATCTATCTATCTATCTATCTATCTATCTATCTATCTATCTATCTATCTATCTATCTATCTATCTATCTATCTGTCTGTCTATCACAGTTTATGGAAATAATTCATCATTTCATTCAACAGTTAATTAGATGAAAAAAAGGTTGAAAAGAAACAAACAAAAAAATAGTGAAAAGAAAAAAACAATAACAACTGGACAGTAATATACGTTTAAATGAGTTGATTTTGAATGAACTTTGACCTCCGTGTTTGAACACACTGAGATCAGGAAGAAAAACTGAAGAAAGAAACTAAAGAAAACTTCTTCCCGCTCAAGCCTGGTTTGACAGAAGTTGGTCTAGAATGAGTTCACACATGAACAGGCAGCGAGGAACATGAAAGAATCCTGAAAAAAACAGAAAAACAGTCAAAGAACAGTTGAGTATTTTTCAGATTAATGTGTCTTTACTCTGGGGTTAACACTGCAACAAATACTGGCATCAGTTGGGTTAGGGTTATCTGTTAGCTGTGTTAGTTGTTAGCACTGTTAGCTATTAGTAGTGTTAGCTGTTAGCAGTGTTAGCTGTTAGCAGTGTTAGCTGTTAGCAGATTGATCACTATTTATAGAAAGCAGCTCCAAACAATTACGAGGTGTGAGTTTTTGTTATGTAAATAAATCACTCATTACACGCATACTGTTTTGAGAACATTTTATTTTGTTGACCCCAGGAAACCTGCCTGGACTACTTTGGCTTTGACCAAAACCAGACCAGAACTGGGCTCACAGGACACTGTCGGGGGTAAGTCACTGTGGGTGCACCAGAGTAAAGGGGAGGAGTTAGAAAAGAGGGGAAGAGTCACTATGGGTGCATCAGAGTAAAGGGGTGGAGTCAGATGAGAGGGGTGGAGTCACTGTGGGTGCACCAGAGTAAAGGGGAGGAGTCAGAACACAGGGGCAGAGTCAGAAGAGAGGGGCGGAGGCCCTGTGGGTGCACCAGAGTAAAGGGGTGGAGTCAGAAGAGAGGGGCGGAGTCCCTGTGGGTGTACCAGAGTAAAGGGGCGGAGTCACAAGAGAGGGGCGGAGTCCCTGTGGGTGTACCAGAGTAAAGGGGCGGAGTCAGAAGAGAGGGGCGGAGTCCCTGTGGGTGCACCAGAGTAAAGGGGTGGAGTCAGAAGAGAGGGGTGGAGTCCCTGTGGGTGTACCAGAGTAAAGGGGCGGAGTCAGAAGAGAGGGGCGGAGTCCCTGTGGGTGCACCAGAGTAAAGGGGTGGAGTCAGAAGAGAGGGGCGGAGTCCCTGTGGGTGCACCAGAGTAAAGGTGACAAACACATTCATCTGAAAAATACTGAACTGTCCATTTAATGTTGATGATGAATCAATCTGCGTTAATGGGTTAATTTTGACAGAACTGACTATCATTAGGCCACGGACAACGTTGGCACAAGGACTATGGAGTCTGCTGTGATGGCCAGGTGATGAAATATGCCAGGGACGCGTTCGCCAGGGACGACTCGCACCACTCACACATTCACGGTAGCGAGCCGTGTCCGAGCATGTGCTCGTCACACACACACACACACACACACACACACACACACACACACACACACTACATATCTGCTCCTGCTCAGAATGAATGGGAGTCTATGGGCCACGCCCACTCAGGGTCACTGACATGAGTGGAAGTGTGTCAAATGTGACCTCTGACCCCACAGTGACGTGGAGAAAGTCGAAAGATATTATTTGAGGCAGAGTTCGGGGGGGGGGGGGGGGGGGGGCAAAAAAACACTATATTGTTCCTGCTCGGTTTCTGAACTTTTCTTTATTATTATTCATTTATTATTTATTTATTCCTTAATTTTCCGACGTCTGCCCTTTGACCTCTAATTTGACCCCCTGAACATGCAACTCACCAAATTTTTTCACACACTTCAGAAGTGTGAAAAATTGCGAGTAGTTCTAGCTTTCGTAAAGAAATGTGTCTACAGCGCCCCCTAGTAAAGTCAAATATATTGTATTAGGACAGATCACGCCCTAGTGAAGTTAGAGCGATGAAAATCACTACACATGTTCAATGGGGTGTGACGAGACACTCAGCTCACGAGACGAAACACGAGATTGGGTTTGCATGATTGAGATGAGATTTTAATAAAACTAAATTACAAATGATATGAATGAACCACAGACTTATTGAACTAAGTCACACATGTGTTTTATAACTCTGTAAGAGTTCACTTTTAATGAACTTCTTCCTCTACAAATTAAAACTAAAATAAAATGTTATTAAAGTTCAAATAAAATAAATACAATTATATATTTCTCCTTTATTCCAAATTTCCAAAGTGGAGGTCCAAATGAGGAAATGCACCCCTGTCAGGTGCATTTCCGGCTGCTTGCTGGATAACAAATCTCATGAGACAGAATTTTAAGGCAATGACAAATCTCACCAAATTACATCTCGTCATACCCCTAGTCTTCATCATATGTTGATGAACAAAAAAAACCTTATGATGGCCACGCCCATAAAGCAACAGGAAGTCCGCCATCTTGGATTGAAATTTCAAACATGTTAAATCATGGATTTTCGCTGTCATCAGAATTTAAAGAACTCCTCTTTGGCTGTTGGGCCAAATGAGCTCAAAATTGGTGAACATGATCTGGATAAGGGGGTCATCAAAAGTTATTAAATTCTTTCAGAAAAGTTGCATGGTTTTTGTGCTACGATGTCGCAAAATTTGCAAAATTCTGGGAAAAATTACCACTTCAGAACCTGCTTTAGCTCGAACACCGATGTGGCTGAAATTTGACTCAGTTGTCAGTGTCACAGTTCTACATCAACACATTTAAATAAGTCACTCTATAACGGCCCCTACATATTTATACAAAAGTGTGTGTTTCTGACAGATTATTGCATCCCACCCACGGTACGACGCCATCTTGGTGTTGGCGGTCGCGCAGGGAAGACCTTTGAGACTGCTTACCATTTTAATATGATTTTGTTTTTGAAAGTTTAATTGTTAAATATCATCAACAGCAACATTAACATCTGTTCAGATTAACAGTTGCATAGTAGGGGTCAAAAAGGTCAAAGTTATTAACAGTTGAACAGTAGGGGTCAAAGGGGTCAAAGTCTTCTTACCTTTGAAAGGTCCTCCTTTAAAGTCCAGCGCTACTTTTCCTTCCTGGGTCAAATATCCAAACCATTCACCGTTCTCTGCATCAGGAAACTATAAACACAGTCATGAACAACACGTATCAGCTCTAAACTGGATCATCTCTATTTTTATTCAGTGGACATGAAAAGACAAATATTTTTATTTGGACCGGTACTTTTGAAACATCTAAAACTAGTGTCACACAAACATGTGGGTCAGGGTTAGAACATGTGTTTATTTAAAGTCATTTATGTTCATGGTTTTAGTGCCTTTGAAGGGTGTTCACTTCTAATCTTCTGTATGCTGCGCTCAAAAATGTCCCATAATGCCTCAAAATGTTCAAATCCAATATGGCTGCCATAGCCAGGTCCACATCTAATGAATGACTGTATTTTCCAAACTATAAGGAGACACTGAAAAGACTTTACTACAAAACCCACAGTGCGGCTTGGATATGGATTCATTCTGTCATGTTTAGTAACTGGAATTTAAACTTTTTATCTGATCATTTAAACATTTTATCTCAGTCATCATTCCATCAGCACCAATTAAAGACATTCTGGACATTTTTATGATTATGAAAAGTGCTGAAAGTCAATGGTCGTTGGATCAATATTTCAACAAATGTCCATTAACAAACATTGTTGAAGGTGAAAGTGACAGAACAAACCCAATGGTATGAAAATGACCCACATGTCTGGTTCATTTAATGGTTTAATGTTTACTGTTCAGTCAGTGAAGACACATTTACCCACTGACACATTACATCTAAAATATACTGTTTATAAAACTGAAAACACATATATACTAAATGTCTATAGTTTTATCATTAATCTCACCCGATAATTTAGACTTTTTATTTCACAATTTAGATTTTTCAAATCTTCTGTATGTCAGGCTCAAATATGTCCCACTATGGACCGTTTTCACAATAAGTATAAATACATCAGAGGAGCGTTACCGAACTTCCTGTTAAACGTCCAGACAGTAGAAAGTAACAGTTCAGTAATAGTCTTTTCAAGTTCCTGAAGAAATTTGACACTTTTAACAGTTGCAGATATTGGAAGAATCATGGAGGAAAATTAACAAATGAAAAAGTGCTACTGAAGTGATAAGTGTGTCCACCAGTCATTAGTCTGTCCACCAGTCATTAGTCTGTCCACCAGTCATTAGTCTGTCCACCAGTCATTAGTCTGTCCACCAGTCATTAGTCTGTCCACTTCTACCTAGGACTAGGGTTCTAGGGTTCTGTATGGATAGTATAGAGGACATGGACTATTTGACTATTTTATATTTGTTCTGTCTATGGTTCAAGTCAACGTCTCGTTAGCATAACGCTAACGTTAGCCCAATGCTATCATAATCCGTTCCCATTTTTCTCTGGCAGTGTGTGTTTATGTTAGTGTTTGTTTGTCATAATATCTAATGTAGTAGACGGGCAGGTTTTTGTGAGGGTTAGATGTTACCCATGACAAATAAAAAAAGAGGATGGTCCCAAACTCCAGGTTTGATCAGTGTTCATACATTTACTGTGACTTACTGCTGTTGCACTAACTACTGTTCACTCTTCTATCACTATTTACACTCTTTCCTTCCAATGCTACTGTTGTTTACTGCTGACACTGATGTACTGGCATGGAAAGGTTAAAGGTCACAACTACAGTTTAAGGACAACATTACTTATTTGTGTTCACCATAACTTTAAAACCATGGACATTTGTTTTATCTCAACTCATAGCGACGTTAACAGCTGCCGTTTTTGACAGCGTTCATATACTGGCTCCTTTTTCCTGTAGGAATAGAATCATTCCAAGGAAAAATGCTAGGGTTTCAAACCGTCATCCCCAGATGTAGTGTTCTGATGTGAAGTGTCTGCTGCAGACGGAAGTGCTCCTGTTTTAATGATAAAACTGGGCCCTTCATAACACTGAATAGCCTGGACCCATTTTCCTCTAGCTTCACCGTTAACAGGGAAGGAGTGGAAGGAAATATAAGATGCTTCTGGACATGACAACAACATCCTGGTATGTTACAATAACTGTTGTTCCATGACAACAACATCCTGGTATGTTACAATAACTGTTGGTCCATGACAACAACATCCTGCTATGTTACAATAACTGTTGGTCCATGACAACAACATCCTGGTATGTTACAATAACTGTTGGTCCATGCTGTCATCTGTGGCATTTAACTTTTACTGGTGAAGAAGTAGGGTTACGCTGAGCTTACGTATGTCTGGTGCAAAATGCGGAAGTTGTGAAAAAGGTCCATGCCTCAAAATGGAGAAATCCAATATGGCTGCCACAGCCAGGTCCAAATCTAATGAATGAATTAACTTTAATGACTAAATTAACTTTAATGAATGAGTTAACTTTATGCCAGTAGGAGTAAAAACATAAATGTAATGTTCTTTTGTAGTTTTTCACATATGGAGAATTCAATGACACACTCAGATTTAAGATCAACACTAAAGAAAATGTTTTCTTTCAGCTGCTCAGTGTGCACTGACATGGTCAAAGGTGTAGTGATACAACTGTGAGAAGGTTTCCAGCAGCTGGGGATTCTGGGTGTGTTGGTACGCCATGAGGAAAGCCACCAGAGCCTCACAGTGAGGCCACCACAGCTTCATACTCCACTCCAACTGTAGAAACACACACACACACACACACACACACGCACGCAGACACACACACACACATACAGTGAGGCCACAGCTCAGGAAGCTAGCAGTTGCTATGGGCAGGGCCGTTGCTAACCATTTGGGTGCCCTAAGCACAAATGCTCTGTGGTGCCCCCCCCCCAACCTAAAAAAAAAAATAAAATAGAATTTTCAAAAATTTTGAATTTCTCAGTGCAATTTGTTTACACACTGTCAACAAACATGAGAAATCCAAAAAGGTGTGTGTAAAAACTGTAAACACAGAACAAACACAGAACAAAGAGCCTGGCAATAAAGTGCAAAAATAATAGTTGAACAATAAAAATTCTCAATAAAGAAACTTAAATAAGAAAAATAAGAATGAGAACACAAAAGGCACTTTCCTTAAGTAACTATGTTACACATTTTTTACAATTATCAGATGCCCTAGAGAGGTACACACCTGCAATTATTTGTTGCAAAATCAGCTATCAGACATGACAGCTTCTGAGCCACATCCCTGTGGCATACAGAGCCATAGTTGGGTTAAAATATATAAAATATATATGCAGTAGCCAACTCCGACCAGCAGAGGGCGCGTTAGTGACACTGGTCAAGGGCACAGGTAGTCTCGTGAGACAACAAGAGAACACGCAAGAGGTTGTTCTGTGTACATACTACGGTGCTGCAGTGTCAGTTTATTGCCGTTGTTTTTTTCTTTTTATCCCTTACAGGTAAAGAGCAAGTGTCGGAGTTGTTCCGTACATGTATTAGATTGTTTTATAAGTGTAGTTCAAATGTGAAGTGTTATTTGTTTGTTCTACTTGTTAGAAAACATAACGGTTGGGAAAGTGGCTAGGTCGTAGCCCGGGTTTAACGTCTCACGAGCGCGAGACGTTAAACCTACCGTTAGAGTAATAATGTTAATTCATATAATTCTTGTATTCTGTATTGTTTTTGTGTGTTTAATATGTAATATGATTGTTTATGTGTATTATTTTAGAGACAACAAGAGAACATGCGAGAGGTTGTTCTGTGTACATACTACGGTGCCGCAGTGTCAGTTGATTGCCGTTGTTTTTTTTCTTTTTATCCCTTACAGAACAAAATAAAAGAAACGTTTTCAAAAATTAAATGTGTAGTGGAGGGCCATGTCCTTTTGACCAAGGCAGACGTCTGTGGTGGAAGCTGAGGAAGGTTGATGATTTCCTGCATCATCTCTTCTTCTTTTTTTTTAATTTTCTCAGCTCCAGACTCTTGTTGTCGTTTCGAGGCCATATTCTCACAGGTGTTCACCAAATTATGAATGAGGCATAATCGAACAGACCACTGGGAGGGGAGGGGGCACCATGAGACTGGAGAGAGGGGCACGGAGCAGATCCCCCCATTTTCTCGGGAAAATTGGTTTATGTTGTTTTTGTATTGTTTAAACATATTAGCGCATATTATTAATATGATTTACACTTTTTTCCCCCACGACCCTGATTTCTTTTGGTGCCCTGCCGACACCAAAGTGCCCTACGCAGTGCACGTTATGTGCGTCTGTGGAGCTACGGCGCTGGCCATGGGAAACAGCGTAGTATCGACATGCAGGCAAGAACTGAATAAATAAAGATTCAAAATTTAAAAAATGTAGAAAATGAAAGTAAGAGTTACATTTAGAGTGAAGATGAAGTAGACGGACTGAAGAGATTTAGAGAACATCACAAATATGAAGGATACCACTATCCACTGGCCCCGCCCCACTGGACCTGTAGCCACTGGCCCCGCCCCCTGGGCCTATAGCTCTACTGTAGCTCCACTTCCACCATTACAAGTAAATTAATCCCAGAATTGTCTTCCTTTAGGAGGAACGACAGCTCTTCCTGCTTCCTGTTAAACTCTACACGTTGCTATGGTGACGTCACACATAGTGACCTTAGGCTGCAGTAAATCATTACAGTCTTGTCTGACTCGACCCTGGAAGTTGGAAACAGTATTTGGACATAAAATGTTTTGTGTTGATCATGTGATTTTAAACTTTCAACTATAATCAGCTTTTAATGAACCTGAGAGTTCACACAAAAATACTGTTCACTGTTATTATTATTAATAATATTATTATCATCAATATTATTATTATTGTAATAATAATAATAATAATTATTATTATTATTATCCAGTAAATTCTGTTAAACTGGTGACAGACAACAGATAACCTGATAAATAAACAGATAAATATAATAATATATGTAAATAATTATAATATATAAAGACACTACTACTATTCTGAGAAGTACAAATATTTAAATAAATGTAAAGAGTATAAAGTACAAATATTTATATAAAAATGTAGGGAGTAAAAGTAGAACGTTTCCAGAAAAATAAATACTCACATAGTACAGATACTTAAAGAATCTACTTAAGTACAGTAATGAAGTACTTTTACTCAGTTACTTCCACCTGTGGTTAGGGTTAGAGTCACAGTGACCTGTGTGGGACAGATTCCGTCCACGTCCAGGAAGTAGAACAGTCCTCCATGCTGCTGGTCCCAGCCAGTCTGATAAGGAACCTCCACAAAGTGTCTGATGGCAGTTTTCTGGAGTTCATGATCCTTCCACTGAGAACTGAACTGAAGAAGAAACCACCCTGCCTCCAGAGCATGACCTACACACACACACACACACACAGAGACACACACACACAGAGACACACACACACAGAGACACAGACAGACACACACACACACACACACACACACACACACACACAGAGACACACACACACAGAGACACAGACAGACACACACACACACACACACACACAGAGACACACACACACAGAGACACAGACAGACACACACACACACACACAGAGACACACACACACACACACACAGAGACACACACACAGAGACACACACACAGAGACACACACACACACAGAGACACAGACAGACACACACACACACACACAGAGACACAGACAGACACACACACACACACACACACACACACACACAGAGACACACACACACACACACACACACACACACACACAGAGACACACACACACAGAGACACACACACACACACACACAGAGACACAGACAGACACACACACACACACAGAGACACAGACAGACACACACACACACACACACACACACACACACAGACACACACACACACACACACACACACACACACAGAGACACAGACAGACACACACACACACACACACACACAGAGACACAGACAGACACACACACACACACACACACACACACACAGAGACACAGACAGACACACACACACACACACACACACACACACACACACACACACAGACACACACACACACACACAGAGACACAGACAGACACACACACACACACAGAGACACAGACAGACACACACACACACACACACACAGAGACACAGACAGACAGACACACACACACACACACACACAGAGACACAGGAATTGACAAAATAAAAGCATATTTATGGTTGAAACCGCAGATCCGTGGTTGATCCACACAGCAGAATAGTTTTATTTTGAAGGAAGGTTTATATCTGCCCACAGATTTCCAAAATACACAGGAACACTTAGCAAGCTTCGTGCTAACACTTATTAGCAAGATGTGGTATGAGTTTAAACTGAAAATAGACCCGTGCAGGACTCCGTAAGTCCACCTTTACTGGATCCACTGTGAGTCTCCTGCTGTCATGTCTTTATAATATCTCTGTAAACCCTGACCTCTGACCCCCGATAACCACCCTCACAGAAGATCAAGCCATTCCCGCAAGGTGGAAAGAACACTTTCAGATGCTCCTGAATCGACCATCAACCGCAGCAGCTGACTTACTTTGTAAGATACCCCAACTATCTGTCCGGCACTGGATGTCACTCCCTCCCACCTACGCTGAATTTGAGAAGGCTTTCTAGTGCAGGGGTTGTCAAACTTTTTTGGCCCAGGTCCCCCTTGGAGGGGTGACATTTTTCCATGTCCCCCCTCATCCTGGCGATACTGAAAATGATAAAAAACCACTTCAACAATGATTATTATGAAACAATGATAACCTTTTTTAATAGTGCTTTTGTGCAAACCAGCCACATTTTCAGGTATTATAATATAAATGAACACTTCAGAAACAACAATTTTAAATAATTTTAAAATAATAAACGGAACAAAAGACACACAAAACCGTGTGTGTGTGTGTGTGTGACAGACAGACAGACAGACAGAGACTTAATGAGAGGGATGATCTTGTCAAACTCAATATAACTATCAATGTACTTTCTCTTTTTAGGGTTAGGGCGTTTGTTTTTGTCATTGTCATTTTCATTGTCATTTCTTTTACCACTTCTTGAGGAACTTGGCGGACACAAAAATCGATCCATGTTCGCTGCAGGGTGGCTAAAAATAGCCTGTGACTCGCTCCGTCTCAATTTAGTCAAGCTAGCGTCAAACAGCGCTGTTACTTCCACCCGCTCGCTACAAAATAAAACTTTCGCATTTCAAAATAAAACAGCAAAAAAAAACAAAAAAACAAACAAACCGTGAATAATTTCGCGTACCCCCTGGACATGCACCACGTCCCCCTAGGGGTCCACGGACCCCAGTTTGAGAACCGTGGTTCTAGTGTATGAAAGCATGGAAGTCCCCAGGGTCGGAAAACATTCCTCTGGAACTCATCACTCATAGGGTCATAGCTGTGAAGCCCAGGTTATTCACATTGATCCTGTGCATGTGGGAGATGAAAGTTGTTTCCTGCAGATCTGAAGGACGCAACCATTATTATCATCAGGGGGACCGGTCCGTCTGCAGAAACTACCTCAGCATCGCTGGCAAGATTTTTGCACTGGTCCTGCTCGACAGGCTCCTAACTGTCACTGAAAAAGCCCTCCCAGAGTCACATTGTGGCTTCCGGCCATCTCGTAGTACCACTGATATGATCTTCTGTGCCTGGTTGCTTCAGGAGAAGTCCTGTGAACAATGACAACCTCTCCTCTTTGTCTTCTGGGACCTAGAGGAGGCATTTGATAGTGTTTCAAGACCGGCCATGTGGGCAACACTGAGGCGTTTCGACCATTTCACGGACCTTGTTCAAGCCCTGCATGATGGGATGACCGGCCGAGTTGTGGTCAAGAACACCATTTCCGACCACTTTCCCATTACCACTGGTCTGAAGCAGGGATATGTCCTGGCCCCTACCTTGTTTTCTCTTTATCTTGGGGCCATGATCCACGAGCTGCCCGATATGGACACTGGCATCCAACTACGTTGCCGAATGGATGGAGGCATTTTCAACACCAGTTGGCTCCGTTTACGACGACTTACCACCCCAGTCACAGTTCAGGAGCTACAGTATGCTGATGAAAATGTGACCCCTGCAGACAGAGTCGCCGCTCTCTAGACTAAAGTAGAACTCTGGGATGGCGCCCACTTTGGTCTCACCGCCAACACCAGGAAGACAAAGATCCTAGCACAGCGAGCTCCACACCAACACACCCCAGACACTACCAATGTTCGACTGTATGGTGAGGTCCTCGAGACCATGGAAGCCTTCTCCAACCTAGGTAGCTACCTTTCCAAAGACTGCTCCATACAGGCACGCAGCACTTGGCAGGATCTCCAGGCATGTTTTCTTAAACCATGACCTCAGCCTACAGCCAAAGACCTTGGTTTTCCGAGCCATTGTTCTTTCCACTCTCCTTTATGGCTCTGTGCTATGGGTCCTATATAGGAGTGACATAAAGAAACTGGAGCACTCCCAACTATAAAAAGTCCATGCGATCTTGAAGATCAGATGGCAAGACTGTGTTTCCAATGAATCTGTCCTCCTCCTTCAACCCAAACTCCCCAGTATCGAGTCCATGGTGGCACAACATCATCTTCATTGGGTAGCACACGTCAGGATAATGAGCAAAACAAAACTACCTCACCAAATCCTGTTCTCACAAACTGAATTTGGCACAAGATCCAGAGGTGCATCTAAGCGTCGATTTCGGGACCAACTGAGGGACACACTCCTCTGCTGCGACATCGACCATGCTAAATGGGAGTCCCTTACTGAGGACCAGGCAGAGTAGTGGTGCATTATTATACAGGGTACAACCAACATGGAGATTCAGCGACGGTCGGCAGCAGAGACTAGAAGACTTCAACACAAAGAGTGGGTCCTTCTACGACCACCTTCCACCCTACCATGCATGTTACACTGAGGGCTTTTCTGACACTGATATAGATGCTTGGACCCGAGATATCACCGATATGTATGTATGTATATATATATATATATATATAGATATTTATTTAGATATGTGGACAAATCCATGCTGAGGCTCGAAGTGCATTTAAAGCATGGAATGAGAATGGTAAGCACAGAAGTGGGTCATTCTTTGAGAACAAAAAACATGCTAATGCTAGATTTAAATATGCTCTGAGGTATATTAAAAGGAATGACAACCGCCTAAGATCAGAATCACTGGCATGCAAACTGCAAAACAAGACTCGTGGTGATTTCTGGAAAGAGATTATAAAGTTAAACAACTGCAGAACTTCTCTTCCTATGAATATTGATTGATAACTGGTTCTTGTAATATTTGATAGCTTTGGCAGAATTATTATAATGAATTGTTTAATTGCATAAACAGTAACTTGGCTACAGCAGATGCCTCAGAACATGATGATGGAGTGGTAGTTTCCCCACAGCAGGTTTTTGAGGCAATCGACAAAAACTGAAGCATAATAAGTCATGTGGAACAGATAAAGTCATGTCAGAACATCTTAAATTTCCAAGAAAAAATTTTTATTCACTGTTGGCTAAAAGGGTTTATGGTACATGGTACTCTGCCTGAGTCATTATTGTCAGTTTTACTTGTCCCTGTGATTAAAAACAAAGCAGGAAAACTAGGCCACATCATACTGAACCGACTAGAACTCTACCTTTATACAGCTGTCAATCAGTTTGGATTTAAACTAGAGCATGGTACTGATACATGTATGTTTGCCTTGAAGGAACTATTAGATAAATATCATAGCCAGGGCTCAACTATGTTTTTATGTTTTCTTGATGCTTCTAAAACACTTGATAGAATTAATCATGTTTAGAAAAGTGTCTAACAGAGGTGTTCCTGGGTATCTTATTAGAATACTCATATTCTGGTACTGTCGGTAAACAATGCAGGTAAAATGGAGTGAGTCAGTGTTGGATTCCTTCAGGGTCAGCAATGGGGTGCAGCAGGGTGGGATACTGTCCCCCCTGCTGTTCAATATCTACATGGACGATCTTTCTGTGCTGCTCAATAACTGTAAAACAGGATGTGCTGTTGGAAGCTCTGTGATTAATCATCTAATGTATGCAGATGACCTGGTTGTGTTCTGTCCAATCAGTGCAGGACTTCAGCAACTTCTGAATATGTGTTCTCAATATGGCTTTGAAAATGACATTAAATATAACACAATGAAAAGCTATATTATGATTGTTAGAGCGAAGGATGATAAGAAACTAACATTTCCTGAGTTCACTCTGTGTGGCAGTTCTCTTAATGTCACTGATCAGATGAAGGACCTTGGTCACTATATCTGCAGTGACCCTAACCTCTGACCTCTGACAGGGACATGCACAGGCAGCTGTGTACATTTAATGGGCAATTGAACATGTTGGCCAGAAAGTTTAATATGTGCTCTGTGAATGTCAAAGTTACCTTGTTCCAGTCATTCTGCACAACTGTGGCATCGTTACAAAAAGTCCAGAGGTTCACAGGTGCATATATATATATATATATATATATATATATATATATATATATATATATATATATAAATAAAAGGAACAGCTAAGATCCTGCGCAGAACCCTCATGCTGCCAGAGGACCAGAGTCTGAAGGAGACACGGCCCAGTTGGGGCCACAGGAACATGTAGGTAACAGTAGTGTGTGTACCCGGGTTCTGCAGTCGGCCCTGACATCCCTGCAGTTCGGTTCCATTCAGTGACACGTTCTCTAAAACAGCTGTTCCATCTCTCTGTACAAAGACAAGAAATGAATACACAGTGTACCTTTAGTACATAGTGTACTTTTACTGCACAGAAAAGTACACTGTTGGTACATTCCTCTAAGACTGAAGTATTACTCAAGTATTAAGTATACACAGAAGTACAAAACTTATATGTACAAGTACACAGGATTCAAATTGATACACAACTGAAGGATTAGTGTATGTGTGTGTGTATTTCTATCTCTATGGGGACATTCATATGTTTACACAGTTACACCATGGGGACCACAATTCAGATCCCCACGATGGTTACAGTAAATATAAAGGTCCCCACTAGTAAAATAGAAATGATGTGGCCCTATAAATACATTAATTTGTTTTTTCAAGAAGTCCCCATTAAGCATGAGGGAAAAGGGTGTAAAGTGAAATGTGTATTTTTCAAAGGTTTGAAGGTGAGTTTACTTTTTTTAAAAAGTATTTATTTTTCATGTATTCTTTAAGTTATTTTGTTTATTTAATAATAATAACAATAGTAATAATCCTTATTATTTATTAATTTTATTGTTAAATTATTATTATTATTATGTAATCATTCATTCATGTTTTAAACTTTATCTATTTTTTCTTATTATTCATTTTAATTTTTTTTAAATTAAAAACAGAATATTTACACTCACGACCTGGTGGGTACTTGGTCCTCATGAGACATGGAAACAAGTACGTGTGTGTGTGTGTGTGTCATATGTAACTTATTCACCTTAAAGAATAGTCTATCAGTGTGTAGTGGACATTCAGGACGTCCGTCAGTGTTTAGTGGACATTCAGGACGTCCGTCAGTGTTTAGTGGACATTCAGGACGTCCATCAGTGTGTAGTGGACATTCAGGACGTCCATCAGTGTGTAGTGGACATTCAGGACGTCCGTCAGTGTTTAGTGGACATTCAGGACGTCCGTCAGTGTGTAGTGGACATTCAGGACGTCCGTCAGTGTGTAGTGGACATTCAGGACGTCCATCAGTGTGTAGTGGACATTCAGGACGTCCATCAGTGTGTAGTGGACATTCAGGACGTCCGTCAGTGTGTAGTGGACATTCAGGACGTCCATCAGTGTGTAGTGGACATTCAGGACGTCCATCAGTGTGTAGTGGACATTCAGGACGTCCATCAGTGTGTAGTGGACATTCAGGACGTCCATCAGTGTGTAGTGGACATTCAGGACGTCCATCAGTGTGTAGTGGACATTCAGGACGTCCATCAGTGTGTAGTGGACATTCAGGACGTCCATCAGTGTGTAGTGGACATTCAGGACGTCCATCAGTGTGTAGTGGACATTCAGGACGTCCGTCAGTGTGTAGTGGACATTCAGGACGTCCGTCAGTGTTTAGTGGACATTCAGGACGTCCGTCAGTGTGTAGTGGACATTCAGGACGTCCGTCAGTGTGTAGTGGACATTCAGGACGTCTGTCAGTGTGTAGTGGACATTCAGGACGTCCGTCAGTGTGTAGTGGACATTCAGGACGTCCGTCAGTGTTTAGTGGACATTCAGGACGTCCGTCAGTGTTTAGTGGACATTCAGGACGTCCGTCAGTGTGTAGTGGACATTCAGGACGTCCGTCAGTGTGTAGTGGACATTCAGGACGTCCGTCAGTGTTTAGTGGACATTCAGGACGTCCGTCAGTGTGTAGTGGACATTCAGGACGTCCGTCAGTGTGTAGTGGACATTCAGGACGTCCATCAGTGTGTAGTGGACAGTAGTGGACATTCAGGACGTCCATCAGTGTGTAGTGGACATTCAGGACGTCCGTCAGTGTGTAGTGGACATTCAGGACGTCCGTCAGTGTTTAGTCGACATTCAGGACGTCCATCAGTGTGTAGTGGACATTCAGGACGTCCGTCAGTGTTTAGTGGACATTCAGGACGTCCGTCAGTGTGTAGTGGCCATTCAGGACGTCCGTCAGTGTGTAGTGGACATTCAGGACGTCCATCAGTGTGTAGTGGACATTCAGGACGTCCATCAGTGTGTAGTGGACATTCAGGACGTCCATCAGTGTGTAGTGGACATTCAGGACGTCCATCAGTGTGTAGTGGACATTCAGGATGTCCATCAGTGTGTAGTGGACATTCAGGACATCCATCAGTGTGTAGTGGACATTCAGGACGTCCATCAGAATGTAGTGGACATTCAGGACGTCCATCAGTGTGTAGTGGACATTCAGGACATCCATCAGTGTGTAGTGGACAGTAGTGGACATTCAGGACATCCATCAGTGTGTAGTGGACATTCAGGATGTCAATCAGTGTGTAGTGGACAGTAGTGGACATTCAGGACATCCATCAGTGTGTAGTGGACATTCAGGATGTCCATCAGTGTGTAGTGGACAGTAGTGGACATTCAGGACGTCCGTCAGTGTTTAGTGGACATTCAGGACGTCCATCAGTGTGTAGTGGACATACAGGATGTCCATCAGTGTGTAGTGGACATTCAGGACGTCCATCAGTGTGTAGTGGACATTCAGGACGTCCATCAGAATGTAGTGGACATTCAGGACGTCCATCAGTGTGTAGTGGACATACAGAACATCCATAAGTGTGTAGTGGACATTCAGGACGTCCATCAGAGTGTAGTGGACATTCAGGATGTCCATCAGTGTGTAGTGGACATTCAGGATGTCCATCAGTGTGTAGTGGACATTCAGGACGTCCATCAGTGTGTAGTGGACATTCAGGACGTCCATCAGAATGTAGTGGACATTCAGGACGTCCATCAGTGTGTAGTGGACATTCAGGAGGTCCATCAGTGTGTAGTGGACATACAGAACTTCCATAAGTGTGTAGTGGACATTCAGGACGTCCATCAGAGTGTAGTGGACATTCAGGATGTCCATCAGTGTGTAGTGGACTTTCAGGACGTCCATCAGTGTGTAGTGGACATTCAGGACATCCATCAGTGTGTAGTGGACTTTCAGGACGTCCATCAGTGTGTAGTGGACATTCAGGACATCCATCAGTGTGTAGTGGACTTTCAGGACGTCCGTCAGTGTTTAGTGGACATTCAGGACATCCATCAGTGTGTAGTGGACTTTCAGGACGTCCGTCAGTGTGTAGTGGACATTCAGGACATCCATCAGTGTGTAGTGGACTTTCAGGACGTCCATCAGTGTGTAGTGGACATTCAGGACGTCCCACATACCTGTATATGTTGTAGAATCTGTTGGACACACCACTTCCCCAGCTCAGTGAACTTGTCAATGTTCTGTGTAGATCTGTCTTCAGTCATCTGTTGCACCAAACACAGGAGCATCATGGGAACAGCCATGCTATTGGTGGGAACATCTCCAGACAGAAGGGGACGTCCCAGACCTGAAGGGTCCACTCTAACCCAGTAGATAATCTGATCCATCATCTGTTCAGCCTCCAACTGAAAACAACAAAACATCACTGTTCAGTTAGTAGAGCAGGACATTAGGGTCAAAGGTCAAAGGAGGCTGTGGTTCAGTTAGTAGAGCAGGACGTTAGGGTCAAAGGTCAAAGGCTAAGGAGGCTGTGGTAAGTGGACAGACTAGCGTACAGGATCTGGGTATGGCATGATACAGTGAAAGCATTCTTTAATTACCATTTATTAACTACTATTGATGTTCTGCATCGACATCGCAATGACAATTTAACACTGTACGGTGAAAATACCGAATTGTAAACAGAGATAATGGAGAGAGATACAGTCCCGACAAAATATTAACTTAACAGATGATTGTGTTTGATTATGTTTTCTATGGCGTCGGCAAAAATAAATATGAAAAGTCAATTTAATGAAAATCTTTAACGAATTATGACATGTGCAATCTTTTAAACAGTGTTGTACCTGAACGTTCACGAACTATATCATATTTTTGACGAACGTGAACGACTTGTTCACTTTTGCCAAATGAACAGGAAGTTGTGAACGCGGTTATTCTGTCATTTATTGAACTGTGCTCTTATTTAGTTCATATTTAGTTCTTATCACGTTGTAATTATTGAGTCCTATAAGGAATAAAATGGGATCAAAACACAACATTATCATAGATGAGAGAGAGAGAGAGAGAGAGAGAGAGAGAGAGAGAGAGAGAGAGAGAGAGAGAGAGGGGGGGGGGGGGGGGGGGGGTTAAATGTACAGAGTGTGACCAGAGCAGGTGTTTGTCCCGTTCTTGTAAATAAACATTAAAAACTAAACTCAGTGAAACCACTCCTTGTGTTCTAAGAACCTGCAGAGGGAAGTTAACCCTGGGGTAACGTACTTACTTCAGCCTAGAAGGTGCGGCATTTTCCCCTGATTTCTGACTACAGGATACAATAATAACACAAAAATAGAACGAAAAAGTTAATTTTAGGATCCATGAATTTCTAGTTGATAATTTGGAAGAATGAACGATGAACTGAACTAATTCATATTGACTAACTTGAACTGAACTTTGAACTAGTTCCTAATCAAGGTGAACTTTCCAAACACTGCTTTTAAATAATGATTATGGTGAGTAATGACAAGACATAAAGCTAGCTAGTTGGATAGTATGCTAATGCTAACTGGATAATCTTAGTCAAATGTGTAAGCATAGTTGATTGTTCATTTTAGCTTAAACAACCTTAACTGCATAGCCTGTATCTTTGTTATTTTACTAATAGCATTCATATATTCCATCTTTTCTCAGATATACTTACACTTACATTGCACATAGCATAGCAGAAGCTAAATTAGCCTCTGGGGAGATCGTAGGCTATGCCTTCAAGTATTTTATGTTCAGTTATTGTGGAAAGAGCAAAAATGTCTCTGATATGAACCTTTGTTGTTGGATATAAAGACAATAGAATTCACAAGTTAACCAGCAAATGCTAATTATTAGCATGTCTATGCATTTTCCCATTCAATTTAGCATTGAGCTAGCAGTTTATTTATTTTAATTTCAACGTATAATGACATAAATGTGCTCAAGCAATGAATGTAACTGAATCATATTCTGTTTTCTATGTTTACAGTTTTACAGTCAAGTGAAGTGTGTAGTTACTGGCGTCCGGCTTTTCTTTTCTATCTGCAGAGCTAATGGCAATAAATATGCCAATAAATATGTTTATATATAATAAAGAAAATATATGTATGTGAGAGTGAGAATATATGAATATGAGACAGAATATATGTATGTGAAAGCAAATACATATACATATATACACATATTTAAAACATACATATACACACATATACTGTATATATACAGACAGTAATATATATATATATATATATATATATATATATATATATATATACCTTCATATCATGGTCATCAGTTGTTCTGCTCAGTTCATCCAGGGCCAGGACATAGAAACATTCAGAAAAAATGCTTCTCTGTATTTTAACAGCTTTTCCTTCTCTAGTTAAACAGAAAGCACACTTCCACTGGCCACTGCTGTCCACCACACGAGCAAACTTTCTCAGGAACGCCCCTCCTAAAATACAAAGGAGATAATACATATATATATATATATATATATATATTCACACAATGTCTAATCTCACAATCTCCAGTTTCTATGACAACCTGTTCTTGAATTAGAGCCAATAATGTGATTTTGACCTTTATGCTAAATGCCACCTTGACCTTTGACCTTTAGCAATATTTAAATTTTTCATTATATGTATATATGAATGAGTGTGTGTAATATTATGATAATATATCCAGTATTGGTTAAGTTATAGCGTGATATGTCTGTTTGACACAAACAGTGTTACACAAGTTAATTTGGACACATGTCACCTTTGACCTCCAGAGATCTGAAAAACTAGGATCGTAGGTGATAACACCAATTATTAGAATTGTATAAATCTTCATTCTGCATCATATGGTACCAATCTGAAAGTTCTGTGACCCTCTGTTCTGGAATTAGAACCCATAATGTGATTTTGACCTTTGAGTTAATTGTGACCTTGACCTTTGACCTTTACTCAAATGGATCATTCCATCTGATAGCAATATGTATATGAACATGTAATTTCATGGTGATATCTACAGTATTCATGGAGTTATAGCATGATATGTCTGTGTGGACACACACACACAAACACACAACAATCTCTCTCAACCAATGTTGGGTCAGATTAATGATAAAAGTATAAACATTTAGTATAAACATGTGTTTTCAGTTTTATGAACAGTATATTTTAGATGTAATGTATTGGAGTCAGTGGGTAAATGTGTCTTCACTGACTGAACATTAAACATTAAATGAACCAGACATGTGGGTCATTTTCATCCCAGACATGTGGGTCATTTTCATCCCAGACAGTTGGGTCATTTTCATCCCAGACATGTGGGTCATTTTCATCCCAGACATGTGGGTCATTTTCATACCAGACATGTGGGTCATTTTTATCCCAGACAGTTGGGTCATTTTCATCCCAGACATGTGGGTCATTTTCATCCCAGACATGTGGGTCATTTTCATCCCAGACATGTGGGTCATTTTCATCCCAGACAGTTGGGTCATTTTCATCCCAGACATGTGGGTCATTTTTATCCCAGACATGTGGGTCATTTTCATCCCAGACATGTGGGTCATTTTCATCCCAGACATGTGGGTCATTTTCATCCCAGACATGTGGGTCATTTTCATCCCAGACATGTAGTTCATTTTCATCCCAGACATGTGGGTCATTTTTATCCCAGACAGTTGGGTCATTTTCATCCCAGACATGTAGTTCATTTTCATCCCAGACATGTAGTTCATTTTCATCCCAGACATGTGGGTCATTTTCATCCCAGACATGTGGGTCATTTTCATCCCAGACATGTGGGCCATTTTCATCCCAGACAGTTGGGTCATTTTCATCCCAGACAGTTGGGTCATTTTCATCCCAGACAGTTGGGTCATTTTCATCCCAGACAGTTGGGTCATTTTCATCCCAGACATGTGGGTCATTTTCATCCCAGACATGTGGGTCATTTTCATCCCAGACAGTTGGGTCATTTTCATCCCAGACAGTTGGGTCATTTTCATCCCAGACAGTTGGGTCATTTTCATCCCAGACATGTGGGTCATTTTCATCCCAGACATGTGGGTCATTTTCATCCCAGACATGTGGGTCATTTTCATCCCAGACAGTTGGGTCATTTTCATCCCAGACATGTGGGTCATTTTCATCCCAGACATGTGGTTCATTTTCATCCCAGACATGTGGGTCATTTTCATACCAGACATGTGGGTCATTTTTTATCCCAGACAGTTGGGTCATTTTCATCCCAGACATGTGGGTCATTTTCATCCCAGACATGTGGGTCATTTTCATCCCAGACAGTTGGGTCATTTTCATCCCAGACAGTTGGGTCATTTTCATCCCAGACAGTTGGGTCATTTTCATCCCAGACAGTTGGGTCATTTTCATCCCAGACATGTGGGTCATTTTCATCCCAGACAGTTGGGTCATTTTCATCCCAGACATGTGGGTCATTTTCATCCCAGACATGTGGTTCATTTTCATCCCAGACATGTGGGTCATTTTCATACCAGACATGTGGGTCATTTTCATCCCAGACATGTGGGTCATTTTCATACCAGACATGTGGGTCATTTTTTATCCCAGACAGTTGGGTCATTTTCATCCCAGACATGTGGGTCATTTTCATCCCAGACAGTTGGGTCATTTTCATCCCAGACATGTGGGTCATTTTCATCCCAGACATGTGGGTCATTTTCATCCCAGACATGTGGTTCATTTTCATCCCAGACATGTGGGTCATTTTCATCCCAGACATGTGGGTCATTTTTATCCCAGACAGTTGGGTCATTTTCATCCCAGACATGTGGGTCATTTTCATACCAGACATGTGGGTCATTTTTATCCCAGACAGTTGGGTCATTTTCATCCCAGACATGTGGGTCATTTTCATCCCAGACATGTGGGTCATTTTCATCCCAGACAGTTGGGTCATTTTCATCCCAGACATGTGGGTCATTTTCATCCCAGACATGTGGGTCATTTTCATCCCAGACAGTTGGGTCATTTTCATCCCAGACATGTGGGTCATTTTCATCCCAGACATGTAGTTCATTTTAATCCCAGACATGTGGGTCATTTTCATCCCAGACATGTGGGTCATTTTCATACCAGACATGTGGGTCATTTTTTATCCCAGACAGTTGGGTCATTTTCATCCCAGACATGTGGGTCATTTTCATCCCAGACAGTTGGGTCATTTTCATCCCAGACATGTGGGTCATTTTCATCCCAGACATGTGGGTCATTTTCATCCCAGACATGTGGGTCATTTTCATCCCAGACATGTGGGTCATTTTTTATCCCAGACAGTTGGGTCATTTTCATCCCAGACATGTGGGTCATTTTCATCCCAGACAGTTGGGTCATTTTCATCCCAGACATGTGGGTCATTTTCATCCCAGACATGTGGTTCATTTTCATCCCAGACATGTGGGTCATTTTCATACCAGACATGTGGGTCATTTTTATCCCAGACAGTTGGGTCATTTTCATCCCAGACATGTGGGTCATTTTCATCCCAGACAGTTGGGTCATTTTCATCCCAGACAGTTGGGTCATTTTCATCCCAGACATGTGGGTCATTCTTTATCCCAGACAGTTGGGTCATTTTCATCCCAGACATGTGGGTCATTTTAATCCCAGACATGTGGGTCATTTTAATCCCAGACAGTTGGGTCATTTTCATCCCAGACATGTGGGTCATTTTCATCCCAGACATGTGGGTCATTTTCATCCCAGACATGTGGTTCATTTTCATCCCAGACATGTGGTTCATTTTCATCCCAGACATGTGGGTCATTTTTTATCCCAGACAGTTGGGTCATTTTCATCCCAGACATGTGGATCATTTTCATCCCAGACATGTGGGTCATTTTCATCCCAGACATGTGGGTCATTTTTATCCCAGACATGTGGGTCATTTTCATCCCAGACATGTGGGTCATTTTCATCCCAGACATGTGGGTCATTTTCATCCCAGACATGTGGGTCATTTTCATCCCAGACATGTGGGTCATTTTCATCCCAGACAGTTGGGTCATTTTCATCCCAGACATGTGGGTCATTTTCATCCCAGACATGTGGGTCATTTTCATACCAGACATGTGGGTCATTTTCATACCAGACATGTGGGTCATTTTCATCCCAGACATGTGGGTCATTTTCATCCCAGACATGTGGGTCATTTTCATACCAGACATGTGGGTAATTTTCATCCCAGACATGTGGGTCATTTTCATACCAGACATGTGGGTCATTTTCATACCAGACATGTGGGTCATTTTCATCCCAGACATGTGGGTCATTTTCATACCAGACATGTGGGTCATTTTCATACCAGACATGTGGGTCATTTTCATACCAGACAGTTGGGTCATTTTCATCCCAGACATGTGGGTCATTTTAATCCCAGACATGTGGGTCATTTTCATCCCAGACATGTGGGTCATTTTCATCCCAGACATGTGGGTCATTTTCATACCAGACATGTGGGTCATTTTCATACCCTCTGGTCCTCCTCCTCTCACCACAGGGAACAGAACATTCAGTCGCTCCCTCCCCCCAGACTGTCTCCTCACTTTCTTAAACAGATTTAAGTCAACTCTTCCAAATGTCAGACTCCATGTATCCATTTTCTTTATATACTGTTTTAATTCTGTTTGTGAAACACCTTGAGATTTTTGAAAGGTGCTGGTAAATAAAATGTATTATTAACCCTTCGACCGTGGACAACGTCAGGCTCAAGGCCTATTGATACTGCTGCAGTTTGATCTGATTCTGCCCTTTGACCTCTAATTTGACCCCCTGAACATGCATGAAAACTCACCAAAATTTTGCACACACCTCAGAAGTGTGAAAAATTGCAAATATTTATAGGTTTCATAAAAGTCGGTCAAGAAATGTGTGTACAGCGCCACCTAGAAAAGGTGAAATAGTTTGTATTAGGCCAGATCACACCCTAGTGAAGTTAGAGCTACGAAAGTCACTACACATGTTCGTCATATGATGACAAACAAAAAACCTTATGATGACCACGCCCATAAACCAACAGGAAGTCCGCCATCTTGGATTGATTTTTTTTTTTATTTTGAGCCGTCATTTTCGATGTCAATGGAATTTTTCTATCTCCTCCTTGGCCGTTGGGCCAAATAAACTCAAAATTGGTGAACACGATCTAGACAAGTGGGACATCAAAAGTTATCCAATTTATTTGTTTCATTGTTTTCGTGCTACGGTGTCACAAAATATGTGAAGATTTCGGGAAAATTACCACTACAAAAATTGTTTCAGCTCGGACATACGAACACAGATTTGGCTGAAATTCTACAGACGTTTATCTCCCAGGTCCATTTCGCTAAAGACATTCTGATTTTGTACTATAGCGCCCCCTAGAAAAGGTGAAATAGTTTGTATTAGGCCAGATCACGCCCCAGTGAAGTTAGAGCTATGAAAATCGCTACACGTGTTCATCATATGATGATGAACAATAAACCTTGCGATAGCCACGCCCATAAACCAACAGGATGTCCGCCATCTTGGAATCAAATGTTTTTATTTTGAGTCTTGTGAAGGGAATTTTACCTTCGGTCTGTGTGTCTGTGTCTCAATGATACTGATACGTAAACATTCCATTCATACATCCCTGACAGGAAAGTTGTCTCCAGAGACATGGTGTGGTTCCAGTGGTATGAGAAGGACAGTGATGGTCCCTCTCATACCACCCTCGGAATGTTTAGAAGAGTATAAAAGAGTTGTAGTTTAGATGGAGCATCAGAACATCTGACGACAGCTCGTTCTGTTCATGTTCTCACTTGCATGCAAGTTCCAAATTAAGTTGTTCATTTCTTCAATAAATAATTGTTCCTGATTTGAAAAGTTTTCTCTCCCTGTGTGATACAAAACTTCCACAACAGTCTACATTTTTACTGTCATTGGAATTTTTCTATCTCCTCCTTGGCCGTTGGGCCAAATGAGCTCAAAATTGGTGAACACGATCTAGACAAGTGGCTCAAAAGTTATCCAATTCATTTGGAAAAGTTGCACCGTTTTCGTGCTAAACTGTTGCAAATTTTGCAAAGATTTCGGGAAAAATTACCATGACATAAACCATTTCAGCTCGGACATACGAACACCGATTTGGCAAAAATTTGACACAGACGTCTATCGCTCAGTCCTACACCAGTTTATCAATAGAAATTGCGATTTTACCCTATAGCGCCCCCTACAGCATTGCCTTTAGTCAAATGGCTGGAGATAGTGCATACGAACACAGATTTGGCTCAAATTTGACTCGGACGTTGCGTGGGGAGGCGGTCGCCAGGGAGGGCGAAGGCCTTTGAGACTGCTAGCAGATTTAATTTATTTTTCTTTCGTCTGCTCTTTGACCTCTAATTTGACCCCCTGAACATGCACGAAAACTCCCCAAATTTTGCACACACCTCAGAAGTGTGAAAAATTGCAAGTATTTATAGGTCTCGTAAAAGTCAGTCAAGAAATGTGTCTACAGCGCCATAAACATAAATTGCTTCAGCTCGGACCTACGAACATCAATTTGGCTAAAATTTGACACAGACGTTTATCTCCCAGGTCTACATCCATTTAGCTAAAGACATTCTGATTTTGTACTATAGCGCCCCCTAGAAATGTGCTTTTATGAAAATGGCTGTAGTTTGGACATACGAACACTAATTTGGCTGAAATTTGACGCGGATGTATGTCTTCCCGGTGTACACTTGTTTGTCATATGAAATTGTTATTTCGCACTTTAGCGCCCCCTACAGATTAGCCAAATACACCGTCAGTAAAATGGCAGCAAATCGGACATACAAACACCGATTTGGCTGAAGTTGGACTCAGACGTCTATCTCTCGGTCCTACACCAGTTTATCAATAGAAATTGCGATTTTGCTCTATAGCACCCCCTACAGCATCGCCTTTACTCAAATGGCTGGAAATCGGGCATACAAACACAGATTTGGCTCAAATTTGACTCGGACGTCGCGTGGGAAGGCGATCGCGAGGGATGGCAAAGGCCTTTGAGACTGCTTGCAGTTTTAATTCTTCTTCTTCTTATTATTATTATTATAAGCATGCAAAATAGCATATACAGCACACACACACGCACACACACAGGCACACGCACACACACACAACAACAGAAAAAGTTTTAATTAATAGAATTATTCACACTTTACTGTCATTGAAATTAGTCAAAGGTGTAATTGACACTTTTATAAATTAGCATTTTAAGGAATGACACTTTAATCGTGAACACTTGTAGTATAATAATAATTTTTACATAAAAAATTTTAAAATATCTATTTGGGGATATTTTGTCATATAAATCTTAAAGTACTAAATTATTAAATTAATTTTGTCCATTGCTGAGTGACTGTAAAAATATGCTTGTGCTGTCATTTAGGACACAGGAGAATGTTCAGTAAACCTAACCCCCATCATTTTAAAAGTCATGCTAGTCAGTGGACTGGATAGGTCAGATGACTCTCTGTACCAGAGCAATGTGGTTTGGAGGGGGGGGGGGGGGTGAGTTAACATACTGTTGACATGATCATCAGGGACAATGGCCTGACTTTTACTAAGGAACCAGAGACATTACTATTTCAACAGTTAATATCATTAAAATAATCAATCTATTAGCTTAATGTATTAGCTTAACCCTTGTGCGGTACAAGGCCCACAGGCTGTGTCCTACGATCGGGTCTTAAAGACCCACATTCTAAAGTTCAGTTCCACAGACTCATCACCCCCCAAGGATATTTGACTGTTTTCAGCAGTAAACAATGACACCATACAGTACGTATGATAAGGCACATTTGTGGGTCACTTAGACCCGAAGGACGCACAAGGGTTAAATACTCAGTGGGTTTCCTAGCTAACAGGTGGGTGTGTTCGGGTTAGGGTTCGGCCAGTGTTGTTAAAGTGTGGGTCTAGTTCAGTGGTGAACAGTCAGTACACGTCACTGCTCTGTCTTTACAGTTAAATAGTTTGTCTACTTAGCATATGTGTGCTGTGATGTTTTGGGGGCAGTGTGGTTGACAGAGTTAGCAAGATAGCTACACAAGTTGGTTTGAATTATCCAATAGGGTCCCTCATATGTCCCTGCAGAAGTAAAAACAAAGATGACAATAGAGTGTATGAAAAATAATTTAAGGCTCACATTAACAACCAAAGTAATAGAGTAATAAAGGGCTTTTTGGTCTAAGCCCGCCCCCAATTGCATGACCACACCCCCAACCATGGCTGGAACTCCACCCCCAGGCCTTAAACTCATTCTATTATGTCAACAAACACAAAAATAAGTATAATATATAGACTTTGGTGAACAGTGACTAACTAACCCTAACCCTGCCCCTGCCCCTGACCCTAACCACATTTGTATTATTAAAAAAACAAAGACAGCAGCTGCTGAAGGTTTGTCTTTTTTACTCACCAGCTTTTGCAGCTTCCAGAATTTCTGGTTTGTGGAAGCGTTCCATGGTTCTGTACAGACGACAGTACATCCACACCTGTGGAAGACAAGAGACATTTTAGGACAAAATTAAGTGTCTTCACAGGAAAGTAATGAGCATATTATTTTCCTAAAGATTCAATAAAATTAACAAAATATTCAAATAAATGATGTATGTACTAAGCCTACCCCTTTACCCTGACCCTAACCCTTTACCCTGACCCTAACCCTTTACCCTGACCCTAACCCTTTACCCTAAACCTGTTTCACTTCTATTAATAGAAGTGAAACAGCATCACTTCCTTTGGGCTCATGATAAATAATTAAATACGTACTGTAATAAAATTTAAATGAACACACTGGGAAAAACTCACCTTTACCCTAAACCTGTGATGAATTAAGGTCAAAGGTCACCAAAAGCATCATGGGTAGCTCCCTCACACAGTACACATAGTAAATACAGTACACACAGTACATATAGTAAACACAGTACACACAGTACATATAGTAAACACAGTACACACAGTACATATAGTAAACACAGTACACACAGTACATATAGTAAATACAGTACACATAATACATACAATACACACAGTACATATAGTACACACAGTACATATAGTAAATACAGTACATATAGTAAATACAGTACACATAGTACATACAATACACACAGTACATATAGTACACACAGTACATATAGTACACACAGTACATACAGTACACAGTACATATAGTACGCATCATGAGAGTTGCAGTAGCAGAGACGACACGGCGTCGCATCCGGTGAATGTATTTTTTTTCCCTCTTTAACTCCGCTAGCCTAGCTTCCCTTAGCCATTGCTACTTGTTGTTCAGTATTTTCTGCTCAGTGTGTTGTATGTACAGTGAGTCCCTGCCTCCTTTACTGAGGATAGAAGTAGCTGTTGGAAGTGTAGGCCAGGGTTTCTGAGTTAGAAGCACGGCTCTGCAGCTTGGAGGCTAATGCTAGGCCTAGCTATAGCGAGGTAGCTGCAGGGACCGCAGGCTGTGCGAATAGCCGTAGGAGTGCTAGTGTGGCTAGTCCCCCAGCCAGTCCCGTGCAGCTGGGAGAGTCGAGGGATCGGTTTGTGACAGTACGGGGGAAGCGTGGTGCTGAACGCACAAATGTAGCGCACCAAGAACTTCACGTCTGTAGCAGACCCCATGGCAGAACACCGGCCAAACCAGACACTCTCTTCATTGGCAGTTCCATTCTTAGAGACGTGAAGCACCCAGCGGTGTCTGTCAGGTGTTATCCAGGGGCCAGAGTTGGTGACATCGAAGGAAACCTTAGGCTTTTACAGCAGAGCAGGGCTAGCTTCCACCGCATCGTGATCCACGCTGGTGGTAACGATGTCCAACGGAAACAATCAGAGGTTCTAAAACTGAACGTAGCATCGGTGTGTAAACTTGCTAAGTCGTGTTCTCTGGACCCCTGCCCAATTTGTCCAGTGATGAGATGTCCTCTAGGTTGTCATCATTTAACCGCTGGTTGTCTAGATGGTGCTCAGAAAACCATGTAGTTTTTATAGATAATTGGCGTACGTTCTGGGGAAAGCCTGGGCTCATTGGCAGAGATAGCATACATCCCACTGGGGAAGGTGCTTCTCTCTGAGCACAAAATGTGGCTGCTAAATTTAACCTGTCAATATGACAATTCAGAGTGTGGGCCCAGGCGCAGAGTCGTAGAGTAAAACACTTCTGTGTGCATCATCAACTTCACTCTGAGCTGTCACAAACCCAGCATGTAGTAAGTAATAGAAAAACTGTGTCTATCCCCTGTGTAGTTAATAATAAACACTGTGTAGTTAATAATAAACACTGTGTAGTTAATAATAAACACTGTGTAGTTAATAATAAACACTGTGTAGTTAATAATAAACACTGTGTAGTTAATAATAAACACTGTGTAGTTAATAATAAACACTGTGTAGTTAATAATAAACACTGTGTAGTTAATAATAAACACTGCGTAGTTAATAATAAACACTGTGTAGTTCATAATAAACCTAATATTATTAAACCTATAGGAGTGAGATCAAATAATTTAATAAAAATAGTTTTAAGTAATAATCAGATTAAACGAACACCTAACCATTTTATCCAATGTGGACTGATCAATATTAAGTTAATTTCTCCCAAATCTTAATTAATAAATGATCTAATCAGTGATCAATAGATTGATATTTTAGCTGTGACTCAAACCTGGCTTCAGCAGGATGAATATGTCCCATTAAATGAATCCAGGTGAACTATCACACAGCCAGAACCAGTGGTGGTGGTGGAGGAGTGGCAGTAATATCTCACTCCAGTTTAGGTCTTAGCCCTAAAATTAATCCTAAAATTAATCCCACTTACCACTCCTTTGAAAGTCTACTTTTATCCATTACTTTCCCCAACTGCAGAAACCAAAAACCAGTCCTTTTTGTCCTAGTTTATGTCCCTCCTGGTCCTTATTCACAGTTTGGATCTCATCAGTCTCTGACTTTCTATCCAGTGTAGTGTTGAACTGGGATAGGATTAGAATAGTTGGTGATTTGAACATACATGTTGACAACAACACTGACTCTCTTAGTAATGCATTTAGTGACCTACTAGACGGATTAGGCTTTATCCAAAATGTTCATAAACCAACCCACATTCACAGACACACCCTCCATCTGATCTGAACATTTGCTGTTGAAATGAGTGACCTGGTTGTTTTTACCCATAATCCCATACTCTCAGATGACTTTTTAATGAGCTTTCAGTTTATGCTTGAGGATATTTCCACCTCAGTGTTTAAAACACAAATGAAAAGGATACTATGTGACCGTGCTGTCTCAAAGTACAAAGAGTTAATTCAGTCACTATTTGTGTCTATGTCATGTGATTATGTAAAGGACACATTTAGTCCCAGTATAAGTGATGAGTTAGTTGATAGTACCATGCTCACACTACAAACTACTTTAGATACAGTCGCCTCCTTCAGTTAAAAACTACTAAGATTAGATGAACCTCCCCATGGTACAACACTGACACTCGCTCCATTAAACAAACAACACCTAAATTAGAGGCAATGGCGCCGATCCAATTCAAAAGATTCTCTCAATGCCTGGAAAAATAGCTTAATAAAGTACAAGGCCAAACAAAATAGTACGTGTGGTTCCGGTCACCCGACAGACCCAATTTTTTTACGACGAAAATGCCGACTATGTAAACATTTTATCAGTTTGTCAAAATAAATTAAATATAATGAAGCGGCTGACTGCCGACTCTTATCTTCGAAATTTCTCCGTATTTAGTCCGTATTCATGTTTACCAACATCTGTCACCTGTCTGACCACCGTGATTTATGACTAGCGACAAACGACGACCATATACATGGTGTCCATGTCCATCAAATCAACCCTCAATGCATGTGATTGCTGCGCCAGTTTTGATTGGCTGTTGGCCTCTTGATGAATCTTTGGTACATGGTGTGTTAATTTCCCACTCACTTCACACTTGGTTTGTTTCAAAAACACCAGCGTATTCATTGGGAAGATGGTTTCATATCTTTATGGAGCATCTCTTGGTCACACAGACTTGTGTGCCTGGTGTGGGGAACCAAATACAAATCCTCTTCCAGAGCTAAAAAATAAATGTAAAACTGTACTCCCGCTCTGTCAACATTGTGAGGAATGTGAAGAAGCCAGTAACAAAACAGCAGTATGGTAAGAGGAAATAAGTTGAACAGTAAATAGATAGCTGTATATGTCCACTAAAGCCTTCAATATTGGGGCCTTTATTTCATTAAATAATATTTAGATGTGGATAGAATTTACATTTGTACTTAAACTGACAAAATGTTGATGTCAAATCATATTTTATTGTATTTCAATCATCTAAAATTCATTTATGCTCTCTTAAAACATTCTGTAAATATACATGTACATGTACATGGAAAATCTGAGGCAATGTGTTGATTTTCTAACTGCTGGAAAGAATAACTGATATTAAATCAGAATTTTTGGAGCTTCTTTTTAGAAGACGGGTATATAAAATTGTAAATAAAATAAAATATGGATGACCCACCTACCTACCCAATTTTTCCATGTGATGGGAACCACATATATTATTTTGTTTGGCCTAATCAAGCTTTGCGTACAGCCAAAATGAGATATTACTCATCCATAATCAGTGTTGGGAAAGTTGACCTTAATTAGGAACTAGTTCAAAGTTCAGTTCATCGTTCATTCTTCCAAATTATGAACTAGAAGTTCATGGATCCTAAAATGAACTTTTTCATTCTTTTTTGTTATTATTGTAAACATATTATTAACCGTTTCTGACATTATCCTGTAGTCAAAAAATCAGGGGAAAATGCCGCCCCTCCAGGGCGGAAGTATCTTACCCCGGGGTTAACTTCCCTCTGCAGGTTCTTAGAACACAAGGAGTGGTTTCACTGAGTTTCATTTTCAATGTTTATTTCCAAGAACGGGACAACACCTGCTCTGGTCACACTCTGTACATTTAACTCTTTTTCTCCGCTCCCAAAAACTCTCTGCACCTCTCTCTCTCATCTATGATAATGCTGTGTTTTGATCCCATTTTATTTCTTATAGGACTCAATAATCACAACGTGATAAGAGCGAAATATGAACTAAATAAGAGCACAGTTCAATAAATGTCAGAATAACCGCGTTCACAACTTCCTGTTCATTTGGCAAAAGTGAACGAGTCGTTCACGTTCGTTAAAAATATGATATAGTTCATGAACGATCGTTCAGGTACAACACTGTCCATAATAGAAGAAAACCAGAATAATCCTAGATTCCTGTTCAGTACTGTAGCCAGACTGACAAACAGACACACCTCCGTGGAACCAGTTATTCCATCCACGCTCCATTCTGATGATTTCCTGCAGTTCTTTAACAATAAAATATCAACTATTAGAGACAAAATAGACACATTTCTCCCAAATATTAGATCAGAAAAAGCAGTGGTTTCAAACCTAGGCCCTTTAATAAATCCCTCTGTAACACTAAATAATTTCACCACTGTAGACCAAACTGATGTCATATCTATTATCATGTCTTCCAAATCATCACCTGCCTCTTAGATCCAATTACAACTAAACTCTTTAAACAGATTCTGCCCCTAATTATTAACACTGTCCTAAATATAATTAACACTTCATTAATTACTGGATATGTGCCACAGTCATTTAAATATGCTGTTATTAAACCAATTCTGAAAAAACCTACCTTAGATCCTGACATTCTAGACAATTCTAGGTCTATATCCAATTTGCCCTTCCTGTCAAAGGTTTTAGAACGAGTAATAGTTAAACAGCTGTGCCAATTCCTGCAGGATAATAGTTTATTTGAACAGTTTCAGTCTGGCTTTCGTGCCCATCATAGCACTGAAACAGCGTTAGTTAAAGTTACTAATGACTTATTATTAGCCGCTGACATGGGATTAATATGGGTCCTGGTGTTATTAGACCTTAGTGCAGCCTTTGACACCATTGACCACAGTATCTTAGTGCACAGATTAGAATGTGATATAGGTATTAGAGGAGCAGCCCTCTGCTGCTTTAAATCATATTTATCTGATCCATACCAATTTGTTAACGTTAATCAACAATCATCGCAGTCCTCCAGAGTTAATTATGGCGTTCCTCCAGGGTCAGTCCTTGGGCCTATTTTGTTTACACTATATATGCTCCCTTTAGGTAACATCATTAGAAATCATGGTATTAATTTTCATTGTTATGCAGATGACACACAGCTATATTTATCGATTAAACCTGATCAGACCAGACAAATAGATAAACTAAGTACATGTGTCCAAGACATAAAGACTTGGATGAGTGACAATTATCTTTTATTGAACCCTGAAAAAACTGAAGTCGTTATAATTGGTCCTAAAAATGCCACAGACTCCCTAACTGACCACATAGTTACTGTAGACAACTTAAGTGTAACACCCAGTGCCACAGTTAAACATTTAGGAGTTTTATTTGATCCAGATCTTTCATTCAAAGGGTCAGGGGTCAGAGGTCAGGGCACATTAACCAAACTTGCAGAACAGCCTTCTTTCACCTGCGCAACATTAGCCAAAATTAGGAATATTCTGTCTAAAACGACTGCAGAAAAATTAATTCATGCATTTGTTACATCACGATTAGATTATTGTAACTCCTTACTTGTAGCGTGTCCTAAATATTCCCTAAAAAGCTTCAACTGGTTCAAAATGCAGCAGCAAGATTATTAACAGGATCAAATAGAAGAGAACACATCACCCCTGTGCTCCAAACCCTGACCCCTAACCCTATCACCCCTGTGCTCCAAACCCTGACCTCTGACCCCTAACCCTATCACCCCTGTGCTCCAAACCCTTCACTGGCTACCAGTTGAGTTTAGAATTAAATTTAAAATCCTCCTCCTTACATATAAAACCATTAATGGTATGGGTTAGGGTTAGGGGTCAGAGGTCAGGGGTTAATGGTATGGGCCCCTCTTATCTTAAAGATGATCTGGTTCCGTACCAACCCAACAGAACCCTTCGTTCTCAGAATGCAGGTTTATTGAAAGTTCCTAGGGTTTCTAAAAGTACAGTAGGAGCTAGAGCCTTTAGTTACCATGGTTACTGTCTGATGGAATCATCTTCCCTTTAATATTAAAGACGCAGAAACAGTCTCTACATTTAAAATCAGGCTTAAAACATTCCTGTTCGAGAAAGACTATGGTCAGGTTTGTTAAAAATGATGTGACTCATATATCATGTATACATGATGTATGAGTCACAGTTCAGTCTAGGCTGCCCTAGGAGTTAGAATGCTGGGGGAAGTACAGACACTGAGTTCTTTCTTCTCTTTCTCTCTCTCACACCTGTTTCTGTCATTTTTATAACATATCTTTCATACCAAGTCTGTTCATGACTAGTCACCTGGTGTCCCCTTCCCCCCCGCTCCCCCCCTGGGGGGAGTGGTGGCTCTCCTGACAGTGTCTGCACGGGAGCCATGGACGACAGGATCTGCAGTGTCTCGCCTGTGCCGACCTGTGACCCCGGACCACCGCCCCTGCCTGTCTGGACCAGCCCCCCCCCTTCATTTATAAATGGACGTTCATCTATAGTCTGTCCGTCCATGGGAGTGGATCTGTCCTTCAATGTGGTTCTCCTCAAGATTTCTTCTTTTTCCCACTGGGTTTGGAAGTTTTTTCTGCTGAGAAGGAGGGTGTAAGGACAGGGGGAGGGTCTAAGGACAGGGGGAGGGTCTAAGGACAGGGGATGTTATAGTACACACAGTACACACAGTAAATACAGTACACACAGTACATATAGTAAATACAGTACATATAGTACACACAGTACATATAGTAAACACAGTACACACAGTACATATAGTAAATACAGTACATACAGTACATATAGTACATATAGTACATATAGTACACACAGTACATATAGTAAACACAGTACACACAGTACATATAGTAAATACAGTACATACAGTACATATAGTACACATAGTACATATAGTAAATACAGTACACACAGTACTGTCTGTACAGCTCGGGGGTTTTCTGTTCGTTTTGTAAATTGAATTTTCTTTCATATTCAGAGACAAAAAATGGAGGTAAAGGTTGTTGGTAACTTGGATGATTGTTTAACTGGTCTGTGGTCAGTACATGTTCAACCGTTTTTATTTTATCTAAAAAGGTTTTCTTCAGGAGCGCTACCTGGACTCCAATCAGTAATAATTAGAGGTGTAGTTTGGATGGAAAACTAAGAGTAGGACAAAAAGACAACATTCCAACCGTCTATATGTGAACATTGAAAAAGCTTTTGTTCCATTTCCTTGGTTACAACAAACGCATAAAAGACCACAACGTGTTTGGACGTCCAGCCTTCATCAGGAACTAAAAACATATGACATGAGCAGGAAGAGGTGTTTTTAAAAATGTGTAAACCAATCAGAAACCTCCTGCAGTGCTACTGCCGTGTGTAAATATGAATATAGTGTAATATAGAAAAGCTCCACCAGGTGTCACCCTTACAAAAGTCAATAAGAAAATCTAAACTTAACCCTAACCACAATACATGATCAATACCACAATATATGATCAATACCACAATATATGATCAATACCACAATATATGATCAATACCACAATACATGATCAATACCACAATATATGATCAATACCACAATATATGATCAATACCACAATATATGATCAATACCACAATATATGATCAATACCACAATACATGATCAATACCACAATATATGATCAATACCACAATACATGATCAATACCACAATATATGATCAATACCACAATACATGATCAATACCACAATATATGATCAATACCACAATATATGATCAATACCACAATACATGATCAATACCACAATATATGATCAATACCACAATATATGATCAATACCACAATATATGATCAATACCACAATATATGTGAAGGGAATTTTACCTTCGGTCTGTGTGTCTGTGTCTCAATGATACTGATACGTAAACATTCCATTCATACATCCCTGAGAGGAAAGTTGTCTCCAGAGACATGGTGTGGTTACAGTGGTATGAAAAGGACAGTGATGGTCCCTCTCATACCACCCTCGGAATGTTTAGAAGAGTATAAAAGAGTTGTAGTTTAGATGGAGCATCAGAACATCTGACGACAGCTCGTTCTGTTCATGTTCTCACTTGCATGCAAGTTCCAAATTAAGTTGTTCATTTCTTCAATAAATAATTGTTTCTGATTTGAACGGTTTTCTCTCCCTGTGTGATACAAAACTTCCACAACAATTTGGCGTTGTCGGCAGGATCCCGTGAGTGTGACGGACGGAGGACCGAGGTCAGGGAATTGATCAGTCTACCGACCAAAAAGTCGTATCCCTGTTGGTAAAAACAAAAACCAGAGGACAGGGACTGAGCCGGACTCCGCCCGCACACCACCGGGATCTGAACTGGACCTGTGGAGACCAGATCACACTTGGTGAGAAAGTTTTAATTTGGGTTAAAATAGGAACTCTTGGTCTAAAGCTCACGTCACCTGCCCGCTGTCTGCTGTTATGGTGCACAATACAGTAGAGGACAATTTAGATTCATTCTGAAGCTAAATTGGATCACCGTGAACTAATTCACGTGTAGGGCCCCACAAATTTAGATGGGCATGCAGAGTGGCTGTTTGATACAGTTGTGCTGGAATTAATTCATGAGTGAGGTTTTTTTTAGTCTGTTTGTTTTCCCTTGGGGTGTGAACTCCAGAAAAAACAAAAACCGTGATCAGTTAGGCATTTTTTAGTTTTTCTCCTTGAACGTGACTCAAAAGGAAAAACCGAATAGGTTTTTAGGATTTTCGCCTGAGTGTTAGACTCGAAGTTGAAAACCAGTCGGGAAAACGTCCGACTATGGGCAATCGGCCGAGTAAGGGTGACGTGGGGTTGGACCGGGAGACTCCAATTCCAAAAGACATGTTGTCATGTTGAACATTTTAAAAGCTTTTCAGTGCACAGATTATTGGGTAACAAAATGTAATTTCCCCAAAACGGGAAGATGAAAAAGTAAATGATTTGAGAAAATATTGAAATGAAGCTCATGAGTAAACTCAGAATATTGTGAATCTTGTAGTGGGTCAGATTTGACACAGACTGACTAAATTCTTTATCATGCGGGTTTTGCAGCGACGTAAAGTAAGAAACGTAATAATCAGTTGCATTAAGATTATTTCGGCCCAGATCGACGTGTCTGGAAGATTAATGTTCCGAGTGGGACATTAATAGATAATAACTAATACGTGGCTTTAGCGAATGCGAGTCCTTGTTATTCAACATAAATTCAGCTGTGATAACAGATGTCTTTCTCTATAAGATTCACATGTATGAGTGTAATAAATATAGATGGAATGTCTTAATAGGTCTGATTGTGTTGAACATGATATGATCAAAAATGCTAAAGCAAAACCAAAATGTGGCAAAACACCTAAGTCTTGAAAATAAGATGCTGAAAAAAAAAAAAACCAACAACTTTGAGTTGAAATTAGAAACTATGTCTAATCCAAACAGAGTTGGGTTTTATCTCACACACAGGTTTGCATTTTAGTGCGTCACCTTGTGCTCCAGAACACCCCCTCCCTTCTCTGTCTAAAGCTCACAGCCCTAAAGTTCCTTCCTCGAAGATGGGAGTCCACGTCTGTCTGCGTCCATCACGCCAAAGGACCCTCCTCTGCACCCTGCCTCTCCTACTGGGTCTGCCGTCTCCCCCTCTGCAGCACCGGACTCAGAACCAAAGATAACGGTAGCTGGGGCGAGACTGTGACTGTGACAGATGTGTGAAAGACTGTTTCCTTCTGAATGTTCACCAGACTTTGAAGATACAACATAGAAGAACATCACATGTCTCTGGGCTCTGGATAAACCAAGTGTGGTTCATCACCGCAAGGAAACGTCAAGGCAGGAGGAATGGACACAAGCAGCAGAAACATGGACTGAGGCAATGAAGGACAGAGAATGTCAGCAACAGCAACTGACCACTGGCAACAACTGACCACTGGCAACAACTGACCACTGGCAACAACTGACCACTGGCAACAACAGTTCCTGAACCAACTAGACTGTGAGACTGCACCTACACCCCTCCCCCTCCCCCTTTGGAGCACAGGCTTACACATGCTTATTAACTGTATGTATTGCATTTACACACCAGTTGTCTGTATTGACGTCACACACCTTCGCCAAGTTCACACTAGCACGTTTTATAGGGTGAAAACAAAAGAAAAACAACCTTTTTAGTCTAAAGGATGTTAAACATTGAAAGAATATTTCAAATCCATTGTTTTGCTCATTGTCTGATACATTTTACTTGGTTATTTTGTTTTCCAAAAGACATGTCATATCTTTTAAATCTCCTGGCCAGAGATGTAATGATTACCCTCAGAAGTGAATGTTTTTATTATAATACTAATACAAAGTCAAATGTCTAAATCTCCATGTGCATGCATTAATATCTAAATCTCAGACACACATAGCAGAAGTGTTGTCAGAAAAGAGAAAAAAAAACAACAAAATCTTAGATTATATGTCACTAAACTGCATTACATTACATCATGTTTGTTTTTTTTTCCTGAGATTCCAAATTCAGGGGAGTTGGTTGACTTTCCAGGGTCCAGCCGACCCACCCTGTATGGTCTGATATTAGATTTACCTCACATTTCATTATCTACAATTTAAAGAGGAACACGTGTGATCATATTACAACAGACTGCATTTGGACCGTTTAATGTAAAGAGGGATCAACAAGTGTTGACCATTTTTCTTTGATCAGTAGATGATTGTGTTTGTTTGGGTTTCTCCAGATTAATGCTGGAGTCATAATTAAATGTCCAAACTGGGACATTTAAACAATTAATAACAGTATTTGTCATAAGCAATGGTTCTGTGTGTACCAGTATATGACAATAGGCTGGTTGGGGTTAGATTTATTTATTTATTTATTTTTAAAGTTATTTATATTTACATTTCAAGCAATATATTTAGACCAGAACACCGAAGAATAACTATCAGTCTTCTCCACAAAGAAGGTCTGCTAATTTAGAGAAAATTTTAAGTTTAAAAAGAATTTAAACTTGGGTTTTGTTTAGACTGTAGTTCGGTAGTTTCTCCTACTGTCCCAGTGTGTAGAACTGACACACTCCTGTGTTCCTTCGAGGAACATGGTTATGCAGTCAACTGTGATTTATTTAATACAGACCTTATCGGTCTCTGCGACAGTCTTGTGGACTCTGTTAGCTGCACAAACCTTTGTTGACATTAGACAATTTATTCTTAGTATTTGGGTCTTGTTATGGTTTATGTCATCTTGGCTCATTCTATGGTTATTATATTTAGTAAAATAACCTCATTTATTGACGGCAAGGGTTTTAATGCGACCATTTGAACCTGTCAAAAAGATGTTTCTCAGTTGCATGCCTCAGATACTCCTGCTATACACACATAGTCTAACATGCTTGGTTTTAATCTTAAAACCGTATGCTCTGAGATGTACATAAATACAATATAGGTCTGATTTACAGAAAATATTGTCCATAGTGCACCTAAAAGTTGATTATGGCTCAGTTTGTCATCGATGATATGACAGTAGATTTAAAGTCCCTCATTAGTGCTGGAGTAAGGGTGCCTGTCTGTTTAACCATTTGTTTTCCATAGAGGAAGAACAGAGGAATTATCATATGACATTGTTGGTTTTTAGGAGCTCTGTTGTGTTGTGTTGTGCCATGGCTGTTTGTCTGTGTGTGTGTGTATGTGTGTATCCCAGAGTTAAGTGATTACTTTATTAAGTGTACTTTATGCTTAAACTTTTTCCCCGCTAGGGAAATGTTTGTGAAACTAAAGTAAAAAATACATATATAGAATATATACAGTAGAAGTATATATTTGTCTAAAGTGTGTTTTGAAAGTAATGCACACTTTCTTGAGATTTTCTTACTTTCAGACTTGTGTGGGGGAATTAGTTCTAATCTAACACTTCAGTGATGACCTTTCCTACAGGTTTCCAAGTCTTAGCGGATACTGGGTGGTGAGGGACACCCCCCTTCTGAACTCACTTGTCTCCAAATATATGTTTTTCTTCCTCTCCTTTTCAGGTCAACCTGAGGGACTGTCGGTGCAAAGACAAAGCACACTTACAGATCATGTTGGTAACTGTAATACATGTTTGTGTCATTAATGATGTTCATGAAAACTAAGGATTTTCTTGCCATGAGTTAAGTGTTGTCACATTGTTTGATGTACATGCGCATGTGTAATCACAGACAGATGACAGATATCTCAGATATCTGGGTTCCACACCTCCTCATGTGGGGTGTGATGTGCTCCCATGTTGTGCTGTGTTTTCTCCCAACCTTAAATATCTCAACAGGTAGTTATGGTGTTCTCTTCAGTCTGGGGAGTCCTGGTGCGGCACTACCGATGGACAGCATTGGAAGTAGCGGCGGGCTCTTCCGGGTGCCCCTGACGACACACTCCATGGTCAGAGTGGCTGAACGGCCTACCAGATCCTACCAGATCCGGTGTCACACCACCAGAGGTTCCTGGGAGGACCACCAGCTGATGGACAGGGGGAAAGCGCAGGAGGATACAACCCAGACAACGAGGGAGGGAGGGGCAGAGGGAAACGCGATGCAGACCGGACGAAGGGACACCGAGGACGGAGGAGGATGACGTGCCAAGTCACCATCCGATGTTGCAGACACCCGGAGGACGGCGACCAGCCCTTTGCACTGCATGCACTCACACCCACATGACTTCACTGGCTGAAACCTAACGGTCATAAGGTGATCCAGTGAAGTCACATATATTCTATCCTTTGCCTGGTCACTGGCGAGTGACTGAAGACCCCTTGGCCCCTCATTTACACTGATTTAACAATGGCCAGCACGACGGCCATTAAGGGAGGAGGGTGTGCCCTGACGGCCATCCTCTCCCTTTTTCCTGCTGGGATATCTGCAGGTGAAGGGAACTGTTCCCTTTACACACCCAGGTGAGCAGTGTCAATGGATGAGACACTCTCTACCTCGTTCCCTACGTGGTCTCCACATGATTGATCATCACGATCACACGAACAATGTGTAGTGGAGAAAGACACGTGATTTAATGCGAAGAATCACAAATCAATAACACTCTGTTCATGCTGATGAAGGGGACATTGCGTGGGTGACTCAGATGCTACTTTGATCTACCCATGGCTGAAATGGAAGCCAACTATGGTCTTCAGAGACCCCAAGAACTTTTCCAAATATACAAACTCATCTGTTGTGCAAAAGAATGTTGTCTTCCATTTGAGAAATGCTTCAAATCCTTTGTATGTTCCACAGTTGTGTTTTCACTCACCTGTAACTAAACACACATGGTATTATCTAGGTCATACGTAGGGGTGTAAAATTGTCATTAAGGTGTCTTGTGGGTTAGCTAATTGTGAGAACCGAACGGATCATCACGTCCTGATCCCTTTATAGTCCTGTTTAACATCACTGCACTATTGGGCACTGCTTCACCTTTACAACGGTATGATGCTACTTCTAACACTACTATCACGTTCAATTCTACTGTGGCCATTATACCTTCCGATTTAGGTTATGGTTGTCCTACTGATATGGTGTGGACATGTGGCAGGAGATCATATCTGTACTTGCCATCACGGTGGGCGGTCACCTGTTATTTATCTTATCTGCTCCCCGCGCTCTCCAAATTGACCGATTAGAGAACCTTACTGCTGCAGTGGACACTGGTTTTGAAGACCTGTCCTACGAAATTAAGGCAATTCGTATGGTTGCCCTGCAAAACCGGGTAGCCTTAGACCTCCTATTGGCAGAAAAAAGGGGGCGCGATACCTGCAGTACATACGTGCCTGACACCTTTACAAACATGTCTGATGTTCACCAGCAGTTGCAGCATCTGAAACTGCTTTTGCATGAGGATAATAATGCTTATGTAAATGACAGTTGGGGTATTTCAGACTGGATTTCGGGTTTTTCTACTGGCCTGAAAGGATGGCTATTTAGAATTGCTAGCATTGCTCTCGGAGTCTTATTTTTGGTGGGTATGATTTCATGTTGCATTATACCACTTTGTCATTCTCTCAGTCGAGGTTATGTGGGACGTTGGTTATGTTTAAGCATTCTTCTCCATTCCCTCCCCCCACCCCCTCTTCCTTTGATGGTCGTCACCAAGAAATGGATTCAGATTGCGAGGGGTTGGATCAGGACTTGGAACTATTTCAGTTCTGAGGTGGTTCTTGGGTTGTGTTTTTGATCACATTATAGACTAACACACAGTATTTACTCATGTAGATTACTAACTCATGATATTTCATTAATCAGAGTGTTTAATTCATAAAAAGGGGGGATTGTGAAGGGAATTTTACCTTCAGTCTGTGTGTCTGTGTCTCACTGATACTGATACGTAAACATTCCATTCATACATCCCTGAGAGGAAGGTTGTCTCCAGAGACATGGTGTGGTTACAGTGGTATGAGAAGGACAGTGTTGGTCCCTCTCATACCACCCTCGGAATGTTTAGAAGAGTATAAAAGAGTTGTAGTTTAGATGGAGCATCAGAACATCTGACGATAGCTCGTTCTGTTCATGTTCTCACTTGCATGGAAGTTCCAAATTAAGTTGTTCATTTCTTCAATAAATAATTGTTCCTGATTTGAAAAGTTTTCTCTCCCTGTGTGATACAAAACTTCCACAACAATCAATACCACAATACATGATCAATACCACAATATATGATCAATACCACAATATATGATCAATACCACAATATATGATCAATACCACAATATATGATCAATACCACAATATATGATCAATACCACAATATATGATCAATATCCAGGCCGGTCCAGTAGATGGATGTTAGTGTGTTCCCATCCCAAATCGGTTCGTGTTAGAGGACACTGTCACCTCTAGGTAATAAAGGGTCAGGGTTAACCCTAACCAAGTCCACCCACAGACACATGAATATCCTGAATATGCAACATTACTTTACTGTTAAAACTATTAATTTTGTCCCAAAAATGTCTCCACATGTTCCAGTCACATGGCCTGTGAGGACAGAAGTGTTTGTTGTGGAGACAGTACTCACCTGTCTGCCCTGTAACCACACATACTTCAGCTCATCGTACACCTGTCCATCTGTCCCAAGACAAGTGAAGAATCCTCTGAGGACAGAAGACATATGACTGCTTAGAGGACAGAAGACATATGATTGCTTAGAGGACAGAAGACATACGACTGCTTAGAGGACAGAAGACATATGATTGCTTAGAGGACAGAAGACATATGACTGCTTAGAGGACAGAAGACATACGATTGCTTAGAGGACAGAAGACATACGACTGCTTAGAGGACAGAAGACATACGATTGCTTAGAGGACAGAAGACATATGACTTTTTAGAGGACAGAAGACATACGATTGCTTAGAGGACAGAAGACATATGACTTTTTAGAGGACAGAAGACATACGATTGCTTAGAGGACAGAAGACATACGATTGCTTAGAGGACAGAAGACATGACTGCTTAGAAGACAGAAGACATATGACTGCTTAGAGGACAAATAGTTGGAACAAAGTAGTGAACTGAAGTACAATTACATATTAAAAAAAATCATAAAACAATTAAAAACAATTAAATAAAAAAGTTAAAAAAAAACACAAATAAAACAATTAAATAAACAATTAAATAAAACATCAAACTCAACTTTTTATCTAATAATTCTGACATTTTATCGTCTATATTTACAGGAACACAGTATGTAATGGGGATCAAAGTAAATAAAAGTACCCACAGTACCCGTGCACAGTGTCGTGTGAGTACTTGAGCCAGAATTCCACCGTTCTGTCCAGTTCTTTGGAAATTCGTTCTCGACATTCCTGCAGCTTCAGCACAGACATGATTCCTAAAAAAAAAAATGTATAAAACAAACCATGATGGTGGAAATGACAGGTGGTGAAAGTACTCACATTGTGTACTTCAGTACAAGTACAGCTACTGGTGTGAAAAAATACTTTGGTAAAAGTAGAAGTACTCATTCAACTCCTTTACTAAAGTAAAAGTAAAAAAGTACAAGTACTGAACTGTAGTAAAAGTGAAGTAAAACTGTATTTTTATTTTGACCATGGATTGAATAATTATTGAACCAGGACGTTCAGGTCCGTTTATTTCAAACACAAAATAATCGATAGATCAATCATGATGGTCATGCACTCGAAAAGGAGTGGGAGGAAGTCAAACTTATAAACTCCGCCCCTTTTTACAAACTAATAATCCAGCAGCTTTTAGATCTATTTATCCTTTACATTTATATACACTTTGTTTTATAATCAACTATAAGCATATTTATATTCACTTTATATTTACTATAAATAAAGTATTTAATAGATCTTATCAATTTTTTTATATTTTTGTAATTGTTTTAGTGCACCCCCCCACCGCTGCCGCCCCACCCAATAAATTATAAAACAATATGTTTATTTGAATTTTTCAAACATATTAATTACACACATTACAAATAAACAACAAATATCAATTACAAACAAACAGGTAAAACAGGAAAAAAAATCTAGGATTACAAGACAACTGAAATAGAAAAATGCACAAAAACAAAACAGTCAAAACAAAGACAAACTAAAGCAGTGACTTCTCTTCACTAGTGCGTAGCTGCCAGTGTTGTACCTAAACACATTCATCCAACGATCGTTCATGAACTATATCATATTTTTAACGAATGTGAACGACTCGTTCACTTTTGCCAAATGAACAGGAAGTTGTGAACGCGGTTATTCTGGCATTTATTGAACTGCGCTCTTATTTAGTTCATATTTAGTTCTTATCACGTTGTAATTATTGAGTCCTAAATGGGATCAAAACAACATTATCATAGATGTCATTTTTGTATTATTCTGAACTAATGCTGGAAACATAATGTTGTGGAATAGCCTATGAGAAGGGTTTTGGGCGGCTCAGAGAGAGAGGTACAGAGAGTTTTTGGGAGCGGAGAAAAAGAGTTGCAGACCTGCACCGGAGCAGGTGTTGTCCCGTTCTTGGAAATAAACATTGAAAACGAAGCTCACTGAAACAGCTCCTTGTGAGAGGGAAGTTAACCCCGGGGTAAGGTACTTACTTCCGCCCTGGAGGGGCGGCATTTTCCCCTGATTTTTTGACTACAGGATAACGTCAGAAACGGTTAATAATACGTTTACAATAATAACAAAAAAGAACGAAAAAAAGAACGAAAAAGTTCAGTTTGGGATCCATGAACTTCTTGTTGATAATTTGGAAGAATGAACGATGAACTGAACTAATTCATATTAACTAACTTGAACTGAACTTTGAACTAGTTCCTAATCAAGGTGAACTTTCCCAACACTGGTAGCTGCCATTAGTATATATATATATATACATACATATACACTCAACAAAAATATAAACGCAACACTTTTGTTTTTGCTCCCATTTTTCACCAGATGGACTCAAAGATGTAAAATTCATTCCAGATACACAATATTATCATTTCTCTCAAACATTGTTCACAAATCTGTCTAAATGTGTGATAGTGAGCACTTGTGCTTTGCTGAGATAATCCATCCCACCTCACAGGTGTGCCACATCAAGATGCTGATCTGTCATCATGATTAGTGCACAGGTGTGCCTTATACTGCCCACAATAAAAGGCCACTCTGAAATGTGCAGTTTTTTTGCTTTATTGGGGGTCTGGGGACTCAGAACCAGTCAGTATCTGGTGTGACCACCATTTGCCTCATGCAGTGCAACACATCTTCTTCACATAGAGTTTATCAGATTGTCAATTGTGTCCTGTGGAATGTTGGTCCACTCCTCTTCAATGGCTGTGCCAAGTTGCTGGATATTAGTGGGAACTGGTACACGCTGTCCAATACGCCGGTCAAGCACATCCCAAACATGCTTAATGGGTGACATGTCCGGTGAGTATGCTGGCCATGCAAGAACTGGGACATTTTCAGCTTCCAAGAATTGTGTACAGATCCTTACAACATGGGGCCGTGCGTTATCTTACTGAAACATGAGGTGATGTTCATGGATGTATGGCACAACAATGGGCCTCAGGTGGTCTGCGGTTGTGAGGCCGGTTGGATGTACTGCCATATTCCCTGAAACACCTTTGGAGACGGCTTATGGTGGAGAAATGAACATTCAATGCACGAGCAACAGATGTGGTTGATATTCCTGCTGTCACCATGACAACTGCACGCTCCCTCAATGCTTGTGACATCTGTGGCATTTTACTGTGAGACAAAACTGCACATTTCAGAGTGGCCTTTTATTGTGGGCAGTATAAGGTACACCTGTGAGGTGGGATGGATTATCTCAGCAAAGCACAAGTGCTCACTATCACACATTTAGACAGATTTGTGAACAATGTTTGAGAGAAATGGTAATATTGTGTATCTGGAATGAATTTTAGATCTTTAAGTCCATCTGGTGAAAAATGGGAGCAAAAACAAAAGTGTTGCGTATATATTTTTGTTGAGTGTATATATACACACACATGTATATATATATATATATATATATATATATATATATATATATATATATATATATATATATATAAAAAAAATAAAATAAAAATGTTCCTCTCGCCCCACGTGGGCGGTGTCTCCTTCAGACTCGGGTCCTCTACCAGAGGTCTGGGAGCCTGAGGGTTCTGCACAGGATCTTAGCTGTTCCTAACAATGTTCTCTTTTGGACACAGATCTCTGATGTTGTTCCTGGTATCTGCTGGAGACATTGTCCCAGCTTGGGGGTCACTGCCCCTAGTGCCCCCATCACTACTGGTACCACTGTTGCCTTCACACTCCACATTTTCTCTAACTCCTCTTTCAGCCCTTGGTATTTCTCTTCTCTTCTCATGTTCTTTCTTTCTCATGTTGCTATCACTGGGGACTGCTACATCTATCACCACCACTGTCTTCTCATGTTTATCCACCACCACTATGTCAGGCTGATTGGCCATCACCATCTTGTCAGTCTTGATCTGGAAGTCCCACAGGATCTTGGCCTGTTTGTTCTCTGTCACCTTTGGGGGGGTTCTCCCATCTTGACCCTGGGACCTCCAGTCCATACTCTTTACAGATGTTCCTGTACAGTATGTCCTCTACCTGGTTATGCCTCTCCATGTATGTCTTACCTGCCAGCATCTTACACCTGCTGTGATGTGCTGGACTGTTTCAGGGGCTTCTCTACACAGCCTACACCTGGGGTCCTGTCTGATGTGGTAGACCCCGGCCTCTATTGCTCTGGTGTTCAGGGCTTGTTCTTGTGCAGCCATGAGTAGCACCTCTGTGCATATATACACACATATATATATATATATATATATATATATATATATATATATATATACATACATACATATATATATATATATATATACACATACATACATATATATATACACATACATACATATATATATACACATACATACATATATATATATATATATGTATATATATATACACATACATACATATATATATATATATATATATGTATATATATATATATATATATATATATATATATATATATATATATATATATATATGTATATATATATGTATATATATATATATATATATATACAAGATATAGCGACTGGATAGCTTAGTGGTCTAACTTTGGTGCGGAAGGTTGTCGGTTCGAATCCCAGGTGTGCCCTTACTTTACGCTATACATGCCTATACCTCTTGATGAGCGATACAATAAATAGAGTCATACCGGCTCGGACGGCGCCCGGGACAACAAGGTCCGCGTTAGGGGTTGGATGACATCACCACCATTCTCCAGACAGCAGCATGCACGAAACGACTGCTGAAGAGGGTAGACGAGCTGGTGAGCTGGGCGAGGATGAAGATTAAACCCCCCAAAGGAGTCAGAAGCGACAACACCATTTTTGTTTCGGGCGGTGAGAACATCCCTGTGCTGGCAGACCATCCTGTGCGCAGCCTGGGGCATACATACACAGCAGAGCTCTCTGACAGGCAGATGGGGGAGACGGTGAGGAAGCAGCTCGCAGACGGCCTGGCTAAGATCAACCAAAGCCAACTGCCCGGGAAGTACAAGGTGTGGTGTTACCAGTTTGTGCTGTACCAAAGGGTGATGTGGCCGCTGAAGATGAGCGAAATCCCCTCCTCAGTGGTGAGCAAGATGGACGGGCTGGCTAACACGTTCATCAGGAAGTGGTTGGGACTGCCAAGATGCCTCTCCGACGTAGGGCTCTTCGGCAGGAACGCACTACAACTACCACTGCGATCCATCGGCGTGGGCTACAAGCAGGAGAAGGCCCGACTGGTGCTGGAGCTGAGGCAATCCACTGACCAGCTGGTGAGAGCAGCAGGCACCCAGATAAAAACTGGAAGAAAGTGGAAAGCCCAAGAAGAGGTCGACATGGCGATCAGCAGGCTGAAGCACCGGGAGCTGGTGGGCAGAGTGCAGGAGGGGCGAGCAGGCCTTGGGAGAGGCGATACTCCCGTGTTCTGGTCCAAGGCTTCCAAAGAGGAGCAAAGAGCCATGGTGGTGGCAGAGGTGGCAAGAACCGAGCAGGAACGCCTTAACGTGAAAGCGGTTTCCCAGGGCCAGCAAGGGCGTTGGGCGTCGTGGGAAGGTCTCGCAGACAGGTCTTTGTCCTGGTCCGACCTGTGGAAGATTCCCCAAGCTAGGCTCAGCTTCCTGATCAGAGCGACGTACGACACCTTGCCCTGTCCCCGAAACATCCACCAATGGTTTGGTGCTGAGGAGACCTGTCCCCTGTGCAACACCATCAACGCAAGTCTCCAGCACATCCTGTCAGGCTGCACAACAGCGCTGTCCCAAGGCCGCTACAGGTGGCGGCACGACCAAGTGCTGAAAAAGCTGGCAGAGGTGTCAGAGGCGTGCCGTAAGGAGGCCAACAGCAGACCTTCCACTCCAGGACGCCCTTCCATCCAGTTTGCAAGGGCTGGAGAGGGCGTCAGACCATTCCATCAGCGAGATCCAGCAAGACTCCTCTCACCGGGGAGCGGGTGGACCATGAGAGTCGACCTGGGAAAGCAGCTCCAGTTCCCCAGGGAGATTGTGGCAACATCTCTGCGGCCAGACCTCGTCATGTGGTCAGAGGCGTGCAAGACGGTCCTCCTGGTCGAGCTCACTGTCCCCTGGGAGGAAGGGATAGAGGCAGCTTACGAGCGGAAGCGAGCTAAGTACTCCGAGCTGGCAGCGGAGTGCAGGGAGGCTGGCTGGAAAGCGGTCATCTGCCCCGTGGAGGTTGGCTGTAGGGGCTTCGTGGGTTCATCAACGGCGCGGCTTCTCCGTGATCTGGGATGCACAGGAGCAGAACATCGGAGAGCCATGAGAGAGCTGGCTGAGGAGGCGGAGAAGGGCAGCTTTTGGCTGTGGCTGAGGAGGAAGCAGAAGAACTGGGGGGCGAACACCTAGGGCATCAGCAGGGGGTGGCAGGGAGAGATCCCTGTCATCGCTCCGCCACCATGAGACGTACTGGGGTTAAAGGAGCGAAACGTTGATGAGTGGTGGTCCCCAGCTGATGACCCGGTATGGCCCAGAGAGGTGTTCTGCGAGGTGTCACTGTACACCTGTCCAACGGCACTGGAGGAGGTGCGACAGGCAGCAATGCCCAGCAGGTATACCAACACCTGTATCTGGAATTGAGGAACCAGGACACCCTGATGTTAAATTGGCTACCGGAACAAGACATTCATGGAGCAGGGCAGAGAACACGGTACTGATGGAGTGTTACTACGGGAGTAACCCCAGTGAGAGAGGGTACATGCAGAGGATGTGGGAGAAATGGTTGCTTCGAAACCCCACATCCTCACTGACTAAGAAACAGCTCCTAGCTCAGTGTTCGAATATCGGCAATAAGAGGTTGCTATCACAGCTAGTGATGGATGAGGTACAACGTTGTACCTCATCCACGGTACAAAGATGCTACGGCAAGGGGGAGCCAGGATGACAGGTCAGCCTGGGGGTGGTTTCACCATCACCCCCAAATATTGAGATTGGGTACCAAGCCAAAGAAAGACTAAACAAAGACTACTGGAGGACCTGAACATTGCACTGCAAACTGTCCCTACCACTACCATCACGGCTGGCCCGACCGCTTTGCGAAATATGCGACCGCTTAGGGCCCACACACTCTGGGGGGCCCCGAGAGGGGTTCAACACAGATCAACACAGTGCTGCACTGCCACCTGGTGGTCATGGAACGTTATTACGGCCACTTAAGGTTCGCTGTGTTAAACGTATATTGAGTACCGCCCAGTGCGCATGCACAACCAATCCAGAGCCAGACGGATTGGCCCATCGGGCATTTTCGATTCTCCGACTGTCATGTCTCAAAAAAGAAATTATCCGTCTGGCGCAGAAAAAAGAAGAAGCTGGAAGAGGATAAAAAACACCAAGACAAAGGTAGGTTGGCATTTTTGCATGTTCAACATGACAGTATTTTGTCATCAATCTGCAAGCCTTTGTCGAGGTAGCTAGATAGTTATTTAGCAATCTATGGAAAGTGCACCAACCACCTATGGTTAGACAGGAAGACATTTGAAGGAGTATTAACCAGACCTAAAGTTAATTAAATTATTATGGGTGTTGTTTTTCAATATTTAAAATCAATATTGTACTATATTAGTTACTATATTGTACTAGTATTAGTTACTATATTGTACTAGTATTAGTACTATCTCCTTAAAATTATTGTTTTATTAATTACTTGTTATTTATACAATGTGACTTTCAGAGAAAATTGTCAATTCCTTCTTTGTGTGAATTATAGTAAAGTTAAGTCATTACGTTGGTCTCTGACATACTTGTGTAATATTTTACTGGGACATTGATGAAGTTTCTCGCAGCAAAATCTCCTTCACCTCAAATCAACTCCTCAGTTGATGATGATGCAGCAGGTGAGTAATAATGTAGTTTGTTTGTTTGTAATTTCAAATAAAACAATCCAACAAACGTATAGTATGAACTTAATGAAGGTATATGTATTCACTCCAACACGTTCATCTTCACTAGGATCATGAGCAACTGAACATGAGCAGGTACCAGTACCTGTGAGAGGAACAGTCAGCAGCACATCAGGCAGTTCAGCAGGTACCAACACCAGAACATCAGGCAGTTCAGCAGGTACCAACACCAGCACATCAGGCAGTTCAGCAGGTACCAACACCAGCACATCAGGCAGTTCAGTAGGTACCAACACCAGCACATCAGGCAGTTCAGTATGTACCAACACCAGCACATCAGGCAGTTCAGCAGGTACCAACACCAGAACATCAGGCAGTTCAGCAGGTACCAACACCAGAACATCAGGCAGTTCAGCAGGTACCAACACCAGAACATCAGGCAGTTCAGTAGGTACCAACACCAGCACATCAGGCAGTTCAGCAGGTACCAACACCAGAACATCAGGCAGGTACCAACACCAGAACATCAGGAAGTTCAGCAGGTACCAACACCAGCACATCAGGCAGTTCAGCAGGTACCAACACCAGAACATGAGGCAGTTCAGCAGGTACCAACACCAGCACATCAGGCAGTTCAGCAGGTACCAACACCAGCACATCAGGCAGTTCAGTAGGTACCAACACCAGCACATCAGGCAGTTCAGTAGGTACCAACACCAGAACATCAGGCAGTTCAGCAGGTACCAACACCAGCACATCAGGCAGTTCAGCAGGTACCAACACCAGCACATCAGGCAGTTCAGCAGGTACCAACACCAGCACATCAGGCAGTTCAGCAGGTACCAACACCAGCACATCAGGCAGTTCAGCAGGTAGCAACACCAGAACATCAGGCAGTTCAGCAGGTACCAGTACCAACACCAGCACATGACCAGTCACCAACAACATCAGATGTTGTTCCAGGTCAGTTATTCTCTTTTCTTCAGTTTACTTTAAAATATTATATTCATTATATTCATTATATTTATTATATTCATTCAGAACCACTTCCACTCTGTGGTTTAAAGGTAAATTCCGCCTTAAATATTTGCCCAAATTAAAACATCTATTGCTCTGCATCCACAAACACCACAGTCATGAAACTTCACGTGTGTAGATATCACCTCAAAGTTTGTAAATTAACTCATATCAAATCAAATTCTATATTTGTTAACAAATACAAAGCAGAAAAAGGGGGAAAATCTGCCTGGATAGAAAATAAAACTTTAAAGTCAATTTAGACCCACAAGATATCATTTCACTGTGACACTGTCAATTATGAATCTGTCCATCTGTCAACATTTACTGTGTAAAATGTCAGGTTTGTACAACAATTAATTAATAAATTAGTAATAAAATAGTACAATATGGTCACTTGAGAGCATTTTAGCCAAACACACACAAATGTGTTATTATTGATATTAGTAATCATATTTGTTATTATTATTTATTTTTATTTATTATTTGTCTTATTTATTATTTGTATTTTCTATTTTGTCACCTGGTTTACATTTGTTGTGAGACATTTTGCACATCTCTTTTGCATTTTAAAAAGAAGCAAAATTAAAATGTTCGACTTTGAAATTCATTGTGTTGTTGCTGATTTTACAAATAGTGAAAATAATTCAATGTACACATTCATATGATGCGAGTTTGCTTCATAAGTAAAGGTTAAAGAGTCAGGATGACAATGGCATATTTTAAATACTTTATAAATGATGGTAATGGTAGTGGATATGATTTGTACACATAGTGTGTAGCCTATACGATGAAAGCTTCGGATGCTGAGGAGACTGGTATGGGGGGGGGGGGCCCAAATGAAATACACACACTAACACACACACTAGCATTATCAGATCATCATTAAAGTCATTAATAAAATAAAATAAAAAAAGGGGGGGGGGGGCAAATGAAATATCGCTTTGGGGCCCCAGTAAAGCTTGGGCCGGCCCTGTACACTAACACAGGGGTTCTCAAACTTTTTTGGCCCAGGTCCCCCTTGGAGGGGTGACATTTTTCCATGTCCCCCCTCATCCTTGCGATACTGAAAATGATAAAAAAAAAACACTTCAACAATGATTATTATGAAACAATGATAACCTTTTTTAATAGTGCTTTTGTGCAAACCAGCCACATTTTCAGGTATTATAATATAAATGAACACTTCAGAAACAACAATTTTAAATAATTTTAAAATAATAAACAGAACAAAAGACACACAAAACCGTGTGTGTGTGTGTGTGTGTGACAGACAGACAGACAAAGACTTCTGGTGGAATTTTGGTCTCCCATCGTTGTTCTCAATGAAGCCAAACTCAATATAACTATCAATGTACTTTGTCTTTGTTAGGACGTTTGTTTTTTTGTCATTTTCATTTTCATTGTCATTTCTTTTACCACTTCTTGAGGAACTTGGCGGACACAAAAATCGATCCATGTTCGCTGCAGGGTGGCTAAAAATAGCCTGTGACTCACTCCGTCTCAATTTAGTCAAGCTAGCGTCAAACAGCGCTGCTACTTCCGCCCGCTCGCTACAAAATAAAACTTCCGCATTTCAAAATAAAGCAGCAAAAAAACAACAAAAAACAAAACCGTGAATAACTTTGCGTACCCCCTGGACATGCGCCACGTCCCCCTAGGGGTCCGCGGACCCCAGTTTGAGAACCGTGGCACTAACATACACACACTAACATTATCAGATCATCATTAAAGTCATTAATAAAATAAAATAAAAAAAGGGGGGGGGGGGGGGCAAATGAAATACCGCTTAGGGCCCCAGTAAAGCTTGGGCCGGCCCTGACTACCATCACTGAGACCAATGAGCTGATGTACGCAGCAGCAACAGTAATCCTAGAGATGCTTGGCTATATGATGAACAGCCAGAAGGTTCCTCCATGGAGGAGAAGGCTCGAGGCAAAGATCATAACGTGTCACGCGCACATCACGTGATCATGTGGTATAATGTAGTAACCATAGATGTTTATTAACACCACATTAAAAACGAAACAAACATTTAGTTTTTCAATACTTCAGGTTGTACTTCTAAAACTATGTCACTACTTCTGTAACTTATTTAATGTTTTAAATGCACATATTACAGGTTTAACCCTTTCAATTTATGCTAACCGATCTCTACATTAGCATACAGTCAGAAAGTTATCCACTGTTTTATCACAAAGAGCTGGAAATGGAATCAACTGTAGTTTTTAAATAAACATATAGTTTTACCTGGAAATGTTGGGTTTGTTCCCGCTGCTGCTGCTCCTGTGTTTTCAGCTGTTGACCGTTTGTCACGTGACTAGAGGCTCGCGAAGGAAGTGAAGCTGGCAGAGGCGGTGCGAGGCTGTGGGGGGGAAGGATTCCGGGTAAGACCCCACCCCCCTCCCAAACACCAGAGGTGGAAGTAACTAAATATAATTACTACCTAAGACTTTTTAGGTATCTGTACTTGACTGGAGTATTTATTTTTCTGGAAACATTTTAATTTTACTGCCTACATTTTTATAAAATAACTGCACTTTATACTCTTTACATTTATATGTAAAGAGTATAAAGTACATATATTTATATAATGATAAAGAGTATGAACTAAATATTTAATTACATTTAAAGAGTATAAAGTACAAATATTTATATAAATGTAAAGAGTATAAAGTACGTATATTTATACAAAAATGTAGGGAGTACAAGTAAAATGTTAACAGAAAAATAAATACTCCAGTTAAATGCAGATACCTCAAAAGTGCAATAGATGTACTCTCTGTGATTGTGTGATAAAACAGTGAATGTTTTTTTTCAGGACATGATTTAGAAGAGAACGATGAGGTGTGTTGTCAGTGGGATAGGTCAAAGGTCAGATTTTTACTGATACTAAAGTATCTGCAATTATTTAAATGGTAACTACCTTCATTCATTCTTTTAAAAGCTCTAATAAACTATATATATGTGTATATATATATATACATATATATATATATATATATATATATATATACATTATATATATACATATATATATACATTATATATATATATATATATATATATATATATATACATATACACATATACATATACATATATACATATATATATATATATATATATATATATATATATATATATATATATATATATATATATATATATATATATATATATATATATATATGTGTATATGTATACCCTAACCATAACTGCGGCACATATCCAGTAGTTAATGAAGTGTTAATTATATTATATATACATTACTAAGAGAGTCAGTGTTGTTATCAACATGTATGTTCAAATCACCAACTATTCTAATCCTATCCCAGTTCAACACTACACTGGATAGAAAGTCAGAGACTGATGAGATTTATTTATTATTAACTACACAGTGTTTATTATTAACTACACAGTGTTTATTATTAACTACACAGGGGATAGACACAGTTTTTCTATTACTTACTACATGCTGGGTTTGTGACAGCTCAGAGTGAAGTTGATGATGCACACAGAAGTGTTTTACTCTACGACTCTGCGCCTGGGCCCACACTCTGAATTGTCATATTGACAGGTTAAATTTAGCAGCCACATTTTGTGCTCAGAGAGAGGCACCTTCCCCAGTGGGATGTATGCTATCTCTGCCAATGAGCCCAGGCTTTCCCCAGAACGTACGCCACTTATCTATGAAAACTACATGGTTTTCTGAGCACCATCTAGACAACCAGCGGCTGTACACTAATATACACACACACTAACATACACACACTAACACGTACACACTAACATACACACACCAACGCAAACGCACTAACATACACACACACTAACATACACATTTACACACACACTAACGCATACACACACTAACATACATACACTAACATACACACACTAACACATACACACTAACATACACACACCAATGCAAACGCACTAACATACACACACACTAACGCACACACATACACACTAACATACACACACAGGCATACACATTAAAATAAACACACTCTAACACATACACACTAACATACACACACACACACATACACACACTAACACATACACACGCTAACGCTAACACTCACACATACACACTAACATACACACACACTAACACACATACACACACACACTAACATACACACACACACACATACACACACTAACACATACACACGCTAACGCTAACACTCACACATACACACTAACATACACACACACTAACACACATACACACACACACTAACATACACACACACTAACGCACACACATACACACACTAACACATATACACTAACGCACAGACATACACACACATTAACACACACACACTAACACATACACACACCAACACATACACACTAACATACACACACACTAACGTACACATACACACAAACACACATACACACACACTAACGCACACACATACACACACCAACATACACACACACTAACGCACACACATACACACACCAACATACACACACACTAACGCACACACATACACACACTAACATACACACACATACACACTAACACACACACATACACACTAACATATACACACACTAACGCACACACATACACACACTAACATATACACACACTAACGCACACACATACACACACATATGCACACACATACACACACTAACGCACACACATACACACATACGCACACACATACACACAATAACATACACACACATACACACTAACATATACACACACTAACATATACACACATACACACTAACATATACACACACTAACACACACACATACTAACGCACACACATACACACTAACATACACACACATACACACTAACGCACACACATACACACACTAACGCACACACATACACACACACACATACACACACTAACATACACACACATACACACACTAACGTACACACATACACACACATACACACACTAACGCACACACATACACACACTAACATACACACACATACACACACTAACGCACACACATACACACACTAACATACACACATACACACACTAACATACACACACTAACGCACACACATACACACACTAACATACACACACTAAGGCACACACATACACACACTAACATACACACACATACACACACTAACACACACACATACACACACTAACATACACACACATACACACACTAACGCACACACATACACACACATACACACACTAACATACACACACATACACACTAACATATACACACATACACACTAACATATACACACACTAACGCACACACATACACACACACATACTAACGCACACACATACACACACTAACATACACACACATACACACACTAACGCACACACATACACACACTAACATACACACACATACACACACTAACACACACACATACACACACTAACATACACACACATACACACACTAACGCGCACACATACACACACTAACATACACACACATACACACACTAACATACACACACATACACACACTAACGCACACACACATACACACACTAACGCACACACATACACACACTAACATACACACACATACACACACTAACGCACACACATACACACACTAACATACACACACATACACACACTAACGCGCACACATACACACACTAACATACACACACATACACACACTAACATACACACACATACACACACTAACGCACACACACATACACACACTAACGCACACACATACACACACATACACACACTAACATACACACACATACACACACTAACGCACACACATACACACACTAACATACACACACATACACACACTAACGCACACACATACACACACTAACATACACACACATACACACACATACACACACTAACGCACACACATACACACACTTACACACACACTAACGCACACATACACACAAACACACATACACACACACTAACACACACACATACACACTAACATATACACACACTAACGCACACACATACACACACTAACATATACACACACTAACGCACACACATACACACACTAACGCACACACATACACACATACGCACACACATACACACAATAACATACACACACATACACACTAACATATACACACACTAACATATACACACACTAACGCACACACATACACACACACTAACACACACACATACTAACGCACACACATACACACTAACATACACACACATACACACTAACGCACACACATACACACACTAACGCACACACATACACACACATACACACACATACACACACTAACGCACACACATACACACACATACACACACTAACATACACACACATACACACACTAACGCACACACATACACACACTAACATACACACACATACACACAGTAACGCACACACATACACACACTAACACACACACACATACACACACTAACATACACACACATACACACACTAACGCACACACATACACACACTAACATACACGCATACACACACTAACATACACACACTAACGCACACACATACACACACTAACGCACACACATACACACACTAACATACACACACATACACACACTAACACACACACATACACACACTAACATACACACACATACACACACTAACGCACACACATACACACACTAACGCACACACATACACACACTAACATACACACACATACACACACTAACATACACGCATACACACACTAACATACACACACTAACGCACACACATACACACACTAACGCACACACATACACACACTAACATACACACACATACACACACTAACACACACACATACACACACTAACATACACACACATACACACACTAACATATACACACATACACACTAACATATACACACACTAACGCACACACATACACACACTAACATACACACTAACATATACACACATACACACTAACATATACACACACTAACGCACACACATACACACACACATACTAACGCACACACATACACACACTAACATACACACACATACACACACTAACGCACACACATACACACACTAACATACACACACATACACACACTAACGCACACACATACACACACATACACACACTAACATACACACACATACACACACTAACGCGCACACATACACACACTAACATACACACACATACACACACTAACATACACACACATACACACATACACACACTAACGCACACACATACACACACTAACATACACACACATACACACACTAACATACACACACATACACACACATACACACACATACACACACTAACGCACACACATACACACACTAACATACACACACATACACACACTAACGCACACACATACACACACTAACATACACACACATACACACACTAACGCACACACATACACACACATACACACACTAACATACACACACATACACACTAACATATACACACATACACACTAACATATACACACACTAACGCACACACATACACACACACACTAACGCACACACATACACACACTAACGCACACACATACACACACATACACACACTAACATACACACACATACACACACTAACATACACACACATACACACACTAACGCACACACATACACACACTAACATACACGCATACACACACTAACATACACACACTAACGCACACACATACACACACTAACGCACACACATACACACACTAACATACACACACATACACACACTAACACACACACATACACACACTAACATACACACACATACACACACTAACGCACACACATACACACACATACACACACTAACATATACACACATACACACTAACATATACACACACTAACGCACACACATACACACACTAACATACACACACTAACATACACACTAACATATACACACATACACACTAACATATACACACACTAACGCACACACATACACACACACATACTAACGCACACACATACACACACTAACATACACACACATACACACACTAACGCACACACATACACACACTAACATACACACACATACACACACTAACGCACACACATACACACACATACACACACTAACATACACACACATACACACACTAACGCGCACACATACACACACTAACATACACACACATACACACACTAACATACACACACATACACACACATACACACATACACACACTAACGCACACACATACACACACTAACATACACACACATACACACACTAACATACACACACATACACACACATACACACACATACACACACATACACACACTAACGCACACACATACACACACTAACATACACACACATACACACACTAACGCACACACATACACACACTAACATACACACACATACACACACTAACGCACACACATACACACACATACACACACTAACATACACACACATACACACTAACATATACACACATACACACTAACATATACACACACTAACATATACACACACACACTAACGCACACACATACACACACTAACGCACACACATACACACACATACACACACTAACATACACACACATACACACTAACATATACACACATACACACTAACATATACACACACTAACGCACACACATACACACACTAACATACACACACATACACACACTAACGCACACACATACACACACTAACATACACACACGTACACACACTAACGCACACACATACACACACATACACACACTAACATACACACACATACACACACTAACGCACACACATACACACACATACACACACTAACATACACACACGTACACACACTAACGCACACACATACACACACATACACACACTAACATACACACACATACACACACTAACACACACACATACACACACTAACATACACACACTAACATACACACACATACACACACTAACGCACACACATACACACACTAACATTATCAGATCATCATTAAAGTCATTAATATAATAAAATAAAAAAGGACAAATCTTTAGAATCCGTTTTATTTTTTATATTTTCAAGGCTTTTTATTTTAGTCTTCATCAACATTTAAATAATTTCATATGAAACTAAATTTAAAGAATATGTTTGATCAAATAAAACAATCGACTTAAACTGAAGAAACTTTCACTGAAAAAATAAAAAAAATGAAAAACGGAAAAACGGAACGTCCTCTGGACCATGTGTGTCCATCTGTAGTTCCTCAGGCTAACAGATGTAGTTCCTCAGGCTAACAGATGTAGTTTCTCAGGCTAACAGATGTAGTTCCTCAGGCTAACAGATGTAGTTCCTCAGGCTAACAGATGTAGTTCCTCAGGCTAACAGATGTAGTTCCTCAGGCTAACAGATGTAGTTCCTCAGGCTAACAGATGTAGTTCCTCAGGCTAACAGATGTAGTTCCTCAGGCTAACAGATGTAGTTCCTCAGGCTAACAGATGTAGTTTCTCAGGCTAACAGATGTAGTTCCTCAGGCTAACAGATGTAGTTCCTCAGGCTAACAGATGTAGTTTCTCAGGCTAACAGATGTAGTTCCTCAGGCTAACAGATGTAGTTCCTCAGGCTAACAGATGTAGTTCCTCAGGCTAACAGATGTAGTTTCTCAGGCTAACAGATGTAGTTCCTCAGGCTAACAGATGTAGTTCCTCAGGCTAACAGATGTAGTTCCTCAGGCTAACAGATGTAGTTCCTCAGGCTAACAGATGTAGTTCCTCAGGCTAACAGATGTAGTTCCTCAGGCTAACAGATGTAGTTCCTCAGGCTAACAGATGTAGTTCCTCAGGCTAACAGATGTAGTTCCTCAGGCTAACAGATGTAGTTCCTCAGGCTAACAGATGTAGTTCCTCAGGCTAACAGATGTAGTTCCTCAGGTAGACCAGTCGGTGAGGCTCAAACTTCTCCCGGCAGAGGGGACACTCAGCCTGCAGTCAGGACAGACAGAAGACACCGATCAGACTAGCCGTGACTGAACACGCCTGCCCAACCCCGTTCTCTGGACCCCTGCCTAATTTGTCCAGTGATGAGATGTCCTCTAGGTTGTCATCATTTAACCGCTGGTTGTCTAGATGGTGCTCAGAAAACCATGTAGTTTTCATAGATAAGTGGCGTGCGTTCTGGGGAAAGCCTGGGCTCATTGGCAGAGATAGCATACATCCCACTGGGGAAGGTGCTTCTCTCTGAGCACAAAATGAAAAAGCCTACCCTTGATCCTGACATTTTAGCCAATTATAGGCCTATATCCAATTTGCCCTTCAAAGGTTTTAGAACGAGTAATAGTTAAACAGCTGTGCCAATTCCTGTTATTATTGTAAACATATTATTAACCGTTTCTGACATTATCCTGTAGTCAAAAAATCAGGGGAAAATGCCGCCCCTCCAGGGCGGAAGTATCTTACCCCGGGGTTAACTTCCCTCTGCAGGTTCTTAGAACACAAGGAGTGGTTTCACTGAGTTTCATTTTCAATGTTTATTTCCAAGAACGGGACAAACACCTGCTCTGGTCACACTCTGTACATTTAACTCTTTTTCTCCGCTCCCAAAAACTCTCTGCACCTCTCTCTCTCTCTCTCTCTCATCTATGATAATGCTGTGTTTTGATCCCATTTTATTTCTTATAGGACTCAATAATTACAACGTGATAAGAGCGAAATATGAACTAAATAAGAGCACAGTTCAATAAATGTCAGAATAACCGCGTTCACAACTTCCTGTTCATTTGGCAAAAGTGAACGAGTCGTTCACGTTCGTTAAAAATATGATATAGTTCATGAACGATCGTTCAGGTACAACACTGTCCATAATAGAAGAAAACCAGAATAATCCTAGATTCCTGTTCAGTACTGTAGCCAAACTGACAAACAGACACACCTACGTGGAACCAGTTATTCCATCCACGCTCCATTCTGATGATTTCCTGCAGTTCTTTAACAATAAAATATCAACTATTAGAGACAAAATAGACACATTTCTCCCAAATATTAGATCAGAAAAAGCAGTGGTTTCAAACCTAGGCCTTTTTATAAACCCCTCTGTAACACTAAATAATTTCACCACTGTAGACCAAACTGATGTCATATCTATTATCATGTCTTCCAAATCATCACCTGCCTCTTAGATCCAATTACAACTAAACTCTTTAAACAGATTCTGCCCCTAATTATTAACACTGTCCTAAATATAATTAACACTTCATTAATTACTGGATATGTGCCGCAGTCATTTAAATATGCTGTTATTAAACCAATTCTGAAAAAACCTACCTTAGATCCTGACATTCTAGACAATTCTAGGTCTATATCTAATCTGCCCTTCCTCTGAAAAGTTCTAGAAACAGTAATAGTTAAACAGCTGTGTCAGCACCTGCAGGATAATAGTTTATTTGAACAGTTTCAGTCTGGCTTTCGTGCCCATCATAGCACTGAAACAGCGTTAGTTAAAGTTACTAATGACTTATTATTAGCCGCTGACATTGGATTAATATGGGTCCTGGTGTTATTAGACCTTAGTGCAGCCTTTGACACCATTGACCACAGTATCTTAGTGCACAGATTAGAATGTGATATAGGTATTAGAGGAGCAGCCCTCTGCTGCTTTAAATCATATTTATCTGATCGCTACCAATTTGTTAACGTTAATCAACAATCATCGCAGTCCTCCAGAGTTAGTTATGGCGTTCCTCCAGGGTCAGTCCTTGGGCCTATTTTGTTTACACTATATATGCTCCCTTTAGGTAACATCATTAGAAATCATGGCATTAATTTTCATTGTTATGCAGATGACACACAGCTATATTTATCGATTAAACCTGATCAGACCAGACAAATAGATAAACTAAGTACATGTGTCCAAGACATAAAGACTTGGATGAGTGACAATTATCTTTTATTGAACCCTGAAAAAACTGAAGTCATTATAATTGGTCCTAAAAATGCGAGAAACTCCCTACCTGACCACATAGTTACTGTAGACAACTTAAGTGTAACACCCAGTGCCACAGTTAAAAATTTAGGAGTTTTATTTGATCCAGATCTTTCATTCAAAGGGTCAGGGGTCAGGGCACATTAACCAAACTTGCAGAACAGCCTTCTTTCACCTGCGCAACATTAGCCAAAATTAGGAATATTCTGTCTAAAACGACTGCAGAAAAATTAATTCATGCATTTGTTACATCACGATTAGATTATTGTAACTCCTTACTTGTAGCGTGTCCTAAATATTCCCTAAAAAGCTTCAACTGGTTCAAAATGCAGCAGCAAGATTATTAACAGGATCAAATAGAAGAGAACACATCACCCCTGTGCTCCAAACCCTGACCCCTGACCCCTAACCCTATCACCCCTGTGCTCCAAACCCTGACCCCTGACCCCTAACCCTATCACCCCTGTGCTCCAAACCCTTCACTGGCTACCAGTTGAGTCTAGAATTGAATTTAAAATCCTCCTCCTTACATATAAAGCCATTAATGGTATGGGTTAGGGTTAGGGGTCAGAGGTCAGGGGTTAATGGTATGGGCCCCTCTTATCTTAAAGATGATCTGGTTCCGTACCAACCCAATAGAACCCTTCGTTCTCAGAATGCAGGTTTATTGAAAGTTCCTAGGGTTTCTAAAAGTACAGTAGGCGCTAGAGCCTTTAGTTACCATGGTTACTGTCTGATGGAATCATCTTCCCTTTAATATTAAAGATGCCGACACAGTCTCTACATTTAAAATTAGGCTTAAAACATTCCTGTTCGAGAAAGCCTATGATCAGGTTAGTTAAAAATTATGTGATGTATGAGTCACAGTTCAGTCTAGGCTGCCCTAGGAGTTAGAATGCTGGGGGAAGTACAGACACTGAGTTCTTTCTTCTCTTTCTCTCTCTCACACCTGTTTCTGTCATTTTTATAACATATCTTTCATACCAAGTCTGTTCATGACTAGTCACCTGGTGTCCCCTTTCCCCCCTCCCCCCCTGGGGGGAGTGGTGGCTCTCCTGACAGTGTCTGTGTGGGAGCCATGGACGACAGGATCTGCAGTGTCTCGCCTGTGCCGACCTGTGACCCCGGACCACCGCCCCTGCCTGTCTGGACCAGCCCCCCCTTCCTGCATTTATAAATGGACGTTCATCTATAGTCTGTCCGTCCATGGGAGTGGATCTGTCCTTCAATGTGGTTCTCCTCAAGATTTCTTCTTTTTCCCACTGGGTTTGGAAGTTTTTTCTTGCCGAGAAGGAGGGTGTAAGGACAGGGGGAGGGTCTAAGGACAGGGGGAGGGTCTAAGGACAGGGGATGCCTGGGACTTTTCATTTATTTCTGTAGTTGATTGTGTTTTTGTAAAACCCTCTGAGACGACTTCGTTGTGATTTAGGGCTTTATAAATAAAATTGAATTGAATTGAATTGAAAATGTGGCTGCTAAATTTAACCTGTCAATATGACAATTCAGAGTGTGGGCCCAGGCGCAGAGTCATAGAGTAAAACACTTCTGTGTGCATCATCAACTTCACTCTGAGCTGTCACAAACCCAGCATGTAGTAAGTAATAGAAAAACTGTGTCTATCCCCTGTGTAGTTAATAATAAACACTGTGTAGTTAATAATAAACACTGTGTAGTTAATAATAAACACTGTGTAGTTAATAATAAACACTGTGTAGTTAATAATAAACTTTTAATAGAATGAGTCCTTTAATAAAGTTATTAATAAATAACCATGGAATGGCAGCTTTGACAATAAAATTAATGACAATATTTGGTTCAACATTAAATTAACATTTATGTTCACGTCCCAGTAAAGACACACTTTGTTAAATTCACACTTTCCTGACATTTATATTTAATTTGGGCAGATTTTAGTCCATACCCACTTCACCACATGAGGAAGGATACATCCCAACAAGTGAGTGAACAGGAAGTGTACTGGAAGTTCACTTCCTGTTCACTGAATAGAACGTTAAGGTTAAGACGACATTAAACTAATGTTTTATTCACTCATTCAAACTATTTTCGATTATTACTAATCACATTATTATGCTGTGTAAAAAATGCCATGACTTTCTCTAAACTTTCTGGGTCTTTTTCCAGGCCTGTTCTGGGAAGTCTGACCTTAGTGTTGCACCACTCCATGATACACTCCCAGCAGAACAGGTGTCCGCACGGTGTGGACGTAGAGTGTCTTCTGTCCTCTAAACACAGACTGCAACGGGCCGCTCTGGAACTGGAACAAGGACGCTGCTGGGGACTAGACCAGAGGACAAACAACACAATACAACTGACCTTTGACCTTCGTGTAGGACACACATTATATTATCACTAATATCATTTATCTACAGGTATAGTATCACTAATATCATTTATCTACAGGTATAGTATCACTAATATCATTTATCTACAGGTATAGTATCACTAATATCAGTTATCTACAGGTATAGTATCACTAATATCCAGTGTTTGGAAAGTTGACCTTAATTAGGAACTAGTTCAAAGTTCAGTTCAAGTTAGTCAATATGAATTAGTTCAGTTCATCGTTCATTCTTATAAATTATCAACTAGAAGTTCATGGATCCCAAAATGAACTTTTTTGTTCTTTTTTTCGTTGTTTTTTGTGTTATTATCGTAAACATATTAATAACCGTTTCTGACGTTATCCTGTAGTCAAAAAATCAGGGGAAAATGCCGCCACTCCTGGGCGGAAGTAAGTACCTTACCCCGGTTTTACTTCCCTCTCACAAGGAGTGGTTTCAGTGAGCCGGTCACTGGTCACACTGTACATTTAACTCTTTTTCTCCGCTCTCAAAAACTATCTGCACCCCCCCCCCCCCCCCCCAAGCCGAATAATACAATAATGACATCTATGATAATGCTGTGTTTTGATCCCATTTTATTCCTTATAGGACTCAATAATTACGTGATAAGAACAAAATGTGAACTAAATAAGAGCGCAGTTCAATAAATGACAGAATAACCGTGTTCACAACTTCCTGTTCATTTGGTAAAAGTGAACGAGTCGTTCACGTTCGTTACAAATATGATATAGTTCGTGAACGATCATTCAATGAACGCGTTCAGGGTTAGGGTTAGGGCTAATATCAGTTATCTACAGTTCTAATGGCTGTGTGTTAATGGTTGCAGTTGAACCTGGGGCAGAGGTTCCTGTAGATCTTCCATTGGTGTCTGGCTCTTCGTCTCTGTGTGAAGTTGTTGATGTGCAGACAGAGAGTGATGATCACCTGGAGGAAGGACACAACTCCTAACAGTCTGTAACTGCTCCTGATGCCACGCCCACCTGTGCCGCGCGCCGTCACACTCACCTGCATCATGTGTACATGACAGGAACATCCATGAGGACAGAGGTTAGGCAGATTTCCGTAGATACCAGTTGTCAGATTTAATGTCAACACTTCATGCACATTCAATACTTATGTGAAGACAGGCTGCAATTTTCTGAATACTGACAGTTCACTACCATTCAATATTCTGAAAGCTGACAGTTCACTACCATTCAACATTCTGAATACTGACAGTTCACTACCATTCAACTTTCTGAATACTGACAGTTCACTACCATTCAATATTCTGAAAGCTGACAGTTCACTACCATTCAATATTCTGAAAGCTGACAGTTCACTACCATTCAACATTCTGAATACTGACAGTTCACTACCATTCAACTTTCTGAATACTGACAGTTCACTACCATTCAATATTCTGAAAGCTGACAGTTCACTACCATTCAACATTCTGAATACTGACAGTTCACTACCATTCAATTTTCTGAATACTGACAGTTCACTACCATTCAATATTCTGAAAGCTGACAGTTCACTACCATTCAATATTCTGAAAGCTGACAGTTCACTACCATTCAATATTCTGAATACTGACAGTTCACTACCATTCAATATTCTGAATACTGACAGTTCACTACCATTCAATATTCTGAATACTGACAGTTCACTACCATTCAATATTCTGAATACTGACAGTTCACTACCATTCAATATTCTGAATACTGACAGTTCACTACCATTCAATATTCTGAATACTGACAGTTCACTACCATTCAATATTCTGAAAACTGACAGTTCACTACCATTCAATATTCTGAATGCTGACAGTTCACTACCATTAAATTTTCTGAATACTGACAGTTCACTACCATTCAATATTCTGAATACTGACAGTTCACTACCATTCAATATTCTGAATACTGACAGTTCACTACCATTCAATATTCTGAATACTGACAGGTCACTACCATTCAATATTCTGAATACTGACAGTTCACTACCATTCAATATTCTGAATACTGACAGTTCACTACCATTCAATATTCTGAATACTGACAGGTCACTACCATTCAATATTCTGAATACTGACAGTTCACTACCATTCAATATTCTGAATACTGACAGTTCACTACCATTCAATATTCTGAATACTGACAGTTCACTACCATTCAATATTCTGAATACTGACAGTTCACCACCATTCAATATTCTGAATATTGACAGTTCACCACCATTCGATATTCTGAATACTGACAGTTCACTACCATTCAATATTCTGAATACTGACAGTTCACTACCATTCAATATTCTGAATACTGACAGTTCACTACCATTCAATATTCTGAATACTGACAGTTCACTACCATTCAATATTCTGAATACTGACAGTTCACCACCATTCAATATTCTGAATATTGACAGTTCACCACCATTCGATATTCTGAATACTGACAGTTCACCACCATTCGATATTCTGAAAACTTACAGTTCACTACCATTCAAACTCATGACATATAACAGGGGGTCACATATACAGAATAGAATGTCTTTATTGTCATTGCATATAAAATCCAATGAAATTGAAAGCTGCTCCAGTAAAGTGCTGAGGTCACACATGCATCACATACACAACTAGTAATGTAATATAATAAACATAACCAATATAATAAAAATGTTAAAATGATAGAACTAAAAACACTAAAATACAAGAGCAGTGGTTTGATTAAAATGAATTAATTATCTAGTTATTTGTCTATGTTCATGGCACCTACAGCTTATGGAAAAAGCTCTTCCTAAATCTGCTTGTTCTGGTTTTCAGACAGCTGTAGACACACGCTTTACTGAGGGCAAAAGTTCAGACAGTAAATGTGCAGGGTGATAATGTTTCTGGCTTTGTTTAAAAGTCCACCCCTTGCCATCTCCTCCAGAGAAGGCAATGGACGACCGATTCCAGTGAGATCCCAGTGAACCAGACATTACTACTATACATGAGAACACTTTCAATGGTGGAGCGGTAAAAAACAATCAACCGTTTCTCACAGACACTGTTCGTTTTTAAAATCTTCAGGGGGAAGAAAAAAAATAAAAAATAAAATAAATTATATATATATATATATATATATATATATATATATATATATATATATATATATATATATATATTAGAGCTGGGCAAAAAATCGATTTAGATTTAAAATAGAGTTTTATGGCAAAATCGATTCATATTTTAGGAAAATCGTGCAATCCGATCCCCCCCCCCACACACACACACACACATTTGTTGCACTTTTTTTCCTCTCAAAAAGAAAACCATGAACCAGGCTGCTTTCTGTAGTGTTTCACCCCAGGCCCCGCCTACGATCCCCTTCTTCTGCAGCACGGGGAGTAATATGGCCCCTCCAGTGAGGGAGACACGCTGACTCCTAAAAAGGTTCTAAAGGTTCAGTTGTGTGGAATCGTTTTGGGTTTTTAGGGTCTGGCGAAGCCCAGGTACTGCCTGGTTGTCAGCTGTGTCTTCAGACTGTTGTTGTTGACGGTAGCGGTACGACCACTGTGTTCACATCTGAAGCTAAAGCATCCAGTGGAGAAAAGCAGAACTGTTAGAAAAGGCAGAGACTAGCGCTGCCAGTACTTCTACAAAATGTTCAACAAACACTGAAAACTTTTCTCGCGGCACACCTTATCAGAGTCCTGCACGGTTCTGATTTTGACATACAGCAACCGCCCGTACCCGTCATGTTTAAACTCGTATCCGACCCGTTTTCCGACGAAAAAAAAATCTGCACCCGAACCGACCCGCTATAAATGAACCCGATATCCGACCCGAACCTGGAAGAAAATGTCAGATAGCCAAACTTAAATACAAACATTTATTGTCATGAATATAGTGAACAGTGACATAGCCAAGGCAGAGCCAAATAAAAATGTTTTAACCTTTTAACCTATGAACCGCAAATTAGACCCACGATCACCCACGTCCGAACCGAACCCGTATCCGACACAGCACAACATTTTTCACCAGTTTCGTGAAAATTTGCGGTTCACCCACGGGTACCCGAACCCGTGCAGGACTCTGCACCTTATGATAAACATGGAACACGATGTGGAGCGATAACAGACACAATAACATCATATATCCAAAATATTGGTAACATGTTCAGGTTTATTGAAGTAGTTTGATTGATAATAAGGTTTAGTTTTATTTTGTCCTTACAAAGTAAAAATGTTACTAGTTTTATTTTTATCTTACTTTTGCACTACTACGTTTTTTACAATGTTTTTCATATAATATGAGTATTAATGTATATTGTTTTAGTTGTTAAAATATTTTAAGCTTTATTTTTTCCAACAAAATGTATCTTTTACACTATTTTTTTGCACAGTTTTTCCTGTAACAGTGGTGGATATGTCTGGACTTACTACAGTTCATGTAGGAAAAGTCTCAGGTTGTAGTTGCATCTTTTGCACAAATGATTTATTATTTACACTTATTTGTAGAAGTATTTTTGTTTTACATGTTATTTAATAAAAAAAAAAAGAAGACGAAAGAAACCACCTTTCTAGTGTTTTCATTTTCATTTAGGCCACGTGGGAAAAAAATCGTATCGTGAATCGGGTTTTTGGGGAAAAAATCGGAGATTTTTTTAAAAGAGAAAATCGCCCAGCCCTAATATATATATATATATATGAATGAATGATAGAAGGATTTGAGAACATCCATCACAATCCACACATGTGTTCCAACAGAAAACAGAAAGGTGACTTACGTAGCTGATGCCAGTCATCCTCTTCGACATGTGATAGAAGGATCCTGTGATGTAGAATAACACTGTATGCATACGGTGTAGGAGGTCCAGGCTCTGTTGGAGGACAGGTATCACCAGCAGACACCTCCTCCTCTGAGGTGCTGACAACACACCCACTGCCTTCTGGATCCACTTCCTCAGCCAGAACTCCACAATCCATAGTCCTGGTCTCCTGGTCCTGCTACAGCGCTCTGGATCATCTTCTAGCTCATTTTCCAGACAAACCAGGACTTTATCAAGAAGGTAAGGCACCAAAGTGTGGCAGAAGACAAAGAGAGCCCGGCGGATCTGGGATGGAACCCGTCGTTTGGAGGGGTCCACCTGAATAATGTGAACATACTCTTCACCCAGGGTCTGGTAACCTGAGAAGAAGAAAAAGAAGAATGTTCCACATCACTGTGACACTAGAATGATCACCAGAGTCTGGTAACATCAGGAGAAGAAAAATTGTTAAAAATTGAGAATTGTTGATTGTTTAATTATATTTATTCAGGAAGAACAAATTTTCTGTCAGTTTTCAAATATCCCGCGCTGTTGAACGTACCAGTGATGTGACGGTTATGAATGTACGTCAGTGTTCACAATTAGCCGCTGTGCTGTTGCTAAGTAATCATGCCAATTTCACCATCTTAGCTTCTTTTCCTCTTTTTATTCATATATTCGTAGTATATTGCCGTGTGTAAATGTCACATGGGGACATGAATAACAGTACAGTTCGGATGGATATTAGCATGGTGTGTTGTTTATCTGTGCATAAATTAACGCTTTTTAGTGCCGTGTGTTGTAGAAGCTAATATGGTAATAAGCTAGCTGTCATCTGTGTGCTTTCCGTGAGGTGGTTTATGTATTCCATGGCCCATATGATAAATCTGAGTGACTCATACAGTCGACTATGATCTTAGTTAATTTATTGTTGTATGATATTTGTTATATAGAGTGTTACTCTGTGTTATTACAGACCGCACTGAATACATCATCAATGAGAACATCTGTACTCCTGTTCTTTAATTGGAACAACCACCCCACACCTTACCACTCTAAAACAGATCAATACTGGAGACAACCCCACACTCTCCATTTCATAGTCCTTCCAGCTGGATTAGAGGAATAATCAAGGTATGGATCCTACAGATGCCCCAGCTGACCCTGCACCCCAACAAGCTGCACAGACAGAGTGTCACCCTTCAGCTTATCTGAGTGACTATGTGGTTGTAACTTTCCCTTCAGAGGGACACACCCACACCACAACCCAGAGCTCATATAGCCAGATTCTCATTCTAAGTTCTCAATCCTCTCATCCAGTAGCAGATTCACCTCTAATGTCCTCTCAGAGCTAGAAACATCCCATCTTGAAAAAGCGAATGAAGAAGATAGACCTTGAGGAATTACAGCAGCATATAGAGGAGGTTCAACAAATCGAACATGTGCCAGAGCAGTCCAGCGGCTACAAGAGGAAGCTAACCAAACAGCAAGAAAAGCGAAGACAGCTACAGAAGAGAATGAATGAGCTGAAGATAGCTACAATGGTTACCCCGCTCCTCAAAGAGAAAGCACATGACCATAGTGGTGATTGACCTTCACCATGTCCATCAGATCATAGCAAGGCAAATAACCCTGTGCACTTATCTCCAGTGGTCCACACAGCTCTGCCTCCAGCAATCGTGGCTCCACCTCTCACATCCCTGCCTCTGTCTCCTGAACAGTTTTCACCTCTTCCCCTAACTGGTACAGCCTGCTCTTCCTCCCTTGTCCTTACCCCCTAGTTTAACACATGTGAACTATAACCTGGCTCCTACTCCACATTATCAAACATCCAAGTCAGCTTTCACCTACCCAACACAGTCAGTCCAGTCCACAACAATCACAGGCAGCTGATACGTTCCCAATTGCTACCACATGCCATGTCATTCCCAGACCCACAATTCCCTGCTTTGAGAGTGGCAAAGAAAGTGACTTTGCATTATTGAAGTTGGCGCTCGACAACTTGCTAAACAGCCCTTTACACCTGAACGAGCAGTACAAATATCAAGTGCTCCTTGGCCACGTAAAGTTACAGAGTGGAATTCAACTACCCAAAGCCTGCATGCACGAACCAAGGCCATGCAGGCCTTAAGGGACAAGTACGGCCAACGACGTCAACTTATCCAAAGCGAATTGGGTGCCATCCTAAACACTCCAGCCCTCAAGTTTGGTGACTCTGAAGCCATTGATGTATTCCGTTTTATCCATCCAATCACCAATAGGAATGCATAAGATGCTGGAGGGTCACAATGGATATGAATTACGATGTGGATCTCATGTTGACAGACTAATGAGCAAGATGCCACCGAGTTACCATGATGGGTTTGTGGAATAATGCCTGAACCAAGGGATTCTTCAGACAGGTACTGACCAAACTTACACCCTACCTGACCTGAGCTCCTGGCTACAGATGAAATCTTAGGCTAAGTGAATAGCAGGTCGAGCAGCTTCACTCTATAACTACGAAGCACCCAGGCCCCTGAAGAAGGACCAACATCCCTTCTACAAATTGAAGGAGAAAGCAACACCCTTCCTCCTCAGTGCTAGTGGTGACCAAGGTTCCAAAGCATACTCTGCACAACCAAAGTCTCCATCCAAACCCAAACCATATTGCCCTCATTGCGACAATAGAGAACGCTTGTCCAAAGTTCAAGAAACTTAACACAAACCAGATCGTGAGGCGGACAAAAGATGGACAGCGATGTTGGAAGTGCAGACAATCTCACAAGCCCAAGGTTTGCACCCTTAAGCGGGCGGCCGTGCAATATCTGCAAAGAACATCTAACAGTGCGGTCCAACAATCCCAGAACAGTGTTCTCATGGAAACTGCTCTAACTACTAAGGTGTAACAGGATACACCAAATAGATCCCTCAAGGTGATGCTGAAAGTTGTCAAAGTCTTATTGTAAACCTATGCAGTACTAGATGACAGCTCAGAGCAAAGCATCATCTTGCTACATGCTGTGAAACACCTAAATCTCCCTGCATAGCCTGAAACACTTAACCTTCGAACTGTCCACCAAGATGTAGTGCAGCTCCATGGTGCATCAGTTACCTTCCATGTGTCTTCCCTAACCAAACCTGAAAGGAAGTACGACATACGTCATTCAAGCATTCACAACTGGTAACCTTGGACTCTGAACACATGTATCCAGTGAGAACTTTCCAACAGTGATACAAGCAACTTAGATACCTACCTTTACCTCCCATAGACCATGCTCAACCTCTGCTGCTTATTGGATCCGACATACCTCATCTCCTGACACCTATAGAGCCGGTTCAGTCAGACCCATCAAGAGGCCCCATTGCAGTCCACACCAAGCTTGGCTGGTCACTTCAAGGTCCCACCAATATCAACCAAATTCCCATATCCAAGCAGCAGTGTCTGTATATCACAACAGTCTCACCTACCTCTGAGCTCTTCAAGAACATCAAATGCCTTTGGCAGATTGATACACTGCCTTATAGAAGGGAGAAGGAGGTGACCCGGTCAAAGCAAGACCAGCAAGCCTTAAGCCTGCTCCAGACATCCACGGTCAGAGTTAACATTGACAGGGTTGAAAGATATGCCACACCACTGCTTCGCCCAGCCAGCTCAACTACTCTCCAAGCACTTATGACAGTAGTGTTGCCAAGTCTTTGTAGCACTGAAAGGAGACTCGCTAAAGACCCACAGTGTGCCATGGTCTAGATCCAGAAACTAGAGAAGATGGGATATGTGGCAGTGATGCCACCTTAAGCAGTGGCATCAACCCCAGAATCCTGGTTTATTCCTCACCATATGGTGCGGCACAACAACAAACACAGAATTGTGATGGTGATATTAAAGGTATGATCCACCAGATATGCCTTCTGTCAGCTGACCAATCAGTTCTGTGCTTCATCTGGTGGGATATAGGCGGCACAGTGGCTGAGTGGTTAGCGCTCTTGCCTCACAGCAAGAAGGCCCGGTTTGATTCCAGGATCATGGGGGCCTTTCTGTGTGGAGTTTGCATGTTTCTCTCCCCGTGTCTGGATGGATTTACTCGGGGTGCTCCAGTTTCCCCCATTACCCAAAAATATGTTTGTTAGGGTAAAATCCTCCAGAAGGTGATTCTGACTATTAGCCTAGTTCCACAGCTGGAGATGGGCCCACTTGGACCCGGAGACACGAACCGTTCTGCAGAGCATTGGTCTGCTGCACTAGTAAGATCCAGCGTCCAGCACAGCAGCAGTGACACAGGACTGCTGCATCCTCATTCTCACCGAGAACTCTTCTGTCCCGGACACCGCCATTAGCCTGGATGGGCTAACAATATTCAGGTCACATAGAAGCCATGCTCTCACGGGTAAGGCCCAGGGGGGCGGTGTTTGTATCTACACTAACAAAGTAAAGCGCGCTGATAATTTGAGCGGGGCGGGCCAGCTGATCAGCATCACCTGTCCGCATTTAAGTCTAGTAATGCGGGCATGGAAAATGGAGCACAGGTGTTTAAATACCTGGATGCCTTCATTTTTGTAGAAGCCTTGGAGAGTCACACGCACAGCAGTGTGCTCGCTCTTGATATTGAAGATTTGTGTTACAGCCGGTAAGCGCTGTTTATTATTATTTTTTTTTTTTTTACGTTGGTAACAGAGATCATTTCCAGTGGGTTTGATGTCTGCTTCAGCATTCTTCATTGTAATTTGTAGTTTTATTGTTGTAATGCTAATGTCATGGGCATGACAATCATATTCCCGAACACATTTTAATTTTTTTTTTCCTGAGGGGTAATTGGTGAAATTGTGTCCCTTGTAAAAATAGTAAAATAAGAAAAAAAAATAATAATAATAATAAGAGAAAGATCCGACTGTATACACATTTGTATTGCCGTTTCCTTATTTTTGGAAATGAATCGTTCTTTAGTGTTGAAGGGCTTATAGAAGCATGTTGTGCAACTGTGGATATTGTCAACTGTTTAATTCTGAAAACATGTGTTTATGATTATCCCCCCACGTTAAAAATCCACTTTAATACGTCTATAAATAACTGCTCAGACTTTCTGTACCAAGACTAACGAGAGCTGCAAACCAGTCCCTTTTTAGAGTTTTCCAATTCTGTTTTTGTTTTTTTTGTTTTATTGTTTCTTTAACAAGATGATCTAAATAAGTAAATTTGATGTAAAATTTTCCCTGAGCACCAGAGAGCAATTGGGTTTATTGGAGAAAGAATCTCTACTTGGGAAACGTGAATATTCAGCATTTATATTAGGGGAGCAAATGGCAAACATTCTACAGCTTTGGTTAATTTAAAAGTGCATATTTTAAACAGTTATTTAAATCAATTTATAGATTCTGGTTAATGATTTTGACATTCATAGTGTATTTTTGATAAATATGTATTGTTACATTTGGGCATTGCTCTATTTGCACAGTAACGATTGCATTTTGCACATTTAATTAATGCCTACTGCTGTTTTCCACCCTTCCATCTTGTTTACCCTTTAGGTTTTTCACCTAAAGGGTGACTACTTAGAGTGACCGCCTTCCTCAAAGAACTCTTGTATTGTGAAAAATCATGAACTTTTAATACGAGAAAATAAAAAAGGAAGATTCAAACGGAACGGAGTGGAATCCAGTGCCTTACACCTCCACACCAGGGTTAACCTTTTTCAAGTTGGGGAAACTGCACAAATAAAAACCTAAAAACTAAAGCAACTTGACAAAGACTGTGCTATAAAATTTTTTACCAGTATGTTGATTTTGCTACCAGAGGGGAGAATACACTGGACATGGTTTACACAAACATCAAGAAGGCATTCAGAGCAGTCCCCTGCCCCTACCTTGGCTCCTCAGACCACCTCTCTGTTATGCCAATTGCTGCATACCAGCCCTTGCTCACCCGAGAAAAGCCTGCTGTGAGGAAGGTGAGTGTGTGGCCTGAAGGCCTATTTATACTCCAAAGCCAATTTATTTGTGATGTGCCACAGGTACGTCGCTTAGTCGTTTTCCCCCTTCGCAGAGAATTTCCCGCACCTCTCCAAAACTGTAGCAGACAGCATCGCGGTCAAGAGGAGAAAAGAGACCTCTGATTGGTCCATTCTACACCCTTTGTGCAGCCAGTAACACGGCAAGTGCCAGCAATACAGGTCTAGTGGAGGCGCAACTGGTGGAAAGCAGACAGATGCTTCAGCGCAGTCTGGTGCAGGATGACTGCTGTTCTTTTGGCTTGTCCATGGCAGACATGCTGAGGAAGATTCCGGTTGACTTCAAGGACGGTGTCTCCAGGGCCATCATCTTTGTATGAACAGATAGCGTGCGGGCAGCAGCACAGGGACTAACCGCCCCTTACGTTGTGGTGGTGAATTACACTGCGCACTTCTCCAGATGCAACTTGAGCATAATGACGGCAAAAATGTTACTGCGCCACTTTCTTGCAAGACCATGCAGAGGCCTTGAGGGAGCCAAGTCTGCACTGCAAGACTGTTTTGAGCGCACTGAATGCAGCATATTCAAGGAGGCTGCAACTGGCAATCAGTACATCAGTGTGGGTGAGTACACTGCATCTGTGATAGGCTACATACAGTGGTGCATGGAGAGGATCACAGTCACCAAAACGATTGTCACTCAGGCCAACCAGAAGCCTTGGATGACTAAGGAGGTGTGTAAAAGACTGAGGGAACACAATGTTGCATTTAAATCTGGTGATGCAATGGCACTCAGATCAGCGAGGGCAAACCTGAACCGTACCATTAGAGTAGCTAAGCGCGACCACAGTCAGAAGGTCCTGGGCTTCTTCCAGCTGTGGCAGGGCATCCAGTCCGTCACTGATTATAAAATCACATCCACACCTTGTCACGATGACATCGACTTCCTCAATGAGCTAAACAACTTCTTCGGAAGGTTTGAAGCTCTGAACAATAAACCTGCAAGAAAAGCTACTCCCCAGCCTGACGAGCAGCCACTCAAGCTGGAAACCACGGCAGTACGGAGTCCTGAGGAAGGTCAACACACGGAAAGTTGCAGGACCTGACAATATTCCAGGACGGCTGATCAAGGAATGTGCCGACCAGCTGATCCATGTGCTCACAGACATCTTCAACACCTCACAGAACCAGGCTGTCGTCCCCTCCGTGTTTCAAATCAGCCACAATAATTCCAGTGCCGAAGAAACCAGCCATCACATGCCTTAACGACTTCCGGCCTGTTGCACTTACATCCACCATCATTAAGTGCTTCGAGAGAGTGGTTAATGACCACATCATTTCTATACCCACCTCCACATCATTGGACCCATACCAATATGCATACCAGCCAAATCGCTCCACTGAGGATTCCATCTCCATGGCTCTCCACCTGAGCCTGGAGCACCTGGAGGAGAAGAACACCCATGTATGGATGCTGTTCTTGGATTTCAGCTCAGCATTCAATGCGATCATCCCCCAGGACCTGGTATGCAAATTTGAGCACCTGGGTCTTAAAACATCACTATATAACTGGTTGCTGGACTTTCTTAATGACAGAACCCAGTCTGTTGGAGTGGGCAACAACACATCCAGTGTCATCTCCTGAACACCAGCTCCCCCCAGAGATGTGTTTTGAGCCCCCTGCTCTTCACCCTGATGACCCACGACTGTCGCCCCAGGTACAGCAGCAATTAGATCCTATGTGGATGACACAACAGTGGTGGCTTCATTCAGGACAATAACAAAGTGGCTTGTGTTCAAGACAAAAGCAAGCTCAACAGTTATCTTGTTGATTGTATTGAGCCGTCGTTCTATGTAGATAACTCCCCACAGCGCCCAGTCAAATGAGGAAGCAAAAGATCATCTTGATGGTCTGTGCCAGCTAGTCCACACTGGGTGCTTCCAGATATGCCAGTGGGTTAACAACATCCCAGCGGTCACTGAACATCTCCCACCAGATGTCAGATCTGAGAGCAGTGAGTTATGGCTTTCCCAATCCAGCTCAGACCCTCAGGAACCAACTGTTGTGCTGCGATGGGATTACCTCCATGACACCTTGAAGTACAAACATAGACGAGTGGAGAGAACTGAACCTATACTGAGGAATGTCTACAAGGTAGTTGTCTGTCAGTATGATCCATTAGGTTATATTGTACCACTTCCCACCAGAGCAAAGATTGTGATTCAGAATCTTTGGAAGGAACAAATTGGCTGGGATGATCCAATCCAGCCACAGAGCGTCCGTGATAGATGGATTACCTGGGAATGAGAGACTACAGACCTCATCCAAATCAAAATCCCCAGATGTTTCATTGGTGGAGCCCAAGAGCTACATGAGGCCTTTGACGCTATGGCCCATCACCTGAAAGAACAGTTAGCCAAACAGCAGATTGAATTCTGTTTCAATCCACTGGATTCTCGTCACTTCGGTGGAGTATGCGAGGGAGAAGTGAGGTCAGTAAACGCAAATCTCAAAGTCATACTTAAGAAGCAGTCTGTACCTGAAACTGTTCTCTGCACAATTCTTGTGGAGGTGGAAGACATCCTCAACGCTAAGCCCCTTGGCTATGTCTCTTCAGACATAGCTGATGCAGATCCATTCCATTCACGCCTAGCATCTTACTGATGGGATGCTATGATGCATCACTTCCTCAGGCTATGTATGACCCTAGTAACAGTCTTGAGAATTCAATTCAATTTTATTTGTAAAGCCCCAAATCACAACAAAGTCATCTCACAGTGCTTTACAGAAACACAATCAACTACAGAAATCACTGATGGTGACACAGCCAAGTCCTTGTTGATCACTTCTGGTTTGAATTCATCAGTCACTACCTACCCAGTCTACAGGGGAGAAAAAAGTGGTAGAAGGATGTTTGATTTTCGAATAATATTCCAATAGTTTTCCAATTGTGTTTTGGACCAAAAGTCACATCCCTAGTTATTCAAGACAAACTTGTAAATCATTCAGGTGTCTAATTCTGGTCCTTAAACAGAAAAATTGTGTTTTGTTTTTTTTTTAACCAATGTTTGTGACGCTAAGACATTTGTGATGGAGACATCAGCCAGTTTTCAACAACTTAATGGTATGGATCATTTGCATATCTGAGAACAATCGTTCGTAATCTAGGTTCCTGGCTAAACCAGCAGCAACTGCACCGTGTGAATTATGTCCGAGCCAGGTCTACACCAGTCACCAACCAGCAAATCCTTGGCAAAGCTAGCTCACAGATATTCCATGGATTCTTTGTTTATGCTAACTCGTAACTGGACAGTAACTGAAGACATTTCATTTATTCAACAAATGGCCTGTGAGCACCTGAGGATTCTCCTAGAAAAGCAAGAGGAGGTAACTGGGCAGAGGGAAGTCTGGGTAACCCTGCTTAGACTGTCGCCTTGGTAATCTGACCCCAGATGAAAAGAAGACAGAAGACCACCTGACCCCAGATGAACTGAAGACAAAAGACAACCTACCCCCAGATGAACAGAAGACAGATACAAGACCACCTGACCCCAGATGAAAAGAAGACAGACAGAAGACAACTTGAACCCAGATAAACGAAAGACAGACAGAAGACAACCTGACCCCAAATAAACAGAAGACAGACAGAAGACAACCTGAACTCAGATAAACAAAAGACAGACAGAAGACAGCTTAACCCCAGACAGACAGAAGACAACCTGAACCCAGATGAACAGAAGACAGATAGAAGACAACCTAACCCCAGACAGACAGAAGACAACCTGACCCCAGATAAACAGAAGACAACCTGACCCCAGATGAACAGAAGACAGACAGAAGACAACCTGACCCCAGACAGACAGAAGACAACCTACCCCAGATGAACAGAAGACAGACAGAAGACAACTTGAACCCAGATAAACGAAAGACAGACAGAAGACAACCTGACCCCAGATAAACAGAAGATAGACAGAAGACAACCTGACCCCAGATGAACATAAGACAGACAGAAGTCAACCTGACCCCAGACAGACAGAGTACAACCTGACCCCAGATAAACAGAAGACAGACAGAAGACAACCTGACCCCAGATACACAGAAGACAGACAGAAGACAACCTGACCCCAGATAAAGAGAAGACAGACAGAAGACAACCTGACCCCAGATAAAGAGAAGACAGACAGAAGACAACCTGACCCCAAATGAACAGAAGATAGACAGAAGACAACCTGACCCCAAATACACAGAAGACAACCTGACCCCAGATAAAGAGAAGACAGACAGAAGACAACCTGACCCCAAATGAACAGAAGACAACCTGACCCCAGATACACAGAAGACAACCTGACCCCAGATAAAGAGAAGACAGACAGAAGACAACCTGACCCCAAATGAAAAGAAGACAGACAGAAGACAACTTGAACCCAGATAAACGAAAGACAGACAGAAGACAACCTGACCCCAAATAAACAGAAGACAGACAGAAGACAACCTGAACTCAGATAAACAAAAGACAGACAGAAGACAGCTTAACCCCAGACAGACAGAAGACAACCTGAACCCAGATGAACAGAAGACAGATAGAAGACAACCTAACCCCAGACAGACAGAAGACAACCTGACCCCAGATAAACAGAAGACAACCTGACCCCAGATGAACAGAAGACAGACAGAAGACAACCTGACCCCAGACAGACAGAAGACAACCTACCCCAGATGAACAGAAGACAGACAGAAGACAACTTGAACCCAGATAAACGAAAGACAGACAGAAGACAACCTGACCCCAGATAAACAGAAGATAGACAGAAGACAACCTGACCCCAGATGAACATAAGACAGACAGAAGTCAACCTGACCCCAGACAGACAGAGTACAACCTGACCCCAGATAAACAGAAGACAGATAGAAGACAACCTGACCCCAGATAAAAAAGAAGACAGACAGAAGACAACCTGACCCCAAATAAACAGAAGACAGACAGAAGTCAACCTGACCCCAAATAAACAGAAGACAGACAGAAGACAACCTGAACTCAGATAAACAAAAGACAGACAGAAGACAGCCTAACCCCAGACAGACAGAAGACAACCTGAACCCAGATGAACAGAAGACAGATAGAAGACAACCTAACCCCAGATACACAGAAGACAGACAGAAGACAACCTGACCCCAGATAAAGAGAAGACAGACAGAAGACAACCTGACCCCAAATGAACAGAAGATAGACAGAAGACAACCTGACCCCAAATACACAGAAGACAACCTGACCCCAGATAAAGAGAAGACAGACAGAAGACAACCTGACCCCAAATGAACAGAAGACAACCTGACCCCAGATACACAGAAGACAACCTGACCCCAGATAAAGAGAAGACAGACAGAAGACAACCTGACCCCAAATGAAAAGAAGACAGACAGAAGACAACTTGAACCCAGATAAACGAAAGACAGACAGAAGACAACCTGACCCCAAATAAACAGAAGACAGACAGAAGACAACCTGAACTCAGATAAACAAAAGACAGACAGAAGACAGCTTAACCCCAGACAGACAGAAGACAACCTGAACCCAGATGAACAGAAGACAGATAGAAGACAACCTAACCCCAGACAGACAGAAGACAACCTGACCCCAGATAAACAGAAGACAACCTGACCCCAGATGAACAGAAGACAGACAGAAGACAACCTGACCCCAGACAGACAGAAGACAACCTACCCCAGATGAACAGAAGACAGACAGAAGACAACTTGAACCCAGATAAACGAAAGACAGACAGAAGACAACCTGACCCCAGATAAACAGAAGATAGACAGAAGACAACCTGACCCCAGATGAACATAAGACAGACAGAAGTCAACCTGACCCCAGACAGACAGAGTACAACCTGACCCCAGATAAACAGAAGACAGATAGAAGACAACCTGACCCCAGATAAAAAAGAAGACAGACAGAAGACAACCTGACCCCAAATAAACAGAAGACAGACAGAAGTCAACCTGACCCCAAATAAACAGAAGACAGACAGAAGACAACCTGAACTCAGATAAACAAAAGACAGACAGAAGACAGCCTAACCCCAGACAGACAGAAGACAACCTGAACCCAGATGAACAGAAGACAGATAGAAGACAACCTAACCCCAGACAGACAGAAGACAACCTGACCCCAGATAAACAGAAGACAGACAGAAGACAACCTGACCCCAGATGAACAGAAGACAGACAGAAGACAACCTGAACCCAGATGAACAGAAGACAGACAGAAGACAACCTAACCCCAGACAGAAAGAAGACAACCTGAACACCAGATAAAAAGAAGACAGACAGAAGACAACCTGACCCCAGATGAACAGAAGACAGAAAGAAGTCAACCTGACCCCAGATAAAGAAAAGACAGACAGAAGTCAACCTGACCCCAGATAAACATAAGACAGACAGAAGTCAACCTGACCCCAGATAAACATAAGACAGACAGAAGTCAACCTGACCCCAGATAAACATAAGACAGACAGAAGACAACCTGAACCCAGACAGACAGAAGACAACCTGACCCCAGATAAACAGAAGACAGACAGAAGACAACCTGACCCCAGATAAAAAGAAGACAACCTAACCCCAGATAAACATAAGACAGACAGAAGACAACCTGAACCCAGATAAAGAGAAGACAGACAGAAGACAACCTGACCCCAGATAAACATAAGACAGACAGAAGACAACCTGACCCCAGATAAACAGAAGACAGACAGAAGACAACCTGACCCCAGATAAACAGAAGACAGACAGAAGACAACCTAACCCCAGACAGACAGAAGACAACCTGACCCCAGATAAACAGAAGACAGACAGAAGACAACCTGACCCCAAATGAACAGAAGACAGACAGAAGTCAACCTGACCCCAGATAAACAGAAGACAGACAGAAGACAACCTCACCCCAGATAAACAGAAGACAGACAGAAGACAACCTAACCCCAGACAGACAGAAGACAACCTGACCCCAGATAAACAGAAGACAGACAGAAGACAACCTAACCCCAGACAGACAGAAGACAACCTCACCCCAGATAAACAGAAGACAGACAGAAGACAACCTAACCACAGACAGACAGAAGACAACCTGACCCCAGATAAACAGAAGACAGACAGAAGACAACCTGACCACAGATACACAGAAGACAGACAGAAGACAACCTGACCACAGATAAACAGAAGACAGACAGAAGACAACCTGACCCCAAATGAACAGAAGACAGACAGAAGACAACCTGACCCCAGATACACAGAAGACAACCTGACCCCAGATAAAGAGAAGACAGACAGAAGACAACCTGACCCCAAATGAACAGAAGACAGACAGAAGACAACCTGACCCCAAATGAACAGAAGACAGACAGAAGACAACCTGACCCCAGATACACAGAAGACAACCTGACCCCAGATAAAGAGAAGACAGACAGAAGACAACCTGACCCCAGATAAACAGAAGACAACCTGACCCCAGATGAACAGAAGACAGACAGAAGACAACCTGACCCCAGACAGACAGAAGACAACCTACCCCAGATGAACAGAAGACAGACAGAAGACAACTTGAACCCAGATAAACGAAAGACAGACAGAAGACAACCTGACCCCAGATAAACAGAAGATAGACAGAAGACAACCTGACCCCAGATGAACATAAGACAGACAGAAGTCAACCTGACCCCAGACAGACAGAGTACAACCTGACCCCAGATAAACAGAAGACAGATAGAAGACAACCTGACCCCAAATAAACAGAAGACAGACAGAAGTCAACCTGACCCCAAATAAACAGAAGACAGACAGAAGACAACCTAACCCCAGACAGACAGAAGACAACTTGACCCCAGATAAACAGAAGACAACCTGACCACAGATACACAGAAGACAGACAGAAGACAACCTGACCACAGATAAACAGAAGACAGACAGAAGACAACCTGACCCCAAATGAACAGAAGACAGACAGAAGACAACCTGACCCCAAATGAACAGAAGACAGACAGAAGACAACCTGACCCCAGATACACAGAAGACAACCTGACCCCAGATAAAGAGAAGACAGACAGAAGACAACCTGACCCCAAATGAACAGAAGACAGACAGAAGACAACCTGACCCCAAATGAACAGAAGACAGACAGAAGACAACCTGACCCCAGATACACAGAAGACAACCTGACCCCAGATAAAGAGAAGACAGACAGAAGACAACCTGACCCCAAATGAACAGAAGACAGACAGAAGACAACCTGACCCCAGATACACAGAAGACAGACAGAAGACAACCTGACCCCAGATAAAGAGAAGACAGACAGAAGACAACCTGACCCCAGATAAAGAGAAGACAGACAGAAGACAACCTGACCCCAAATGAACAGAAGATAGACAGAAGACAACCTGACCCCAAATACACAGAAGACAACCTGACCCCAGATAAAGAGAAGACAGACAGAAGACAACCTGACCCCAAATGAACAGAAGACAGACAGAAGACAACCTGACCCCAGATACACAGAAGACAACCTGACCCCAGATAAAGAGAAGACAGACAGAAGACAACCTGACCCCAAATGAAAAGAAGACAGACAGAAGACAACTTGAACCCAGATAAACGAAAGACAGACAGAAGACAACCTGACCCCAGATAAAGAGAAGACAGACAGAAGACAACCTGACCCCAAATGAACAGAAGACAGACAGAAGACAACCTGACCCCAAATGAACAGAAGACAGACAGAAGACAACCTGACCCCAGATACACAGAAGACAACCTGACCCCAGATAAAGAGAAGACAGACAGAAGACAACCTGACCCCAGATAAACAGAAGACAACCTGACCCCAGATGAACAGAAGACAGACAGAAGACAACCTGACCCCAGACAGACAGAAGACAACCTACCCCAGATGAACAGAAGACAGACAGAAGACAACTTGAACCCAGATAAACGAAAGACAGACAGAAGACAACCTGACCCCAGATAAACAGAAGATAGACAGAAGACAACCTGACCCCAGATGAACATAAGACAGACAGAAGTCAACCTGACCCCAGACAGACAGAGTACAACCTGACCCCAGATAAACAGAAGACAGATAGAAGACAACCTGACCCCAGATAAAAAGAAGACAGACAGAAGACAACCTGACCCCAAATAAACAGAAGACAGACAGAAGTCAACCTGACCCCAAATAAACAGAAGACAGACAGAAGACAACCTGAACTCAGATAAACAAAAGACAGACAGAAGACAGCCTAACCCCAGACAGACAGAAGACAACCTGAACCCAGATGAACAGAAGACAGATAGAAGACAACCTAACCCCAGACAGACAGAAGACAACCTGACCCCAGATAAACAGAAGACAGACAGAAGACAACCTGACCCCAGATGAACAGAAGACAGACAGAAGACAACCTGAACCCAGATGAACAGAAGACAGACAGAAGACAACCTAACCCCAGACAGAAAGAAGACAACCTGAACACCAGATAAAAAGAAGACAGACAGAAGACAACCTGACCCCAGATGAACAGAAGACAGAAAGAAGTCAACCTGACCCCAGATAAAGAAAAGACAGACAGAAGTCAACCTGACCCCAGATAAACATAAGACAGACAGAAGTCAACCTGACCCCAGATAAACATAAGACAGACAGAAGACAACCTGAACCCAGACAGACAGAAGACAACCTGACCCCAGATAAACAGAAGACAGACAGAAGACAACCTGACCCCAGATAAAAAGAAGACAACCTAACCCCAGATAAACATAAGACAGACAGAAGACAACCTGAACCCAGATAAAGAGAAGACAGACAGAAGACAACCTGACCCCAGATAAACATAAGACAGACAGAAGACAACCTGACCCCAGATAAACAGAAGACAGACAGAAGACAACCTGACCCCAGATAAACAGAAGACAGACAGAAGACAACCTAACCCCAGACAGACAGAAGACAACCTGACCCCAGATAAACAGAAGACAGACAGAAGACAACCTGACCCCAAATGAACAGAAGACAGACAGAAGTCAACCTGACCCCAGATAAACAGAAGACAGACAGAAGACAACCTCACCCCAGATAAACAGAAGACAGACAGAAGACAACCTAACCCCAGACAGACAGAAGACAACCTGACCCCAGATAAACAGAAGACAGACAGAAGACAACCTAACCCCAGACAGACAGAAGACAACCTCACCCCAGATAAACAGAAGACAGACAGAAGACAACCTAACCCCAGACAGACAGAAGACAACCTGACCCCAGATAAACAGAAGACAGACAGAAGACAACCTGACCACAGATACACAGAAGACAGACAGAAGACAACCTGACCACAGATAAACAGAAGACAGACAGAAGACAACCTGACCCCAAATGAACAGAAGACAGACAGAAGACAACCTGACCCCAAATGAACAGAAGACAGACAGAAGACAACCTGACCCCAGATACACAGAAGACAACCTGACCCCAGATAAAGAGAAGACAGACAGAAGACAACCTGACCCCAAATGAACAGAAGACAGACAGAAGACAACCTGACCCCAAATGAACAGAAGACAGACAGAAGACAACCTGACCCCAGATACACAGAAGACAACCTGACCCCAGATAAAGAGAAGACAGACAGAAGACAACCTGACCCCAAATGAACAGAAGACAGACAGAAGACAACCTGACCCCAGATACACAGAAGACAGACAGAAGACAACCTGACCCCAGATAAAGAGAAGACAGACAGAAGACAACCTGACCCCAGATAAAGAGAAGACAGACAGAAGACAACCTGACCCCAAATGAACAGAAGATAGACAGAAGACAACCTGACCCCAAATACACAGAAGACAACCTGACCCCAGATAAAGAGAAGACAGACAGAAGACAACCTGACCCCAAATGAACAGAAGACAGACAGAAGACAACCTGACCCCAGATACACAGAAGACAACCTGACCCCAGATAAAGAGAAGACAGACAGAAGACAACCTGACCCCAAATGAACAGAAGACAGACAGAAGACAACCTGACCCCAGATACACAGAAGACAGACAGAAGACAACCTGACCCCAGATAAAGAGAAGACAGACAGAAGACAACCTGACCCCAGATAAAGAGAAGACAGACAGAAGACAACCTGACCCCAAATGAACAGAAGACCGATAGAAAGACAGATGGATTCTGATTGGGTCGAGTGCTGCAAATAATCTGCATAACTGAAGAGAAAAGCTGACTTAAGTACCTGAGAATGTAGTCAAAGTGTAGTAGGCCAGATCTGACAGCAGTTCCACCTCTTTCCTCCAGTTCAACCATCCGTGGGATCCTAACAGACACACAAACAAGTTTTGAGCACAACAAACACAACCACGTTGTGGTTAAACATAATTTTAACACTAATCCAGACCAAGGACCTGTTAGCCTAGCCACGCTAGCTCCCTCTAGCAGCAGTAATTATGGTAGCACATCTGTCTAATGTTCTATCGTAGCAGTCTAGTTACACTTTATGTAACTCTTGGCTAGATTTCCCTGAAACTGACGACAAATCAGGGTGAGCTTGAGAGTCAGAGGGTGAGTGTAACAAAGTGACACTGGTGGCATTTTCAGAAAGTTTTGGCAAGGTCTGTCACTACTCTGAGACGCCAGGCTCGTTTGAAATCACACACTGTGCGTTCACAGGAATTTCACAGACATTGTAAAATTCCAAACTGCACTAATTATGTACAAAGTAAAAAATAACAATAACAGTCTACAACAAAATATACAAAACCTGTTCAGTAAACACCAGGAGGGTTCATTTAAGAGGGAAACAACTTCAAACTCAATAAAATCCACATAAACAGGAAAAGCATTACATTCTGTGGGGTGAGACCGTGGAACAGCACGGGTGAGACCGTGGAACAGCACGGGTGAGACCGTGGAACAGCACGGGTGAGACCGTGGAACAGCACGGGTGAGACCGTGGAACAGCACGGGTGAGACCACGGAACAGCACGGGTGAGACCACGGAACAGCACGGGTGAGACCGTGGAACAGCACGGGTGAGACCGTGGAACAGCACGGGTGAGACCGTGGAACAGCACGGGTGAGACCGTGGAACAGCATGGGTGAGACCACGGAACAGCACGGGTGAGACCACGGAACAGCACGGGTGAGAGAATGTAGAAGAACAGACAGGGGGTGTAAGAATGTGTTTATTTCATATTCACTTTCCTTTTTTATTTGTATGCATCAGCTGGTCCTTTCTGACCAGTATGTTCATTTTCATTATTCGAATGTACATGTGTATTATTATCAACAGTAAATTAAAAGTGTTTTGTAGTAGCAGTATGAGCTGGGGAAGTGAATGTATTAAAAACTAGTATGGAAGGGGTGGGATTAGATACATGTACGTTTTGACTTCTCACTCCTTTTTAAACATGCTATTGTATTTATTGTCTCTTTTTTTGGTTTTGTCCAAAATAAACTTCTATCATCATCAAGAGGTCACACACCGAACACGGCTGCATGAACTTGATGATGCATCAGGGGTCACTAAGGGAAAAATGTACTAAAAATGGTAAATGGTCTGTACTTATATAGCGCTTTTCCACCTTCATTACATTAGCCTCACATTCACCCATTCACACACACACTCATACACCAGTAGGTTTCTAAGGTCAAGGTATGGGAGGAGCCATAGGTGGCAGTGGGAGGGGCCTGCATTGTCACTCCGACTGGTGTATGAATGTGTGGTGGCTGTGGGAGGAGCCATAGGTGGCAGTGGGAGGGGCCTGCATTGTCACTCCGACTGGTGTATGAATGTGTGGTGGCTGTGGGAGGAGCCATAGGTGGCAGTGGGAGGGGCCTCCAGTGTCACTCCGACTGGTGAATGAATGTGTGGTGGCTGTGGGAGGAGCCATAGGTGGCAGTGGGAGGGGCCTCCAGTGTCACTCCGACTGGTGTATGAATGTGTAGTGGCTGTGGGAGGAGCCATAGGTGGCAGTGGGAGGGGCCTCCAGTGTCACTCACACTGGTGTATGAATGTGTGGTGGCTGCGGGAGGAGCCATAGGTGGCAGTGGGAGGGGCCTCCAGTGTCACTCACACTGGTGTATGAATGTGTGGTGGCTGTGGGAGGAGCCATAGGTGGCAGTGGGAGGGGCCTCCAGTGTCACTCCGACTGGTGTATGAATGTGTGGTGGCTGCGGGAGGAGCCATAGGTGGCAGTGGGAGGGGCCTCCAGTGTCACTCACACTGGTGTATGAATGTGTGGTGGCTGTGGGAGGAGCCATAGGTGGCAGTGGGAGGGGCCTCCAGTGTCACTCACACTGGTGTATGAATGTGTGGTGGCTGTGGGAGGAGCCATAGGTGGCAGTGGGAGAGGCCTCCAGTGTCACTCACACTGGTGTCTGAATGTGTGGTGGTGGTGGTGGGACGGGCCATACATGAGAAAGGACTTATTGTCATTAAACATTGTACAATGAAGTGTGTCCTCTGCTTTTAACCCATTCTTCATGCCATTGGGCCACCTGTAAGGAGCAGTGGGTGCCCGTAGGCGGAGCCTGGGGACCCATCTCCAGCTGTAGAGCCAGGACAATAGTCAGAATCACCTGGCTGGAGGATAGGTGAGAGGTGATGGGGCCATAGGTGGTGTTGGGAGGGGTCTCCAGAATGTTCAGTGGTGGTCAGAGGGACCGTAGGTGCAAAATGGCTGCCATGCGTCTGTCAGTCAGCCCCAGGGTTAGGGTTAGCCTCGGGTTAGCCTAGCGTTCGCCATGGTTTACCACCAGAGGGGGCATGTGAGAGTGAGTGAATAATGGGTCACTCATGTGAAGTGCTTTGATTGGCCAAAAAAGCACTATATAAATCCAATCCATTAACGTTAAGATGAAATTAATTGAACTTTTTATTCACTCAAACTATTTATTTATTATTATTAATCACACATTGTTATACTGTTAAAAAAAGTCAAAATTATGGAATACAAATTTCAGATTTACGACTTATTTTTCATACTGTCACATTTGTCTAGGTTGAAAAAGTAAAAATGCGGAGAGTATAAAGTACAAATATTTATATAAATGTAAATAGTATAAAGTACATATATTTATATAAATATAAAGAGACTGAAGTACAAATATTTATATAAATGTAAAGAGTATAAAGTACATATATGTGACCCACCACCACGAAACCAGGCATAAGTGTCTGGAAATCAAAATTGAGTTATCTGTGTATCTTGGTAGAGTGGAAACTAAGGTTTAAGATGGTGAAAAAATGATGTTTCTATCATAAGTAGAACCAAAGTTATGGTCATTTTAATATCCACAGTTGGACCTATTATGCAATTTGCATATTTTTAGATATTGTCCGTTAAAGTTTTGGATTGTTTTGGGGTAGGAAGTCTTTAGCAACGCATAATAATTTGTATCCGATTGACAAAAAATATTCACAGATGTTAAAGGACACTCTGATGGACATGTCACAGAAGTTCTATATATTGTAATAATAGGACAGAATTGCAACGTATTATAATCATTTGGCTTACGCCATTGGACCAGAGCATTCAATATAAGCTTTTACCTCGTACCAAACACTTGGGTGTTTACCCACGGAACGGAGATCGGTTTGTTTGGTGAAAAGAGGTGGAAGTCGTCTTTGTCTTTGCTCAGCAATACCTGAACTTTTGTCACCGCTTAAATAATTGACTCAATAAACACCTTTATTGACTCGATTTCAATGTAATGACCACAGGAACTGAACATAGAGGTGTTAAGGTACCGTTTTTTGATAAGGTGTAAACACAAATAACAAATCACCTTCCAGCCTAAATTTGGCTGTAGCTCTGAACGGCTCAGTGCCACTTATGCCTGGTTTCGTGGTGGCGGGTCACATATTTATAAAAATGTAAAGAGTATAAAGTACATATATTTATGTAAATGTAAAGAGTATAAAGTACATATATTTATGTAAATGTAAAGAGTATAAAGTACATATATTTATATAAATGTAAAGAGTATAAAGTACATATATTTATATAAATATAAAGAGTATAAAGTACGAATATTTATACAAATGTAAAGAGTATAAAGTACATATATTTATATAAATATAAAGAGTATAAAGTACGAATATTTATACAAATGTAAAGAGTATAAAGTACATATATTTATGTAAATGTAAAGAGTATAAAGTACATATATTTATGTAAATGTAAAGAGTATAAAGTACATATATTTATATAAATGTAAAGAGTATAAAGTACATATATTTATATAAATATAAAGAGTATAAAGTACGAATATTTATACAAATGTAAAGAGTATAAAGTACATATATTTATATAAATGTAAAGAGTATAAAGTACAAATATTTATATAAATGTAAAGAGTATAAAGTACAGATATTTCTATGAATGTAAAGAGTATAAAGTACATATATTTATTTAAATGTAAAGAGTATAAAGTACAAATATTTATATAAATGTAAAGAGTATAAAGTACAGATATTTATTTAAATATAAAGAGTATAAAGTACATATATTTATATAAATATAAAGAGTATAAAGTACATATATATATAAGAACAAATACAGGGAGTAAAATAAAAAGTTGCGGAAAAAAATGATCCTGCATATGTACAGATACCTAAAAAACTACTTAAGTACAGTAATGAAGTACTTTTGCTTGGTTACTTCCACGTCTGTTTGAATATAAAAATGAATGTCTTATATAAAACTAATTTAATACCAGTATCTATTTCGCCATTTTATCATCATTCTTCTAATTTAAGGGAAGGGTTATTGATATAATAACACTCAGAATGACTCACCAGCGACTGTGTGAAAAGCTTCATTAATGTTGTTTCTCAGGAAAGTCTGATAATATTCGTCCTTTTGACATGAGCGGATCAACTGGGGCTGGTTTACAGGAGTTAGGGGCATCGTTAACAATCATTAAGTACAGTTCACTGCTAGCAACTACAGTAACAGTTCATTATTAAATATTCATTTAAACTCCAGATTCTTGTATTTTAAGGTAGTCTGAAGTAAGCATCAGTTGTCCTGTTGATCAGACAGGTGTCATCCTCGTTCCCATAAAGAGTTTTGTTCGACGTCTCACAGGTGCTAAAGCTAAATGCTAACTCCAGCTAAAGCTAACTACAGCTAACACCATTTTAACACAAATAGACAAAGCAAACAAATCAACAGTAACCAGAGACTACAGCCGCGATTATCTGGTTAGTCCTGTTGTTTTAGGCAATTATAATCATCACTTCAGCCTTAAATAATCTATACTTAACAAGTTGGTCGTTGTTTTATAATTAAATGAAGTCATGTCAACATGAAACTCAAAAAGCCTACAGCGCCCCTCATCGCCGGGTGAAGATATTACTACTTCCGGTTAGATCTTCTAACATGCATTACATGCATTACTGCCGCGTACTGGTGGAGTATGAATGTGAGCAGGAAACTGACAGACGTGAAATGGTTCATGTGTGTTCTCTCTGTGTGTCCACACAGACATATCATACTATAACTCAATGGATGCTGTAGATATCACCTTGAAATTACATTTTCTTATACATATAGCTAATGCTAATGTCAATGTCTTAATGAACTAAAAGGTCAAAATCACATTATTGGTTATAACTCAAGAACTATCTCTATCTATCTATCTATCTATCTATCTATCTATCTATCTATCTATCTATCTATCTATCTATCTATCTATCTATCTATCTATCTATCTATCTATCTATCTATCTATCTATCTATCTATCTATCTATCTATCTGTCTGTCTGTCTGTCTGTCTGTCTGTCTGTCTGTCTGTCTGTCTGTCTGTCTGTCTGTCTGTCTGTCTATCTGTCTGTCTGTCTGTCTGTCTGTCTGTCTATCTATCATTTCCACATATACATTATAATGTATATTACAATAAAAAAAATACACAAAACATTTAGTAAGAGGCAGGATAGTTTTAAAATGACTCTTTTTTCTCTGAAGACATTTGATATTCATATTTATTGTAAAATGATAGTTTGTAATTGTCAATATTTTCATGTAATTGTACTTTTTTATACTAAAATAAAGATCATGTGCAGTTGTAATTATTATTTATTTATCATGATAATATGTCACTGGTGTGATCTGCTGGATGTTGAACCTGAACTAAAGTCATTTTTACACCAGGTCTAATTTTTCTATGTCAGTGACAAAATGATCCGAAGGGCTGCATTGGACTATTTGGAGGGCCGGATTTGGCCCCTGGGCCTTATGTTTGACACCTGTGAGGTAAAGTCTTGGTTTTCCTGTTTGATATGAGTGGGCGTGGCTGGTGCCAGTCTGTGCAGGCCGCCTCCTACCTGTAGAAACACCTTCAATCCTTTCATTCAGCGCTTACTTGATCTGACTGGAAAGTTGTAGAACCAGTTTCTTTGTCTCCTGCAGGACGCTCCACAAAGGTGTTCCGTAACATCTGCTGTGGGACGCTCCCTAAGATACAGAAGTGTTCTGGAACTACTGCAGGACGCTCCCTGAGATACAAAAGTTTTCTGGAACTACTGCAGGACGCTCCCTAAGACACAGAAGTGTTCTGGAACTACTGCAGGACGCTCCCTAAGATACAGAAGCGTTCTGGAACTACTGCAGGACGCTCCCTAAGACACAGAAGTGTTCTGGAACTACTGCAGGACGCTCCCTAAGATACAGAAGTGTTCTGGAACTACTGCAGGACGCTCCCTAAGACACAGAAGTGTTCTGGAACTACTGCAGGACGCTCCCTAAGATACAGAAGTGTTCTGGAACTACTGCAGGACGCTCCCTAAGACACAGAAGTGTTCTGGAACTACTGCAGGACGCTCCCTAAGATACAGAAGTGTTCTGGAACTACTGCAGGACGCTCCCTAAGATACAGAAGTGTTCTGGAACTACTGCAGGACGCTCCCTAAGATACAGAAGTGTTCTGGAACTACTGCAGGACGCTCCCACACCAAAAGAGGTGTTCTATCCTGAGCTACAGAGGTGTTCCATAACAACTACATCCTATTATATGTCTGCTGCCTTTCTTCTACAGCCTTCACCTCCAGGACACACTGTCCAACGGTCCACCACAGCAGGAAGTGGAACTTTGCTCATGGTGTGTGTGTGTGGGGGGGTCCCTTCACTCTCCTCCCTTTAACTCAGGAGTTACTGTAAAAGCTGAATGGTGTAGGACGTAGACTGCTGCTGGGTCTAACTCTAACCCTAACCTCAGAGGTCATAGAGGTCAAAGGTCATGATGTCTCTTGGAGCCAGAATGGCAGTAGTACCGGACTCTCCCAACTCATCTCTCAGGTCCAGGAATACTGCGACTACAGACAGAGACTCATTTGTGAGCACCACCAGTCTTCCCTGCAGCCACTTCTTGTCAGCCAACATCATCAGTGTGGGTCAGTGTCTACATTTGTTGTCATCAGTGTGGGTCAGTGTCCATGTTTGTTGTCATCATTGTGGGTCAGTGTCTATGTTTGTTCTCATCAGTGTGGGTCAGTGTCTACATTCGTTCTCATCAGTGTCGATCAGTGTGGGTCAGTATCCATGTTTGTTCTCATCAGTGTGGGTCAGTGTTCTAATTAGTGTGGGTCAGTGTCTATGTTTGTTCTTATCAGTGTGGATCAGTGTGGGTCAGTATCCACATGTGTTCTCATCAGTGTGGGTCAGTGTTCTAATTAGTGTGGGTCAGTGTCTATGTTTGTTCTTATCAGTGTGGATCAGTGTCTACGTTTGTTCTCCTCAGTGTGGGTCAGTGTTCTCATTAGTGTGGGTCAGTGTCTACGTTTGTTCTCCTCAGTGTGGGTCAGTGTTCTAATTAGTGTGGGTCAGTGTCTGTGTTTGTTCTCATCAGTGTGGGTCAGTGTCTATGTTTGTTCTCATCAGTGTGGATCAGTGTCTATGTTTGTTCTTATCAGTGTGGGTCAGTGTCTACGTTTGTTTTCATCAGTGTGGGTCAGTGTCTATGTTTGTTCTCATCAGTGTGGTCAGTGTCTATGTTTGTTCTCATCAGTGTGGGTCAGTGTTCTCATTAGTATAGGTCAGTGTCTATGTTTGTTCTCATCAGTGTGGATCAATGTGGGTCAGTGTCCACGTTTGTTCTCATCAGTGTGGATCAGTGTCTACGTTTGGTCTCATCAGCGTGCGTCAGTGTCTACATTTGTTCACATTAGTGTGGGTCAGTGTCTGTGTTTGTTGTCATCAGGTTGGGTCAGTGTCTACATTTGTTCACATCAGTGTGGGTCAGTGTCTGTGTTTGTTCTCATCAGTGTGGGTCAGTGTCTATGTTTGTTGTCATCAGGTTGGGTCAGTCTCTACATTTGTTCACATCAGTGTGGGTCAGTGTCTACGTTTGTTCTCATCAGTGTGGGTCAGTGTCTACATTTGTTCTCGTCCGTGTGGATCAATGTGGGTCAGTGTCTACGTTTGTTCTCATCAGTGTGGGTCAGTATCTATGTTTGTTCTCATCAGTGTGGGTCAGTGTTCTCATTAGTATAGGTCAGTGTCTATGTTTGTTCTCATCAGTGTGGATCAATGTGGGTCAGTGTCCATGTTTGTTCTCATCAGTGTGGGTCAGTGTCTATGTTTGGTCTCATCAGTGTGCGTGTCTACATTTGTTCACATCAGTGTGGGTCAGTGTTCACATCAGTGTGGATCAGTGTCTACATTTGGTCTCATCAGTGTGGATCAGTGTCTACGTTTGTTCTCATCAGTGTGGGTCAGTCTTCTAATTAGTGTGGGTCAGTGTCTATGTTTGTTCTTATCAGTGTGGATCAGTGTGGGTCAGTATCCACGTTTGTTCTCATCAGTGTGGGTCAGTGTTCTAATTAGTGTGGGTCAGTGTCTATGTTTGTTCTTATCAGTGTGGATCAGTGTCTATGTTTGTTCTCTTCAGTGTGGGTCAGTGTTCTCATTAGTGTGGGTCAGTGTCTATGTTTGTTCTCCTCAGTGTGGGTCAGTGTTCTAATTAGTGTGGGTCAGTGTCTGTGTTTGTTCTCATCAGTGTGGGTCAGTGTCTATGTTTGTTTTCATCAGTGTGGGTCAGTGTCTATGTTTGTTCTCATCAGTGTGGGTCAGTGTCTGTGTTTGTTCTCATCAGTGTGGGTCAGTGTCTATGTTTGTTTTCATCAGTGTGGGTCAGTGTCTATGTTTGTTTTCATCAGTGTGGGTCAGTGTCTATGTTTGTTCTCATCAGTGTGGGTCAGTGTCTATGTTTGTTCGCATCAGTGTGGTCAGTGTCTACGTTTGTTCTCCTCAGTGTGGGTCAGTGTTCTAATTAGTGTGGGTCAGTGTCTATGTTTGTTCACATCAGTGTGGATCAGTGTCTACGTTTGTTCTTATCAGTGTGGGTCAGTGTCTACGTTTGTTCTCATCAGTGTGGGTCAGTGTCTATGTTTGTTCTCATCAGTGTGGGTCAGTGTTCTCATTAGTATAGGTCAGTGTCTATGTTTGTTCTCATCAGTGTGGATCAATGTGGGTCAGTGTCCACGTTTGTTCTCATCAGTGTGGGTCAGTGTTCACATCAGTGTGGATCAGTGTCTACGTTTGGTCTCATCAGTGTGCGTCAGTGTCTACATTTGTTCACATCAGTGTGCGTCAGTGTCTACGTTTGTTCTCATCAGTGTGGGTCAGTGTCTACGTTTGTTCTCGTCCGTGTGGATCAATGTGGGTCAGTGTCCACGTTTGTTCTCATCAGTGTGGGTCACTGTTCACATCAGTGTGGATCAGTATGGGTCAGTGTCTATGTTTGTTCTCATCAGTGTGGGTCAGTGTCTATGTTTGTTCTCATCAGTGTGGATCAATGTGGGTCAGTGTCCACGTTTGTTCTCATCAGTGTGGGCCAGTGTTCACATCAGTGTGGATCAGTGTCTACGTTTGGTCTCATCAGTGTGCGTCAGTGTCTACATTTGTTCACATCAGTGTGCGTCAGTGTCTACGTTTGTTCTCATCAGTGTGGGTCAGTGTCTACGTTTGTTCTCTTCAGTGTGGGTCAGTGTTCTCATTAGTGTGGGTCAGTGTCTATGTTTGTTCTCCTCAGTGTGGGTCAGTGTTCTAATTAGTGTGGGTCAGTGTCTGTGTTTGTTCTCATCAGTGTGGGTCAGTGTCTATGTTTGTTTTCATCAGTGTGGGTCAGTGTCTATGTTTGTTCTCATCAGTGTGGGTCAGTGTCTGTGTTTGTTCTCATCAGTGTGGGTCAGTGTCTATGTTTGTTTTCATCAGTGTGGGTCAGTGTCTATGTTTGTTTTCATCAGTGTGGGTCAGTGTCTATGTTTGTTCTCATCAGTGTGGGTCAGTGTCTATGTTTGTTCGCATCAGTGTGGTCAGTGTCTACGTTTGTTCTCCTCAGTGTGGGTCAGTGTTCTAATTAGTGTGGGTCAGTGTCTATGTTTGTTCACATCAGTGTGGATCAGTGTCTACGTTTGTTCTTATCAGTGTGGGTCAGTGTCTACGTTTGTTCTCATCAGTGTGGGTCAGTGTCTATGTTTGTTCTCATCAGTGTGGGTCAGTGTTCTCATTAGTATAGGTCAGTGTCTATGTTTGTTCTCATCAGTGTGGATCAATGTGGGTCAGTGTCCACGTTTGTTCTCATCAGTGTGGGTCAGTGTTCACATCAGTGTGGATCAGTGTCTACGTTTGGTCTCATCAGTGTGCGTCAGTGTCTACATTTGTTCACATCAGTGTGCGTCAGTGTCTACGTTTGTTCTCATCAGTGTGGGTCAGTGTCTACGTTTGTTCTCGTCCGTGTGGATCAATGTGGGTCAGTGTCCACGTTTGTTCTCATCAGTGTGGGTCACTGTTCACATCAGTGTGGATCAGTATGGGTCAGTGTCTATGTTTGTTCTCATCAGTGTGGGTCAGTGTCTATGTTTGTTCTCATCAGTGTGGATCAATGTGGGTCAGTGTCCACGTTTGTTCTCATCAGTGTGGGCCAGTGTTCACATCAGTGTGGATCAGTGTCTACGTTTGGTCTCATCAGTGTGCGTCAGTGTCTACATTTGTTCACATCAGTGTGCGTCAGTGTCTACGTTTGTTCTCATCAGTGTGGGTCAGTGTCTACGTTTGTTCTCGTCCGTGTGGATCAATGTGGGTCAGTGTCCACGTTTGTTCTCATCAGTGTGGGTCACTGTTCACATCAGTGTGGATCAGTATGGGTCAGTGTCTATGTTTGTTCTCATCAGTGTGGGTCAGTGTCTATGTTTGTTCTCATCAGTGTGGATCAATGTGGGTCAGTGTCCACGTTTGTTCTCATCAGTGTGGGTCAGTGTTCACATCAGTGTGGATCAGTGTCTACGTTTGGTCTCATCAGTGTGCGTCAGTGTCTACATTTGTTCACATCAGTGTGCGTCAGTGTCTACGTTTGTTCTCATCAGTGTGGGTCAGTGTCTACGTTTGTTCTCGTCCGTGTGGATCAATGTGGGTCAGTGTCCACGTTTGTTCTCATCAGTGTGGGTCACTGTTCACATCAGTGTGGATCAGTATGGGTCAGTGTCTATGTTTGTTCTCATCAGTGTGGGTCAGTGTCTATGTTTGTTCTCATCAGTGTGGATCAATGTGGGTCAGTGTCCACGTTTGTTCTCATCAGTGTGGGTCAGTGTTCACATCAGTGTGGATCAGTGTCTACGTTTGGTCTCATCAGTGTGCGTCAGTGTCTACATTTGTTCACATCAGTGTGCGTCAGTGTCTACGTTTGTTCTCATCAGTGTGGGTCAGTGTCTACGTTTGTTCTCGTCCGTGTGGATCAATGTGGGTCAGTGTCCACGTTTGTTCTCATCAGTGTGGGTCACTGTTCACATCAGTGTGGATCAGTATGGGTCAGTGTCTATGTTTGTTCTCATCAGTGTGGGTCAGTGTCTATGTTTGTTCTCGTCAGTGTGGGCCAGTGTTCTTATTAGTGTGGGTCAGTGTATATGTTTGTTCTCATCAGTGTGGACCAGTGTGGGTCAGTGTCTATGTTTGTTCTCATCAGTGTGGACCAGTGTGGGTCAGTGTCTATGTTTGTTCTCATCAGTGTGGGTCAGTGTTCACATCAGTGTGGGTCAGTGTCTGTTTATTCCCATCAGTGTGGATCAATGTGGGTCAGTGTCCACGTTTGTTCTCATCGTTGTGGGTCAGTGTTCACATCAGTGTGGATCAGTGTCTACGTTTGTTCTTACCAGTGTGGGTTAGTGTCTACGTTTGTTCTCATCAGTGTGGGTCAGTGTCTATGTTTGTTCTCATCAGTGTGGTCAGTGTCTATGTTTGTTCTCATCAGTGTGGGTCAGTGTTCTCATTAGTATAGGTCAGTGTCTATGTTTGTTCTCATCAGTGTGGATCAATGTGGGTCAGTGTCCATGTTTGTTCTCATCAGTGTGGGTCAGTGTCTACGTTTGGTCTCATCAGTGTGCGTCAGTGTCTACATTTGTTCTCATCGTTGTGGGTCAGTGTTCACATCAGTGTGGATCAGTGTCTACGTTTGTTCTTACCAGTGTGGGTCAGTGTCTACGTTTGTTCTCATCAGTGTGGGTCAGTGTCTATGTTTGTTTTCATCAGTGTGGTCAGTGTCTATGTTTGTTCTCATCAGTGTGGGTCAGTGTTCTCATTAGTATAGGTCAGTGTCTATGTTTGTTCTCATCAGTGTGGATCAATGTGGGTCAGTGTCCATGTTTGTTCTCATCAGTGTGGGTCAGTGTCTACGTTTGGTCTCATCAGTGTGCGTCAGTGTCTACATTTGTTCACATCAGTGTGGGTCAGTGTTCACATCAGTGTGGATCAGTGTCTTCATTTGGTCTCATCAGTGTGGGTCAGTGTCTATGTTTGTTCACATCAGTGTGGGTCAGTGTCTACGTTTGTTCTCATTAGTGTGGGTCAGTGTCTATGTTTGTTGTCATCAGGTTGGGTCAGTGTCTATGTTTGTTCTCATCAGTGTGGGTCAGTGTCTACATTCGTTCTCATCAGTGTCGATCAGTGTGGGTCAGTATCCACGTTTGTTCTCATCAGTGTGGGTCAGTGTCTACATTTGTTCTCATCAGTGTCGATCAGTGTGGGTCAGTATCCACGTTTGTTCTCATCAGTGTGGGTCAGTGTTCTAATTAGTGTGGGTCAGTGTCTACGTATGTTCTCCTCAGTGTGGGTCAGTGTTCTCATTAGTGTGGGTCAGTGTCTGTGTTTGTTCTCATCAGTGTGGGTCAATGTTCTAATCAGTGTGGGTCAGTGTCTGTGTTTGTTCTCATCAGTGTGGGTCAATGTTCTAATCAGTGTGGGTCAGTGTCTATGTTTGTTCTCATCAGTGTGGTCAGTGTCTATGTTTGTTCTCATCAGTGTGGGTCAGTGTTCTCATTAGTATAGGTCAGTGTCTATGTTTGTTCTCATCAGTGTGGGTCAGTGTCTACGTTTGGTCTCATCAGTGTGCGTCAGTGTCTACATTTGTTCACATCAGTGTGGGTCAGTGTTCACATCAGTGTGGATCAGTGTCTACATTTGGTCTCATCAGTGTGGGTCAGTGTCTATGTTTGTTCACATCAGTGTGGGTCAGTGTCTACGTTTGTTCTCATTAGTGTGGGTCAGTGTCTATGTTTGTTGTCATCAGGTTGGGTCAGTGTCTATGTTTGTTCTCATCAGTGTGGGTCAGTGTCTACATTCGTTCTCATCAGTGTCGATCAGTGTGGGTCAGTATCCACGTTTGTTCTCATCAGTGTGGGTCAGTGTCTACATTCGTTCTCATCAGTGTCGATCAGTGTGGGTCAGTATCCACGTTTGTTCTCATCAGTGTGGGTCAGTGTTCTAATTAGTGTGGGTCAGTGTCTACGTATGTTCTCCTCAGTGTGGGTCAGTGTTCTCATTATTGTGGGTCAGTGTCTGTGTTTGTTCTCATCAGTGTGGGTCAATGTTCTAATCAGTGTGGGTCAGTGTCTGTGTTTGTTCTCATCAGTGTGGGTCAATGTTCTAATCAGTGTGGGTCAGTGTCTATGTTTGTTCTCATCAGTGTGGTCAGTGTCTATGTTTGTTCTCATCAGTGTGGGTCAGTGTTCTCATTAGTATAGGTCAGTGTCTATGTTTGTTCTCATCAGTGTGGATCAATGTGGGTCAGTGTCCATGTTTGTTCTCATCAGTGTGGGTCAGTGTCTACGTTTGGTCTCATCAGTGTGCGTCAGTGTCTACATTTGTTCACATCAGTGTGGGTCAGTGTTCACATCAGTGTGGATCAGTGTCTACATTTGGTCTCATCAGTGTGGGTCAGTGTCTATGTTTGTTCACATCAGTGTGGGTCAGTGTCTACGTTTGTTCTCATTAGTGTGGGTCAGTGTCTATGTTTGTTCTCATCAGTGTGGGTCAGTGTCTACGTTTGTTCTCATTAGTGTGGGTCAGTGTCTATGTTTGTTGTCATCAGGTTGGGTCAGTGTCTATGTTTGTTCTCATCAGTGTGGGTCAGTGTCTACATTCGTTCTCATCAGTGTCGATCAGTGTGGGTCAGTATCCACGTTTGTTCTCATCAGTGTGGGTCAGTGTTCTAATTAGTGTGGGTCAGTGTCTACGTATGTTCTCCTCAGTGTGGGTCAGTGTTCTCATTAGTGTGGGTCAATGTTCTAATCAGTGTGGGTCAGTGTCTGTGTTTGTTCTCATCAGTGTGGGTCAATGTTCTAATCAGTGTGGGTCAGTGTCTGTGTTTGTTCTCATCAGTGTGGGTCAATGTTCTAATCAGTGTGGGTCAGTGTCTGTGTTTGTTTTCATCAGTGTGGGTCAGTGTCTATGTTTGTTCTCATCAGTGTGGTCAGTGTCTATGTTTGTTCTCATCAGTGTGGGTCAGTGTTCTCATTAGTATAGGTCAGTGTCTATGTTTGTTCTCATCAGTGTGGATCAATGTGGGTCAGTGTCCATGTTTGTTCTCATCAGTGTGGGTCAGTGTCTACGTTTGGTCTCATCAGTGTGCGTCAGTGTCTACATTTGTTCACATCAGTGTGGGTCAGTGTTCACATCAGTGTGGATCAGTGTCTACATTTGGTCTCATCAGTGTGGGTCAGTGTCTATGTTTGTTCACATCAGTGTGGGTCAGTGTCTACGTTTGTTCTCATTAGTGTGGGTCAGTGTCTATGTTTGTTGTCATCAGGTTGGGTCAGTGTCTATGTTTGTTCTCATCAGTGTGGGTCAGTGTCTACATTCGTTCTCATCAGTGTCGATCAGTGTGGGTCAGTATCCACGTTTGTTCTCATCAGTGTGGGTCAGTGTCTACATTCGTTCTCATCAGTGTCGATCAGTGTGGGTCAGTATCCACGTTTGTTCTCATCAGTGTGGGTCAGTGTTCTAATTAGTGTGGGTCAGTGTCTACGTATGTTCTCCTCAGTGTGGGTCAGTGTTCTCATTAGTGTGGGTCAGTGTCTGTGTTTGTTCTCATCAGTGTGGGTCAATGTTCTAATCAGTGTGGGTCAGTGTCTGTGTTTGTTCTCATCAGTGTGGGTCAATGTTCTAATCAGTGTGGGTCAGTGTCTATGTTTGTTCTCATCAGTGTGGTCAGTGTCTATGTTTGTTCTCATCAGTGTGGGTCAGTGTTCTCATTAGTATAGGTCAGTGTCTATGTTTGTTCTCATCAGTGTGGATCAATGTGGGTCAGTGTCCATGTTTGTTCTCATCAGTGTGGGTCAGTGTCTACGTTTGGTCTCATCAGTGTGCGTCAGTGTCTACATTTGTTCACATCAGTGTGGGTCAGTGTTCACATCAGTGTGGATCAGTGTCTACATTTGGTCTCATCAGTGTGGGTCAGTGTCTATGTTTGTTCACATCAGTGTGGGTCAGTGTCTACGTTTGTTCTCATTAGTGTGGGTCAGTGTCTATGTTTGTTGTCATCAGGTTGGGTCAGTGTCTATGTTTGTTCTCATCAGTGTGGGTCAGTGTCTATGTTTGTTCTCATCAGTGTGGGTCAGTGTCTATGTTTGTTCTCAGTGTGGTCAGTGTCTACATTCGTTCTCATCAGTGTCGATCAGTGTGGGTCAGTATCCACGTTTGTTCTCATCAGTGTGGTTCAGTGTTCTAATTAGTGTGGGTCAGTGTCTACGTATGTTCTCCTCAGTGTGGGTCAGTGTTCTCATTAGTGTGGGTCAATGTTCTAATCAGTGTGGGTCAGTGTCTGTGTTTGTTCTCATCAGTGTGGGTCAATGTTCTAATCAGTGTGGGTCAGTGTCTGTGTTTGTTCTCATCAGTGTGGGTCAATGTTCTAATCAGTGTGGGTCAGTGTCTGTGTTTGTTCTCATCAGTGTGGGTCAGTGGGCCAGGTGCTCCGAGGTGGGTGTTCAGAGTCTGGGTTGCCATTTTGTAATAAATAAACACATTAATAACATAAAATAATTTAATAAGTATATAAATATTAGATAATTAATTATTAATAACTGATTAATAATAATTCTTGGTTTTCTGTGCATGTATATAAGTTAGTGTGATAAGACTGGACAATGAATGTGTGTAATTTATATAAAACAAGGATAAAACAAGGATAAAAAAAGAATAAAAAAACATGCATAAGAACCTAAAATCACACTACTGCACCATGCATCAAATCATAAGATACAGTCAAGTACATGCTTCACATAAAATATTTAAATATTAAAAGAGACTCAGGGTTAGGGTTAGGGGTCAGGAAGGCCTTTGAGAGTTCTTCCAGTTTTAATTACATCCATCAAGGAGGTATTCAATAAAGGACTGGATCTGGATTTGGTCCAGTATGTTGATCCGTTATGTTTGCTTGTGTGTTTGTTTGTTTGTGTTTGTACTCTAGCGACCACATTTACGGAATAAATTGAGTGTAATTTAATGAGATGATTAGCCATCTTGAATTTTTCACAACTTTTCATACTCCAGCATCACCAATTCTTCATAGATAGTTCTGAAATTTGGACACAGATAGAAGGAAGAAACAGACAGAATTTCAGCTAATTTGGTCAAATATCATACGATGCACAACTTGTAGTTTGTTACTTGACCAAATCTGGATTTGGTCAAGAATGTTGATCGGTAGTGTTTGTTTATTTTCACTCTCGAAACCACATTTCTGGAAAAGAAATTGGCTGTAATTTCAAAAGAAGTTTCGTCCATGTTATTTGTGTGGATCTAGGTCAAAGGTCAAAATCAATAAAAACATAATAAATTGTTAAATGTCTTAATGTGATTGATTTCAAACTTCTTGGGTAAATATAGATTTGATATAGGGTTCTTCACATTGAATATTAGACTGAAAAAGACAAGGTCAAAGGTCACCATAGACTGGACCTTCATGGACAGTGCCCGAGGCCAAAGGTCACCAATTATTGACCATTTTTTTGTTCGCACTCTAACATTGCTAATTCTTGCTGATGGTGGTGATGTGGACTCTACTATCACTGTTACACATACTGATGTTTCCATGGCAACCAAGGCTGGGGGGGGGGGGGGGGGTACAAGGAAGACTCCTGCATGGGAAAAATATGGAAAATAAGAAAAAAGGAAGGAAATACATAAATGAGGTCAGAGAGAAAGAGAGACAGACCAAGAGAGAGATTTAGAGAGAGAGAGAAAGAGAGAGAGACAGAGAGAGAGAGAAAGAGAGAGAGACAGAGAGAAAGAGAGAGAGACAGAGAGAAAGAGAGAGAGACAGAGAGAAAGAGAGAGAGACTGAGAGAGAGAGAAAGAGAGAGAGACTGAGAGAGAGAGAAAGAGAGAGAGACAGAGAGAAAGAGAGAGAGACTGAGAGAGAGAGAAAGAGAGAGAGAAAGAGAGAGACTGAGAGAGAGAGAAAGAGAGAGAGACTGGGAGAGAGAGAGAGACAGAGAGAGAGAAAGGGAAAGACACAGAGAGAGACTGAGAGAGGCTGAGAGAGAGAGAAAGAGAGAGAGACCAAGAGAGAGACATAGAGAGAAAGAGAAACTGGGAGAGAGAGAGAGAGAGAGAAAGAGAAACTGAGAAAGAGAGAAAGAGACTGAGAGAGAGAAAAAGAGAGAAACAGAGAGAGACAGAGAGAGAAAGAGAGGCAGAGGGAGAGAGACTGAGAGAAAGTGAGCGAGAGAGAGAGAGAGAGTGAGAGTAAGAGAGACAGAGAGAGAGAAAGAGAGACAGACCGAGAGAGACACTGAGAGAGAGAGAGAGAGAGAGAGAGACTTGAGAGGGAGGCTGAGAGAGAGAGACAGAGAGAAAGAGAGAAGCTGAGACTGGGAGAGAGTGAGTAAGTGAGAGAGAGAGAGACTGATAGAGAGAGTGAGAGAGAGATAAAGAGAGAGATAGAAAGTGAGAGAAAGAGACAGACTGAGAGAGAGACTGAGAGGGAGAAAGAGAGACTGAGATAGAGAGAAAGAGAGAGAGATTGAGAGAGACAGAGAGAGAGAAAGGGAGAGAGAGAGAGACTGAGAGAGAGAGAGAGAGAAAGAGACAGAGACTGAGAGGAAGAAAGAGAGATAGACTGAGAGAGAGAGAAAGAGATAGAGAGAGACTGAGAGAGAGGCTGAGAGAAAGAGAGAGAGACAGAGAGAGAGAAACGTAGAGAGAAAGAGAGAGAGAGACTGAAAGAGAGAGAGAAAGAGACAGAGAGAGAGACTGAGGGAGAGAGAAAGGGAGAGACTGAGAAAGTGAGAAAGAGAGAGAGACTGAGAGAAGGAGATAAAGAGAGAGAGGGGGAGACAGTGAGAGAGACAGACTGAGAGAGAGGGAGATAAAGAGAGAGAAAAAGACAGTGAGAAAGAGAGACAGAGAGAGACAAAGACAGAGAGACTTAGAGAGAGACAGACTGAGAGAGATAGTCTCTAAGAGAGAGACTGTGAGAGAGAGAGAGAGAGAGAGAGAGAGACACTGAGAGAGGGGGTAAAGAGAGAGAGACAGTGAGAGAGACTGAGAGAGACAGAGAGAGACTGAGAGAGAGACAGAAAGAGAAAGAGAGACTGAGAGTGACTGAGAGAGAGAGAGAGAGAGAGACAGAGAGAGACTGAGAGAAAGAGAGAGACTGAGAGAGAGGGAGAGAGTGAGAGGGAGAGTAAGAGAGACAGAGAGAGAGAGTGAATAAGTGAGAGAGAGAGGGACTGAAACAAAGAGAGAGACAGAGAGAGTGAGAGAGAGAGGCTGAGACTGGGAGAGAGAGTGAGTAAGTGAGAGAGAGAGAGAGACTGATAGAGAGAGAGAGAGAGAGAGAGAGAGAGAGAGAGAGAGAGAGCGACTGATAGAGAGAGAGAGAGAGAGAGAGAGAGACAGAATACAGACAGTAGACAGAGTTAGTGAATTACTCTGCTCTGCCTTTTTACCATCAGTTGCTTTAGCAAGTTAGTGGCGTGGCAGCATCAGCAGCAGCATCAGCATCATCATCAGCAGCAGCAGCAGTATGGACCTGCAGCATCAGACATTCAGTACGTACAGCTTTAATTCTGGTTTTCTGCTGCTGATGTATCGTCCGCTGTGTGACGGGGTTGAGCATTGAACTTACTGTAGAACTAAATATACAAACAAGTGTTTCCATCCAGTGTAACTGCTCCAACTGCAGAGGTTTTACTGCTGAATCTATGTGTGTTTCCATGGTAACTATGGAGCCTCTGAACATTAAAATGGGTCATATGTGATGACCATGAAAAGATAAAGAACTGTATTTTACACTAAATTATTTCAGTGTACTGATAGAATTATTGGATAAATGGTTATTAGACAGTTTAGATCAGTAGTTGGTTTGTGTCACCAGTGTCTGTTTGGTTCTGTATGGGTTAAAAAAATTAAATAATCATCATTGTAAAGTAAGATAGAAGTGACGTAATGAAAATAGAATGAGAAGTTGAACAAGTGACGCACTGTAAAAAGTCTGACTGGGTTTAATTAATATGAACTAAATTAATTCTATTAAACTCCAAAAAACAATAAATTCATATTTTCTTCTCATTTTGATGTGACAATAATTGACATTATGTCCATAAATAATGTCAATTTCCAACTTCTGTCTTTGTTATAGTGCAAAAACAAATCAGATTCAATGTGGAAAATATTTGTACTTATGAACTATCCTGTAACAAGAAAATGTGGAAAAACCTGAACAAATGCGAACAAGGTGAAATTTGTAGAGAAAGTTAAACACAATTTGAACAGTTTAGTGTCTTTGTAGTCAATCTGATCCATAATGCAGGTAAATGATAAACTAAGGCAGAATATTGTTAGAACCAGACTTCCATCCATCAGTTGAAGGAAATGTAACCCGTGTGTTTGTCTGGTGGGTTAGGGTCAGAGGTCATGGTTAGGGTTAGGGTGTTGAAGTAAATGTAAGCGTGTGTTTGTTTCTTGTCGCTGTAGTTGTTTCTGGTGAAAGTAAGAAATATCTGCTGTTCACTTCATATGTGAATCTGTTTGTCACTGTTTGTGGACTGTCATTTCTATTAAAGCTCCTCCCATTTTATGTTAAAGCTCCTCCCATTTTCTGTGAGTAAGGGACTTTCCCCGTTGCCATGGAAACCAGCCTGTAGTTCCACACGCAGACACACAGAGCTGACTGGAGTAAAGTCTGTCTGAATGTTAAACCATGTCTGAACTCCTGCAATTTTTGGTAAAACTGTAAATAATTGGTGAAAACTAAGTTGATCATGAGTGACAGGAGGGTCTGAGGAACAAGTAGATATATTTATTTTTCCTGTACTGTGAAAAATAAGTGAGATACAGCAGTTTTAAAACCACTGAACTCACCAAAATGAAGCAGATCTGTTAGTCTGTCAGTCATGTTAAAGCCCCGCCCACAGTGTTTGTCAATCATGTTAAAGCTCCTCCCACAGTATTAATTGTCTGCAGGTGTTTCATAGTGCCAGGAGCACTGTTGCCATGGTGATGAGCAGTGGCGGGAACTTCAAAGGGCAGACTCATAGACAGCTCCACACTCTGTTACATGGAAAAAATAGGTGTGAACATACTGCCGAACTACTGCCATTTTTGGTAAAAGTGTAAATAATTGGTGAAAACAAAGTTGATGATGAGTGACAGGAGGGTGTGAGGAACAAGTACATGTACTTTTTATGTGTGTACTGTGAAAAATAAGTGAGTTAGAACAATTTGAAAAACACTGAACTCAACATGAGACAGAAATGATTTTTCCAATAGAAGTCTATTGACAGAAATCCCTGACATCATCCCAAACAGGTTCCTGTCATTTCACTTTAAAAAGAGCTAGATCTTCAAACCCTGGTTTGTTTGAATTCTCACAACCATGGCAACATTTGTGGAAAAGATTGTTTGTCTACTATTTATGGTTTTGCCGTGAGGACGAGTTATTGAGACATTTTTCAGCTTAATTTTTTCTTCTCTCGTGCTCTAGCGATGACATCACCCACTGATAAAAAGTCAGATTTTGGTCTTTTCAGGGTGGATTTACTGAGTTCTCTATCGACAACCGTAAATCACACCCTCATGACAATCACATCCTAAAGACACCACAAAAATGACTGTGTTTGAAAGTTTAAATGAAGTCTGTGCCACAAAGTATGAAGAAGCAGGAGTGTTGGAAAAAAAGGACATTTTTATGTCTGTCCCATTAAGAATGAATGGAGTTTTATTTGGTATAATAATGCGAAATCTGTACGACATATCGGAATTATGAGAGCACACATGTAATCTCTGGGACACTGTGAAGTACTTTTTCTATTTCCTGCACAACACTACGATGTATCGTTTGGGAGTTATAGCCACATAAACATAGCCCCATTCATTTCAGATGGACATTTTTGACTGGTTTTAACTTTTTCTATTACATGCATGAATCACAATGTCAATCCTGATAGACAGAACATCTTTCAATACCAGGCTGCACATTTTAGCATCAACATTTTCAAAGTTTTTTGTATAAGAAGACGGAATAATAATAAATATGACCAACAATAATATACCCATGTGCCTTTCATTACATGCAAACACACAGGTACATTGTAAAAAGTATACATTTAAAAGCAGTCTAATGTAATGTGTAATGAGTCCTGTTCACACTGGAACATGGAACACATCTGTGAATAACTGGCTTTAATGTTCACTCATCCACATGCATGTTTCAGTCGTGGAATAATTCATAATATATGTGTTTTCTGTTTGGATTCTACAGCAGCAGAAATAATTAGTCCCTGTGTTCACTGAAACAAATGATTAGGTCTTTTAAAGCAAATATGTCAGGGGCGTCACAGCCATTTAATATGTCGGGGTGGCGCATGAACAAAATTTTATGAATCTATCATTGGGAAAATTATTAATGGTTACATTCTTATATTAAAAAAGTAATATATGGCCAAAAATAACAAAAATGTGTTTTTCCTCAATTAAACATTAATTCCAAGAAGAACAAGACTTTTGACAGAAATACAATAAGAATGAAAACCTGCCCCTCGCTTCCCCTACACAAAACATTCTAAAGTGCTCTTCCTACTGTCAGTAAGTTAGCTTAGGGCACTGGTTCTCAAATGGGGGAACATGGAGGTTCTGCAGGGGGTATGTCAAACTTTTCAAATTTCTTTTTAAGTCAAAATCATGAGATAAAAATTCTAAATTATGATAAAAACTCAAAATTATTAGACAAAAAAATTATATAACTTTAGATTTAAAAAATCAGACACTGTTCCTCTTTTTTCTTACAAAAATGTTTTGTCCATGTCAGGGGGTACTGGACTAAAAGATGTTTCTAAGGGAGAACATCACTGAAAAACGTTTGACAACCACTGGCTTAGGGTATGTGTCACGAAGCAAGACATAGTTTAGTTAACTTAGGTGACAATGGCAACATTTGTCATTACTGACTGTTTGCTAACACCGCAAAGACGAGCCGTTTACATTTCACCCGGGGAACTGAGGTGCACTTCATTTCCACATGCTGTTGTGCTGCCAGGGTGGGTAAAGAGTTTACACCGTAGACATTGTAACGACCCCACAATGTTATTGCTGTTTGTTCGGCGACCAAAAGTAACTGTTTATCCTGCAAAAAAAGTAGGCGAGGCCAACTCTGCATCCGTTTCCTGGATCCAGTGGAACGATACAATATATAACCTCAGGAAAAAGTGGGGGGCAGAGGCGAGTTTAGGCTATTTTTAGGGGTGCTTCAGCACCCCCTGGTGGCTCCCTTCAAAAAAAGAAAAAATGCATAATGAAACATCTTGGCAGCCTCAGAGTTCTCCTAGCCTAGTGGAGAACTGTCATGTCACCATGTGATTTGTCTGAACCAATCAAATACTTCTACTTACACCCTTTTCTGATTGGTTTGCGCATTCGTGCCCTGATTGTTTTGACAAATGGACATTTGATGGTGGTTCCACTGCAGATGAGTGACAGTAAGATGTGAAGGTAGGCCTGTGCCATTACAATTAGTCAACAATTCAATCCAATAGTAGTGTTCCCTGGTCTGTGGACAACTATAAAAACCACCTTCACCATCATTGATCTCATTTTGTCACAACTGGACATTGTAAACAACCACCATGTAGGCTTGGTCATTATTGATCTAAAATTATCTGTTTGATTGGATAATCATTCAGGTAAGAATGAGTACAGTACTAGTATAGTTGTATCTGTGCTGATTTCTGCACTGAACAACTGTGTTATGTATATTTACGTCCTCTTTCATGGTAGGAAATGTGACCTGTGTGTGAAGTTATGGCTTATAAAAGTTGTTTTTGTAGGATTTTAACTTTGTCATGTCCCGTCTACAATGAATATGTTCCTACCCCTTTATTACTAATAAATGAAAGTGACATGTTTGTGTTAAAAATAGATGTATTGTTGTGCATAAGTGCATTGTCATAATAGTGTGTAGTGTGCAGGTGTTCATGGGGACAGTTCACACACATTATTTACTAGATGTTTAACTCTGTTACCCTGACTGTTGGTTAGCATAGCCTAACGCTAACACATGATCAATCAGGTTAGAACTCTGTAGCTTTACATGTTAAACCATCTTGTCCATTTCTGACAACAGGGTTTGAATCATCTGTAGAGAGGGGGCGTGGCTTTGGGGATTTATGCCCTGAATCGCCAGATCTTTTTTTAAAAAAAATTATTTTTATCTTGGCAAAAAAAAGTCACCCGTGTACTTCGCTCCAAACAACACATATTACAACTGATATTTGGGCATCAATCCTACATCAAAACCAAGATTGACCCCCGGCTGTGGCACCTGAGGCTGGACATGCTAACATGCTAACATACTGATATACTGTATAGTGTTCTATATCTATGTCATGAAGTTAGGATTTGTCAAACAGGTAACCTTAACATGCTAACATGCTAACATACTGATATACTGTATAGTGTTCTATATCTATGTCATGAGGTTAGGATTTGTCAAACAGGTCACCTTAACATGCACTAAAATACAGAACATTACATTTAATAAATCTGTTTTTCTCTGGGGGAGGCCCCCCAGACCCCCCTCTGGGCTAAGACCTGGTCTTCATAATGTCTGGCTAGTTTGAATCATAATTAGACCAAATTAAAGACCTTTAAGAGTTAGTATGGATGTTTATTTATATTTGAACAGTATACTATTCATCTGTACATTTTTCTTGTATGAATTTTATCCAGACACCTGTTATTATTAAATAGTGAGGAAATTAAATGTTACATTTACCCCTGCCTGCTTTAGAGGAATTATTACATTTGAGTACCTATGTGTGTGAGTAGACCAGGAGTTGACCTGCAGTGAGTTAACACAGTAGCAGTGAGCTAACACAGTAGCAGTGAGCTAACACAGTAGCAGCTAACGACAAACAGCCTAGTGGTCTATGGGTATTTTTTTTTCTTACCACCTTATCACCACCACACTTCACCAGAACATCCCAGAACCAGATCATTTTTTTCTCATACAATAAGTTTATACATTGACATGGAACAGGTAAATTTGTAACATAAGTCTTTATTTCAGTGCTTGTGGATGGTAGATGATAGTTTATTGGTCAATTTAAAAAAAAATTATTAGAAATCGATTCAACTCTTTCGTTCAAGACAGGTGCCACTGTCGGCACTGGGGGCTGAGCCCCCCTAAAGGTTAGATGCTAGAATCGCCCCTGGTGGGGGGTATGAAATCATCTGGTTGTAGAAGTGGGGGTATCGCAACACCTCCATCCCCCACAGGTGCGACGCCCATGCTCTTCATCCTGAAGTAAAGCACAGTCTCATTAACCCTGCTGCAGGGAAAGATACAGTGGTACCTCTACTTACCAAATTCATTCATTCCTGATGTGTTTTCGTACCGTGAATTTTTCGTATATAGTCGCATTTTACTACATGTAAAAGGTATGATTGGTTCCAAAGCCCCCAATACTATCCCTAACCGCTTTAAAAATTATAAAAGTATAGACATTTAGTATAAATGTATAAAAGATATCCATGTTTCTTGGGAGACATAGCAGACACTTCATTCGGTAGGACGAATCCTCAACATCTGCATATGCAAACATTGTCCTCAAATAAGGCCAAGGGTGCTCGCCTTCATTTTCAGATACAGCTAAGGACGTTGTTGCCATCTCTGGCATTGTGTCCTCTTCCATTGTGTGGTTGTTCCAAGTGATGTGTTAATTGTGAGACCAGCAGGTGTAGTCTATTGGTAGTCTGACGCAAATCGAACGAGCCCAGGCATGTCCTAACTTTGCTGCAGTCAGTCAGTGGGGGTGGGTCCAAATGTTACAATGTTTAAGTTTTCCTTTTCTTATATATATATATATATATATATATATATATATATATATATATATATATATATATATATATATATATATATATATATATACCGGCAACCTTCCGCACCAAAGTCACCACTAAGCTATATTAGTTTAGCTTAGCTTAGTGGTCTACACCATTGACTTTGGTGCGGAAGGTTGCCGGTTCGAATCCCAGGTGTGCCCTTAGGCAAGGCACTTTATGCTATACATGCCTATACCTCACGATGAGCGATACAACAAGGACAACAAGGTCCGTGTTAGGGGTTGAGGAACCAGGACACCCTGATGTTAAATTGGCTACTGGAACAAGACATTCATGGAGCAGGGCAGAGAACACCACCCCCAAATATCGAGATTGGGTACCAAGCCCCAGAAAGACTAAACACAAGGGCAGCTGCCCTGAGAAAGAGAATCATGAAATCCTGGGGGAACACAACTACCTGCTTGCCAAGGCTAAAGAACAAAGTACCAGACCAGTCTCTACTGGAGGACCTGAACACTGCACTGCAAACTGTCCCTACCACTACCATCACTGAGACCAATCAGCTGATGTACGCAGCAGCAACCATAATCCCAGAGATGCTTGGCTACAAGATGAACAGCCAGAGCAGCCAGAAGGTTGCCCCATGGAGGAGAAGGCTAGAGGCAAAGATCATGGCAGCACAGAGAGAAGTCAGTGTTCTAACAGAACTAAGCAGAGGTGTGAATCTGAGGAAAGAACTACCCAAGAAATATAACAAACTGTCCACAGCTGAGGCACTGGAGACTGCTAAGCAAAGGCTCACAGCACTAGCTACCCGCCTAAAGAGAGAGGTAGAGGCCAGGAGAATAAACCAGGTGTTCTCCACCAACCCAGCTAAGGTCTACTCTCAATGGCAGGGGGGCAAGGTGACAACAGACCCACCTAGGGCTGAGACTGAGCAATACTGGAAGAGCATCTGGGAGAAGGAGGTAACACATGACACCAATGCCCAATGGCTGACAGACTTACAGGCAGAGCACAGCCAACTCCCAGAACAAGACCCAGTAGTCATCACACTACCAGATATCCAAACCAGAGTGTCCAAAATGAAGAGCTGGACAGCACCAGGGCCCGACATGATTCATACCTACTGGCTTAAGAAACTGACAGCACTCCATGAACGCCTAGCAGCACAGATGAACCAGCTGCTGATATCGGGAAACCACCCAGAGTGGCTAACCCAGGGCCGGACAGTCCTCATAATGAAGGACCCCCAGAAGGGAACAATACCATCTAACTACCGGCCTATAACCTGCCTCAGCACCACATGGAAGCTTTTATCTGGCATCATAGCGAGTAAGATGAGTAGGCACATGGAGCAATACATAAGCAGAGCACAGAAAGGAATAGGCAACAACACCAGGGGAGCCAAACACCAGCTACTGGTTGACAGTACAATTACCCGAGATTGCAAGATGAGGAACACCAACCTGTGCACTGCCTGGATTGACTACAAGAAAGTCTATGACTCAATGCCACATACATGGATACTGGAATGCTTAAAACTGTATAACATCAACAGGACACTAAGAGAGTTCATCCAGAACTCAATGAGGCTGTGGAAGACAACTCTGGAGGCCAACTCAAAGCCAATTGCACAAGTGAGAATCAGATGTGGCATTTACCAAGGAGATGCTCTGTCCCCCCTGCTGTTCTGCATAGGCCTAAACCCCCTCAGCCAGATCATCTCAAAGAGTGGCTTCGGATACCAGTTCGAAGTGGAACATCCATCAACCACCTCCTCTACATGGATGACATCAAGCTGTATGCCAAGAATGAGCGTGACATTGACTCCCTAATTCACCTCACCCGGATCTACAGCAAAGACATTGGGATGTCATTGGGACTAGATAAATGTGGGCGGATGATATCTAGAAGAGGAAAGGTCATCACAACTGAAGGGGTTGACCAACCTGAAGGGAATATCACAGATGTGCAGGAAACTTACAAATACCTAGGGATCCCACAAACAAATGGTAATCATGAGGAGGCAACTTGGAAGTCAGCCACAGCCAAATACCTACAGAGGGTAAGGCAGGTCCTGAAAAGTCAGCTGAACGGTAAAAATAGGATCCAGGCCATTAACACCTATGCCCTGCCAATAATCAGATACCCAGCTGGGATAATATCTTGGCCACTGGAAGAGATACAAGCCACTGATATCAAGACAAGGAAACGCCTTACCATGCATGGAGGGTTCCACCCCAAGTCCAGTGTCCTGAGGCTGTACACTAAGCGAAAGGAAGGGGGCCGAGGACTAGTAAGTGTCAGAACTACTGTCCAGGAGGAAACGGCGAACCTCCAGGAATACATCAAGAAAATGGCCCCCAATGACCAACTGCTAAGTGAATGCCTCAGGCAACAAAAGCCCAGTAAGGTCGAGGGACCAGAGGGGCTATCATGGAAGGACAAACCCTTGCATGGTGTGTACCATTGGCAAATTGAGGAAGTGGCTGATATGGAAAAGACATACCAGTGTCTGGAAAAGGCTGGACTAAAGGACAGCACAGAGGCACTACTCATGGCTGCACAAGAACAAGCCCTGAACACCAGAGCAATAGAGGCCGGGGTCTACCACATCAGACAGGGCCCCAGGTGTAGGCTGTGTAGAGAAGCCCCTGAAACAGTCCAGCACATCACAGCAGGGTGTAAGATGCTGGCAGGTAAGGCATACATGGAGAGGCATAACCAGGTAGAGGACATACTGTACAGGAACATCTGTAAAGAGTATGGACTGGAGGTCCCAGGGTCAAGATGGGAGAAGCCCCCAAAGGTGACAGAGAACAAACAGGCCAAGATCCTGTGGGACTTCCAGATCCAGACTGACAAGATGGTGATGGCCAATCAGCCTGACATAGTGGTGGTGGATAAAAATGAGAAGACAGTGGTGGTGATAGATGTAGCAGTCCCCAGTGATAGCAACATGAGAAAGAAAGAACATGAGAAGAGAAGAGAAATACCAAGGGCTGAAAGAGGAGTTAGAGAAAATGTGGAGTGTGAAGGCAACAGTGGTACCAGTAGTAATCGGAGCACTAGGGGCAGTGACCCCCAAGCTGGGGGAATGGCTCCAGCAGATACCAGGAACAACATCAGATATCTCTGTATAAAAGAGTGCATTGCTAGGAACAGCTAAGATCCTGTGCAGAACCCTCAGGCTCCCAGATCTCTGGTAGAGGACCCGAGTCTGAAGGAGACACCGCCCAGGTGGGGCGAGAGGAAAATTATTTTTTTTTTAATTTTGTGACAAGTAATGAAACAGAACATTGAAAATATTTTGGAGTAAAAGTATGCAATTCAGTTCGCAAATGTAGTGAAGTAAAAGTGAAAGTTGTCCATTTTTTTAAAACTCCAGTAAAGTATCCCAAAATATACTGAAGTACAGTAGTGAAGTATTTTTTCTTCGTTACTATACAACACTGGGAGTGGGCAATGGCACAGCTCATGGACATTTTGGGGTAGTGTTTTTGATGAAATGATGAGTTGATGAAATGTGTCTAGCATGTCATTTATCGGTGCTGATGGAATGATGACTGAGAAAAAAAGTCAAAATTATGAGATAAAAAGTCTTCTTACGACCTTTGGGATCACTCTGTCCTTTAACCTTTTCATCTGGAATTTATTGAGTTTTTAACCACAGATTAATGGACACATTCAAAGTCTGGGAACATTCAGTCAAGTTGAAGAAGTTCACGGAGCCTGCACTGAGCCTGTGTGACAAAGGGCTGGTCACACAGGCTGGTGGCACATGGTAGCATTAACTCATATTCTGTTAGACATCTCTGGATAATATTGTATTTAATTCCCACTGGTTCTGTGGTGAGTGCACGCACCACACTGGTCTATTTATCAACATACACACGTCCCCTACAGAAACATTAAACAGTCATTCTAATACACATCTTAATAGTTCTGCTCAGTCATTATCTACCTGTGCTGTTTTCATCTTGGCCCCTCCTCTGAGCTTGGGGGTGGAGCCAGAGCAGGTGAAGCAGCTGCCTTTTATGGTAAGGATAAACCCCAGCCATACCATGTGTACTCGGGGTGGAGGTGGTTTGAACTGTGTGGATTAATTAAGGTAAAAATTAAGTCTAATATAAATGATGTATCATAGTTAATGATGTAGGTCTGTCACTGTTTAGATGGGTTTAATGTGGAACCTATGGGTTACTTTAGAGAGGCCAGAGAGTGTTTTTTTTTTGGTTAATTTTTTTGGTTTTTGGTTTGGTTGGGCCAGGGGAGTGGCTTAGCCTTTAAAATACTCTGGCCAACAGGGCCAGGGCGTCTGTCTTTTTTGGATGCCATGCAGTGTGACTGTGCTGGAACAATATAGTTTTCTGCTTTCGCTGAAAATAAAAGCAAGGTATGTAGCATTTGTGACTCCAGTCATCCTTTTTGCTTTTTGAACGGAACAGTGAACCCACATTTTTACGACAGCCTGCACTGAGCCTGCATCTGCGCCCATATCCACTTTATATATACATTTAACATGTGTGATTAGGGTGTAGGTGTTAAAGTGAAGAAACGTGAGAGCTGCAGTACAAACCCAGTTGGCTCACAGAGTGTGAACTACATTTGTGACTGCTCAGCACAAAATCAGGCATAAGTTGCGCTGACCCGTTCAGAGCTACAGCCAAATTTAGGCTGGAAGGCGATTTTTTATATATATTTTTTTATTTTAATTTAAATTTTTTTAATGTGTGTTTACATTTTATCACCTCTATTTTCAGTTCCCGTGGTCATTACATTTAAATCCAATCAATAAAGGTGTTTATTGAGTCAATTATTGAAGCGGCGACAAAAGTTCAGGTATTGCTGAGCAAAGACAAAGACGACTTCCACCTCTTTTCGCCGAACAAAACGATCTCCGTTCCGTGGGTAAACACCCAAGTGTTTGGTACGAGGTAAAAGCTTATATTGAATGTTCTGTCCAATGGTGTAAGCCAAATGATTATAATACGTCACACTTCTGTCCTATTATTATAATATATAAAACTTCTGTGACATGTCCATCAGAGTGTCCTTTAACATCTGTCAACAATTTGTGTCAATCGGATACAAATTATTATGCGTTGCTAAGGACTTCCTACCCCAAAACAGTCCAAAACTTTAACGGACAATATCTAAAAATATGCAAATTGTAAAATATGTCCAAATGTGGATATTAAAATGACCATAACTTTGGTTCTACTTGTGATAGAAACATCATTTTTTCACCATCTTAAACCTTAGTTTCCACTCTACCAAGATACACACATAACTCTGTTTGGATTTACACACACTTATGCCTGGTTTTGTGGTGGTGGGTCACATTTTTCTCTTGAGGAAGTACTACTCGTGTGTACTGTGTACCTTCTGCTCCACTGTGGTTTTGGATTTTTATTTATTTAATTATTTATTGTCTTTGTCATTGTTCACAGAACAACGAAATTGAAAAGTGCAGCCCCTAAAGTGCATAGTGATAAATAACATGAATCCACAACATTTAAAACCATAAAAGTCCTAATCCTAAAAACACACATTAACATCATACACACAAAAATCATTAATGTACTGAGTTTAGTACGTGAATGGCATCCACATAAAAACTGTTCCTGAGTCTGTTTGTTCTTGTTTTTAAGGTTCTATAATGTCTGCCTGATGGCAGACGTTCAAACAGGTGATGTGCAGAGTGGGAGGGGTCTCTACTTATGTTTTGTGGGGTCTCTACTTATGTTTTGTGCCTTCCTGAGGCAGCAGTAGGCATACAGTTCATTGAGGGAAGGCAGAGGACAACCAGTGACTGTCTGGGCGGTGTTTATGACCCTTTGGAGAGCCTTCCTGTCGGCTGTTGTGCAGCTGGTGAAGCACACGCACAGACAGTACGACAGGATGCTCTTGATGGAACAGCGGTAGGAAGCCAGCAGCAGCCTCTGCTGAGCCTTCTTCACAGTGGTCACTGTGTTGGTGCTCCAGCTCCCCCCCGAGATGAGTCCCACCACAGTGGTGTCAACCGCAAATTTATTAATGCTGTTGGTGTGGTGGAGGGGGACACAGTCATAAGTGTATAAGGTTCATTGTTGTTCATTCTATGGTTATTTATTAATATTAACTTTATTAACTCATTCACTGCCAGCTATTTTCTGAACAGCCAGCCTCACAGTGCCAGCAGTTTAAGAGACTCTTGAGTGATTTTTCAAGACCCACAGAATATTGAGTTTTATGACTTTATAAACACAGAACACATCAAGAGAAAGTGTAGACTTCTATGAAACAACAAAAACAACACATAAAACAAGGTGTTTGATAGAAAAACAGTCATTTATTCATAAACATGCCCTAATCAGTGTACTATTTCTCTGTGTGTGATTTGCTGTAAAACATTGTCCTGCATGTAACGCCACACGACAGGAAACACACCACATCCTGGTCTCACTGCGGCGGCCGCTGCGTGCGCAGACCCCACACCTCCGTGTTGGCCTGGTCTTCTTGGTGGTGGGCATCAGCTTTTCCAACCTGTGCCTCGCCATGTTGCCATCCAGCCTACTTTCAGGGTCCATGTTGTACGGTGCTCTGGGATTGTGTGCTTCGTCTGCCTGGGCCGTCTCCGCCTCCAGCACCCCATGCTGCTTCCCTGACCACATCCTCACAACCCTGCGTGTGAACTCCAAAAGTGACTGACATTGTTGTGGATTTGTGGTCCTATAAAGAACATATGCGTTAAACACTTTGGAACATGGAAGACACAAACTTCTTTGACCAGTTTAAGGACCTCCTTATGAAGGGGTAGTAGGCCACATTCTGGTCCAGTTTATCCACACCATTCATGTTGGAGTTGTAGGCGATCACACACGCTGGTTTAAACTGGGTCACTCTATTTCTCTTCCCCCTCTGCCACACATCAACCCCTTCCATTCTGTCCTGGTGGCAGGTTGTCACCATCTTCACCATTCGTTTGTCCTGCCAAGCTACCACCATCATGCGCCCATTGTGACGCACAATTCTTTCCCCTGCCCCCAGGTCAGACTTTTTTATCTCCCGGATGATCACTGGCTCTCCCCTGTTTTTCCTGAGGGTTCCACAGATGTTTGTCTGTGCTCTCAGTAAGCGTTCACACAGGGACACAGAATTATAGAAATGGTCCATGTAGACAGTATAACCATGACCTTGGAGACCATCAAGCAGAGAGAACACTATCTCTGTCAGAGTACTACCTTCACCCACATAAGGCCGCAAGTTGAAGCAGTACCCTGTCTCAGAGTCACACAGAATGTACGATTTTATACCATACTTCAGCGGCTTTTGTGGGTTATACACTCGGAACGATAGGAGCCCCCGCCACTGCATCATGCCCTCATCAATACAAATGTTTTTTCCTGTCTGGTACAGTTCTTTGCATTTCCCAACAAGATAATCTAACACTGGGCGGACTTTGTACATTTTATCAGCAGTATTTTGTGTGGCATCGTTGTTGAAGTGGAGGAACCTCCATATAATTTGAAATCTGTTCCTGGACATTGACCGGCTGAAATATGGTGTTGCATCTATTTCCTCTACACTCCAGTATAAGTCAAGGCTTGGCTTTTTGATGTAGCCAGTGAGGAAACTCAGTGCAAAGAACGTTTTCAGTTCTGGGACTGATGGTGCCTTCCAGGCATTACCTCTGCTGTGTGGTAGCGCCTCAGGGTTGGCTTCAAAGTACTGACGAGCATACAAGTTTGTCTGATCGCGAATATGCTGCAGCAGCTCATTTGTCACAAACAGGTCTAGGTAATCGGCGGCTCATTGGAGTCTAAGTCCGCAGCGGCGTTCTGAGGGCCCGGTGTTGCAGTAAACACCAACCCCAGGGGTTCCCAGCTGGCTTGACACCAGCCCTGGTCCTTGTCCTGGTCCCAGCCCCTAGCTGATACACCTGTAAATGATGTACATATATAGGACAATAATTCATAATGTAATAAATCATTTCATTCTTTATGATATTGAAGAGAGAAAAAAACAAAAACATTTTTATATATATAAGAATATATAACCTTTTATCTTTCTTTCTTTGTCCTCCACCAAGAGAAGGGATGGGGGCCCTGCTGGACCCACCACCTGTAACACATAATTACCATAATGATTAGCAACAGGTGCCCATAATACAACTGGAGGAAAATGGTGTTCATGTAACAAGGACTGAATGGGGGTTAATTCTTACCTCTGTCACGTCCATTATCGGAGCAATCTGGCTCCCGCTCCGGCGATGAGGCTGTGCTGGTGTCAGACGAGCCAGACGGCAGCCATTCGTCTGACGTATCCGGGTCTGGTTCACTGGGATCCTCTGAACCGGATTCACCTGGGCCATGCTGGTGCCCTTGGTCCTTCGAAGGCACATGGTGTGCACCACACCTGCTCCCTCTGCCCTTCTTCTTTGCTGGGTATCTCCGACCTACTCTCCCTTCTCTTTCCCCCTCACCTGCCGCAGTATCTCCTGAAATACTCCTAAACCTGCTTTCTTCCACCGCCAGCTGCCTCAGTTTGCTACATCTCCGCTTTTTCGCCATCTTCTCTCAACCTCGTCCTTCTTCCTCTGCCAACACCAGTTGTGCCCCACCCACAAACCGATTTCCATGGTCCACCCCTACAGGATTGGGTTGGTAATACACAAAAATCCAATGAGTACACGCTTCATTTTCAGTGACAGGTGACAGGACCTCCAGGAACCAGTGGTCTAAAGGCCAGGATGTAACCCGCCCAGAAGGCCCGGTTGTGGGGGTAAAAAGGCAGGGAATTTGGCCCATGGAACAACATAGAACCAGGGGTCAAAAGGCCGGGCGTTAGACCCACCAATAAGGCTCTGTTCTGGGGCAGAGTAGAGCAGCACATGGAACCCTGTGAAAAATGACAAAGTCCAACTTTCAGACGTAGCGAGTTTTGCCTCTTGGTAGTTGCTGGGGACCTGGAGCCCCATAGAACCAGGGGTAAAAAGGCCAGGCTTTAGACCCAGCCTCAAGGCCCCATTCTGGGGCACAGTAGCCGGGCGCGTGGACCCCTGGAGCCCCATAGAACCAAGAAAACCAGACCCTTGGTACTACAAAACGAAAAAATATCAGTCCACACAATACTTAGAAAAAATTTCCAAGTCCAATGTGGATTTAGAAATATTTTTAAATAGCCTTGGTACTATAAAACCATAGGTAAAAAGGCCAGGCTTTCGACCCAGCCTTAAGGCCCCATTCTGGGGCACAGTAGCCGGGCATGTGGACCCCTGGAGCCCCATAGAACCAGGGGTAGAAAGGCCAGGCTTAAGACCCAGCCTCAAGGCCCCATTCTGGGGCACAGTAGCTGGGCACGTGGACCCCTGGAGCCCCATAGAACCAGGGGTAGAAAGGCCAGGCTTTAGACCCGGCCTCAAGGCCCCATTCTGGGGCACAGTAGCCGGGCACGTGAACTCCTAGAGCCCCATAGAACCAGGGGTAGACAGGCTAGGCTTTAGACCCAGCCTCAAGGCCCCATTCTGGGGCACAGTAGCTGGGCACGTGGACCCCTGGAGCCCCATAGAACCAGGGGTAGGAAGGCCAGGCTTTAGACCCGGCCTCAAGGCCCCATTCTGGGGCACAGTAGCCGGGCGCGTGGACCCCTGGAGCCCCATAGAACCAGGGGTCTAACCCTGGGACCTGTACCCGAGAGAGGCTCACTATCCCGGGCCACAATCTAGACACACCTGGCCCCTACAGGACCTCCAGGGACCGACCGCCCCAGTCGGTCCCTGGTACCCCAAACTTAAACACAATACTTAGAAAAATTTCCACAAGGACATTTTTTCTAAGTCCAATGTGGACTTAGAAAAATTTCTAACTTTGTCATTGTAGTACCAAGGTTTTTTTTTATTTTTTGGAATTTTTCTAAGTCCAAAAAACCCTTGGTACTACAAAACCAAAGTGGAGGCTCTCGTACCCAGCTTACGTTCCCCTTTGCTCTATGGGAGTGTCTGTTCTCCCTGAGCCTCTCACGATGGTCTGAGACCCCAGCTCACGTTCCCTTCTGCTCTACGGGAGTGTCTGTTCTCCCTGAGCCTCTCACGATGGTCTGAGACCCCAGCTCACGTTCCCCTCGTACCGCCCCAGTCAAACTCCCCACCTGCCAATGTGGGGTCAGAACCGGCAGAGCCGGACGCATGAAGAGAGAGCCCTGCCTGCTCGGGACTCACCTCACCGAACAAAGGAACCATAACTGATTTAATGAGCCATTTGTAGTTTCACTGTACCGGCCTTCCGCGGTTTATTCTGTGGGACAAGCATATGCTGCTATACTGGAGGATCAACTAGGATAGCCCCAAGGGTGGAGCCCACCCGCGGCAGTGCGGTGATCCAAGGGGGCGGAGGAGGCGATCCAAGGCCCCCAGGAGAGTCGCCAGTCCCGAGGAGGGCATCCCCAACCCGCCCCTGTGAGCCCTTTAGTAGGGCGGGACGGGAAAGGGGCCTCCTCGGTTAGGGCAACAGACCTGGGCGGGGGCCAGGGAAAAGGAACACACCGCCCCCTCAGAGTGCACCGCGCGAGCAGAGTGCTCCCCGGGGCTATACACAGCCGCTGGTTCTGCGCTGGGGCCATTGCTCCGCCGCCGGAGCTGTTACCGCGCCCACTGCCGTGTGTGAACAGGATTGGAGAAACATAGTTATTTATAACGGACCCACGTCAGCTCTGGCCGCCGTGACCGGGACCGCAACCCGCCGCCGGGTTAGACGGATGCCAGGCACCGCCTGGCACTCGCGGATCCCGTTGGAGAGCCACTGAGGGAGACAGCACATCTCTGTCTCGCATCCTCTCCTGGAGGCCGGAGCCCTGTCCTCCCCTCCCGAATACCTAACGTGTACCAGCCCGCAATGTTGAAGGAACCTACCGCTGAACAGAAAAAAGGAGGGCATAGGCCCTTCAGAGGCGGGGCTTCATAAATGCCGTTCGATCTGGAGGTTCGGAGGGTAAAAATCCAATAAAGGGATCCGATGTCCTTTTGTCTTTGCACGGGTAACGCACCCTCCGAAGCTGGCATCTTATTACACTGGAGCACCACCAGTTAAAACTCTCATTTCTTATAACGTGGACGTACATGAAAAAATACCTCCCAGAAAAATGCTAAAACGACTATGCGGCTGGTGTCTCCGTTGACTTTGAATAGGGATGCCCTAGCAACTACTAGAGAGCAAAATCCGTTTACGTGTGTCAAAGTCTGTACTTAGAAAAATTTCCACTTTGGTTTTGTAGTACCATGCCTCCATAAAAATATTTCTAAGTCCACACTGGACTTGTACCTTTATATAATATAAATATATGATTATACCTTTATATGCAGCCCCAGAACAGAGCGTTATGGGCGGATTAAACGCGGGGCTTCAGACCGCTGATCCCCGGTCCGTTGAGAGGGGGCACATGCTCCGTTATTCTGCCCCAGAACAGAGCATTATGAGCGGTTTAATTTACCTGGGCTTTACACCATGGTTCCGGGACATTTTAGGGGTCCAATCCGCTCAGGAGGATCTAAGATAGCGGAGCACTTGGAAACCAGTCTGATTTTCAGTGACAGGCTGCGCGAGGCCGCTCCCCGCCCCTCGCCCGTGATTGACGTATATATGCGTTGATGGCAGTGAGCGTAAGTATTTCAATTGATGTATATATACGTCAATGGCAGTGAGTGAGTTAATGGACTCATTCTATGGTTATTTATTAATATTACCTTTATTAAAGGACTCATTCTATGGTTATTTATCAATATTAACTTTATTAAAGGACTCATTCTATGCTTATTTATTAATATTAACTTTATTAAAGTACTCATTCTATGCTTATTTATTAATAATGTTGTTGTTCATTGTTATTGAATTCATTGTGTGTTGGTTCTATTTATAAAAACATTCAGATTGTTTTGTTTCCAGTTGTTTTTTCACGGTAGAAAAATGACTGGAGGTGGAACAACACAGTTTACTTCTACTTCCTCATACATGTCCATGACGCGCTGATGAGGCGTCTGTGATTGGCTCAGAATGTGTGAAGGAACACTCCCCCCTCCCCTCTGGCTCTGTGTGTGTTTACCATCCCAGAGTAACATCCAGCTAGTTTGTGCAGCAGCTACTGTGGTGCCATCTGTTCTTGTAGATGCTAATGCTAATGCTACTTCAGATTGACTGCAATGGGGGAGGGGCTTAACCCCAGGTGGATGGGGCTAAAGTCCATGTGATGTCAGATTGTTTTGTGTGAATGTAGTATGCAGCCAGTGGAGGGGACAAACCACTGTCAAAGGAGCATGTGTTGGTAACGCTGGATGAGCCATCACCATGGTAACGCTGGGTGAGCCATCACCATGGTAACACTGGGTGAGCCATCACCATGGTAACACTGGGTGAGCCATCAGATTCCAAAAGGACAAAAGTGGAAAAGTGGTTTTCAACGGAATGACACCTTTCATTGCAGGAATGAAAACTACTTTCCAGCAGTTCTGTGTACTACGAACACCCCACTGTGTACCAGGGCTGTAGTACTCCAGTCTGTATTTTTTATGGTTTCCGACTCTCTGGTATTTGACTTGGACTTGTGTTGGTCTGGGACACGGGTCTGCCCAAATATGGCATGAGTTTAGTAAACTAAACAAATAATCTAGGCCAGTACACTAGACTAGTATCATATTTGGGCAGAGTCTGAGACCATAAAAAAACATACCGGAGTACTACAGCCCTTGTACACAGTACTACAGCCCTGGTACACAGTACAACCGCCCTGGTACACTAGACAACTTTACTAGCTTAGTTCATCGACCACAAGTATGTGCGTCTTCATGGCGACCAGAGCAACAGCATGTGCAGAAGGAACAGGAATCATGTTCCAGAGGAATTATTGAATTCAGAATAAACCACTGACTTTATTCTGTAATTCACTTTAATAGTGAATTATTATTTTCAACTGGATTTAATTGTTTACATTGTTTATCTGAAAGCTTTATTTTGAAAGGACTAAAGCCTGTGTTACCATGGTAATTGTCACAGATGGTAGAATGTACAGTGGACTCATGGGAAAATTAGGTTACAGTTTGTTTCACATCAGCAGAACGACTGTGATCAAATAAATCACTGTTTGTTAAATTGTTTTCACTGATGTTCTTCCTTAAACATATTTTTATTCCAGTACCAACTGACATGGCCTAAACATTAATGGAAGAAAAAACAGTGTCGGATTTATTAAATACAAACTTGTATACATTTTTATCTGATAATTTTGTCTTTTTATCTCGTAATTTTTTTTCAGAATTTTGACATTTCATCTCATCATTTTGACTTCACTTAATGCAACTTATAGTGCGGATAATACGTTACTTATTACTTATTTTTTAAAAGAATTTTGAAAAGCTTCACATACCTCCAGGGTATGCGTAGGTCCATTTGATCTTCATTCTGCATCGTTTGGTACCAATCTGAACATTCTGTGACCCACCTTTCTTGAGTTATAACTCATGATGCGATTTTGACCTTTTAGTGACTTGTGACCTTAACCTTTGACCTTTACTCAAATGTAGTAAAATTACACTAAATACATGAAAAATAGAGTAAAATGTAGTAAAAGCAGACTTCCATCCATCAGTTGATGTGTTTGTCTCTTGTCGCTGTAGTTGTTTCTGGTGAAAGGAAGAAATATCTTCATATGTGAATCTGTTTGTTACTGTTTGTGGACTGAGTCACTTCTATTAAAGCTCCTCCCATTTTATGTTAAAGTTCCTCCCATTTTCTGTGAGTAAGGGACTTTCCCCGTTGCCATGGAAACCAGCCTGTAGTTACAGATGCAGACACACAGAGCTGACTGGAGTAAAGTCTGTCTGAATGTTAAACCATGTCTGAACTCAGATTTTTGGTAAAACTGTAAATAATCATGAGTGACAGGAGGTTCCGAGGAACAAGTAGATATATTTATTTTTCTTGTACTCTGAAAAATAAGTGAGATACAGCTGTTTTAAAACCACTGAACTCACCAAAATGAAGCAGATCTGTTAGTCTGTCAGTCATGTTAAAGCCCCGCCCACAGTGTTTGTCAATCATGTTAAAGCTCCTCCCACATTCTTAATTGTCTGCAGATGTTTCATACACCTGCAGACTGAACTGAAGTTATTTTTCCAATAAAAGTTTAAATGAAGTCTGTCCGACAAAGTATGGAGAAGCAGTAGTGTTGGAAAAAAGGTTATTTTTTGGTTGGTCTCATTAAGAATGAATGGGGTTCTATTTGGTATAATAATGTCACATCTGTACGACATATCGGAATTATGAGACCACACGTGTAATCTCTGAGACAATTTGCTGATTTTTTTCCAAGTTACTGCAAAACGCTATGATGTATCATTTGGGAGTTATAGCCATGTAAACATGGCCCAATTTATTTCGGATGGACATTTTTGACTGGTTTTTCCCATTTTATACAAAATCCGTACATTGCAATGTCCATCCTGATAGCACATTTTTCGAGACCAGGTGGCACATTTTAGCATCAAAACTTTACTTACAGCGGTTTGGGCCACTTTTTTTTTCAAAGCAAGAAGTCAGAATAATAATAACAAAACAATAATATACTGCTGTGTCTGCATTACATACAAACACACAGGAAATTACACTAAAATACACTAAAAATAGATTTAAATGTAGTTGACTGACTGACTGACTGCTGGGACAAACCCGTCCATGCCTGACTGCTCCTCTTCGTCAGTCTGTCACTGGTGAATAAAACATGTGCTCCACATGCTGCCGCTGTTTGATAAATCACAGCTCAGCTCATCTGGTGGTGTCTCTGTCCTCTCTCCCTCTGTCCTCCCTCCCTCTGTCCTCCCTCCCTCTGTCCTCTCTCCCTCTGTCCTCTCTCCCTCTGTCCTCCCTCCCTCTGTCCTCCCTCCCTCTGTCCTCCCTCCCTCTGTCCTCTCTCCCTCTGTCCTCTCTCCCTCTGTCCTCCCTCCCTCTGTCCTCCCTCCCTCTGTCCTCCCTCCCTCTGTCCTCCCTCCCTCTGTCCTCCCTCCCTCTGTCCTCTCTCCCTCTGTCCTCTCTCCCTCTGTCCTCTCTCCCTCTGTCCTCTCTCCCTCTGCCCTCTCTCCTTCTCTCTGCTCCTCTTTACCTCAGCACCAGCATCTTCTTCACTCCATTTCCTCCCTTTGAGTTTCTTTCATTTTCTCTCTCTCCTTCTCATCTTTCTCTCTCCTCTCTCTCTCCTTCTTGTCTCTCTCTCTCTCTCTCTCTCTCCTTTTCATCTCTCTCTCCTCGTCTCTCGGGTCTCTCTCTCCTTCTCTCTCTCTCTCCTCATCTTTCGTCTCTCTCTCTCTCTCGTGTCTTTCTCTCTCGCTCTCCTTCTTGTCTCTCGGGTCTCTCTCTCCCCTTTTCTCTCTCTCTCCTTCTCATCTTTGGTCTCACTCTCCCTCTCTCTCCCTCTCGTCTCTCGTGTCTTTTTCTCTCTCCTTCTCGTCTCTCTCTCTCTCTCTCTCCTCCCTCCTCTTCAGGCTAATAGTGCTCCTTCTCCCAGGTGATCGGCATTGAATTAACCCCCTCCTCCCTCCTTCCTCCTCCTCCAGTTGAAGATCTGTGAGTGGTTGACTACGCGCTCCCAAAGCTCTCCAGGCAACACCCTCCTCTTCCTCCTCCTCCTCTTCATCCTTTCTCTGTGTAGAAGCAGAAGTGTGGAAGACCTGACTATCTGCTGTGCTTTGAAAACGCTCATGAGGAAACAAAGAGGATGAAGAGAGGCAAAGAAAGAGGAAAGATTACAATAGGAAGGTAGAATCGACAGAAGGAAGGATAGGATAGCGTGGATAGGGCACTGAGCCTGGAAGCCTGGGATGATGATACCCACAGGGCAAGGCATGGCGATGGCGTGAAAGGAACACCCCTCCAGATTCAGTAGCACAGGGAGCTTCTGCTTCTGTTGGGAAAACATCCATGGAACATTCTGGAAACATTCGCATCCTCAGCCCAGAACAAGGTAAGAAGAAGAATGCCCCACTAGGTACGGAGCTTTGGAGAAGTAGGCCAGCTGAGGATGAGGAGCTTAGGGTGTTCACTAGTGTGAAAAGAAGAGCTGAGGGTGTTCGGTAGTATGAAAAGAAGAGCTGAGGGTGTTCGGTAGTATGAAAAGAAGAGCTGAGGGTGTTCGCTAGTGTGAAAAGAGGAGCCAAGGGTGTTCGCTAGTATGAAAAGAAGAGCTGAGGGGTTTTCCTAGTTTGAAAAGAGGAGCTGAAGGTGTTCGCTAGTATGAAAATAGGAGCCAAGGGTGTTCGCTAGTATGAAGAGGAGCTGAGGGTGATTGGTAGTATGAAAAGAAGAGCCGAGGGTGTTCACTAGTGTGAAAAGAGGAGCTGACATGGGCTGTTTCTCCAAAAGAGCGATTGGGCGATGCACTGCCACACCATAGCATATGTAAATAAAAAAAAAAAAAAAGATTTTCCCCTTCCCTCCTTTAGCGGACCTGACTGATCTCAACTGTTTCTCTGTGATTATCATCGTCCAATCAGAGCAAAGTCCTAAGTACAGTCAGTGACACTTGGTACCCCCCCCCTTTTGGGGCAATTTCAGTTACGTTGACAATCGCCCAAGTGTTCACTGATAGAATTTGACACATTTAGTTTTTCTTCACGTAACTGTCACTTCAATACAAGGTCTATGGATTTCGGGAGGGCTTTCCAAAACGTACTTCTGTCACTGCACATTTTCTGCAGTCAAGGAACGTTCTAGTCAGTTCTGTCAGATGGATAGAATGGAAAGTAACAGTCCTGTCCTTAATAGAAATTCCCTTTTAGTCAGTGCTCAGATAGAAACACGCAGGAGCACCTCGACCAAATGTCAAAATAAAACAAGTTTTGTCAAAGGGAGGATTATCTTACATTCGAGGAATTACAACAAACGCACATGTTTTCTTTTCTTTGTATTTGGCATATTTGGCTTTTAGAGTTAGATAACATTCTCAAATAAAATATCATGTAAATGTGTAAATATCCACTCAACTGTTTTAATTGTTATGTCATGTTATTATTTAGTGTGATACCATCCATGATAAATACTAGAATTGACAAGGTCTAAATATCATAGTAGTATGTATGAAAAGAGGAGCTGAGGGTGTTTGCTAGTTTGAAAAGAGGAGATGAGGGTGTTCGCTTGTTTGAATAGATGAGATGAGGGTGTTCACTAGTATAAAAAGAGGAGTTGAGGGTGTTTGCTAGTATGAAAAGAGGAGCTGAGGGTGTTCATTTGTTTGAATAGATGAGATGAGGGTGTTCACTAGTATAAAAAGAGGAGTTGAGGGTGTTTGCTAGTATGAAAAGAGGAGCTGAGGGTGTTCATTTGTTTGAATAGATGAGATGAGGGTGTTCACTAGTATAAAAAGAGGAGTTGAGGGTGTTTGCTAGTATAAAAAGAGGAGTTGAGGGTGTTTGCTAGTATGAAAAGAGGAGCTGAGGGTGTTCGCTTGTTTGAATAGATGAGATGAGGGTGTTCACTAGTATGAAAAGCGGAGCTGAGGGTGTTTGCTAGTATGAAAAGAGGAGCTGAGGGTGTTCACTTGTTTGAATAGATGAGATGAGGGTGTTCACTAGTATGAAAAGCGGAGCTGAGGGTGTTTGCTAGTATGAAAAGAGGAGCTGAGGGTGTTCACTTGTTTGAATAGATGAGATGAGGGTGTTCACTAGTATAAAAAGAGGAGCTGAGGGTGTTCACTTGTTTGAATAGATGAGATGAGGGTGTTCACTAGTATGAAAAGAGGAGCTGAGGGTGTTCGCTAGTATGAAAAGAGGAACTGAGGGTGTTCGCTAGTGTGAAAAGAGGAGCTCCTGGTGTTTCCAGACCCATCTGGATGACTCTAGGAGAGTAAAACATGTTTGTTCACACCCACGTCATGACCACATGACCAGAATAAACAGCAACCTGTAGCCACTGTCAACAGAAGATCCACTTCCTGCTTGGTCCACTTCCTAGTTAATCCACTTCCTGGTTAGTCCACTTCCTGGTTGGTCCACTTCCTAGTTAATCCACTTCCTGGTTAGTCCACTTCCTGGTTGGTCCACTTCCTGGTTGGTCCACTTCCTAGTTAGTCCATGTGTTATTGTTGTTGTTTGTGTTCAGGGTGTGCAGGGTTAAGGTTAGGGGTTAGAGTTGGAGTTGTTATTCTGCTAATACTGGCCTCCTGGAGATCAAAAGATTAATAGTGATCTTTATATGGTATTTTTGTGGGTAATTATTATAAAGTTATTAATTATCTATAAAATTACTAAAGTGTCTGTCTTGACTTTTTAGGGTTAGGGTTCAGTTTTTAGGGTTGATATAAAAGGCTGGGCTGGTTCAATAATTCCACTTGTAAATTAAAGTCTGTTTCACTTTATTCATTTAACACATGGATGGAAACAACAGCAGATCATTTCTATTGATTAACCTGTTCATTATCTGTTCTGTTTGATTATTTATCTCTTAATTTTGACTTTTTATCTCATAGTATAACGACCCAGCACTAGTACCCAGCAGTAGTAACCAGTACCAGTACTCAGCAGTAGTACACAGTACCAGTACCCAGCAGTAGTTCCCAGTAACAGTACTCATCATTAGTACCCAATACCAGTACTCAGCAGTAGTACCCAGAACCAGTACTCAGCAGTAGTACCCAGTACCAGTACTCAGCAGTAGTACCCAGAACCAGTACTCAGCAGTAGTACCCAGTACCAGTACTCAGCAGTAGTACCCAGTACCAGTACTCAGCAGTAGTACCCAGTACCAGTACCCAGCAGTAGTACCCAGTACCAGTACTCAGCAGTAGTACCCAGTACCAGTACTCAGCAGTAGTACCGAGTACCAGTACTCAGCAGTAGTACCCAGTACCAGTACCCAGCATTAGTACCCAGTACTAGTACCCAGCAGTAGTACCTAGTACCAGTACTCAGCAGTAGTACCCAGTACCCAGCAGTAGTACCCAGTACCAATACCCAGCAGTAGTACCCAGTACCAGTACCCAGCAGTAGTACCCACTACCAGTACTCAGCAGTAGTACCCAGTACCAGTACCAGTACTCAGCAGTTGTACCCAGTACTAGTATCCAGCAGTAGTACCCAGTACCAGTACTCAGCAGTAGTACGCAGTACCAGTACCCAGTAACAGTACTCATCATTAGTACCCAGTAACAGTACTCAGCAGTAGTACCCAGTACTAGTACTCAGCAGTAGTACCCAGCACCAGTACTCGGCAGTAGTACTCAGTAATAGTACCCAACAGTAGTACTTAGTACTAGTACTCAGCAGTAGTACCCAGTACTAGTACTCAGTAGTAGTACCCAGTACTAGTACTCAGTAGTAGTACCCAGTACCAGTACCAGTACCAGTACTCAGCAGTAGTACCCAGTACTAGTACCCAGCAGTAGTACCCATTACCATTACTCAGCAGTAGTACCCAGCGCCAGTACTCAGCAGTAGTACCCAGCACCAGTACTCAGCAGTAGTACCCAGTACCAGTACTCGGCAGTAGTACTCAGTAATAGTATCCAACAGTAGTACCCAGTACTAGTACTCAGCAGTAGTACCCAGCACCAGTACTCAGCAGTAGTACCCAGTACCAGTACTCGGCAGTAGTACTCAGTAATAGTATCCAACAGTAGTACCCAGTACTAGTACTCAGTAGTAGTACCCAGCAGTAGTCCATTCATTTTGTCTCCTCTATAACATGGTCATTTCTTTCTTCCTTCAGGTTTTGTTCCTGTTTATTTTCTGCAACGTCTAAATTTTGCTCTGTTTGTTATTAAATTATTTCCCTTCAGCACTGAACATCTGAGTCCTGTATGACTGAGGTTAAAGGTTAAACTGATCTAACTGTATGAATGAGGTTAAAGGTTAAACTGATCTAACTGTATGAATGAGGTTAAAGGTTAAACTGATCTAACTGTATGAATGAGGTTAAAGGTTAAACTGATCTAACTGTATGAATGAGGTTAAAGGTTAAATTGATCTAACTGCATGACTGAGGTTAAAGGTTAAACTGGTCTAACTGTATGACTGAGGTTAAAGGTTAAACTGATCTAACTGTATGACTGAGGTTAAAGGTTAAACTGATCTAACTGTATGACTGAGGTTAAAGGTTAAACTGATCTAACTGTATGACTGAGGTTAAAGGTTAAACTGATCTAACTGTATGACTGAGGTTAAAGGTTAAACTGATCTAACTGTATGAATGAGGTTAAAGGTTAAATTGATCTAACTGCATGACTGAGGTTAAAGGTTAAACTGATCTAACTGTATGAATGAGCACAGATGGGTTAAAGGTTACGGGTTTAGGGGTTAAAGGTTAGGGGTTAACAGAACGACTCATCACATTCATTAAACATCACTTCTGTATCAAACCACAGCCAAAGTCACACTGTAGGACAGGGGTGTCAAACATGTGGCCCGGGGGCCAAATATGGCCCCTGGGATGATATGTAAAAAATATATAAATATATTATTCCTATAAACAATAAGTGCAATTTTTGTTTTTTCTTGTATTTTAGAGCAAGAATGACCTTTACATGATGAAAATATGTCCTGTAACAATCAAATGAACAAAGTTAACCTTAACCTCAAAGAAAACGAGTTTTGTGTTTCTGTTACTAAGAGTTTAGTGTCTTTGTAAAACTGATCCATAATAAAACACATAGACTAATAAACTGATGTAGATATTGTTAAAATTAACCTGATTTCACTGATGACGTCAGGTTTTTTTGTTTTACATTTGGATAATTTATAAACGTATTTTTTATCATTTAAGGCAGGTTTTTGCACTAAAACAATAACATAAATGTGTAGTTGTTTTTATTTATAGATTATTATATTTGTTAGACAAACACGTTGGTTAGCTGATACAAAGTCACAGAACAATTGGACCCAAATGCAGGACTTTAAGACAGGAATAGAATGTCAAGTAGTTTATTGGTAAACACATGATAAATTATGAGATGATTAGTGCCAATGTGGTGTGTAGCCACACCCTGCAGAACAGCAGCAGGAGACAGAAAAGGGTCAAATAGGAGATCCAGAGGGACATGCAGGTCCAGTAGGGATTAGGTAGACTCAGAGGCAGGCAAAAGGTTAGGTACCAAAAACTACGGACTAAGTAGCAGCCAACAGACAGAAAGCAGATGTCCACACAGAGACATACATGGGGACACACAGGACAGACTCACACTGAGACAAACTGAAGACAGCCTATTTGTACCCAGCACACAGCTGACACACATGAGGGACAATTAACAGGGGCTGAACAAGGAACCATGGACAGGAGGAAGGATGACACCCAGTGGACAAAAGCCCACATGACAAAATAAAAGCCCACATGACAAAAATAAAAGCCCACATGACAAAATAAAAGCCCACATGACAAAAATAAAAGCCCAGACCTGAACAATGACATAAACAACATGAAGACCCATAGGACAAGATAAGAATGTCCATACTCATAACATTAGCTAACTGTTAGTTAGCTAACCAAATGGAGATTAGGTCAAGTATGTTTGTTTGTTTGTTAGTCACACACATAATATTATTGTTATATATTACAAAGATGAACAGATTCATCTCACTATTTTGACTTTTTATCATAATTTGGAGTTTTTAATATTGACTGTTTTTCCTCATAATGTGTTTATCTCATATGTATGACTTTTTATAATAATTTTGTCTCATTTAGATTTTTTAATCTCATAATTATGCCTTTTTTTATCTCACTTATAGTTTTTTCAAATGGAATTAAGTGTTTCCATGGTTCATCTGAAAGAGGAATGAAACTTTATTTTGTAAACCGTTGTTTGTCCCTTTTATCTTTTCTGTGTCACATTCCATTTTCCTGAACACATTTAGTTAAATCTCTTAGAGCAGATTAAGTTCTTCAGGGGATTTAGGATTTTCTGTCCAAACAACACATGCTACTCACAGTGTGTGTGTGTGTGTGTGTGTGTGTCTGTGTGTCTGTGTGTGTGTGTCTGTGTGTGTGTGTCTGTGTGTCTGTGTGTGTGTGTCTGTGTGTGTGTGTGTGTGTGTGTCTGTGTGTGTGTGTCTGTGTGTGTGTGTGTGTGTGTGTGTGTGTCTGTGTGTGTGTGTCTGTGTGTGTGTGTGTGTGTGTGTGTGTGTCTGTGTGTGTGTGTTCTACCTTCTGTCGTTTTATTCACCTGTTGGTTTTCCCTTAACCAACGAAGAAAAAAGAAACTGACGACACATGACGGGAAGAGGAGCTCTGGGTTTTAGACAAAGGAATAATTTACCGGAATAAAATTATCGGCAGATTATTGATCTGAAGACGGACTGGAATTCTGTCCATCTGTGTCTCAATTCAGAACAAAGACAGGACGTTTGCATCAGAAGGATCCTAGAGTTTGAAGATTTAGTGTGGGAAAACTCGAGGAACCAAAGGAACTTCCAGAATTTTCCAAAGACTTTGTTCCAGATTAATGTTGTGAGTGTTTTTGGATCAGTGTGCTTCTAAATGTCCAAAAGGAAAAGTCTTGTTTCCTCCTCTGGGATGTTTTGTAACTCAGCCGTCACCAGGGACAGGTCTGGACCTCCTGCCAAAGGACGGTCCACGTCCTCACACCTGGACCAGGTCTGTCCTGGGGTGGACCAGGACTATGTCTGTATCGGCAGAAGCATTGTAATTTTTTCCCAATGGAAGCTCGGTTATATGGGTGAGTTCATTTAGTTTAGTTTGTTCAGTCGTTAAAGTCAAATCTATAAATGCACTCAGAGCGGTAACGTGTTGAATCATATGAAGTCTGTGATCCATCATTATCATCATTATCATGTTAAATCATCATCATTATCAGTCATTATCATGTTAAATCATTATCATTATCATGTTAAATCATCATTATCAGTCATTATCATGTTAAATCATCATCATTATCATGTCAAATCATCATCATTATCATGTTAAATCATCATTATCATGTTAAATCATCATCAGTCATTATCATGTTAAATCATCATCATTATCATGTTAAATCATCATTATCAGTCATTATCATGTTAAATCATCATCATTATCATGTCAAATCATCATCATTATCATGTTAAATCATCATTATCATGTTAAATCATCATCAGTCATTATCATGTTAAATCATCATCATTATCATGTTAAATCATCATTATCATGTTAAATCATCATCATTATCATGTTAAATCATTATCATCATTCATTATCATGTTAAATCATCATTATTATCAGTCATTATCATGTTAAAACTCCATCATTATCATGTTAAATCATAATCATCATCAGTCATTATCATGTTAAATCATTATCATCATCATCATTCATTATCATGTTAAATCATCATCATTATCATGTTAAATCATCATCATGATCATGTTAAATCATCATTATCATGTTAAATCATCATCATTATCATGTTAAATCATCATTATCATGTTAAATCATCATCATTATCATGTTAAATCATTATCATCATCATCATCATTCATTATCATGTTAAATCATCATTATTATCAGTCATTATCATGTTAAAACTCCATCATTATCATGTTAAATCATAATCATCATCAGTCATTATCATGTTGAATCATTATTATCATCATCATCATTCATTATCATGTTAAATCATCATCATTATCATGTTAAATCATTATCATCATCATCATCATTCATTATCATGTTAAATCATCATTATTATCAGTCATTATCATGTTAAAACACCATCATTATCATGTTAAATCATAATCATCATCATCATCAGTCATTATCGTGTTAAATCATTATCATCATCATCAGTCATTATCATGTTAAATCATTATCATCATCATCATCATTCATTATCATGTTAAATCATAATCATCATTATCAATCATCATCATGTTAAATCATCATCATCATCATCATCATCATCATCATCATTATCATGTTAAATCATCATCATCATTATCATCATCATTAATTATCATGTTAAATCACCATCATTATCACATTAAATCATCATCATCAGTCATTATCATCACCACATGTTGAAAATGACAAATCTCTGCTGTGACGATGCAAGAAATCAATGTGGTGTCAGACCGGAAGTTGTGAGTCGATTTGACTAAACCTCGGTCTGTTTCATCCTTGTATCCGTCTGAACGATCTATCAAGAAATGACAAGAATAGTGGAAATGTGTACGAACAAAAAGACAAACTGTTAGACCTACATAACATTAATTAATGTTAATGTTAATTCATATTAATTGTGTTTCAGAACTGAACCATATTTGTAAAACTAGTGATATTCTATAAAGATATTTTTATCAAATGCTAAATCACAAAAGCCAGTCTTCTAAACATATTTATTCTATCTAACATTAGTTAATATAAACATATTTATTCTATCTAACATTAGTTAATATAAACATATTTATTCTATCTAACATTAGTTAATATAAACATATTTATTCTATCTAACATTAGTTAATATAAACATATTTATTCTATCTAACATTAGTTAATATAAACATATTTATTCTATCTAACATTAGTTAATATAAACATATTTATTCTATCTAACATTAGTTAATATAAACATATTTATTCTATCTAACATTAGTTAATATAAACATATTTATTCTATCTAACATTAGTTAATATAAACATATTTATTCTATCTAACATTAGTTAATATAAACATATTTATTCTATCTAACATTAGTTAATATAAACATATTTATTCTATCTAACATTAGTTAATATAAACATATTTATTCTATCTAACATTAGTTAATATAAACATATTTATTCTATCTAACATTAGTTAATATAAACATATTTATTCATTAGTTAATATATTTGCTCATATTGTCAAATAAAAACTGATACTAAATATTTGTCGCAGTCATAAAAATCTGAACATGATAAAAAACACCTTGACTCATTTAAGACACAAGTACTGAAGATACTCGTTACCTCAGCCAAGGCGCTATTCTATTAGAGTCTGTCTGTCTGTTTGAGTATTAACCACAGGTCCAGTTGGTTCTTAACTCCATCAGGTCCAAATGTAGGTCAGTCCACAACAGCTGATCCTGTCTGACAGTTGGTCAAGTGTGTGTGTGTGTGTGTGTGTGTTCATGTACACCATTAGCTTAGTTGCACTAGCTCCCCCTAGGGTTGTATATATATATATATAAATACGTCTATATTAACTACATTAACTATATTAATCTATGTTAACCTATAATCAAATGACTACGTTGACTAGAAGTATATAATGAACCTACATGATTAAATGTTTATTTTCCCTCTAGTTCATCCTGTAGTGAATGACCACATGACCACATGCTGTCCTATCGTCGTCCCATCGTCTTCCTATCATCCTCCTATTGTCGTCCCATCATCCTCCTGCCGTCCTCCTATCGGCCTCCTATGGTCCTCCTGCTGTCCTCCTATCATCGTCCTATTGTACTCCTATCATCTTCCTATCATCTTCCTATCGTCCCCCTATCGTCCTATCATCCTCCTATCGTCCTCCTATCATTGTCTCATTGTCCTCTTATCATCCTCCTACCCTCCTCCTATTGTCCTCCTATCATCGTCCTATTGTCGTCCCATCATCCTCCTGCCATCCTCCTATCATCCTCCTATCATCGTCCTATCGTCGTCCCATCGTCCTCCCATCGTCCTCCTACCGTCCTCCTACCGTCCTCCTACCGTCCTCCTACCGTCCTCCTACCGTCATCCTATCATCATCCTATCGTCGTCCCATCATCCTCCTGCCGTCCTCCTATCGGCCTCCTATGGTCCTCCTGCCGTCCTCCTATCGTCCTCCTATCGTAGTCCCATCATCCTCCTGCTGTCCTCCTATCATCCTCCTATTGTCCTCCTATCATCTTCCTATCATCTTTCTATCGTCCCCCTATCGTCCTATCATCCTCCTATCGTCCTCCTATCATTGTCTCATTGTCCTCTTATCATCCTCCTACCCTCCTCCTATTGTCCTCCTATCATCGTCCTATTGTCGTCCCCATCATCCTTCTGCCATCCTCCTATCGGCCTCCCCCTATCCTCCTATCATCCTCCTATCGTAGTCCCATCAATCTCATATCATCCTCCTATCGTCCCATCGTCCTCCTATCATCGTCCTATTGTCGTCCCATCATCCTCCTGCCGTCCTCCTATCGGCCTCCTATCATAGTCCGATCATCCTCCTATCATCGTCCTATCATTCTCCTATCATCCTCCTATCGTCCTATCATCCTCCTATCATTGTTCCATCGTCCTCTTATCGTCCTTCTGCCATCCTCCTATCATCGTCCTATCGTCGTCCCATCGCCCTCCTGCTCTCCTCCTATTGTCCTCCTATTGTCCCCCTATTGTCCTATCATCCTCCTATCATTGTCCCATAGTCCTCTTATCATCCTCCTGCCCTCCTCCTTTTGTCCTCCTATCATCGTCCTATTGTCGTCCCATCATCCTCCTGCCGTCCTCCTATTGGCCTCCTGCTATCCTCCTATCGACCTCCTATCATAGTCCCATCAATCTCCTATCATCGTCCTATCGTCCTATCATCCTCTTATCGTCCTCCTATCGTTGTCCCATCGTCCTCCTATCGTCCTCCTATCATCGTCCTATCATCCTCCTATCGTTGTCCCATCGTCCTCCTACCGTCATCCTATCATCATCCTATCGTTGTCCCATCATCCTCCTGCTGTCCTCCTATCATCTTCCTATCGTCCTTCTATCGTCCTATCATCCTCTTATCATCCTCCTATCATTGTCCCATCGTCCTCTTATCGTCCTTCTGCCATCCTCCTATCGTCCTCCTTTCATTGTCCTATCGTCGTCCCATCATCCTCCTACCGTCATCCTATCATCATCCTATCGTTGTGCCATTGTCCTCCTGTTGTCCTCCTATCATCTTCCTATCGTCCTAACGTCCCCCTATCGTCCTTCTATCGTCCTATCATCCTCCTATCGTCCTCCTATCATTGTACCACTGTCCTCTTATCATCCTCCTACCCTCCTCCTATTGTCCTCCTATCATCGTCCTATTGTCGTCCCATCATCCTCCTGCCGTCCTCCTATCGGCCTCCTATCATCCTATTATCCTCCTATCGTCCTCCTATCATTGTCCCATCGTCCTCTTATCGTCCTTCTGCCATCCTCCTATCATTGCCCTATCGTCGTCCCATCGTCCTCCTGCTCTCCTCCTATTGTCCCCCTATCGTCCTATAATCCTCCTATCATTGTCCCATAGTCCTCTTATCATCCTCCTGCCCTCCAACTTTTGTCCTCCTATCATCGTCCTATTGTCGTCCCATCATCCTCCTGCCGTCCTTCTATCGGCCTCCTATGGTCTTCCTGCCGTCCTCCTATCGTCCTATCGTAGTCCCATCATCCTCCTGCTGTCCTCCTATCATCGTCCTATTGTCCTCCTATCATCTTCCTATCATCTTCCTATCGTCCCCCTATCGTCCTATCATCCTCCTATCGTCCTCCTATCATTGTCTCATTGTCCTCTTATCATCCTCCTACCCTCCTCCTATTGTCCTCCTATCATCGTCCTATTGTCATCCCATCATCCTCCTGCCATCCTCCTATCGGCCTCCTCCTATCCTCCTATTGGCCTCCTATGGTCCTCCTGCCGTCCTCCTATCGTCCTCCTATCGTAGTCCCATCATCCTCCTGCTGTCCTCCTATCATCCTCCTATCATCGTCCTATCGTCTTCCTATCATCTTCCTATCGTCCCCCTATCGTCCTATCATCCTCCTATTATTGTCCCATTGTCCTCTTATCATCCTCCTACCCTCCTCCTATTGTCCTCCTATCATCGTCCTATTGTCGTCCCCATCATCCTTCTGCCATCCTCCTATCGGCCTCCCCCTATCCTCCTATCGTCCTCCTATCGTAGTCCCATCAATCTCATATCATCCTCCTATCATCCCATCGTCCTCCTATCATCGTCCTATTGTCGTCCCATCATCCTCCTGCCGTCCTCCTATCAGCCTCCTATCATAGTCCGATCATCCTCCTATCATCGTCCTATCGTTCTCCTATCATCCTCCTATCGTCCTATCATCCTCCTATCATTGTCCCATCGTCCTCTTATCGTCCTTCTGCCATCATCCTATCATCGTCCTATCATCCTCTTATCATCCTCCTATCATTGTCCCATCGTCCTCTTATCGTCCTTCTGCCATCCTCCTATCGTCCTCCTATCATCATCTTATCGTCGTTCCATCGTCCTCCTACCGTCATCCTATCATCATCTTATCGTTGTGCCATCGTCCTCCTGTTGTCCTCCTATCATCTTCCTATCGTCCTAACGTCCCCCTATCGTCCTTCTATCGTCCTATCATCCTCCTATCGTCCTCCTATCATTGTACCACTGTCCTCTTATCATCCTCCGACCCTCCTCCTATTGTCCTCCTATCATCGTCCTATTGTCGTCCCATCATCCTCCTGCCGTCCTCCTATCGGCCTCCTATCGTCCTATTATCCTCCTATCGTCCTCCTATCATTGTCCCATCGTCCTCTTATCGTCCTTCTGCCATCCTCCTATCATCGTCCTATCGTCGTCCCATCGTCCTCCTGCCGTCCTCGTATTGGCCTCCTGCTATCCTCCTATCGACCTCCTATCGTAGTCCCATCAATCTCCTATCATCGTCCTATCGTCCTATCATCCTCTTATCGTCCTCCTATCGTTGTCCCATCATCCTCCTATCGTCCTCCTATCATCGTCCTATCATCCTCCTATCGTTGTCCCATCGTCCTCCTGCCGTCATCCTATCATCATCCCATCGCCCTCCTGCCATCCTCCTATCGTCCTCTTATCGTTGTCCCATTGTCCTCTTATCGTCCTCCCATCGCCGCGGGTTGGCGACCCCTGCCCAAGTGGGAGTAGTAGAACAGATGGGCCACATTCAGCCTCTGATCTGGAGAAAGTACATTTGACTCTATTTTTACTATATTTTACTGCATAGTTCTCTATTTTTACTAAATTTTTTCTCTATTTTTACAGCATTTTTCTCTATTTGTACTACATTTTCTAAATTTTTACTACATTTTACTGTATTTTACTATATTTTTTATGATATTTTTCTCTAATTTTACTATATTTTTTATGATATTTTTCTCTAATTTTACTATATTTTTTATGATATTTTTCTCTAATTTTACTACATTTTAATGTATTTTTACTATATTTTACCCTATTTTACTTAATTTTTCTCCATTTTACTGCATTTTTCTCTATTTTTACTGCATTTTACTGTATTTTATTCTATTTTATAGTTTTACATTTTACATTTACATTTTATTCTATTTTTATATTTTTTTTACTATATTTCTCTATTTTTACAACATATATTTTACTACATACTGCATTTTAGTGTATTTTAGTTCAGGGCATTTACTTTTTATGTTATTTGCCTGTAGATAATTTTATGGTCTCTATGTGGAACCTTAACTGAAACCATTTGACTGTGGAATTATGGACCTTTGAAAATTCATTGGAACCAGTGGAGGCCCGCATTTGGCCCCATGTTTGACACCCCTGTTTTAGAGAGATGAGATGAGGTCACACTAGGTGGAGAAGAAAAACATAAAAACGAAGCCAGAAGCAGAAAATGACAAAAGTGGAGCAGAAGGAAAAGAACTGTTGCCATGGTTACCACAGCGGATAGACTGTGTGTGTGTGTATATATGTGTGTGTGTGTGTGTGTGTGTGTGTATTCCTATCTTTATGGGGGCACAGTCACACCATGGGGACCAAAATTCAGGTCCCCATGAGGGTTAAATATGAATGTAGGTTTGTGATGTCTGAAAATAATTTCAATGTATTTACTTTTTAAATAATAATAATAATAATAATAATAATAATAATAATAATTATTATTATTATTTTATTTTATGTATTGATTATATTCTTCATTTTTATTGTTTTTTTAATTTACTTTTTCCATTAATTTTATTTGTCATAATTTTTTAGTTTTCTGTTGAATTTATCTAAATCTTATTATTTTAAACATTTTATTCATGCAGGCATTTTCATTTAAAGGTGTCATTCCGTTGAAAACCACTTTTCCATTTTCGTCCTTTTGGTTACCATGGTGACGGCTCACCCAGCGTTACCATGGTGATGGCTCACCCAGCGTTACCATGGTGACGGCTCACCCAGCGTTACCATGGTGACGGCTCACCCAGCGTTACCATGGTGACGGCTCACCCAGCGTTACCATGGTGACGGCTCACCCAGCGTTACCATGGTGATGGCTCACCCAGCGTTACCATGGTGACGGCTCACCCAGCGTTACCATGGTGACGGCTCACCCAGCGTTACCAACACATGTTCCTTTAACAGTGGTTCATCACCTCCACTGGCTGCATACTGCATTCACACTAAACAACAACAGGAACCAGGGACCCAGAAAAAGACGGTCCATCTGAAGACAGATGGACTTTAGCCCCACCCACCTGGGGTTAAGCCCCTCCCCCATTGCAGCTAATCTGCAGTAGCATTAGCATTAGCATCTACTAGAGCAGACGGCGCCACAGTAGCTGCTGCACAAACTGTAAAAAACTGTTGGATCAAACTGGTTCATGTGTCTCTGTGGAAATAAAGACTGTTTTTTTACTGCACGTTTTCAAAACAAGTGACGTCACCAAACCTAGCTGGATGTTACTCTGGGATGGTAAACACACACAGAGCCAGAGGGGAGGGGGGAGTGTTCCTTCACACATTCTGAGCCAATCACAGACGCCTCATCAGCGCGTCATGGACATGTATGAGGAAGTAGAAGTAAACTGTGTTGTTCCACCTCCAGTCATTTTTCTACCGTGAAAAAACAACTGGAAACAAAACAATCTGAATGATTTTATAAATAGAACCAACACACAATGAATTCAATAACAATGAAGAACAACAATATTAATAAATAAGCATAGAATGAGTCCTTTAATAAAGTTAATATTAATAAATAAGCATAGAATGAGTCCTTTAATAAAGTTAATATTAATAAATAACCATAGAATGACTGCTTTAAAACTATTGTATTTATTTATTCATTAAAAGTAAAAGGTGTATTTACACTCACTATGCAATGAATAGTTTACCTACAAGTGATGATAAAAATCCTGTTCCCTATGAAACATGGAAACCTGTGTGTGTGCGTTTGTGTGTGCATGAGTGTGTGTGTGTGTGTGTGTGTGCATGTATGTGTCTGCGTGTGTGTGTATGTGCGTGATTGTGTGTGTGTGCGCGTGTGTCTGTGTGTGTGCGTGTGTACATGTGTGTGTGATGGTTAAATGTAGTGAATTCTTCCACATTGATCAAAAAACATAGAAATAAAAAGTCAATCTTTTTTTTTTTTTTTAAGTAAAAACATCTTTTTCTTTTGAACTCAGATTCATACAATGTTTGGAATAAAACCATGACATGAACATATTATTATTTTATTTATTTACTTTTTGACATGACAGTGTTTTCTAATGTTTTGTTTTTGTCTTTGTTTCTAGTGGAGAAGTGTATGAGTTGTATGCAGACGGGGACACAGATGGTCAAACTACGAGGAGGTTCTAAAGGTCTGGTTCGGTTCTTTTATCTGGACCAACACAAGTCCTGCATCCGCTGGAGACCTTCACGAAAGAATGAGAAAGCCAAGAGTAAGTGAAAATATATATCTATAAACTACCCCGTCGTGGATGGATCAAAAAATTCACCTGCAGTGGCTGAAGGAAAACTGTGATGTTTAAAGAAATACTTCAGCATTTGAACTATCCAAAAAAAAGAAGTAAAAGATAAAAAAAGTCAAAAGTATAAGATAAAAAGTCATTAAGCACAAATATAATTAATCATATATATATATATATATATATATATATATATATATATATATATATATATATATATATATATATACCTATATATTACTGTGTTGTTTTTCAGTTCCCCTTATACTCCAGAAATAAAAGTAATTTTTTTGTTTGTTTTGGTTTTATAAATATTTTATGTAGTCTTTGGTTTAATTTTTTTCATTATTTCACCGAGTCTTTGTTTAATTTTCTTACTTTTGTCCAAGAATGTGTCTGTCATCAGCATCTGTACTCTGGTGCACCCACAGTAACTTACCTCTGACAGTGTCCTGTGAGCCCAGTTCTGGTCTAGTTTTAGTATTTGGCATTTTCATAAAATGATCAAAAATAATTACAAAAGTAAATGAACAAAATAATCACAGCTAACACAGCTAACACTGCTAACAGCTAAGACTACTAACAGCTAACACTGCTAACAGCTAACACTGCTCAGAGCTAATACTGCTAACGGCTAAGACTGCTAACAGCTAATACTGCTAATGGCTACCACTGCTAACCACGGCAACACGGTGGCTGAGCGGTTAGCACTCTGGCCTCACAGCAGAAGGCCTGGGTTAGATTCCCAGACCGTAAAGGCCTTTCTGTGTGGAGTTTACATGTTTCTGTGTAACCCTAACCTTTGACCTCTAACCTTTTCTGTGTGGAGTTCACATGTTTCTGTGTAACCCTAACCTTTGACCTCTAACCCTTTCTGTGTGGAGTTTACATGTTGCTGTGTAACCCTAACCTTTGACCCCTAACCCTTTCTGTGTGGAATTTACATGTTTCTGTGTAACCCTAACCTTTGACCCCTAACCCTTTCTGTATGGAGTTTACACGTTTCTGTGTAACCTTAACCTTTGACCCCTAACCCTTTCTGTTTGGAGTTTACATGTTTCTCTCTCCGTGTCTGGATGGGCTTCCTTCGGGTGCTCCTGTTTCGTAACCTGACTTCCATCATCTGGGTGCGTTATGCTACGCTCACACAACCATCTGAGTAACACGGGGAACAAATCTGTTTCTAAATCAAGGAGCCAATCAGTGTCACAGGGTGGGACGACCCGGAAGTTAAGCAGAAGCGATGGCACTGTAGTCTGTTCAGTGTTCTGTATCCGAGTGTCCATACGGACTGGACTATTTCCATTGTGTTGTCTATGGACTGGACTATTTCCATTGTGTTGTCTATGGACTGGACTATTTTCAGTGTGTTGTCTATGGACTGGACTATTTCCAGTGTTTTGTCTATGGACTGGACTATTTCCAGTGTGTTGTCTATGGACTGGACTATTTTCAGTGTGTTGTCTATGGACCGGACCATTTCCAGTGTGTTGTCTATGGACTGGACTATTTCCAGTGTTTTGTCTATGGACTGGACTATTTTCAGTGTGTTGTCTATGGACTGGACCATTTCCAGTGTGTTGTCTATGGACCGGACTATTTCCAGTGTTTTGTCTATGGACTGGACTATTTCCAGTGTTTTGTCGACGGGCTGGACTATTTCCAGTGTTTTGTCGACGGGCCGGACTATTTCTAGTGTGTTGTCTTTGGACTGGACTATTTCCAGTGTTTCGTCTATGGACTGGTCTATTTCCATTGTTTCGTCTATGGACTGGTCTATTTCCATTGTTTCGTCTATGGACTGGACTATTTCCAGTGTTTTGTCTATGGACTGGACTATTTTCAGTGTGTTGTCTATGGACTGGACTATTTTCAGTGTGTTGTCTATGGACCGGACTATTTCTAGTGTGTTGTCTTTGGACTGGACTATTTCCAGTGTTTCGTCTATGGACTGGACTATTTCCAGTGTTTTGTCTATGGACTGGACTATTTCCAGTGTTTTGTCTATGGACTGGACTATTTCCAGTGTTTTGTCGACGGGCCGGACTATTTCTAGTGTGTTGTCTTTGGACTGGACTATTTCCAGTGTTTCGTCTATGGACTGGACTATTTCTAGTGTGTTGTCTTTGGACTGGACTATTTCCAGTGTTTTTTCTTCCACATGTTCATTCATTAACAGATGAACAGAGGACGACTGTGGAAGAGTTTGTTAATAAATGATGTTTTCTTTCTTCTTCTGACCAGGTTTGTCAACAGTTTGATCTATCAGATGGTTCCACTGGTGGGTACAGAAATAGTACCAGTGCAGAAGCCCATGGTTACTGTGGTACCCCCCTGGACAAGCACATCCACAGACAGTGTTCTGTAGCCCTGAGTCATGACTGAAGGATAAATGTAGAACCATGCTTTAGTACCATGTTTACAGAACCACTGGGTGGACATGGTACTAGTGGGTGGACATGGTACTAGTGGGTGGACATGGTACTAGTGGGTGGACATGGTACTAGTGGGTGGACATGGTACTAGTGCAGGTTATTAATAAACATTATGTATAAATAAACTGTTCTGTTGATGAGTTCATACCTGATGAAAACTATTTAACTGGTTAAATGACTTGACTTTAACATGAGTGGATGAAGCAGCGTCAGTCAAGAGACGGACAGATTTTTAATCCAATCACATGCAAGGATTTTAGATAAGACCCTCCTTTGAAAACAGCAGTTACCAAAGAGTCCCAGATGGAATTGTGAGATAGCATGTGGGACAGTCAGGTTACCGGTTTCCCCCATCACTCAAAAATATGTTTGTTAGGGTAAAATCCTCCAGCAGGTGATTCTGATCATTATCCTGGTTCTACAGCTGGAGGTGGGTCCCCAGGCTCCGCCCATGGGCGCCCACTGCTCCTTTAGGTGCCCCAATGGCATGAAGGATGGGTTAAATCCAGAGGACACATTTCATTGTACAATGTATAATGACAAATAAAGTCCTTTACCTTAACAGCTAATACTGCTAACAGCTACCACTGCTGACAGCTAAAACTGCTAACAGCTAACACTGCTAACAGCTAAAAGCCACCACTGCTAACACTACTAATGGATAACAGCCAACACCTAACACAGCTAAATGCCAACAGCTAACGCAAGTAACACTGCTAAGAGCTAACACTGCTAAAAGCTTACACTCCTAACAGCTAACAACTACCACTGCTAACAGCTAATAACTGCTAACAGCTAATACTGCTACCAGCTATCAGCTAACACAGCTAACATTGCTAACTGCTAAAAGGTTAGACTAAGTTTAAAGTAATCAGTTCAGTTTCCTCTGGGTTTAATAATAAGCTGCTTAAGTGAATTTAATTATTCATCAGTGTTAATGTGACACATGCCCACCCGTGCACACACACCCTTAACATTTATAAATGAGTGCAATGTGGGGACACACCAATAATCATGGTGACACAGTTTGAAAAGCCTTACACTGCTCTACAGGTGTCAAACATAAGGCCCAGGGGCCAAATGTAGCACAACAACAGGTCCAATCTGGATAACACTGAAAATGTTAACTGTGTAAAAATAACACTGAAAATATTCACTGTGTAAAAATAACACTGAAAGTATTAATGCTGTAAAAATAACAATGAAAATATTAATGCTGTAAAAATAATACAGAAAATATTAACTGTGTAAAAATAACACTAAAAATATTAACGTGTGAAAATAACACTGAAAATATTAACGGTGTGAAAATGACACTGAAAATATTAACGTTGGTTAACGACTCCACACGGTTTGGGAGTGAGGACAGTTACCCTCTGTGTGAAAGCCACAAAGCAGGTCTCCAACACATCCTGGCATCATGTAGAGTGGCACTGACACAGGGACGCCTCAGATGGCGGCACAATCAAGTCCTCAGAAAGTTGGCAGGGCTCCTGGAGACCAGAAGAACAGCGGCTAACTCTTCAGCAGGCGGCCAAACATCGCAAATGTCCTTCGTACGACCAGGTGAGATGCAGGAGAAACCATAAGCCAGTCAGCTAAGATCTGTGCTAACCCTTGGAAAGGCGTGGGACATGCGCATGGACAGGCAGCTCATCTTCCCAAGTGAAATTGTCCAATCGATCCTAAGGCTGGACATCCTGATGTGGTCCACGGCTGTCAAATGTGTCCTTATCATCGAGTTGACAGTACCTTGGGAAGGAGGTATACCGTCTGCACATGAGCGCGAGCGGCTGAAGTACACCGAGCTAGCAGAAGAGTGCAAAGAGGCAGAGTGGGCAGAATCCATCCACCCAGTGGAGGTTGGGTGTAGGGGCTTTGTTGGTAGGTCAAAGATCCAGATGCTCTGCCCTGTAGGAACGACGGCGCTAGCAGAAAAGTCAGGACAAGCAAGCAAGTGGTTATGGCTAAGGCAGAAGGACAGTAGATGGGGGTTGACACCCCTGTAGGGTCAGATGCAGGGAGTGGTAGGGAGACATCCCTGAGAAGATACACGCCCCCCCACCTGGAGATGTACTGGCTAGGGGAGGCGAGGAATGGGTGGGGGGCTGGCACCAGCTGATGACCTGGCATCTGGCCTGGGGTGCACTGGGGGAGGTGCGACAGGCATTGGGATGGGCAGGGAAGTAAGTCAGTAACTAAATTTTATTTATATAGCGCTTTTCACAGACATGGGTCACAAAGTGCTTCACAGAACAATAAAAGATTACAATAAAATACTACATTAAAAGATTACAATAGAATAACGTGCAAATACAGGTAAAATAATATGTTTTCTAACTTTGAAAAGCCTTTTCAAAGAGGAAGGTTTTTAGGTGTTTTTTAAAAGTCTCTACTGAGTCCAGGGAATGCAGGAACGAAGGCAGATCATTCCAGAGATGAGGCGCCACCGCTTTGAAGGACCTGTCTCCTCTGGTTTTGAAGCAGGTCCAAGAAACCGTTTGTATGTATACATATATGTATACATACAAAAGGGGCCCCAAGACAGAACCCTGTGGGACACCATACTGTAGGTCCGCTGGCTCCGACATAATGTGGTTGACGGACACACTGAAGCTCCTCCCAGTCAGGTATGGGCCAGCACGGGGCCTGACATCCCCACCAGGTCCCGCAGCCGGTTTACCAGGATGCTGTGGTCAACCGTGTCAAAGGCCGAGGACAGGTCTAACAGGACCAGCATCGTGCATCTCCCTGAGTCAGCAGCCAACAAGATGCCGCTGGACACTTTCAGTAGGGCTGTTTCAGTAGAATAGTGTTTCCGAAACCCTGACTGAAAAGTGTCGTAGATTGTGTGCGCCTCCAGGAAAGATGTAAGTTGGTTCGCTACAATCTTCTCTAACATTGTGGACAGAAAAAGGAGCTTGGATATTGGCCGAAATTCTTAAATTCTGAATGGTCCTGGCCTGGTTTTTTAAGCCTTGGCTCAACAACAGCGTGTTTAAAGGATCTGGGGAATACGCCAGACGAAAGAGACAAGTTAAACTTGTCTCTTTTGTTAAAGAGACAGGTTAAGGAATGCCACCTTAACCTGTAATTAATAATTAACAGTATGAAAATAACACTGAAAACATTAATGGTGTAAAAATAACCCTGAATATATGAACATGTAAAATTGTTATGAATTCAGGTTCTACATCCAGAATAATTAGATCTACACTGGGTCAGAGTAAAATATTATCATAATTATCTATAAATAATAAGAAATAAATACTTTAATGGATAAAAGTCAAATGATATGAAAATGAACAAAAACCTGAATAAAAAAGAATCAGTTTGAATATGGTCAGAAAAGTTATGTTTGTTTTATAAATATTCAGTTTGCTAATAAATGTTTAGTGGATTTGAATGAAAATGTAAAGTTGTAAGTGAGGTAAAATATTATTAAAATTGTACTAGTGCAGTATTTACTCTGGAATTATAAATGACAGTCAGAATAAAAAGGAAGAAAATTATTAAATTAAATAATGAAAAAATGAAGAAAAACCAAAATTAAGTAAATTATAGAAAATAATCAAAAAATGAACAAAAATAACTATTTTACATGTTGTGGCAGATTTTTACACTTTCTGTTGTTTTCTAACATTTCCTGTTGTGTGTCACTTCCTGTGGTTTTCTAACACTTCCTGTTGTTGTTGTGTGTCACTTCCTGCTGTTGTTTTCTAACACTTCCTGTTGTGTCACTTCCTGTTGTTTTCTGACACTTCCTGTTGTTGTTGTGTGTCGCTTCCTGTTTTTTTAACACTTCCTGTTGTTTTCGGACACTTCCTGTTGTTGTTGTGTGTCACTTCCTGCTGTTGTTTTCTAGCACTTCCTGTTGTGTCACTTCCTGTTGTTTTCTGACACTTCCTGTTGTTGTTGTGTGTCACTTCCTGCTGTTGTTTTCTAACACTTCCTGTTGTGTCACTTCCTGTTGTTTTCTAACACTTCCTGTTGTTGTTGTGTGTCACTTCCTGCTGTTGTTTTCTAACACTTCCTGTTGTTGTTGTGTGTCGCTTCCTGTTTTTTTAACACTTCCTGTTGTTTTCTGACACTTCCTGATGTTGTTGTGTGTCACTTCCTGCTGTTGTTTTCTAACACTTCCTGTTGTGTCACTTCCTGTTGTTTTCTAACACTTCCTGTTGTTGTTGTGTGTCACTTCCTGCTGTTGTTTTCTGACACTTCCTGTTGTTGTTGTGTGTCGCTTCCTGTTTTTTTAACACTTCCTGTTGTTTTCTGACACTTCCTGATGTTGTTGTGTGTCACTTCCTGCTGTTGTTTTCTAACACTTCCTGTTGTTGTGTGTCGCTTCCTGTTTTTTAACGCTTCCTGTTGTTTTCTGACACTTCCTGATGTTGTTGTGTGTCACTGCCTTTTGTTTTCTAACACTTCCTGTTGTTGTGCGTCAATTCCCGCTGTGTCACTTCCTGTTTTGTTCAACACTTCCTGTTGTTTTCTGACACTTCCTGATGTTGTGTGTGACTTCCTGTTTTTTTTAACACTTCCTGTTGTTTTCTGACACTTCCTGATGTTGTTGTGTGTCACTTCCTGTTTTTTAACACTTCCTGTTGTTTTCTAACACTTCCTGTTTTTGTTGAGTGTCACTTCCTGTTTTCTGACACTTCCTGTTGTTGTTTTCTTGCACTGCCTGTTGATTTCTAACACTTCCTATTGTTGTTGTGTGTCACTTAAGAAGTGTTTTCGAACACTTCCTGTCGTTTTCTAACACTTCCTGTTGTCTTCTGATACTACCTGATGTTGTTGTGTGTCACTTCCTGTCGTTTTCTAATACTTCCTGTTGTCTTCTGATACTTCCTGATGTTGTTGTGTGTCACTTCCTGTTGTTTTCTAATACTTCCTGTTGTTTTTAATCACTTCCTGTTGTTGTTGTGTGTCACTTCCTGTTGTTGTTTGTCACCTGTTTATTTCTAACACTTGTTGTTGTTGTGTTCCAGTTTCCGTAGACTCTGTCCGGGAAGTGTGTGAGGGGAAACAGTCGGAAATGTTCCATCGTTACTCAGATGGAAGTTTTGATCCAAACTGTTGCTTTAGTCTTTACTACGGTGAACACGTGGACTCTCTGGACCTGGTGTCGAGTTCTGCAGAAGAAGCTCGAACATGGATCACTGGACTGAGGTACCTGATGGCGGGAATCTGCGACGAAGACAGTTTAGCTAAAAGACAACGAACACGAGATCAATATCCTTCTGTTACGATTAACAACTGATGCAAATTTTTTAATGACTGACAATTTAACGAATGATAATTTAACGACTGATGATAATTTAACGAATGATGATAATTTAACGACTGACGATAATTTAACGACTGATGATAATTTAACGAATGATGATAATTTAACGAATGATAATTTAATGACTGACGATAATTTAACAACTGACAATAATTTAACGACTGATGATAATTTAACGACTGATGATAATTTAATGACTGATGATAATTTAACGAATGATGATAATTTAACAACTGACAATAATTTAACGACTGATGATAATTTAACGACTGATGATAATTTAATGACCGATGATAATTTAACGAATGATGATAATTTAATGACTGATGATAATTTAACGAATGATGATAATTTAATGACTGACGATAATTTAACAACTGACAATAATTTAACGACTGATGATAATTTAACGAATGATGATAATTTAATGACCGATGATAATTTAACGAATGATGATAATTTAACGACTGATGATAATTTAACGAATGATGATAATTTAATGACCGATGATAATTTAACGAATGATGATAATTTAATGACTGATGATAATTTAACGTATGATGATAATGTAATGACTGATGATAATTTAACGAATAATGATAATTTAACGAATGATGATAATTTAATGACCGATGATAATTTAACGAATGATGATAATTTAATGACTGATGATAATTTAACGAATGATGATAATTTAACGAATGATGATAATTTAATGACCGATGATAATTTAACGAATGATGATAATTTAATGACTGATGATAATTTAACGAATGATGATAATTTAATGACTGACGATAATTTAACAACTGACAATAATTTAACGACTGATGATAATTTAACGAATGATGATAATTTAATGACTGACGATAATTTAACAACTGACAATAATTTAACGACTGATGATAATTTAATGACTGACGATAATTTAACGACTGATGATAATTTAACGACTGACGATAACAAGAAAAATGTAGGTCAACAATGTAGGCTAATAATGTAGAGTAATGATGTAGGCCAACATACTCTTTATATTTCTATAAATGTAGAGAGTATAAAGTACATATATTTCTATAAATGTAAAGAGTATATAGTACAGATATTTATATAAATATTTGTACTGTATACTCTTTACATTCTCAGAATAGACTCATTACTTTTTTGAACTAAAAACATGTAACAGGACCAAAAATCAGATGAGAACAGACTTCATATATTCTAGTTATTTATATATTATAATTATGAGTATTATCTCATAATTTAGACTTTTTAATCTTAAAATTATGTATTTTTTATCTCTTATTTATAACTTTTTAAATATCTCATGACTTTTTATCTCAATTGTTACTATTTCTTCTCATTTTTCCTAAATATTTTGTCCATATCCATAAAACTGAGTAAATGTGACCTGATCAAACACATTATCTATACACTAACTCACTGTTAAAGGATTTCTTTTAGATACTTTTGAAACTTGTGTTATTTTTACTGGTTAAATAAATATTGTTACGTTCATGACAAAAATAAATAAATAAAATAAAGTTTTATTTTTTACTTTATTACAGTTCCAAAGTTGTACTTTCTTTTACTTTTACTGTTGAATCAGTACTTGTATTTTTACACACCAGTAGTTGTACTTGTACTGCAGTACTTTGACCTTAACCCAGATTTCCTCTAACGTGGCTGAAGCAGACGTTTACAGAAGCTGATAAGAACAACGACGGCAGTTTGAGCATCAGTGAAGTTCTACAACTACTGCACAAACTGAATGTTAACCTGCCACGACAGAAGGTCAAACAGATGTTTAAGGTAATGTCCCCACAAAGACAGTGAAGTTCTACAACTACTGCACAAACTGAATGTTAACCTGCCACGACAGAAGGTCAAAGAGATGTTTAAAGTGACTCCGCCCCTCTGTTCTGACTCCACCCCTTTACTCTGGTGCACCCACAGTGACTTACCCCCAACAGTGTCCTGTGAGCCCAGTTCTGGTCCGATTTTGGTCAAAGCCAAAGTAGTCCCTGCAGGTTTCATGGGGTCAACAAAATAAAACGTGTTTCTTCTCAAAACAGTATGTGTTGGAATGAGTGATTTATTTACATAAACTTACAAAAACTCAGACCTTGTGATTGTTTGGAGCTACTTTCTGTCAATAGTGATCAATGCGCTAGCGTTGTCACTGCTAACAGTGTTAGTGGCTGCATGTAGCAGCCACTAACACTGCTAACAGCTAACACTGCTGACAGCTAACACAGCTAAAAGCTAACACTGCTAACAGCGAATACTACTAACAGCTAACACTGACCAACAACTGATGAAAATAGTTTGATAAGATACACATAAATATTCAGTAAAATGAATACAAATAATCAAAATAATCCAGAAAATTAACCAAAATGTGCAGATGGTTTGGTTTCTGTAATAGAAGGTTAGTGTGCAGAGCGTGAGTGTGTTCTGTTTTCCCAGCAGAACCATATGGGTTAGTGCTGAGCTTAGCATGATGCTAGCAGCTCTGCAGGACCAACACACCTTTAACACCACACTGGGCTAATCTGGAACCTCACCAAACTCTGTGTTAGCTAGCCTATGTGTTAGCTAGCCTCTGCAACACAAGCCATTCACTGCTTATTCACAATCTGCTAACCGGTCTGCACATACGTGACTTCAAAGTGACCCAGTAAATATCTGATCTGGTTCACCACACACCACCCGGTCTGCGTTCACCACGAACCACCCTGTCTGCATTCACCACACACCACCTGGTCTGCGTTCACCACACACCACCTCGTGTGAGTTCACCACACACCACCCTGTCTGCGTTCACCACACACCACCCGGTCTGAGTTCACCACACACCACCCTGTCTGCGTTCACCACACACCACCCTGTCTGCATTCACCACACACCACCTGGTCTGCGTTCACCACACACCACCTCGTGTGAGTTCACCACACACCACCCTGTCTGGGTTCACACACACCACCCGGTCTGAGTTCACCACACACCACCTGGTCTGCGTTCACCACACACCACCTGGTCTGCGTTCACCACACACCACCTCGTGTGAGTTCACCACACACCACCCTGTCTGGGTTCACACACACCACCCGGTCTGAGTTCACCACACACCACCCTGTCTGCGTTCACCACACACCACCCTGTCTGCATTCACCACACACCACCTGGTCTGCGTTCACCACACACCATGGTTGGATGCATAACCTTTTCTCCATTAAGACTGCTTTGCATGAGGGTTTTTATTCCTCTTTCTGAATAAAGACATTTAGCTAAATTCAACAATTATTTTTAGTTTAATTCCAGATTGTTTGTTAATCCACAAACAAAACAAACATCATGTGTTTGTGTTGTTTCATAGGAGGCTGACACAGATGATAACCAGGGAACACTGGGATTTGAAGAGTTCTGTTCCTTCTATAAGATGATGTCGACCCGTAGAGACCTGTACCTGCTGATGCTAAGCTACAGGAAAGACCACAAAGACCACCGGGACAAAGACCACCGGGACAAAGACCACCTGGACACAGACCACCTGGACACAGACCACCTGGCTCACTTCCTGGAGACGGAACAGAAGGTACAGAGAACACACTGAGTACACAGAGAACACAGAGAACACGCAGAGAACACGCAGAGAACATGCAGAGAACACGCAGAGAACACAGAGAACATGCAGAGAACACAAAGAGAACATGCAGAGAACACAGAAAACACGCAGAGAACACGCAGAGAACACGCAGAGAACATGCAGAGAACATGCAGAGAACAGAGAGAACATGCAGAGAACACAAAGAGAACATGCAGAGAACACAGAAAACACGCAGAGAACATGCAGAGAACAGAGAGAACACGCAGAGAACACGCAGAGAACACGCAGAGAACATGCAGAGAACACACAGAGAACACGCAGAGAACACACAGAGAACACGCAGAGAACACGCAGAGAACACACAGAGAACACACAGAGAACACACAGAGAACACGCAGAGAACACGCAGAGAACATGCAGAGAACACACAGAGAACACGCAGAGAACACACAGAGAACACGCAGAGAACACGCAGAGAACATGCAGAGAACACGCAGAGAACACACAGAGAATATGCAGAGAACACAGAGAACACGCAGAGAACACACAGAGAACATGCAGAGAACACGCAGAGAACATGCAGAGAACACACAGAGAACACACAAAGAACACGCAGAGAACACGCAGAGAACACACAGAGAACATGCAGAGAACACACAGAGAACACACAAAGAACACGCAGAGAAAACACAGAGAACATGCAGAGAAAACACAGAGAACACACAGAGAACATGCAGAGAACACAGAGAACACGCAGAGAACACACAGGGAACATACAGAGAACATACAGAGAACATGCAGAGAACAGACAGAAAACACGCAGAGAACATGCAGAGAACACAGAGAACATGCAGAGAACATGCAGAGAACACGCAGAGAACACAGAGAACACACAGAGAACACACAGAGAACATACAGAGAACATGCAGAGAACAGACAGAAAACACGCAGAGAACATGCAGAGAACACAGAGAACATGCAGAGAACATGCAGAGAACACGCAGAGAACACAGAGAACACACAGAGAACACACAGAGAACACACAAAGAACACGCAGACAACACACAGAAAACAATGGTAGATGTTTTTCCATTGTACAGAAATGACTTAAAGACAAAACAATAATTAGGATTTGATGTGTTTGAATGGACCGTCATGGTGTTCCAGATTTATGAAACATTAGAACCATCAGGACACGGATCACTGTATGTCGGAAACTCCCACCTGACTATCAGGTAAAAAAATTAAAAGCTTCCACAAATTCGTTGAAACAAAGAAACAAGAACAAACAGTATTTACAACCACTGGACATTTAAAGGATTCTATAGTTATTTATTAATATTAACTTTATTAAAGGACTCATTCTATAGTTATTTATTAATATTAACTTTATTAAAGGACTCATTCTATGCTTATTTATTAATATTAACTTTATTAAAGGACTCATTCTATAGTTATTTATTAATATTAACTTTATTAAAGGACTCATTCTATGCTTATTTATTAATATTCTTAGATACATGTGCGTCTTGTGTACTATTGACACAAGGTTAGTATTACCTATGGACCACTGGTAATTCTCAGTTACCCTCGTACCTCTGTGTTATTGTGTGGCACAAAGTCTGTAATTCAGGCAAACTCCAGACGTTATGGCCGGATATGTCAATAGTTCACAACATCCTGTTTGGTCTGAATACATTAATATGAAAACAAAGTGTGCATAAGAACAGTGCTGTATCCACCCATCGATAAGGATGCAGTCTGTACATTCAAAATAAGAGCGTGTTCAGTGCAGAATAAAGCAGTCTGGAGATTACAATGGCAAAGACTTTCCCTCTGGCAAACAGCCGACGGCATCTAAACAGACAACGTCAGCTAGTTATAAATGTTAGTGAACATGGGGGCGTGGCCTGACCATGTCTTCCTTATCACATGCTGCCACACATTTCTGGCCGCTTCCTGCATTATTAATTCCAGAAAAAGATAAGAGGCGTGCAATTGAAATCACCAACACAGATATTCGCATTCACACGGGACTTGAATTATAACTGGATGTCGGTTTTTGCTGAAACACAGGAGGTAATTTGCGGCGGAATTATTACCGAGTAGGTCCAACTTACCAGTGGTCCGTATGTAATACTTATCCCATGTGAATAGGGCATTATATACATGTGTGGTCTTATATACAGGTATGACTTATATATAGGTGAGTCTTATATACATGTGTGTCTTATATGCAGATGTGTCTGATTAGATTTATATAGCACTTTTCAAGGCACCCAAAGCGCGTTACATTAGTGTTCCATTATTCATTGACTCTCACATGCTCCCTCTGGTGGTGGTAAACTACATATGTAGTCACAGTTGCCCTGGGGCAGACTGACAGAAGCGTGGCTGCCATTTCGCGCCTACGGCCCCTCTGACCACCACCGAACATTCATACTCATTCATACACCAGTGTGAGGGACACTGGAGGCAAGGAGGGTAAAGTGTCTTGCCCAAGGACACAACAGACTGACTAGGACAGAGCGGGAATCGAACCACCAACCCTTTGGTTAATGGATGGCCTGCTCTACCAACTGAGCCATGGCTGGTTCCACTGTCCACTGTCCACTGGGTGAGTCGTAGCCTCTTTGGCTGTAAAGACAGTGTGTCCCAAAATAACTCTAGAAACAGGTTATCACTGTTAGGGAGGGGGTGAGGTGAGTGAGGACTCAAATGCACAGTGCTGAAGGGAAAACAGATTTAATAACAAAAACGCAACATAAAGACAAGACAGAGACAAAACCAAACCAAAACCTGGGAACAAACGGCCAGAGTCCGTGGTGATGATGAATGTCCGGGTTATGGGGACTGAGGAGATGGAAAACTGTCCGGGTTATGGAGGTGACATTACTGAATGGTCCCGCACTGGCAACTGCAAGCCTTACTGCTTTTATAGCCACAGATGAGGAACGGCTGCAGCTGCGCAGTGCGGGACCAGGTGAGTGTGGAGATGACTGGGGGAAAGGTCACCGGAGCAGAGGTCATGACAGTAGCCCCCCCTAAGGGGCGGCTCCTGACGCCCCTAAAAAACAAAAGACAAAGACCCCCCCCATTGTCCAGAGCTCAAAAAAATTTTTAAGTAGTATTTCTCCAGGCAGGGCAGCATGGAAACCCCCTGGTCGGAGTACCTTCTGGGCAGAGCGGTGTGGCATCCCTCTGGGCAGGGCGGTGTGGAAAACCCCTGGGCGGAGTACTCTCTGGGCAGAGCGGTGTGGAATCCCTCTGGGCAGGGCAGTGTGGAAACCCCCTGGGCGGAGTACCCTCTGGGCAGAGCGGTGTGGAACCCCTCCGGGCGCAAGACCCTCTGGACTGAGTGGCCTGAGTGGTCTGGGTTGGTAGCAGGAGCAACGGACTAGGTCTGACTGAGGACCAAGGAGACTGAAGACTGATTGGGTGGGGTCACCACGGACTCTGGCAGGGAGCGACAACATGGAACAGAGACAAGGCACTAAACAGAGACAGGACAAAAAGAGGAAACAAAAGGACCGGGCCGACATGGGGGCAACAAGGGAACAGGTCCGGGGCGATACCGACCCGAACACCGCAAGCAGGTCCGGGGCGATACCGGTTCGAATACGGGGAAAAGGTCCGGGGCGAGACCCGGCCACACACGGCAAAAAGGTCCGGGGCGAGACCCGGCCAAACACGGCGAAAAGGTCCGGGGCGAGACCCGGCCAAACACGGCAAAAAGGTCCGGGGCGAAACCCAGCCAAACATGGCAAAAAGGTCCGGGGCGAAACCCGGCCAGACACGGCAAAAAGGTCCGGGGCGAAACCCGGCCTGACACGGCAAAAAGGTCTGGGGCGAAACCCGGCCAGACACGGCAAAAAGGTCCGGGGCGAAACCCGGCCAGACACGACGAACAGGCCCAGGGTAAGGAAGAGAGGGGAAATCCGAGGGGGAGAAAAGCAACACTCAGAGACAGCCACAGACAGAAAAGACCAAAGACAGACTAAGACAGAAACCGGGGAAAACTAAAACAAAATGGGTTCCTTCAGCACTGGCGGAGCCCTGATGGTTGGCGGGACCATTCTGTCAAGGAGGGAGTGGAGTGAAGCAGGACTCAAATGCACAGTGCTGAAGGGAAATCAGATTTAATAACAAAAACGCAACTTAAAGACAAGACAGAGACAAAACCAAACCAAAACCTGGGAACAAACGGCCAGAGTCCGTGGTGATGATGAATGTCCGGGTTATGGTGACTGAGGAGATGGAAAACTGTCCGGGTTATGGAGGTGACATTACTGAATGGTCCTGCACTGGCATCTGCAAGCCTTACTGCTTTTATAGCCACAGATGAGAAACGGCTTGCAGCTGCGCAGTGCGGGACCAGGTGAGTGTGGATGAGCACTGGGGGAAAGGTCACCGGAGCAGATGTCATGACAATCATTAGTTGGTCTTTTATCCACAAAGTGATGGGAACACACAAAAATATACTTTAAATTCAATGCCTGTGATTCAGAGGCTTGTGCAAAAATTAAAACAATGGAGGACATGAACATTAGTTGTTTGTGGCAGGTTTGTGGTTAAAACACTCTCTATCTAACCACTCGTTCAGCTGCTTTCTTGAGGTTTTACAACCAACGACAGCACACGTAGGTCCCAAACCACTTTTCCCCTTGTAGATGTCCATCATTTTTCTCATTGAGTCACTGTATTTATATAGGAGTTAACTAGTAAAGTCAACCGGAGGAGCCACTAAGGAAGTGAAGAACATAATCAGGAAGTAAAGCGGTAATGGGTCGTAAACTTGTTTATACAGGTATGTCTTATATACAGGTATGTCTTATATACAGATGCGTCTTATATACAGGTGCGTCTTATATACATGTGTGTCTTATATACAGGTATGTCTTATATACAGATGCGACTTAAATACAGGTGCGTCTTATATAAAGGTGAATCTTTTATACATGCATGTCTTATACATATAAGCATCTTATATACAGGTGCGTCTTATATACAAGCCCGTCTTATATACATGTCCGTCTTATATACAGGTGCGTCTTGTATAAGGTGCATCTTATATACAGGTGCGTCCTATATAAAGTTGTGTCCTTTTATAAAGGTGTGTTTTATATACAGGTGCGTCTTATATAAAGGTGAATCTTTTATACATGCATGTCTTATACATATAAGCATCTTATATACATGTGCGTCTTATATACAGGTGCGTCCTATATAAAGTTGTGTCCTTTTATAAAGGTGTGTTTTATATACAGGTGCGTCTCATATAAAAGTCCATCTTTTATACAGTCGTGTTTTATATATATATGCGTCTTATATACAGGTGCGTCTTATATAAAGCTGCATCTTTTATTCAGGCACGTCTTCTATATGTGCATCTTATATAAAGGTGTGTCCTTTATACAGGTGTGTCTTATATACAGGTGCGTCTTATATACAGGTGCATCTTATATAGAGGTCCATCAATATAAAGGTGTGTCCTTTATACAGGTGCGTCTTATATACAGGTGCATCTTACCTAAAGGTGTGTCCTTTATAGAGGTGTGTCTTGTATACAGGTGCGTCTTATATAAAAGTATGTCCTTTATACAGGTGTGTCTTATATACAGGTGCGTCTTATATAAAGATGCGTCTTATATACAGGTGCGTCTTATATACAGGTGTGTCTTATATACAGGTGTGTCTTAAATACATGTGTGTCTTATATACAGGTATGTCTTATATTCATGTCTGTCTTATATACATGTCTGTCTTATATACAGATGCGACTTAAATACAGGTGCGTGTTATATACAGGTGCATCTTTTATAAAGGTGCGTCCTTTATACAGGCATGTCTTATATACGTGCGTCTTATATACAGGCGTGTCTTACAAAGTATATACAGGTGTATATATATATATATATATATATATATATATACATGGTTATCCAGTATTATTATAATTTGTGAGGTTGCGCATATTTCAGATTTTTGACAGAACACACAACAAACTCATGGTTCTTCCACTTATTTTTTCCTTTTTGTAACTGATTGTATTTATTTTATTTTTCTTGTACTTGGTAGATGACTAAAATCACCAAAGACCATTGTCTGGAGATTATCAACAAGTTTGAACCATGCACCGCAAATAAGACACAAGAGGTTTTGGGAATTGATGGTAAGAATCCATTTTTATTTTCTTTAACTCTGTGTGTTAGACTTCTGGTAAGTTCTTTCTAAAGGAAACACTTTTGTCTGGAAACATAAATCATGCCTTGAGTTTCAGGAATAAATACTTGGTTTTACATCATCTGTTCAACAGTATAGGTTTGTTTCTGGTGACATCATATTGGTATAAATGTGTCCATCCATCATTAATGCAGTAGTTCAGTCACAGTAGTTTTTCTAACTTTAGCCTCAAATACGTTATATGGGTTACAATGATTTAATTCAAAGTTTAGTGATGAAATGTCTCCTGAACACTTCTAACTATGAGTGTTTGTTAAATTCCTAGTGTAAGTTCTTCAAATCATGCCTTTTAGGAAGAACAACAACTGACTCTGACAGTAATTAAGCCTAAAACAAAGAAAAATCGACTCCAAACACGACTTTCCTTGGCGCTGGCGTTAGGTATTTCCCCGTCATGTTTGGTACCGTTGGAAAGACGGGGATTCCCTCTAGACAACCCTTAAATAGAAATCTACAGAATTATAGATTTGAACCAATGGGAGGCCTCAGAACAAAGCCTTCTGCACTAAACTAAAGCCCTTGTTGCTATGGCGATGTTGAAAAATGGCCTCTGATTGGTTGAATTAGTGTCATGCAAACATTTTTAATAAACTTTAGATAAATATAAAACCTGAATTTATTAAATTTGACCCAAGTGACTGGTTTTGCTCTAGAGGGTCACATTGGTGATATTCAGATAGAGGCAGGAAGTGAAGCCCAGTTGTTTTGTGTCATTTACGACAGTCGTTCTAACCTTTTTTTTTCTTAAAGTACCAAAGATTTTTCACAAAGATGAGAAAAAGTGTGATAGGGTTTACACTAATCAACCAGATGCTTTCAGTAAACTCCAATTTTACTGTATCTCCACTGCATCCTCTAACCTTCCTGCAGGTTTTACAAACTACATGCGCAGTCCAGCAGGAGACGTTTTTAACCCTGAACACTACAACGTCATCCAGGACATGAACCAACCGCTCTGTAACTACTACATCGCTTCATCACATAACACCTACCTGATGGGAGACCAGCTCATGTCCCAGTCCAGAGTGGATATGTACGCCTGGGTACTACAAGCTGGCTGCCGCTGTGTAGAAGGTTAGTACAATCCTAACCGTAACCCTAAAACTAACCCTGACCCTAACCCTAATTTCAATTCAATTTCAATTTTATTTGTAAAGCCTCAGATCACAACAAAGTCGTCTCACAGGGCTTTACAGAAACACAATCAACTACAGAGATATATGGAAAGTCCAAAGCATCCCCTGTCCTTAGACCCTCCCCCTGTCCTTAGACACTCCTTCTATCCTTAGATCTTGAGGAGAACCACACTGAAGGACAGATCCACTCCCATGGACGGACAGACACTCCTTCTATCCTTAGATCTTGAGGAGAACCACACTGAAGGACAGATCCACTCCCATGGACGGACAGACTATAGATGAACGTCCATTTATAAATGAAGGACGCGGGGGGCTGGTCCATCCACCAGACAGGTGAGGGAGGAGGTCCGGGGTCACAGGTCAGCACAGGCGAGTCACTGCAGATCCTGGCCATGGCTCCCATGCAGACACTGTCAAGAGAGTTACCACTCCCCCCCGGGGGGGGCACCAGGTGATGAGGGGCATCAGGTGACTAGACATGAACAGACTTGGTATGAAAGATAGGTTATAAAAATGACAAAAACAGATGAGAGAGAGAGAAAGAAAGAACTCAGTGTCTGTACTTCCTTCATCATTCTAGCTCCTAGTGCAGCTTAGACTGAACTGTGACTTCAGTCTGTTTTTAACTAACCTGACCATAGTTTTTATCAAACACGAATGTTTTCAACAGAATTTTAAATGTATAGACTGTATCGACCTTTTTAATATTAAATGAAGATGATTTCATCAGACAGTAACCATGGTAACTAAAGGCTCTAGCTCCATCAGACAGTAACCATGGTAACTAAAGGCTCTAGCTCCATCAGACAGTAACCATGGTAACTAAAGGCTCTAGCTCCTACTGTTCTTTTACAAACCCTGGGAACTTTCAATAAACCTGTATTTTGAGAACGAAGGGTTCTATTGGGCTGGTACAGAACCAGATCATCTTTAAGATGAGAGGGGCCCATACCATTAACCCCTGACTTCTGACGGGGTGATAGGGTTAGGGGTCAGCGGTCAGGAGTCTTTCTCCTCTGACAGCGAACAGAGCAGTCGCATTTCTTTTCTCTCCTCCTTTTCCCCGACCTCGGCTTTATCTTGCAGCTGCTATGAGGCCTCTACGGCTGTGTCTCTCCTGTGTGTGCCTGTCTCGTGTAACAATCTTATTTCTGAGCCCCACCGACTTGTTCTTTGCTAAATCATGGAAATTATCAACTTGGCATTTAACCAAGGAAAAGAGGACCGGGGGATCCTCACTGCCCGGACGGAACCCTCCTATCAGGTTTTCAGGATTCCTGGCGAGAATGGCGGGTCATCTGTCTGACACCTCTGTCCATCGAAGATATTGAGGATGTGTATCTGTTTGGATTTATGGTGGTAACTTTCCTCACGTTTGGCTTGGGAGGAATGCTGATCCATCGCAGATTGGGGAAGATCGCAGCACCAAAAGGGCCACTGATGCTGCGTGAAGAAATTCGGGGGCACCTCATGGAACTCACTGACACTGTAACCGGACTAAAGCTGACTATGACCCAGTCTCAGGACAATCTTGTGAACTGTGTGGGACAGATTAGCTCCATGGTGACTCAGTCTGCTAGTTCGGGGAACGACCTGCTGAATCGTTCGGGAGAGTCACAGAAGAGACTGGATTACATTTCTGGACAGCTGGATGAAGCTCTGAGAGCTCTATCTGGACTGAGGGCAGAGGTTGATGAACTGAGGAAACAACACGGGGTCAATGAGCGCTGTGTGGGGCGATGTCTAAATTAATGGGGAACATAAACCCACAAGGGGTTAAGTTTTTGGTCTATCTCCTAAAGCAAAGAAGATGTCCGTGTCTCTATCTCTGGCTCCTTTGTTTTCCTAATGTGTCCAGTACTTTCCAGTGCTCAAGGGCACTGGAACTCCAAAAACTCCTGTGTTTATGCTCTGTTTGCACCTTCATCTTTTGTTTTCACCATGTGATAATTTTGTGTGTACTAGAAAAAGTCCCATCTCATGAATCCTTGAGTACTGTGTTCATGTTTTGTTGTTAAAGTAGAATATGTGTTCCTTGTGCATCTGCTGCTGTTTTCCCTTTCCTTATCGAGGGTAGCGCCGTACATGGCTGCATGACCTGATCAGCCTGGGAGGGGTTGGTCAAACTGTAATTCCGTTTGTGTTCCTTGGATATGCAAATGCCAAGTAAATGATTCTGAGGAGTTACAATAATCTAATCTAGATGTAATAAATGCATGAATTCCCTTTTCTGCATTATTTTTAGACAGAATATTCCTAATTTTGGCTAATGTTGCACAAGTGAAAAAAGGCTGTTCTGCATGTTTGGTTAATGTACCCTGACCTCTGACCCTTTGAATGAAAGATGTGGATCAAATAAAACTCCTAAATGTTTAACTGTGTCACTGGATGTTCCACTTAAGTTGTCTACAGTAACTATCTGGTCAGGTAGGGAGTCGGTGGGATTTTTAGGGCCTATTATAATGACTTCAGTTTTTTCAAGGTTCAATAGGAGATAATTGGCACTCATCCAAGTCTTTATGTCTTGGACACATGTACTTAGTTTATCTATTTGTCTGGTCTGATCAGGTTTAATCGATAAGTATAGCTGTGTCATCTGCATAACAATGAAAATTAATGCCATGATTTTCTAATGATGTTACCTAAAGGGAGCATATATAACGTAAACAAAATAGGCCCAAGGACTGACCCTTGAGGAACGCCATAACTAACTCTGGAGAACGGCCATGATTGTTGATTAACGTTAACAAATTGGTATGGATTAGATAAATATGATTTAAAGCAGCAGAGGGCTGCTCCTCTAATACCTATATCACATTGTAATCTGTGCACTAAGATACTGTGGTCAATGGTGTCAAAGGCTGCACTAAGGTCTAATAACACGACCATCTATACTAATCCATCATCAGCGGATAATAATAAGTCATTAGTGACTGTAACTAATGCAGTTTCAGTCTGTGATGAGCACGAAAGCCAGACTGAAACTGTTCAAATAAACTATTATCCTGCAGGTGCTGACACAGCTGTTTAACTATTACTCTTTCTAGAACTTTTCAGAGGAAGGGCAGATTAGATATAGACCTAGAATTGTCTAGAATGTCAGGATCTAAGGTAGGTTTTTTTCAGAATTGGTTTCATAACAGCATATTTAAATGACTGCGGCACCTATCCAGTAATTAATGAAGTATTAATTATATTTAGGACAGTGCTAATAATTAGGGGCAGAATCTTTTTCAAAAGTTTAGTTGTAATTGGATCTAAGAGGCAGGTGGCTGATTTGAAAGACATGATAATAGATATGACATCAGTTTGGTCTACAGTGGTGAAATTATTTAGTGTTACAGAGGGATTTATAAAAAGGCCTAGGTTTGGGACCACTGCTTTTTCTGATCTAATATTTGGGAGTAGTTGATCTATTTTATCTCTAATAGTTGATATTTTATTGTTAAAGAACTGCAGGAAATCATCAGAATGGACCGTGGATGGAATAACTGGTTCCACGGAGGTGTGTCTGTTTGTCAGTCTGGCTACAGTACTGAACAGGAATCTAGGATTATTCTTGTTTTCTTCTATTATGGATGAGTAATATCTCATTTTGGCTGTATGCAAAGCTTGATTATACTTTAGTCACATATTTTTACAGCCATTGAAAGAATGTTGTGAATTGGATTGGCGCCATTGCCTCTAATTTAGGTGTTGTTTGTTTAATGGAGCGAGTGTCAGCGTTGTACCATGGGGAGGTTCATCTAATCTTAGTAGTTTTTAACTGAAGAAGGGCAACTGTATCTAAAGTAGTTTGTAGTGTGAGCATGGTACTATCAACTAACTCATCACTTATACTGGGACTAAATGTGTCCTTTACATAATCACATGACATAGACACAAATAGTGACTGAATTAACTCTTTGTACTTTGAGACAGCACGGTCACATAGTATCCTTTTCATTTGTGTTTTAATCACTGAGGTGGAAATATCCTCAAGCATAAACTGAAAGCTCATTAAAAAGTCATCTGAGAGTATGGGATTATGGGTAAAAACAACGAGGTCACTAATTTCAACAGCAAATGTTCAGATCAGATGGAGGGTGTGTCTGTGAATGTGGGTTGGTTTATGAACATTTTGGATAAAGCCTAATCCGTCTAGTAGGTCACTAAATGCATTACTAAGAGAGTCAGTGTTGTTGTCAACATGTATGTTCAAATCACCAACTATTCTAATCCTATCCCAGTTCAACACTACACTGGATAGAAAGTCAGAGACTGATGAGATCCAAACTGTGAATAAGGACCAGGAGGGACATAAACTAGGACAAAAAGGGAAGGGGACATATAATGGGAGGAGTTACATGACAGATGGATGGGAGAAGTCGACTGGCACAATATGTATGGCTGAATATTTAATCCTATCTCTGAACTCCTGCAATTTTTGGTAAAACTGTAAACAACTGGTTAAAACAAATGTTCAAATTGATTGTTTGATAGTTTTTATTTGAACTCAATTTAAAAGACAAAATCACCAACTATTCTAATCCTATCCCAGTTCAACACAACACCGGATAGAAAGTCAGAGACTGATGAGAGGGGAAGGGGACATATGATGGGAGGAGTCACATGACAGATGGATGGGAGGAGTCAGCTGGCACAATAGGTCTGCACATGCATTAGTCAGTGCATTTGTGATTTCCTAGAGGTCAAGGCTTTAAATGATTTTTGATTTTATTCTTTCATATATATATATATATATATATATATATATATATATATATATATATATATATATATATATATATATACGGGCAGAGGGATAGATGCTTAAGCTAAAGCATCTGCATGATCCGCCCCCATCAGTTCCAGGAAGATGGGACTACTCCATCTAGGGGAATAAACCCGAAAAAAAATAATTGAGTGGAAAGTGGAACCTGTAGGCGGTTGGCCAAGCATTAAGAGACCTTCCAGCAATAATAATAATAATAATAATGGATTAGATTTATATAGCGCTTTTCAAGGCACTCAAAGCGCTTCACATTAGTGTTCCATTATTCATTCACTCTCACATGCTCCCTCTGGTGGTGGTAAACTACATATGTAGTCACACTTGCCCTGGGGCAGAGTGACAGAAGCGTGGCTGCCATTTCGCGCCTATGGCCCCTCTGACCACCACCCAACATTCATGCTCATTCATACACCAGTGTGAGTGACACTGGAGGCAAGGAGGGTAAAGTGTCTTGCCCAAGGACACAACGGACTGACTAGGACAGAGCGGGAATCGAACCGCCAACCCTTCGGTCAATGGACGACCCGCTCTCCCAACTGAGCCATGGCTCAGCTGGGAGAGCTGACTCCTGCAGCTGCGCTGGAACCGACCGTATTAGCTCACCTCTCCATCGGACCCTGCCAAAAATGCTGAAAGAAGGGTCCTGAAGAGCTTGGGGCTTAGGTCAAAACCCAAGAATGCAATCTGCAACCCCTGCACCAGAAAAACAAAGAAAGAACAAACTACCAGCGCAACAGCTGGCAACATGGAATGTCAGAACAATGTGTCCTGGTCTCTCTGAAGACCCTCAACAAATTGACGATGCCAGGAAAACCGCCATCATTGACTGCGAGCATGGAAAACTCAACATTGATATTCCCGCCCTTCAGGAGACCCGCCTTCCCTCCAGTGGTAGTCTCAAGGAACAGGAGTACACTTTTTTCTAGCAAGGGCTGGAGCCAGACAAACTCCTACATGGTGTTGGCTTCTCAGTGCACAGCTCCCTCTCATTAGTTGAACCTCCTTTGCAAGGGACCAAGCGAATCCTGTCTCTTCGCCTCACCACTTCCACGGGCCTTAAACATATCATCAGCGCCTATGCCCCTACCCTGTGCTCTACAGCTGAGGCAAAAGATGCTTTCTACAATGACCTGGACTCGAGGGTAAATTGTCTGCAGTTATATGGCACTTTTCCACCTTCATGGTGCTCAAAGCACTTTACATTAGCTTCACATTCACTCATTCACACACTCATACACCATTAGGTTTCAAGGTTCAGTGTCTTGCCCAAAGACACTTCAACATATAGCCGGCCAGAGCTGGGACGTGAACCGCCAACCTCTCGGTCATTGAGTGACCCACAGCCGCTGTCAAACAAGACCTGTTCCTACTCGGAGACTTCAATGCCTTGGTAGGCGCAGACCACACCTCATGGCCGCGTTGTCTCAGCCAATTTGGTGTCGGGAAAATGAATGACAATGCTCAGCGTCTACTTGAGCTCTGCCCTTTCCATGACCTGTTCCTCACAAACAAATTCTTCTACATCAAGCCCCACCGCAGAGTGTTATGGAGACACCCCAGGTCCAAGCGCTGGCACCAGCTGGACCACGTCATTACTAGGAGATCAAAGGTCAACCATGTGCTCCGTACTCGCTCCTTTCACAGTGCTGACTGTGATACAGATCACTCACTGGTTTGCTGCAAAGTGAGTCTCCGTCCTAGACGAGTCCACCGAGCCAAGCAGAAGGGCAAGCCCAGAATTGACACAGCTAGGGCTACTTATTCCGAGCTGTGTGAACGCTTCACCAAATCCATTGACAAATCCCTGAAGGCCTTCCCCACTGGCTGCTTATAGAGAAGCTTGCAACAACAAGTAAATTGATTGCAAGTGTACAAACGACTACTGGATGAAACTCTGCAGTAACATCAAGATTGTGGCAACATCTGAGCAATATATGAAGGTATGAAGAAAGCATTTGGTCCCTGCACCATCAAGATCACTCCCCTCAAGTCTGCCTCGGGTGAAGTCATCACTGACTGCAGCAGGCAGATGGACAGGTGGGCAGAACATTATCAGGAGTTGTACTCCCACTAGAACATTGTTACCAACAGAGCTCTAGAGAACACTATACCACTACCCACCATGGAGGAGCTTGATCTTCCACCCTCCATTGACTCGCTGTCCTGCGGCAAAGCTCCAGGCAGCGATGGAACCCCAGCTGAAGTCATCAACGCTGGAAAGTTGAGCTACTTCATCCACAACCTGCATGAGCTCCTACTTCAGTGTTGGGAAGAAGACACCATACCACAGGACATGGACACCAAGATTGTTACGTTCTACAAAAAGAAGGGTGAGTGAAGCGATTGCAACAAGTATTGCGGAATTTCCCTACTTTCGATCATGGGAAAGTGTTGACCTGAAGCGGCTCCAAAACCTAGCTGAACACCTCTACCCAGAGGCACAGTGTGGGTTCCGTTCCAATTGCTCAACCATTGACATGGTGTTCTCCCTCCATCAGCTGTAGGAAAAGTGCCATGAGCAGAGATCCCCCCTCTACCTCGCCTTTATCGACCTGACCAAGACCTTTGACCTAGTCAGTCAAACCGGCCTTTTGACCTTGCTACGCAAAATTGGATGCTCCTGAAGATGATTGTCTCCTTCCACTGAGGATATGACTGGCACTGTTCAGTATTATGGATCTTCTTCAGACCCCTTCCCAATCAAGAGTGGTGTGAAACAAGGAGACATACTGGTGCCAACACTATTCGGCATTTTCTTCTCCTTAGTTCTGCGCTACACCTTCTATGGATCTGAAGATGGAATCTTCCTCCACACACGGAGTGATGGAAATCTCTTCAACCTTACCCGCCTCAAGGCTAAGACCAAGGTACACAGGGTGTTGATCCGGGAGATGCTCTTTGATGATGATGCAGCTCTCTGCACCCATACAGAAGACACCCTTCAATGTCTCATCACGCGGTTTGCTGGTGCCTGCACTGAGTTTGGTCTTACCATTAGCCTGAAGAAAACCAACATTCTTAGCCAGGATCACCATCAGAGACCACACCCTGAAGGTGGTGGAGCATTTTACTTACCTCGGTTCTATCATCTCCAGCAACCTATTTCTGGACACAGAGATCAGTACAAGAATGGGAAAGGCATCTTCTGCCATGGTTCGCCTTGCAAAGCAAGTGTGGGCCAACACTTTGCTGATCCTTCACACCAAGATGGCAGTGTACCAGTCATGTGTGCTCAGTGCACTGCTCTACGGCAGTGAAACATGGACACTCTACACCCGCCAAAAACACAGGCTCAACGCCTTCCACATGCGGTGCCTGAGACGACTGCTTGGCATCACATGGAAAAATCACATCACGAATGCAAGTGTTCTTTCTCAAGCCGGAATGAAGCCAGTTCGCTATCCTTGCCCAAAGATGCCTGCGCTGGCTCGGACACGTCTGTAGGATGGAGGATGGCTGCACACCCAAGGACATCCTGTACAACAAACTCGCTTCTGGGACGCAGCCTACAGGACGTCCAGCCCTGCACTACAAGGATGCATGCAAGTGAGACCTGAAATCCTGTGGTATCAAACCGGTCTACCTCAAACATGCTGCTGCAAACCACACTCAGTGGCGATCAGCAGTCAAATCTTGGGTTCAACAGGTGGAGGATCAGAGAGAACGGTTTCATGAAGAGAAGAGAACTCATCGACTTCCCTTCAAATGTTGGATCATTTGTTGTAGTTGTGCAGGTGTTGGTCATTCCACACACACACACACACACACATTTATTGAATTATATATATAGATGAGGAAGATGAATGTTTCCTCTTTAATTCAATGTGTTTAGACAAAGTCTTGTAACAGTTGTTGTTGTTGCTGTTGTGTGGTCAGTGGATTGTTGGGACGGTCCGGATGGAGAACCCATCGTCCATCACGGTTACACCCTCACCTCTAAAATCCTCTTCAAAGACGTCATTGAAACCATCAACAAGTACGCCTTTGTGAAAAATGAGTAAGTTTAAACACACCATGTTTTCTACCAGTACACATCCACTCTTCTGCCCAATTTATAAAGTGATCCATTTGAGTAAAGGTCAAAGGTCAAGGTCACAATTAACTAAAAAGTCAAAATCACATTAAAGGTTATAATTCCAGAACAGAGGGTCACAAACTTTCAGACTGGTACCAAACGATGCAGAATGAAGATTTATACAATTCTAATAATAGGTGTTATCACCTACGACCAATAGTTTTTCAGATCTCTGGAGGTCAAGGGTGACATGTGTCCAAATTAACTTGTGTAACACTGTTTGTGTCAAACATAGACATATCACACTATAACTTAATCAATACTGGATATATTATCATAATATTACACACACTGACGCATATATACATATAACCAAATTATCAATATTGCAAAAGGTCAAAGGTCAAGGTTACATTTAGCAGAAAAGTCAAAATCACATTATTAGCTGGAATTCAAGAACAGGTTGTCATAGAAACTGGACATTGAAAAAATAGGGATGAGATTAGACATTCTGTGAATACTAGTTTTATTAGTAGACTGGTCATCCTATCTATGTCTTGTGTCTGTCCTCAAGTCTTTAGGTATCCAGTCATCCTGTCCATGTTTTCTGTCTGTCCTCATGTCTTGAGGTATCCAGTCATCCTGTCCATGTCTTTTGTCTGTCCTCATGTATTTAGGTACCCAGTCATCATGTCCATGTCTTCTGTCTGTCCTCATGTCTTTAGGTATCCAGTCATCCTGTCCAATTATTCTATGTCTTCATGTCTTTAGGTATCTAGTCATCCTGTACATGTCTTCTGTCTGTCCTCGTGTCTTTAGGTATCCAGTCATCCTGTCCATGTCTTCTGTCTGTCCTAATGTCTTTAGGTATCCAGTCATCCTGTCCATAGAGAACCACTGCAGTGTCCCTCAGCAGAAGAAGATGGCCCAGTACCTGATGGACATCCTGGGGGACAAACTGGACCTGTCCAATGTCAAAGTGGATCCATCTGGACGTCTGCCATCTCCACAAATGCTCAAGGGAAAGATTCTTGTCAAGGTAGAGTCTGTCTGCCCATTTTCCCGCCAAAATTTCATCCGTTTGTCACACCTTTCAACCCCAGCAAAGCCAAAGGCAATTTATTTTTCTATAGTGGACCATTTTCACAAAAAGCGGACATATGTCACAGGAGTGTGACCAAACTTCCTGTTATACGTCCAGACGGTAGAAAGACGCTAATATTGAAACAGTCTTTTCAAGTTCCTGAAGAAATTTGCCACTTTTAACATTTGCAGATATTGGGAGAATCGTGGAGGAAATTTCACTGACAAAAACTTAACTTGATAAAGGCTACGATTTTTTCAGTGAGGAAAAAATATGAATGTAAGGAGAGAGAGCCCTGGGGCTAAGTGCTACTGAAGTGATAAGTACGTCCACAAATCATTACTATATCCACTTATACCTAGGACTAGGGTTCTAGGGTTATGTATGGATAGTATAGAGGACATGGACTATTTCACTATTTTCAATTTGTTCTGTCTATGGTTCAAGTCAACGTATCGTTAGCATAATGTTAGCATTAGCTGAATGCTATCATAATCTGTTCACATTTTCTCTGGTGGTGTGTGTTTATGCTGGTGTTTGTCATAATATCTAATGTTGTAGACGGGCAAGTTTTTGTGAGGGATAGATGCGACGCATGGCAAATAAAAAAAGAGGATGGTCCCAAACTCCAGGTTTGATCAGTGTTCATACATTTACTGTGACTTACTGCTGTTGCACTAACTACTGTTCACTGTTCTATCACTATTTACACTCTTTCCTTCCAATGCTACTGTTGTTTACTGCTGACACTGATGTACTGGCATGGAAAGGTTAAAGGTCACAACTACAGTTTAAGGACAACATTACTTATTTGTGTTCACCATAACTTTAAAACCATGGACATTTGTTTTATCTCAACTCATAACGACGTTAACAGCTGCCGTTTTTGACACCGTTCATATACTGGCTCCTTTTTCCTGTAGGAATAGAATCATTCCAAGGAAAAATGCTAGGGTTTCAAACCGTCATCCCCAGATGTAGTGTTCTGATGTGAAGTGTCTGCTGCAGATGGAAGTGCTCCTGTTTTAATGATAAAACTGGGCCCTTCATAACACTGAATAGCCTGGACCCATTTTCCTCTAGCTTCACCATTAACAGGGAAGGAGTGGAAGGAAATATAAGATGCTTCTGGACATTACAACAACATCCTGGTATGTTACAATAACTGTTGGTCCACGCTGTCACATTTGCCATTTAAGTTTTTCTGGTGAGGAAGTAGGGTTACGCTCCTCTGACGTTTGTCTGGTGCGAAATGCGGAAGATGTGAAAATGGTCTGTTATGTTTAAATACGGTTCATTTTTCCATAGTTATGTTTAAGTATGGTTCAGACACGTAAACATATTCATTATATTATTCTACGGCCCTCTAGAATGTTCCGGCAGCTCCCGTTCACTTTACGTTACCAGCCTTCAGTGGGCGTATTTTTTTGATAACCCCCTGCTCCGCCGTTAACGCCCACTGCCCATGGCAACAGGTTTTGTCATTTCAGATTCACATTACCATATCACTCCGCAGGTAGTTCGGCCACCTTGAAAGTAAATAGTCATTATGTTGTAACGGCTGTTTTATCCAATCTGTTAGAGTTGTAGCACTAATAAACTGTAATGACCCGTAGAATAAGCGAGATAATGCATTCCCCACGAGTTACTATTGAAAAATATTCGGGGCAGAACAGCACCCCGACGCTGTTGAGGAATATTTTTCTGATAGTAACTCATGGGGAATACATTATACCTTGCTAATTATACTTTTTAAATCAAAAAGAAAAAAATCTGTGAAGTTGATGTTATTTTTAAACCTTTTTTTACCTGGTTTTTGTTTGTTAGTTGTTTGTTTGATGAAACTTTCAGAGATGATTGATAATTAATAACTGTTCACACATATCACTGGTGATATCTCAGAATCCAGACCAGATAGTATCAGGTGGTTTGTTTCATTCACTTCGTCTGACCTTCTGACATCAGATGAGATTATAATAATAATAATGATAATAATACATTTTATTTATCAGTGCTTTTCAAAAACTCTCAAGGCACTTAACAAACAATAAAAACAGTATATAAACAGGTCTAAAAACAAAAGTACATGGATAAAAACAGGTGGCTGTGGCAGAAAGATAAATAAATAATAAAGAAAAGTTGGATTATGGAGGGTATGCTAGTTGGGTTTTGAGTCTGCTTAAGAAGGTAGGGAGAGAGTCGCAGTTACGGAGGTCCTGTGTGAGAGATAACACCGTCATATGATGTCAAGCCAATGGTATATTTGGTAACCGTATGACCTTTACCTTAAAGCAGGTTATTGACATATTTAGTTAAGGGAGAGATATCATGCCCATTTTTCACAAGTTAACACACTTCCCTGGTGTCTCAGTGACCAGTCAGTCACATACTTTGGGGCGGCTGTGGCTCAGTTGGTAGAGTGGGTCGCCCAATGACCGAGAGATTGGTGGTTCGCCTCCCAGCTCTGGCTGTCCACATGTTGAAGTGTCCTTAGGCAAGACACTGAACCCTGACTTAGGCCCCCAGTAGGACTGACCTTAGAAACCTACTTGTGTGTGAATGGGTGAATGTGAAGCTAATGTAAAGCGCTTTGAGCACCATGAAGGTGGAAAAGAACTATATAAGTGCAGACCATTTACTTTTGTCAAAAACCATGTTGATGCAGAGATACTGCAGCCTCTTCAACCTGGAGACCCCGCCCCTTTTTAAAATACTCGGTTTTTAGTGGGTTATGCCTTCTCGTGCAAATGAGCCACAGCTGACTCTGCCCCTCTCTTCTGTGGGGTGTGCCAAAACGAGAACAGCATCATGTTACCATGGCAACTGCATAGTGCTGTGACAGCCAGTGAAAACTTCGTTGTACGACTGTATACTTTTAAGCCAGAGTCAGACAGTGAACAAGAGGCTCCAGAACACATTGAAGAACCAAGGATACAGTAGAACGGTTCTACATGGTAAGTTCACTTTGTCACTTTTGATGTTTCATTTTAATTTGTTGCTACACTGACTATAGTTTTGCTGAACTACTTAGCTTAGCACACTGCTAGTGACTCCAACTAGTTTAGTGGGTGTTTATGTGTTAGTTAGCAAAGGCTAACCTCTAAAACTAACCATGTTCTACTGGTAAAAGTGATGTTCAAATGTAGTTAACTACCACCAGTGTTTACAGGCTAAAAAATACCCTAGAACTGTTTGACAGCTGTAGTCATTTATTTGATTAAACATCTAAATATTATGTATTTAACAAATCCCATATAAAGTGATATATACAACATCAAAGTGGTCACCTTTTAGTTGTCTCTTCTAACACAAGTGTCTTTTATTCATGCATCAATGCCTACAGAACCTGAGAATATCTGCTGCAGTTACCACAAGTAAAATGACTGCTTGTTGAATGAATTTTAATTCTATAGTCACTATATTTTCTATATGTCACTCACATAATATGTAATAGTCACCTAATAAACTCACCTTTCTACTGTAGTACATTAGAAGAATACAGCAGCTTCAGAACCGCCATCATCATAGTTGACCATCCAGGGTTTGAGGATGTGTTTGAATGTGTTCTCACTACAGAATATATTCAACATATACAGAGCAGACTATGGGCCTTTATGCTAAAGAGGAATAAATGACTAAGTGTTATTTAATATAAATGCAGTCATTGTAATATAAATATGATTAAGGAAGAAAATCTAATAAATAAGTGTACCCTCCACTTGTTAAAATGTTGCATGTCAAACACCGAAATCACATAGAATGGTTTATATAGACTTGACTTTTATGAAACAAATACATTCAATGTAACAATGAACATAAAAGTTAAAACTATAGTGAACAATAACAAATGTTAGTATCAATTTAATGGAATTTTTAGAGCCCATTTTTATGGTCTGACAGGACTTTACAGGGTTAATTGTAGAGAACAATCAATGATAGTAATAGATAAAGTGTGAAGCATCTTCTGTCTCTGTCCTTAGTATCATCACTTAGGTTTGATACAAACCATAAAGACATGAACACATGTATGTCTGCATGTTCTGCTGCATGTGTGCTTTGTTCAGCTGTTACATAAGCTTTGGAAGCTGCTGGTGGAACTTTCTGGGACGGACAATCAGGGTGGTCCTGCCTGCGTGGTCCTGGAATACGCACAGAGTTCCCTGACTCTCAAGGACAGTATGTGGGGTTCCGACCCGTCCTTGATTGAACCTCCACACGTAGCTGGTACCACTTCCAGCTGGTCTTGTTTGTCAAACTGGCCAGAGAGATGCTGGGGGATGGGTATGTTTAGCACCTCATCAAAGAATGGACCAGGGTCCCAGAAGACCTTGTCACAGATCAGGTCCAACATGCCATCCACATAATCTGCAATTCACAAATGAAATATGTGAGGGGGTGTGCTCCTGCTTGCCCGTCAGGTCCAAGCTGGTGCGATGGCTCTTGGTGGGCCGCAGGGTCTGGATTGGCTGTTCTGGTGGGCACTGTGGCTTTGCTGCAGCCTGGTGGCGTGCAGTGGCACTGTCCTGGTGGGTTGTTGGGGCGCATTGCGGGGAGGCGGGGGCCCTGGGTGTACTGTGCTCGCCTGGAGCCGGGTGCGGGGGGTATGCGGGGTGCACCCCTGTTGGCATTGCTGGGCCCCAACACACTGTCCATTTTTGCCCTGTGGACTCGCACTGGGTCTGGCTCCGATGTCCTCTATCCTGCTCCCGGTGGCAACCTGCCTTGTGATGGGCCATCACAAGGCCGCTCGCCCCCTGTGTCTGTCTTCGTGGCTCCGTGTGGCCGCAGGCCCCCTCGGGTGGGTGTGTAACAGCGGGGGTGGGTGGGGTTGGGGTTAGAGTGGCGGGTGGGTCCCCATGCCCCGGGCCGCCTGGGTCGGTCTTGGTGCTCTGAGGGGGTCTGTAGCTGCTTCCTCTTGTTCTCCGGGTTTGCATCGTTCACGGTGGCCCCGGTGGCTCTCTGGGGGTGGCGCCCTGTGGCTCCTACAGCCCGGGGTAAGGGGAGCCCTGTTGGCTTGGCCCTGCCTTGCCGTGATTGCTGTTCTGGGCTTCGGGGTTCTTCACACTTGCACGTTTGATCGGGTCTCGCCAGCTACTGCCAAGTCCCATTTCAGTGAATGATGGGACCCCCCAGAATGTGCTGAGAATCTCTCCACAATCTCTACCTTAAACTCATTCTCTTTTGCACTAGTGTCCTCTACTGGCCTATTCTATTGCATTCTATTTTATACTATCACGTCATCCACAATTATGGTGCTCACTACCGTTTTGTTTAATTATTTATTTATTGAATCTCTGTCTTTTGTCCTGGTTTGGTTTTCTTCTCTTTTTTCGATTTATTTATTTATTTTTATTGACCCTGTTTCCTCCACACATCACTGAGGTGTAGCACTGCCCTCCCTGGCTTATAATAGAGAGTTCTAATAAAGGATGTCTGCTCAGCTTTCAGGGAGGACCGCTGATGGTCACACACATGCACTAAATATTAAAATATTTGGGTGCAAGACTAAAATATGCATTGATCTCAAACAATGTTGACTCCCCCTCTGTGGAGTTAAAAAATTAGAACAAATGCAGACAAAAAAAAAAGAAAAAAAGAAAAGATATCCATGTTTCTTGGGAGACATAGCAGACACTTCATTCGGTAGGACGAATCCTTAACATCTGCATATGCAAACATTGTCCTCAAATAAGGCCACGGGTGCTCGCCTTCATTTTCAGATACAGCTAAGGACATTGTTGCCATCTCCGGCATTGTGTCCTCTTCCATTGTGTGGTTGTTCCAAGTGATGTGTTACTTGTGAAACCAGCAGGTGTAGTCTATTGGTAGTCCGACGCAAATCGAATGAGCCCAGGCATGTCCTAACTTTGCTGCAGTCAGTCAGTGGGGGTGGGGGCGGGTCCAAATGTTACAATGTTTAAGTTTTCCTTTTCTTTTTATATATATATATATATATATATATATATATATATATATATATATATATATATATATATATATATGTGTATACTTTGTGTACCCTTCAATAACCATTAAGTTCTGTTGCACAGTTTTTGTCCTTGGTTTTTATTATTCATAGTCTATTTATTAATAAGTGTATTTATAATGTAAGGTATTCTAAACACTCACTTTAATAAAGTATATACAGTGTTGGGAAAGTTCACCTTGATTAGGAACTAGTTCAAAGTTCAGTTCAAGTTACTCAATATGAATTAGTTCAGTTCATCATTCATTCTTCCAAATTATGAACTAGAAGTTCGTGGATCCCAAAATGAACTTTTGTTCTTTTTTTGTGTTATTGTAAAAATATTAACTGTTCCTGACGTTATCCTGACCGTAGTCAGGAAATCAGGGGGAAAATGTCATCCTCTTCTCGTACAGAATCTCCAGGGCTGAAGTAAGTACCTTACCCCGGGGTTAACTTCCCTCTGTGGGTTCTTAGAACACAAGGAGTGGTTTCACTGAGCTTCATTTTCAATGTTTATTTCCAAGAACGGGACAACACCTGCTCCAGTCGTCGGTCACACTCTGTACATTTAACTCTTTTTCTCCGCTCCCAAAAACTCTCTGCACCCCTCTCTCTCTCTCTGTCTCTCTGCCCCGCCCAAAATGCTTCTCATTGGCTATTCCACAACATTATGTTGCCAAAATTAGTTCAGAATAATACAAAAATGACATCTATGATAATGCTGTTTTGATCCCATTTTATGCCTTATAGGACTTAATAATTACAACGTGATGAGAACGAAATATGAACTATGTAAGAGCGCAGTTCAATAAATGCCAGAATAACCGCGTCCACAACTTCCCGTTCATTTGGCAAAAGTGAACGAGTCATTCACGTTCGTCAAAAATATGATATCGTTCATGAACGATCGTTCAAAGAACTCATTCAGGTACAACACTGAGTATATAATATGATAATAACAAACTTTATTTGTTATTTTTTTTTTTTTAAAACTTATTAAACTTACTGAAGGTTGGTTCAGTTTTAACTGGACTGACTCTCCTTTCTTAGATTTGGGCAAATTTACCCAGAACAACGGTTCACCAGCTAATGTTGTTGCATTTTCATTGCAGTGACAGATACAGTGTGTGGAGGGAAAATGTCCTTTATAAACATGATGGAAGCATACATGCATGTTTATACACTGGACAATCATGGCTGATTTGCCTGCACAACATTCCAACTAAAGAAAAGACAACATTGTTGGTGTCAAATGCAGAACGATGGTGTGAAAAGCCTCCAGTGATGATGTGTGGTAGTGACGGCTCAGTTTGTCCAAATGTTTCAGAAGCGTCTTGTTGGTCAGAACCTTCTCTAATCTGCAGAGGGCTGGTGTTCCTGTCAAATAAATGTCAAATGACGACAGAAGAGAAACAGTTAAAGGAAACAAGACATTTACAATTTAACTTTTTACTAAGTTAATGAACACACCTGCTGTCCGCCATTTGACCCTTTACATGTCCTCCAGACGTAGACACTGGGGGACAACAGGGTCTTCCTGGGTCTGGATGTTTTGGACATGGTTCTGGTTCTGATGAGGGAGAAGCTGCAGTCCAGTAGATGTCTTTTTAATCCTATGGAGACACTTTTCATTCTTTGTTCTGTCATATCTGCAACAGTTTCTTAGTGTCCCAATAAATAAGAAAAATAAACGTATTACAACAACCCCCAAAGTCACCATTGTAATAATATTCTATGTTATTACACAATATTTATAAGATTAATATTTTCACAGACATCTAATTCAAAATTGGTATTCATTATATTTTTGTTTTTATTTGATTTATAATTTGTTTTATTAAAAACATGGACCTTTGACAAGTGAACACAGGATAAACTAGTGTTTAAACTGGTACTGAGGACATGGGTTCTACAGAGGAACCAACAGAACCCTCTGCACATTGGACACCTGTGGACACACAGGACAACAGCTCCTGTGTTCATACACTATATATGTTATGGATGGATCTGGAACATTCTATTAGAATAAAGAAATAAGACACATCAGCTTCTACACTGTTAGAGTTAAAACCAATAATATTGTGAAACTTATTAAATGTTTATGTAAATATGAAGTAACTGACATCATGGACTGATGCAGCCGTGACAGAATCAGCACCCTGTCGATCCACAACATCCACAGACCTGCTGTCCTCTAAAGTGTTCCCTAAAGTTTCCTCTAAAGTGTCCTCTTCTTCTAACCAAGGTCTTTTACAGCATCTATTTATTGGTGTAGATGTCATGAGTGGACGTAGACTTGTGAAGATAACAGCTGAAGGACAAACAAAAACACATGTTCTATAAACGCTGCAACACTAACAACTCACACACATGAAACCTAATGAATGACATCATATTTAATACAAAATAATAAATATTTACTAATATACAAAGGTTTGAGGGTTGTGTGGCAACGCTGGGACAACTGGACATCTGCAGTGGACACTAAGGACAACTGTCCACATGTGTTTGTCTAAACACCAAAGACAACTGTCCACATGTTTGTCTAAACACCAAGGACAACTGTCCACATGTGTTTGTCTAAACACCAAGACAACTGTCCACATGTGTTTGTCTAAACACCAAAGACAACTGTCCACATGTTTGTCTAAACACCAAGGACAACTGTCCACATGTGTTTGTCTAAACACCAAGGACAACTGTCCACATGTGTTTGTCTAAACACCAAGACAACTGTCCACATGTGTTTGTCTAAACACCAAAGACAACTGTCCACATGTGTTTGTCTAAACACCAAGGACAGTAATATTTGTAGTAAATGACTTCCATTCCATGTGTATAAATCCAGATGTAGAACTTTAGGACAGAAGTGTCCACTTTGTAAATGTAATGACTCAGTACTGATGACACCAATAACAGCTGTATTTAAGGCACATGTGACCAGAACAATATGAACAGTAACATCAGGCTACGTTTATACAGTGATGATGAAAACACAAGGTGCAAAAGCAACGTCTTGTCTTCAATTTTTCATCGTGTTCAGATGATAATTTTCATTTTTGTTTATATGAAGATGCAACAGTGGATAAATTCCATGGATATTCATGCCAGGCCTACATAGGTAATTGTACATCCGTCTGTTCTGTTCTACATTCTGTACAACAGCTGAAATCACTCCTGTCATAGTTTCACCTGGAACAGTCGGTATCTCCAGTTACATTACCATTAGCAACATTAGCATGTGTGCTACAGCTGCTCTTACACCTGTCATGTTTTCTTTAGTCAGGAATGTCGGTAGGCATGTAATTGTCCAAAACATTTAGTGAATCTCTATAAATTCACCAGAAAGTAACACTAAGCACTTTTACACCATCTGTTGTTTCACTGCTGACGAAGTAAAGTTATGTACCTAGCTAGCAGCTGCCACGGCTCTTGTTAGCATTAACTGACGTTACTCCAAATACAACACAAACACAGCTCCAGGTTTAAGGCACAGTCTTGATGCCAGTTCTGTTGTACTGACCCAGGTTAGAAAAGCAATCCTTTGTCAAGTGGTTAGCACACACTAACAGGGTCTTTGGTGAGTTTCCTTAAAAATAAATCTGATCCACTTCAGTCTTTCATCTTCTGAAGATTGAAGCCGATGCAGCTACTTGTATTTTTCCTTTCAACCAGGAACAGGAGTGTTTAGATTTTCCGACACATTCCTTCTGTGTCTCTATTATCAATCTAGAATAATGGCGGATCTCCGAGTCCGAGCAGAGGTCATGGGTCAATAGGTGGGATTAGCTGATTAAAGTGCGCCTGTTACGTGTGAGGCTCAGCAAATCAAAATCAAGCATTTTCCTCCCCCTCCAATAAGACATGGATCAAGTGAAAAGGCACGTGGATGTTTTTTTTTCATGATTCCAGGGTCTCCTAACATGCAGACAAAACATATTTGTGCTGTAAAAACGTTAAAAAGTCAATTTTGCATCATATGACCCCTTTAAATCAGACAATATATTGTGCTTCATATTTAACATTAGATCTAACATGTGACATTTGGTCGTTGTGCGACGTCACATAACGTCAGAGTGACGTCATACGTTGTCAAATATTGAAATGGACATATGTGAAAAACAGGAGCCAGGATTTCTGGGAATGTTTTTAAAACCTCTAAGGGATTGTTAATGAGGCATAAAATAAATGGTTAAAGAACACAGAACACTCGTTTATAAAGAAGTTCTGAACATCCAGATCCAAATCTTGGCAGATTTAATGTGTTAGCGTTAGCACAGACTGGTGCTGCTTCACTGAGGTCTGAACTCTACCACTGATCTAGTTTAAAGTGTTAGCGTTAGCGTTAGCACAGACTGGTGCTGCTTCACTGAGGTCTGAACTCTACCACTGATCTAGTTTAACGTGTTAGCATTAGCATTAGCACAGACCGATGCTGCTTCACTGAGGTCTGAACTCTACCACTGATCTAGTGTAACGTGTTAGTGTTAGCATTAGCGTAGACTGGTGCTGATTCACTCTCAGTCATTTTCTAGTTTTTATTATTTTGCTGGTGCGCCCAAATTTCTATGTTCTGCAACTGAATATGGCATGTAACTCTTCCCTCCTTTTCCACCAGTTCACTCCAGTTCACATCGGTTCACACCAGTTCACATCAGTTTACATTGGTTCACATCAGTTCACATAGATTCACATCGGTTCACATTAGTTCACACCAGTTCACATCCGTTCACATCAGTTCACACCAGTTCACATTGGTTCACACCAGTTCACATCAGTTCACACCAGTTCACATCAGTTCACACCAGTTCACATCGGATCACTTCACATTGGTTCACATCAGTTTACACCAGTTCACATCATTTCGCATCGGTTCACATTGATTCGCACCAGTTCACATCAGTTCACACCGGTTCACACCATATTTCCCTTCTATACCACCAGGGGAAGAAACTACCTTCCAACATTGACGAGAATGCAGAGGAGGGTGACGTGTCAGATGAGGATAGCGCCGATGAGATGGAGGACGACTGCAAACTGATGAACGGAGACGTATGTAACATCTGTGTGTCCTTTGTCTTTGTCTGTCCTTTGTCTAGCAGACTTCCAGGAGGTCTTTGAAAATCCATGTATCATTTGTTGATTCGTTTTTCAAAATAAAACAAAAAAGACAACAAATAAACAAGTCATGGTTTCATGGTTTGTTTCTAAAATCAAAATCAAAACATGGGTAACGACTGTTTCCCCTTTTTAGTCAATTTTGACCTGAAGCAAACGGCAGGGTTCATATATTTTCAAAAAACCTGGAAAAGGTTTGGAATTTGAAAAATGTAAACTCCAGGCCTGGAAAAGTTTTGAAAAAGTAAAAAGACCCAGAAAGTTTTTGAAAAGACATAATAGTGTGTGTCAAAATTATCAGATAAAAAAGTTACAATTCCAGTCACTAAGCAAAACCAGATTTAATCCAAATATAAGGTGCTTTGTGGTTTTTGGAGAAACTTGTATATAAAATATAGTATATGTAGTATTTTAGGTTAACCTTATAGTTCAGGTAATACGATATATTGTATTCTAATGGTGATAGATTTGAGAAAACACCCCACGTGAAAGAAGAAAAAGCACCTAGAAGTATGTCCAATGAAAAATATTCAGATTTTGACTGCACTGCATCTGAGTGTACAACACCCACACCTTAGCCCCGCCCCCATCCAACCGTTCCATTCTAACATCTACTAAACTCACGGAGCTACTTTCTCTCCAAAGTGATGAATGTGCTAACGTCACTGCTACCAGCTGTGCACCTGCATGTAGCAAATGCTCACACTGCTAACAGCTGACACTGCTGACAGCTAACACTGCCCAAAAACTGATTAAATTCAATTAAATTTTATCATCAGATTACTAGATATGAACAGACTTGGTATGTAAGATAGGTTATAAAAATGACATATACACACGAGAGAGAGAGAGAGAGAGAGAGAGAGAGAGAGAGAGAGAGAGAGAGAGAGAGAGAGAGAGAGAGAGAGAGAGAGAGAGAGAACAGTCTGCTCTTAACTAACCTGACCATAGTTTTTATCAAACAGGAATGTTTTCAACATAATTTTAAATGTAGAGACTGTGTCAACCGCTTTAATATTAAATGGAAGATGATTCCATCAGACAGTAACCATGGTAACTAAAGGCTCTAGCTTCTACTGTAATTTTACAAACCTTGGGAACATTCAATAAACCTGCATTCTGAGAACGAAGGGTTAAATGGGCTGGTATGAAACCATGGGCCCATACCATTAACCCCTGACCCTTAGCCCATACAATAATCTAATCTAGATGTAATAAATGTATGAATAAATTTTTCTGCAGTAGTTTTAGACAGAATATTCCTAATTTTGGCTAATGTTGCACAAGTGAAAAAAGGCTGTTCTGCATGTTTGGTTAATGTGCCCTGACCTCTGACCCCTGACCCCTGACCCTTTGAATGAAAGATGTGGATCAAATAAAACTCCTAAATGTTTAACTGTGTCACTGGGTGTTACACTTAAGTTGTCTACAGTAACTATCTGGTCAGTTAGGGAGTCTGTGGTATTTTTAGGACCAATTATAATGACTTAAGTTTTTTCAGGGTTCAATAAAAGATAATTGTCACTCATCCAAGTCTTTATGTCTTGGACACATGTACTTAGTTTATCTATTTGTCTGGTCTGATCAGGTTTAATCGATAAATATAGCTGTGTGTCATCTGCATAACAATGAAAATTAATACCATGATTTCTAATGATGTTACCGAAAGGGAGCATATATAGTGTAAACAAAATAGGCCCAAGGACTGACCCTTGGGGAACAACATAACTAACTCTGGACAACGGGCATGGTTGTTGATTAACGTTAACAACTGATGAAAGTATTTTGATAAGACACACAGCTGTTAGCAGTGACAACAACCATTGATTATTTTGTTCATTTTACTTTATTTTACTGAATATTTATTGCTGTGTCTTATCAAACTACTTTCATCAGTTGTTGGGCAGTGTTAGCTGTTAGCAGTGTTAGCAGCTGCTATGTGCAGGTGCACAGCTGTTAGCAGTGACAACACTAGCGCATTGATCGCTATAGACAGAAAGTAGTTCCAAACAATTACGAGGTGTGAGTTTTTGTTCAGTGATGGTTTTGTTATGTAAATAAATCACTCATTCCAACACATACTGTTTTGAGAAGAAACACGTTTTATTTTGTTGACCCCAGGAAACCTGCCAGGAGTACTTTGGCTTTGACCAAAACCGGACCAGAACTGGGACTTGTTCATTGACTTCTGGTCTACTAGTAACAAACCATGTCCTCTCCAGACAAAAACATTTCAAATTAAAGCCAAAGTCGTTAAACTGAACATCTGCTTTGAAAAAACAAAATGACGACAAAGTTTGTGTCCTGCTGTCTTCTAGCTGTCCAACTGTGGAGCAGAAGACAAGTGCTCCATCATTCAATTCAATTCAATTCAATTCAATTTTATTTATAAAGCCCTAAATCACAACAAAGTCGTCTCAGAGGGCTTTACAAAAACACAATCAACTAGAGAAATACATGAAAAGTCCCAAGCATCCCCTGTCCTTAGACCCTCCTTCTAGGCAAGAAAAAACTTCCAAACCCAGTGAGAAAAAGAAGAAATCTTGAGGAGAACCACATTGAAGGACAGATCCACTCCCATGGACGGACAGGCTATAGATGAGCGTCCATTTATAAATGCAGGAAGGGGGGCTGGTCCAGACAGGCAGGGGTGGTGGTCCGGGGTCAGAGGTCGGCACAGGCGAGATACTGCAGATCCTGTCGTCCATGGCTCCCACACAGACACTGTCAGGAAAACCCCCACTCCCCCCAGGGGGGGAGGGGGGAAAGGGGACACCAGGTGACTAGTCATGAACAGACTTGGTATGAAAGATAGGTTATAAAAATGACAGAAACAGGTGTGAGGGAGAGAAAGAGAAGAAAGAACTCAGTGTCTGTACTTCCCCCAGCATTCTAACTCCTAGGGCAGCCTAGACTGAACTGTGACTCATACATCATGTATACATGATATATGAGTCACATCATTTTTAACTAACCTGATCATAGGCTTTCTCAAACAGGAATGTTTTCAACCTAATTTTAAATGTAGAGACTGTGTCGGCATCTTTAATATTAAAGGGAAGCTGATTCCATAAGACAGGGGCCTGATAACTAAAGGCTCTAGCTCCTACTGTACTTTTAGAAACCCTAGGAACTTTCAATAAACCTGCATTCTGAGAACGAAGGGTTCTATTGGGTTGGTACGGAACCAGATCATCTTTAAGATAAGAGGGGCCCATACCATTAATGGTTTTATATGTAAGGAGGAGGATTTTAAATTTAATTCTAAACTCAACTGGTAGCCAGTGAAGGGTTTGGAGCACAGGGGTGATAGGGTTAGGGGTCAGGGGTCAGGGTTTGGAGCACAGGGGTGATGTGTTCTCTTCTACTTGATCCTGTTAATAATCTAGCTGCTGCATTTTGAACCAGTTGAAGCTTTTTAGGGAATATTTAGGACACGCTACAAGTAAGGAGTTACAATAATCTAATCGTGATGTAACAAATGCATGAATTAATTTTTCTGCAGTCGTTTTAGACAGAATATTCCTAATTTTGGCTAATGTTGCGCAGGTGAAAGAACGCTGTTCTGCAAGTTTGGTTAATGTGCATTTTGAATGAAAGATCTGGATCAAATAAAACTCCTAAATTTTTAACTGTGGCACTGGGTGTTACACTTAAGTTGTCTACAGTAACTATGTGGTCAGTTAGGGAGTCTCTTGCATTTTTAGGACCAATTATAACGACTTCAGTTTTTTCAGGGTTCAATAAAAGATAATTGGCACTCGTCCAAATTTTTATGTCTTGTACACATGTACTTAGTTTATCTATTTGTCTGGTCTGATCAGGTTTAATCGATAAATATAGCTGTGTGTCATCTGCATAACAATGAAAATTAATGCCATGATTTCTAATGATGTTACCTAAAGGGAGCATATATAGTGTAAACAAAATAGGCCCAAGGACTGACCCTTGAGGAACGGCATAATTAACTCTGGAGGACTGCGATGATTGTTGGTTGATTTGAACAAATTGGTAGCGATTAGATAAATATGATTTAAACCAGCAGAGGGCTGCTCCTCTAATACCTATATCACATTCTAATCTGTGCACTAAGATACTGTGGTCAATGGTGTCAAAGGCTGCACTAAGGTCTAATAACACCAGGACCGATATTAATCCGATGTCAGCGGCTAATAATAAGTCATTAGTAACTTTAACTAACGCTGTTTCAGAGCCAGACTGAAACTGTTCAAATAAACCATTATCCTGCAGGAATTGGCACAGCTGTTTAACTATTACTCGTTCTAAAACCTTTGACAGGAAGGGCAAATTGGATATAGGCCTATAATTGGCTAAAATGTCAGTACAGTACACTGAGTTCCTTCTTTCTTCTCTTTCTCTCCCTCACACCTGTTTCTGTAACTTTTACAACCTATCTTTCATACCAAGTCTGTTCATGACTTGTCACCTGGTGTCCCCCCCCCTGGTGGTCTACAGTGGTGAAATTATTTAGTGTTACAGAGGGATTTATTAAAGGGCCTAGGTTTGAAAGCGCTACATTTTCTGATCTAATGTTTGGGAGAAATGTGTCTATTTTCTCTCTAATAGTTGATATTTTATTGTTAAAGAACTGCAGGAAATCATCAGAATGGAGCGTGGATGGAATAACTGGTTCCACAGAGGTGTGTCTGTTTGTCAGTTTGGCTACAGTACTGAACAGGAATCTAGGATTATTCTGGTTTTCTTCTATTATGGATGAGTAATATCTAGTTTTGGCTGTACGCAAAGATGGATTATACTTTATCACGCTATTTTTCCAGGCATTGAGAGAATCTTCTGAGTTGGATCGCCTCCATTGCCTCTAATTTACGTGTTGTTTGTTTAATGGAGCGAGTGTCAGCGTTGTACCATGGGGAGGTTCATCTAACCTTAGTAGTTTTTAACTTAAGGGGGGCAACTATATCTAACGTAGTTTTTAATGTGAGCATGGTACTATCGACTAACTCATCACTTATACTGGGACTAAATGTGTCCTTTACATAATCACATGACATAGACACAAATAGTGACTGAATTAACTCTTTGTACTTTGAGACAGCATGGTCACATAGTATCCTTTTCATTTGCGTTTTAATCACTGAGGTAGAAATATCCTCAAACAAAACCTGGAAGGTCATTAAAAAGTGATCTGAGAGTATGGGATTATGGGGAAAAACGACGAGGTCATTAATTTCAACACCAAGTGTTAAGATCAGATCGAGAGTATGTCTGTGAATGTGGGTTGGTTTATGAACATTTTGGATAAAGCCTAATCCGTCTAGTAGGTCACTAAATGCATTACTAAGAGAGTCAGTGTTGTTGTCAACATGTATGTTAAAATCACCAACTATTATAATCCTATCCCAGTTCAACACTACACTGGATAGAAAGTCAGAGACTTCTAATAAAAACTGTGAATAAGGACCAGGAGGGCGGTAGACTATGACAAAAAGGACTGGTTTTTGGTTTCTGCAGTTGGGGAAAGTAATGGATGAAACTAGACTTTCAAAGGAGTGGTAAGTGGGATTAGTTTTAGGATTAAATTTAGGGCTAAGACCTAAACTGGAGTGGGATATTACTGTCACTCCTCCACCACGGCCACTGGTTCTGGCTGTGTGATAGTTCACGAGTTGGTGGCGTGGATTCATTTAATGTGACATATTCATCCTGCTGCAGCCAGGTTTCAGTCACAGCTAAAATATCAATCTATTGATCACTAATTAGATCATTTATTAACAAAGATTTGGAAGAAATAGACCTAATATTGATCAGTCCACATTGGATAAAATTGTTAGGTGTTCTTTTAATCTGATTAATCATCATATTGTCCCTCATGCGTGTGTGTCCCCCCCCCCCCCCAGATGTCAGCCAATAGGAAGCAGGTGGAGAGTTTGGCCAAGAGGAAACTGGATCATCTGATGAAGGAGTCAAAGATCAGAGACAGAGAAGATCCTGACAGTTTCACTATCTCTGCAATAACACCCACCAACAAGTCCTCTGATACTACTGACTCTAAGGTATGGGTTAGGGTGGGTTAGGGTTACGGTTGTGTCCTTATACAAAAACACTTCATTATTTTATGCTTTTTTCTGCTGAAATAAATATACTTAAAGCAAAAATGAAAACTAGACCTACAGTAGTTATCAGAGGGTACCCAGACTAGAACTACAGTAGCTATCAGAGGGTACCCAGACTAGAACTACAGTAGTTATCAGAGGGCACCCAAACTACAACTACAGTAGTTATCAGAGGGGGCACCCAGACTAGAACTACAGTAGTTATCAGAGGGTACCCAGACTAGAACGACAGTAGTCATCAGAGGGTACCCAGAATAGAACTACAGTAGTTATCAGAGGGTACCGAGACTAGAACTACAGTAGTCATCAGAGGGTACCTAGAATAGAACTACAGTAGTTATCAGAGGGGGCACACAGACTAGAACTACAGTAGTTATCAGAGGGTACCCAGACTAGAACTACAGTAGTTATCAGAGGGTACCCAGACTAGAACTACAGTAGTTATCAGAGGGGGCACCCAGACTAGAACTACAGTAGTTATCAGAGGGGGCACCCAGAGTAGAACTACAGTAGTCATCAGAGGGTACCCAGACTAGAACTACAGTAGTTATCAGAGGGTACCCAGACTAGAACTACAGTAGTTATCAGAGGGTACCCAGACTAGAACTACAGTAGTTATCATAGTGGGCACCCAGACTAGAACTACAGTAGTTATCAGAGGGTACCCAGACTAGAACTACAGTAGTTATCAGAGGATACACAGACTAGAACTACAGTAGTTATCAGAGGGTACCCAGACTAGAACTACAGTAATTATCAGAGGGTACCCAGACTAGAACTACAGTAGTTATCAGGGGGCACCCAGACTAGAACTACAGTAGTTATCAGAGGGGGCACCCAGAGTAGAACTACAGTCGTTATCAGAGGGGGCACCCAGAGTAGAACTACAGTAGTTATCAGAGGGTACCCAGACGAGAACTACAGTAGTTATCAGAGGGGGCACCCTGACTAGAACTACAGTAGTTATCAGAGGGGGCACCCTGACTAGAACTACAGTAGTTATCAGAGGGGGCACCCAGACTAGTGACTACAGTAGTTATCAGAGGGGGCACCCAGACTAGAACTACAGTAGTTATCAGAGGGGGCACCCAGACTAGAACTACAGTAGTTATCAGAGGGTACCCAGACTAGAACTACAGTAGTTATCAGAGGGGGCACCCAGACTAGAACTACAGTAGTTATCAGAGGGGGCACCCAGACTATAACTACAGTAGTTATCAGAGGGGGCACCCAGACTAGAACTACAGTAGTTATCAGAGGGTACCCAGACTAGAACTACAGTAGTTATCAGAGGGGGCACCCAGACTAGAACTACAGTAGTTATCAGAGGGGGCACCCAGACTAGAACTACAGTAGTTATCAGAGGGGGCACCCAGACTAGAACTACAGTAGTTGTCAGAGGGTACACAGACTAGAACTACAGTAGTTATCAGAGGGTACCCAGACTAGAACTACAGTAGTTATCAGAGGGTACACAGACTAGAACTACAGTAGTTATCAGAGGGTACCCAGACTAGAACTACAGTAGTTATCAGAGGGTACCCAGACTAGAACTACAGTAGTTATCAGAGGGTACCCAGACTAGAACTACAGTAGTTATCAGAGGGTACCCAGAATAGAACTACAGTAGTTATCAGAGGGTACCCAGAATAGAACTACAGTAGTTATCAGAGGGTACCCAGAATAGAACTACAGTAGTTATCAGAGGGTACCCAGACCCTTGCTGTCAGAACCTTAGCAAGTAGAAACTCAGGGAAGTTGTCACCCACAGTCATGTGGGATGTGGGTCTGGTCCCATCCTAATAAAAAAATGCAGTTTTACTTTTTACTTTATTCCAGTTCAGAAGTTGGAGTTAGTTTTAATTTTACTTCAGTAAAAGAGTTGAATTATAGTAGGGGGAATTATCAACCAAAAAGAGCCAAATTGTTACGCGGTGGATAGAAGCACCAAAGTTGGTATAGATCACGGGTTCTCAATCCTGGTCCTTGAGAGCTACTATCTTGCATGTTTTAGATGTGTCCCTGTTCCAACACACCTGATGGTCATTATCAGGCTTCTACAGAGCTGGGTGAGAGATTTATCATTTGAATCAGGTGTGTTGGAAGTGGGATACATCTAAAACATGCAGGATAGTAGCTCTCGAGGACCAGGATTCAGCACCCCTGGTATAGATACTCTTTAGGATGTATCTCATCATTTCAGAAGGGGTGCCCAAAAATTTCAGTCCACTAAGGTCTTTTAAGGGAAAATCCAAGATGGCTGCCAAAAACGACCCAAGAATAATAAACTGTTCAATACCTTGGACATTATGGCCACTTCTGCAATTGTATTTTTTGCATGTGATGTATGTAACTTGCCATCAAGGAATATGTGCCATTTAAGACATAAAATAATGTTTTATAGTTTTTATATAGCTTTAAAGAGGTAAAAAACGTTAAAAAATCAGTCTAAAGGAGATGACCTTTGAAATGAATCTTCATTTGAGTGGGGAATTATTTGTAAAATACATACATATATAGCTCTAAAAACTTTCACAGGAACTTGTCTCTAACTTTCAAAGACTAAGTTATTGACAAAATGTTCATATGAGCAGAGAGAAAGCCTTAAATAGGGACACAACTCACTGGAATAATATTATGCAAATATTAGCATTAGCCAATTCAGACTAAGTATGCTACCCTGAAAATGATGCTGTCAACAAAACTTTTACTTACTGAGCAAGCCACTTAACTAACTAACTAATTAGGTTTACATGAGGCTAGTTTTGCTGGATAATACAACATGGGCCAAGTCTGATTTCCGCTAAAGATAAATAATCGTAACCGCTAATCATTGATTTTGTACATGACTATTAGTTGACAATAGTTATCATTCATATTAAGATTTATTCTGTGATTTTTCCCTCAGATTTAAAAATGCATTTAAAAGTGTCTGTTCATGTACTGTACATACTGTTCCTTAAAAGTACAGATGTGGTACTGTTCCTTAAAAATACAGTACCACATCTGTAACCATGTGTTCTAGCCTTGTGTAGTCAGCCTTAACCATGGTACAAATTTATGGAAGCTCAGAGCTGCCAACCCCTAAAATATATTAGTATCATGTAATAACGTGAAAAGTTTCATATTATAATGTGATATGTATCATGTTATAACAGGATACTTATTACGTTATTTTATGATATAGTATTTTAAATGGTAAAAATGTTCCGCACTTTTATAGTTCTTTTCCACTTATACATAAAATAATGTTTATTTTTGTGTGATCAGGTTAAAGGTCATGACAGGACAGAAGATGCTCAGACCACTCGACACAAACGATCAAACCGTTCCTTCATCGGCAGCTTCTCCAAACGCAAGGTACGAGGTGGGAGGATACCAGGTTGTGGGAGGGTAGCAGTTGGGAGGGTACCAGGTGATGGGAGGGTTACCAGGTGGTAGGATTTTACCAGGTGGGAGGGTACTAGGTGGTAGGAGGGTACCAGGTGATGGGGGGCCAGGTGATAGGAGGGAAACAGGTGGGAGGTTACCAGGTGATAGGAGGGTACCAGTACCAGCTGATCTCTGTCCGTCTGTTGTAGAAAAAACCATGTAAACTGAAGAAGTCGTCCAGTTTTGAAGACACTGACACTGACCAGGAGAATAACTGCAGTACCACAAGAGTACCTGTACAACACAAGTATGATACACACACACACACACACACACACACACACAGACTGCTCTATTATTAACAAATATTTTGTATATTCTTTTCATCAATTTTGTTTAACATTCATTCACTGCATATATTTTGACTTGTGTGTATATATATATATATATATATATATATATATATATATATATATATATATATATATATATATATGGAAAGGTCACCTTGATTAGGAACTAGTTCAAAGTTCAGTTCAAGTTAGTCAATATGAATTAGTTCAGTTCATCGTTCATTCTTCCAAATTATGAACTAGAAGTTCATGGATCCCAAAATGAACTTTTTTGTTCTTTTTTCGTTCTTTTTTTGTGTTATTATTGTAAACTTATTATTAACCGTTCCTGATGTTATCCTGGCCGTAGTCAGGAAATCAGAGGAAAATGCTGTCCTCCTCCTGGGGTTAACTTCCCTCTGCGGGTTCTTAGAACACAAGGAGCTGTTTCAATGAGCTTCGTTTTCAATGTTTATTTCCAAGAACGGGACAACACCTGCTCCGGTCGCCGGTCACACTCTGTACATTTAACTCTTTTTCTCCACTCCCAAAACCTCTCTGCACCCCCCCCCCCCTCTCTGTCTCTCTTCCCCGCCCAAAAAGCTTCTCATTGGCTATTCCACAACATTATGTTGCCAAAATTAGTTCAGAATAATACAAAAATGACATTCCCGTTCATTTGGCAAAAGTGAACGAGTCGTTCACGTTTGTCAAAAATATGATATCGTTCGTGAACGATCGTTCAATGAACTTGTCCAGGTACAACACTGTATATATATATCTATATATATATATCTATATATATATATATATATATATATATATATATATATACATACATACAGTGGTAGCACTACTGACCATAGACTCAGTTAACCAATAGTTACAAAGTTACGAAAAAATATTTACATCAATTTTTTTTGCCCGCACCGCTGTAAATAGACCAAACATGTTGATGCTAAAATATGCGGCGCGGTCTTGAAAGATATGCTATCTATTAGGATTGACCATGTGATGCATGGATTTTGTACAAAATTTTTAAACAGTCAAAAATGTCCATCCAAAATGAATTGGACCATGTTTACGTGGCTACAACTCCCAAACGATATATCGTATCGTTTTGCAGGAAATAGGAAAAATTTGTCAGCTTGGTCCAGAGATTACACATGTGGTCTCATAATTCCAATATGTTGTATGGATTTCACATCATTATGCTAAATAAAACCCCATTCATTCTTAATGGGACCAACAAAAAGGCAATTTTTGCCAGCACTACTGCTTCTTCATACGCACAGACTTCATTTAAACTTTAAAAGGCAGGCATTTTTGTCCACTCTTTAGGATGTGATTGTCATGAGGGTGTGATTCACGGTTGTCGATAGAGAACTCAGTAAATCCACCCTGAAAAGACCAAAATCTGACTTTTTATCAGTGGGTGATGTCATCGCTAGAGCACGAGAGAAGAAAAAATTAAGCTGAAAAATGTCTCAATAACTCGTCCTCACGGCAAAACCATAAATAGTAGACAAACAATCTTTCCACAAATGTTGCCATGGTTGTGAGAATTCAAACAAACCAGGGTTTGAAGATCTAGCTCTTTTTAAAGTGAAATGACAGGAACCTGTTTGGGATGATGTCAGGGATTTCTGTCAATAGACTTCTATTGGAAAAATCATTTCTGTCTCATGTTGAGTTCAGTGTTTTTGAAATTGTTCTAACTCACTTATTTTTCACAGTACACACATAAAAAGTACATGTACTTGTTCCTCAGACCCTCCTGTCACTCATCATTAACTTTGTTTTCACCAATTATTTACACTTTTACCAAAAATGGCAGTAGTTCGGCAGTATGTTCACACCTATTTTTTCCATGTAACAGAGTGTGGAGCTGTCTATGAGTCTGCCCTTTGAAGTTCCCGCCACTGCTCATCACCATGGCAACAGTGCTCCTGGCACTATGAAACACCTGCAGACAATTAAGACTGTGGGAGGAGCTTTAATATGATTGACAAACACTGTGGGCGGGGCTTTAACATGACTGACAGACTAACAGATCTGCTTCATTTTGGTGAGTTCAGTGGTTTTAAAACTGCTGTATCTCACTTATTTTTCACAGTACAGGAAAAATAAATATATCTACTTGTTCCTCAGCCCCTCCTGTCACTCATTTGTTTTAACCAGTTGTTTACAGTTTTACCAAAAATTGCAGGAGTTCAGAGGTAGGATTAAGTATTCAGCCATACATATTGTGCCAGCTGACTCCTCCCATCCATCTGTCATGTAACTCCTCCCATTATATGTCCCCTTCCCTTTTTGTCCTAGTTTATGGCCCTCCTGGTCCTTATTCACAGTTTTCATCTCATCAGTCTCTGACTTTCTATCCAGTGTAGTGCTGAACTGGGATAGGATTAGAATAGTTTGTGATTTGAACATATATGTCGACAACAACACTGACTCTCTTAGTAATGCATTTAGTGACCTACTAGACGGATTAGGCTTTATCCAAAATGATCATAAACCAACCCACATTCACAGACACACTCTCCATCTAATCTTAACATTTGCTGTTGAAATGAGTGACCTGGTTGTTTTTACAACTGATGACTTTTTAATGAGCTTTCAGTTTATGCTTGAGGATATTTCCACCTCAGTGATTAAAACACAAATGAAAAGGATACTATGTGACCGTGCGGTCTCAAAGTACAAAGAGTTAATTCAGTCACTATTTGTGTCTATGTCATGTGATTATGTAAAGGACACATTTAGTCCCAGTATAAGTGATGAGTTAGTTGATAGTACCATGCTCACACTACAAGGTACTTTAGATACAGTTGCCCCCCTTCAGTTAAAAACTACTAAGATTAGATGAACCTCCCCATGGTCCAACACTGACACTCGCTCCATTAAACAAACAACACCTAAATTAGAGGCAATGGCGGCGATCCAATTCAGAACATTCTTTCCATGGCTGTAAAAGTATGTGACTAAAGTATAATCCATCTTTGCGTACAGCCAAAATGAGATATTACTCATCCATAATAGAAGAAAACAAGAATAATCCTAGATTCCTGTTCAGTACTGTAGCCAGACTGACAAACAGACACACCTCCGTGGAACCAGTTATTCCATCCACGCTCCATTCTGATGATTTCCTACAGTTCTTTAACTATTAGAGACAAAATAGATCAACTACTCCCAAATAGTAGATCAGAAAAAGCAGTGGTCCCAAACCTAGGCCTTTTTATAAACCCCTCTTTAACACTAAATCATTTCACCACTGTAGACCAAACTGATGTCATATCTATTATCATTTCTTCCAAATCAGCCACCTGCCTCTTAGATCCAATTAAAACTAAACTTTTGAAAAAGATTCTGCCCCTAATTATTAACACTGTCCTAAATATAATTAACACTTCATTAATTACTGGATATGTGCCGCAGTCATTTAAATATGCTGTTATGAAACCAATTCTGAAAAAACCTACCTTAGATCCTGACATTCTAGACAATTCTAGGTCTAATCTAATCTGCCCTTCCTCTGAAAAGTTCTAGAAAGAGTAATAGTTAAACAGCTGTGTCAGCACCTGCAGGATAATAGTTTATTTGAACAGTTTCAGTCTGGCTTTCGTGCTCATCACAGACTGAAACTGCATTAGTTAAAGTTACTAATGACTTATTAGTATCCGCTGATGATGGATTAGTATGGATGGTGGTGTTATTAGACCTTAGTGCAGCCTTTGACACCATTGACCACAGTATCTTAGTGCACAGATTAGAATGTGATATAGGTATTAGAGGAGCAGCCCTCTGCTGCTTTAAATCATATTTATCTAATCCATACCAATTTGTTAACGTTAATCAACAATCATGGCCGTTCTCCAGAGTTAGTTATGGCGTTCCTCAAGGGTTAGTCCTTGGGCCTATTTTGTTTACATTATATATGCTCCCTTTAGGTAACATCATTAGAAAACGGTATCGATTTTCATTGTTATGCAGATGACACACAGCTATATTCATCAATTAAACCTGATCAGACCAGACAAATAGATAAACTAAGTACATGTGTCCAAGACATAAAGACTTGGATGAGTGCCAATTATCTCCTATTGAACCCTGAAAAAACTGAAGTCATTAGAATAGGCCCTAAAAATGCCACAGACTCCCTAACTGACCAGATAGTGACTGTAGACAACTCAAGTGGAACACCCAGTGACACAGTTAAACATTTAGGAGTTGTATTTGATCCATATCTGTCATTCAAAGGGTCAGAGGTCAGGGCACATTAATCAAACATGCAGAACAGCCTTTTTTCACTTGTGCAACATTAGCCAAAAATGATGCAGAAAAATTAATTCATGCATTTGTCACAGGTAGTTTCTTTTTCTCTGGCGCAGATGAACAGACAGAGACAATTTAATTAATTAAAAAGGAAAGTTTTATTCTCTAAAAAAAAAAGAAGCATCCTCTTCTGAGGGGGAATCACCAGAAGCAGCAAGAGGAATAAGCAGTTTCTTATAAAAGAGTCTTTTTCTCGGTTAGTTACTTCACCTCAGTGACGGGCTCGGGCAGTGAACGGAGGCAGGGAGGGGAGGGGGTGAGGAGGCGCGCTGGATGCGAGGGCAGAGGAGCGGCTCGGTCCCGACACTCAAAGTGGCTGGTTCTCCCGTCTTTCTGTCCGTCCAGGGAGTCTGTTTCGCCCGGGATAGTGTCTATGTTCCTCAGCTCCACACGACTGCTGCTCACTCACAGTCCCGTGTTTAAATAATTCACAGCAGCCGCTGATTCCCAGTGTGGCACGCTGATTGGAAACGCGCTGCAGGTGCGCAGGGTAATGGGGAGGTCTCTAGATAGTGAGAGCTCAAATAATATAAAAACATCACTGCAAACATGTAAATCTTAAAAAAAAAAACACACACACAAAAGATGAGTCTCTACTAGCCTTGTGACACATTTTTTACAGTTATATTAGATTACTATAACTCCTGACCCCTGTACTCCAAACCCTGATCCCTAACCCTATCACTACTGTGCTCCAAACCCTTCACTGGCTTCCAGTTGAGTTTAGGATTACATATAAAACCATTAATGGTATGGGTCAGGGGTTAATGGTATGGGCCCCTCTTATCTTAAAGATGATCTGGTTCCGTACCAGCCCAATAGAACCCTTCGGTCTCAGAATGCAGGTTCATTGAAAGCTCCCAGGGAGCTAGAGCCTTTAGTTACCATGGTTACTGTCTGATGAAATCATCTTCATTTAATATTAAAGAGGTTGACACAGTCTCTACATTTAAAATTAGGTTGAAAACGGTCGTGTTTGATAAAAACTATGGTCAGGTTAGTTAAAAACAGACTGAAGTCACAGTTCAGTCTAAGCTGCACTAGGAGATAGAATGATGGAGGAAGTACAGACACTGAGTTCTTTCTCTCTCTCTCCCTCTCATCTGTCATTTTTATAACCGATCTTTCATACCAAGTCTGTTCATGTCTCGTCACCTGGGGGCAGTGGTGGCTCACTTGACAGTGTCTGTGTGGGAGCCATGGACGACAGGATCTGCAGTGACTCCCCTGTGCTGACCTTTGACCCCAGACCTCCTCCCTCACCTGTCTGGACCAGATCCCCCCCTCCTTCATTTATAAATGGACGTTCATCTATAGTCTGTCCGTCCATGGGAGTGGATTTGTCCTTCAGTGTGGTTCTCCTCAAGATTACTTCTTTTTCAAACTGGGTTTGGAAGTTTTTTCTGCCGAGAAGGAGGGTCTCAGGACAGGGGCGGGGGCTAAGGACATGGGGAGGGTCTAAGGACAGAAGGAGGGTCTAAGGAGAGGGGGGGGTCTAAGGACAGACACATATATCTCTGTAGTTGATTGTGTTTCTGTAAAACCCTGTCAGATTACTTTGTTGTGATCTGGGGCTTTATAAATAAAATTTAATTGAATTGAATATGTCATGTGACTCCTCCTATCCTTGTGTCATGTGACTCCTCATTTGCATTTGTGTGATATTTGACATTTGTGATTTTTCTAGAAAGAAGAAGACCATGAAGTTGTCCAGAGCATTGTCTGACCTGGTCAAATACACGTGTTCTGTTGGTCTTTATGACATCGATGCACAAGGTTTGAACACTTCTCTTTGTTATAATGATGTTGACATTGGTGGGGACATAATTTGACCACTTTCTTTTGAGAGACAACAAAAATAAATATATAAATAAATAACATTGTGCCTAAAAGAGATGACATAATGTCTTGTTTTGTTTTATAAAACAAAAACTAAGAAATGTCAGCAACATTTTTATTTCTTAAGTTACATTTTGTCTTTTATTCATCATATATATTGCATTATATATTTAATTATAGTTATCGTCACAAGACCAACATTTCCGTCTCATTTCATCTCGTTTTTGTCACATGATAAAGGTTTGTTGGTGACAATATTTTTTCAAAATCTTCCCTGTGGAAAACAACAACAGCATGTCTCACCAATGACATGCTGTGTTTGACAAACAGATCTAAGAAGGAGAAAATATGTTTACCTTTTGTTTCCTGAATGTCATGTCATTTCCCATTTAAAATTGGTCTGGACATTTGATAAACATTATAATATTGGTATGGGCAGTTTATAAACATAATATTGGTTTGAACATTTGATAAACATTAGAATATTGGTATGGACAGTGTGTGTGATTGGTATGGACAGTGTGTGTGTGTGTGTGTGTGTGTGTTTATGTGTGTGTGTTTGTGTTTGTATGTGTGTGTTTGTGTTAATGAGTCTCAATGATCGGTCAAGATGTTTTGATGCATTTCTTCATCCCTGGTCTACATCTAGTCTTGTTGTCATTTCCTCTGCTGAGGCTTTGTTTTGGTGCTTTTTGGTAGTGACGTAACCATAACAACTGACGCAATATAATAACGTCATTGAAAGGTTCCTTTCGGTGTCTCTGTATGGAGACACACATCTGAGAGGACCGGGCTAACTCATGGCTCGGTCAAAAGTAGTTCCCCAAAAGAAGTCCTGGAAGTTCCGATTCTGGAAACATGCCTGTAACGTGTCACATTACTTCTAACATCACATTACAAAAAACTTGATGTTGATCAAACCATCTGTGTGAAAGGAACCAGTGGAACCAGAGTGATATAATTGTGACCTGATGAACTTTGACATGTATGTGACACTGCTTTTATTGATATGAAAAGTTAAAGTGATGTGTGTGTGTGTGTGTGTGTTTTGTCATGTTGTTGTCATGGCAGCCAACTGCAGCTGGCAGGTGTCGTCACTCAGTGAAACTAAAGCTCATCAAGTGATGCAACAGAAAACCAGCGCCTTTGTCCAGTTCAACCAACGACAGCTGTCACGCATCTATCCTTCATCCTACCGCGTAGATTCATCCAACTTCAATCCTCAGCCCTTCTGGAACACTGGCTGTCAGCTGGGTATTAAAAACACACCACATCTCAACCCTAATCCTAAAAACACAACACACCTTTATACTAACGCTAAAAACACAGCACACCTTTACCCTAACCCTGAAAACACACCATACCTCAACCCTAACCCTAAAAACACACCCTACCACACCTCAACCCTAACCCTAAAAACACACCACAACTTTATACTAACCCTAAAAACACACCACACCTTTACCCTAACCCTAAAAACACACCACACCTTTATACTAACCTTAAAAACACATCACACCTCAACCCTAACCCTAAAAACACACCACACCTTTACCCTAACCCTAAAAACACACCACACCACACCTTTACCCTAACTCTAAAAACACACCACACCTTTACCCTAACCCTAAAAACACACCACACCTTTCTATGACAACCTGTTCTTGAATTAGAGCCAATGGTGTGATTTTGAGTTTCCTGTATTTTACCTAACCCTATAAAGCAACACTGAAAAGACTTACATTTTCTCCAAAAAACACAGTGCACCTTATATATGGATTAATTCTGGTTGTGCTTAGTGACTGGGAAGTTAGACTTTTCTTTTGTTGCTGCCTCTCACAAGGAAGTCGTCAAATTATGTCCCCACTTGTCAAAATCATGATTACTGCCATGCTTTAGAGCCTTTAGAATCCTTTACAACCATTTATAACCTTTACAACCCTTTAGAACCTTTCCAACTGCTTAGAGCCTTTATAACATTTGGAATGTTGGTTCTATTAACTGTACCTGTTTGTATTTCAGTTGCTCTAAACTATCAGTCAGAGGGGAGGGTTCTACAACTGAACAGAGCAAAGTTCTACAGCAACGGAAACTGTGGATACATTCTGAAACCACCCTGTATGTGTGAAGGTAAAAGAGTATAAATTACACATTTATATACATGTAAATAGTATACATTACAGATATTTCTATCAATGTAAAAAGTATAAAGTACATATAGTTCAGTACAGTAAACTTGTACTTGTACTTTTTCCAGGTGTTTTTAATCCAAACCTGGATGATCCACTTCCATGTCAGATGAAGAAACAGTTGGTGTTAAAGATCATCAGTGGACAACAACTGCCCAAACCTAAAGACTCTATGATGGGGGACAGAGGAGAGGTGTGTCCTGTTTCTGTCCTCTGTACAAAAATCATTCCAGACAGGAAGGGTAATCGTTCTGTAGGACAAAAAGTCAAACATTGCTGATCAATGATCAATAAATGCTTTAAAACAGGACAGAGGAGGTCTCACTCTGTTGAGGTAAAACTGGGACAGAGGAGGACTCATTCGGATAAGGAAAAAACAGGACAGAGGATGTCTCACTCTGAGGAAAAAAACAGGACAGATAAGATGTTTATAGATGTCTCATTGGCTATTCCACAAGATGTCCAAGATGTCACTCTGATGTTTATAAACTGCCAAGGCTGATCACACCCCCCTCCACTGATCACCACCAACCTTAAATCACTTCTTCTTTGTCCCAGTATCAACATTTCTTGAACAGTTAAGCCAAATCCATCCGTAACATTTTGAGTTCTTTTACTAATGATCAAACAAAGCCATAAATGTGGTTATTTCCAGGTTTTTCTTGTTTGTTTTCAGATCATTGATCCTTTTGTGGAGGTGGAGATTATCGGTCTTCCAGTCGACTGTTCCAAAGAGCAGACCAGGGTTGTAGACGACAACGGTAAGAGCATGGAACCTGGAATGTTAGGAACAAAGACAAATACTGTGGGATTTTCTTGCTTCTTTTGGTCTTCCTCTTGCTTCTTTTAGTCTTCCTCTTGCTTCTTTTGGTCTTCGTCTTGCTTCTCTTGGTCTTCCTCTTGCTTCTTTTGGTCTTCCTCTTGCTTTTCTTGGTCTTCCTCTTGCTTCATTTGGTCTTCCTCTTGCTTCTTTTAGTCTTCCTCTTGCTTCTTTTGGTCTTCCTCTTGCTTCTTTTGGTCTTCCTCTTGCTTCTTTTGGTCTTCCTCTTGCTTCTTTTGGTCTTCCTCTTGCTTCTTTTGGTCTTCCTCTTGCTTCTTTTGGTCTTCCTCTTGCTTCTTTTGGTCTTCCTCTTGCTTCTTTTGGTCTTCCTCTTGCTTCTTTTGGTCTTCCTCTTGCTTCTTTTGGTCTTCCTTTTGGTCTTCCTCCTGCTCCTTTTAGTCTTCCTTTTCCTTATTTTAGTCTTCTTGCTCCTTTTGGTCTTTCTCTTCCTTCTTTTGGTCTTCCTCTTACCTCTTGAGTATTGAATGGTTTAGTTTATTTGAAAATGTTTGACGTTAAACCTTTGGACACAATGTTCAGCAGTTTCAGAAAATCACACATTTAACAGTCATATCAGAATCAGAATCCTTTATATATATATATATATATATATATATATATATATATATATATATATATATATATATATATATATATATATATATATATATATATATATAAGGAATAGGCAACATCAAACACCAGCTACTGGTTGACAGGGCAATTGTCCGAGATTGCAAGACGAGGAACACCAACCTGTGCACTGCCTGGATTGACTACAAGAAAGCCTATGACTCAATGCCACATACATGGATACTGGAATGCTTAAAACTGTATAACATCAACAGGACACTAAGAGAGTTCATCCAGAACTCAATGAGGCTATGGAAGACAACTCTGGAGGCCAACTCAAAGCCAATTGCACAAGTGAGCATCAGATGCGGCATTTACCAAGGAGATGCTCTGTCCCCCCTGCTGTTCTGCATAGGCCTAAACCCCCTCAGCCAGATCATCTCAAAGAGTGGCTTCGGATACCAGTTCCGAAGTGGAACATCCATCAACCACCTCCTCTACATGGATGACATTAAGCTGTATGCCAAGAATGAGTGTGACATTGATTCCCTAATTCACCTCACCCGGATCTACAGCAAAGACATTGGGATGTCATTGGGACTAGATAAATGTGGGCGGATGATATCTAGAAGAGGAAAGGTGATCACAACTGAAGGGGTTGACCAACCTGAAGGGAATATCACAGATGTGCAGGAAAGTTACAAATACCTGGGGATCCCACAGACAAATGGTAATCATGAGGAGGCAGCTGGGAAGTCAGCCACAGCCAAATACCTACAGAGGGTAAGGCAGGTCCTGAAAAGTCAGCTGAACGGCAAAAATAAGATCCAGGCCATTAACACCTATGCCCTGCCAGTAATCAGATACCCAGCTGGGATAATATCCTGGCCACTGGAAGAGATACAAGCCACTGATATCAAGACAAGGAAACTCCTTACCATGCATGGAGGGTTCCACCCCAAGTCCAGTGTCCTGAGGCTGTACACTAAGCGAAAGGAAGGGGGCCGAGGACTAGTAAGTGTCAGAACTACTGTCCAGGAGGAAACGGCGAACCTCCAGGAATACATCAAGAAAATGGCCCCCAATGACCAACTGCTTAGTGAATGCCTCAGGCAACAAAAGCCCAGTAAGGTCGAGGAACCAGAGGGGCTATCATGGAAGGACAAACCCTTGCATGGCGTGTACCATCGACAAATTGAGGAAGTGGCTGATATGGAAAAGACATACCAGTGTCTGGAAAAGGCTGGACTAAAGGACAGCACAGAGGCACTACTCATGGCTGCACAAGAACAAGCCCTGAACCCCAGAGCAATAGAGGCCGGGGTCTACCACATCAGACAGGACCCCAGGTGTAGGCTGTGTAGAGAAGCCCCTGAAACAGTCCAGCACATCACAGCAGGGTGTAAGATGCTGGCAGGCAAGGCATACATGGAGAGGCATAACCAGGTAGCGGGCATACTGTACAGGAACATCTGTAAAGAGTATGGACTGGAGGTCCCAGGGTCAAGATGGGAGAACCCCCCAAAGGTGACAGAGAACAGGCCAAGATCCTGTGGGACTTCCAGATCCAGACTGACAAGATGGTGATGGCCAATCAGCCTGACATAGTGGTGGTGGATAAACATGAGAAGACAGTGGTGGTGATAGATGTAGCAGTCCCCAGTGATAGCAACATGAGAAAGAAAGAACATGAGAAGCTTGAGAAATACCAAGGGCTGAAAGAGGAGTTAGAGAAAATGTGGAGTGTGAAGGCAACAGTGGTACCAGTAGTGATCGGAGCACTAGGGGCAGTGACCCCCAAGCTGGGAGAATGGCTCCAGCAGATACCAGGAACAACATCAGAGATCTCTGTACAAAAGAGCGCATTGCTAGGAACAGCTAAGATCCTGCGCAGAACCCTCAGGCTCCCAGGCCTCTGGTAGAGGAGTCTGAAGGAGACACTGCCCACGTGGGGCGAGAGGAAAATTTTTTTAAACATATGCACACACTCCTGAAATTGCACTTTAAAAAGTCTATGTCCTAGAAAAATGTAAATGACAGATGTTCTAGGTTCAGGTTTGGTTGTTTGTTTGCGACGTTCAGGGCAATGACAGCTCTTGGAAAGAAGCTGTTTTTCAGCCTGTTTTTTACTTTATTGCCCTGAAACGCCTCCCTGAGGGTAGCAGATCAAAAAGATGATGACCAGGATGCAACGGGTCTCTGATAATACTGCGGGCTCTCCTGAGGCAGCGTGTGTTATATATGTCCTCCAAAGATGGGAGAGCACAGCCAGTCAGACTCTGGGTTGACTCAGTGGTGGTGACCCACTGGAGCCGCCTCCTCTCTGCTGCAGTGCAGCTGGAGAACCACAGTGAAATACCATAGCTCAGCACCGACTCCACCGAGCAGTGGTAGAAGGACTACAAGAGCTGAGGTTTGAAGTTGTTCTTCCTGAGAAACCTCAGGAAGTAGAGTCTGTGCTGTGCCTTCTTCAGGATTGCTATGGTGTTGGTAGTCCAGGTCAGGTCTTTGCTTATCTAGGTGCCCAGGAACCTGAAGTCTGTCACCATCTCCACCCTGTCCCCATTTATTGTGATGGCCTGAATTTCCGGTTTACACCTCCTAAAATCGATTATCAGTTCCTTCGACTTGGAGGTGTTCAGGATGAGGTTATTGGTGGTGCACCAGTCTGACAAACGCTCCACCTCCATCCTATAGGCATTCTCATCTCTTCCTGAGATGAGCCCCACCACAGTGGTATCATCCACGAACTTGATGATGGTGTTGCTCGGGTGGGTGGGGGTGCAGTCATAGCTGTAGAGGGTGTAGAGTAGGGGGCTCAGCACACAGCCCTGTGGAGAGCCGGTGCTGGTGTTTAGTGCTAAGGACAGGTAAGGTCCTACTCTCACCCTCTGGGAGCGGTCTGTCAGAAAATCCATAATCCAATTGCAGATGTTGTGAGAGAGACCCAGGTCCACAGTTTGCTGATCAGTCTGCTTTGGATGATGGTATTAAAGGCCGAGCTGAAGTCCAGGAAGAGTATCCTCGTGTAGCTACCTCGCTGTTCCGCGTGGCTCAGTGTGGTATGCAGAGCCGTGGCGATGGCGTCCTCCGTTGACTGGTTGGCTCTGTAGGAAAACTGGTGGGGGTCAAGTCTAGGTGGCAGGCATGAAGTGATGTGACTCCGAACCAGTTTCTCTAAGCACTTCATGGTGATGGGGGTGAGTGCCACTGGCCAGAAGTCATTGAGACTGCTGATGATGTTCTTTTTGGGCAGAGGGATTATGGTCAGAGTGACCCGGTGGCTCACAAATGTGCCTTTTTATACGTACTGCATGGTGCCATTGCTTACTACTGAAAACAGTAAAATATCCTTGGGGGGGTGGGGTGATGAGTCTATGGAACTGAACTTTGGAATCTGGGTCTTTAAGACCCGATTGTAGGACACATCCTGTGCGCCTTGTACGAAGCACTGCACAAGGGTTAAGCAGGGTGGGACGGAGCACTGGGAGAGGGACTGATTAAAAATGATCATGAAGACCCTCGCCAGTTGGTCAGCACAGTCCCTCAGCATCCTCCCAGTCACCCCATCAGGTCCAGCAGCTTTTAGGGGGTTCACCGTCCTCAGGATCCTCCTCTCTTCCTGTGTCTGCACAGTGAAGGACTGGCTGTGGCGAGATGTCAGTTGCAGAGTAGGCCCTGCTGGTGGCTCAACCTTGAAGTGGGTGAAGAAATGGTTAAGTTCCTCTGCCAGTGAGGCGCCCTCAGAGACTGTGGTGGTGTTGCTGGATCTGAAGTTGGTGATGTGTTGGACATCTTGCCACACCTGCTGCTGTTGTTACTGTTGGAGTCCTCCTCGATCCTCTGCTTGTACTTCGCCTTGGCCTCTCTGATGCCCCTCTTGAGAGTAGCACAAGCACAGCTGTACACGTCCCTATCCCCAGACCTGAAGGCTCTGTCCCTCTCTCTCAGCAGCTCTTTGACCTCCTTGCTCATGCAAGGTTTCTGGTTAGGAAACACCCGGATGTGCCTGTCCACTGTTACTATGTTAACACAGTGTTGGAGGTAACCAAGAACAGCTGAGGTGAACACCCCCAGATCCTGGTGGCAGAAAACGTCGCAGTCTGTGGTTTCAAAGCAGTCCATGTTATAGGGGGTGATGTCTTCATCCTGGGTTTGTATGCTGGAACCAGGAGCAGTGACATGTGATCAGAAGAGCCCAGGTGGCATCTGGGCAGCCCTATAACCATGTTTGATATTGGAGTAGACTTTCTCCAGGGTTTTAGTTCCCCTGGTGGCAAATTTGATGTGCTGGTGGAAACCTGCTTTTCTATCAGGGTCAGAAAGAAGCTTGTGTTAGCGACCTTCTTGCCCATAATTGATTATGGTGACATGATATATTCCAGTGTCTCATCCAAACTTCTCCAGTCATTCAGCGCTGAGATTAGTCACTGGTTGTAGTCGTCTCACCCACCACTGTGAACTGTATCAGAAATCAGACTTGCCTTCTTTGAGTGCACGCAGATACGCACACTGGTTAACTTTAATTTATAAGGCTCTCTTAGGCTCGCTTCCTTCTTATCTATGCAGTGTACTACATCGGATAAATAGCAGCTATGCCTTGCGATCCTGCACTACTCTTGTTTTAACTGTTCCTCGTGTAAGGACAGAATTCGGAAAGAGAGCGTTCAGCTTTGTTGTCCCTTCGGCTTAGAATGCTCTACAGACTGAACTAAAACTCCTTGAACTGATCTCACTTTGAGCATTCTGTTCAATCCTGAGGGCCAAACAACAGGAGACCATTGGACAATGCTTGTGTTTTAAATCTTAACCTTTTGTGACAGTTTGTACATTTTTATTGTAAAACACTATTTCCTAATGGCCAGGTCACCCTTGTGAAAGAGATCTTGATCTCAATGGGTTATTTTTATCTGGTTAACCCTTGTGCGGTCCTTCGTAAAAGGCACACTGGCTGTGTCCTACAATCAGGTCTTAAAAACCCAGATTCCAAAGTTCAGTTCCATAGACTCATCACCCCACCCCCCAAGGATATATTACTGTTTTCAGTAGTAAGCAATGGCATCCTACAGTAAGTATAAAAAGGTACATTTGTGAGCCACCGGGTCTCTTTGACCCGAAGGACCGCACAAGGGTTAAATAAAAGCTATATATTTAAGAAGCACTACTTTCAAATCAGCATGGTTAAAATCGCCTGCAATCACATGCACTGCTTCTGGGTGGTTGTTCTATTGTTGGCTTAGTATCTTGTCCAAGTGGCTAAGAGCCGTGCTATCATTAGCATCCGGTGGAATGTACACAGCAGTTACCAAGACAACGGTAAACTCACGTGGAAGATATAGGGACCTGCATCTGACCGTGATACATTCCAGGTCTCCAGAGCAGTGCCTGTCGATAATGGTGACATTTGTGCACCAGCTGTTGTTCACGTAGATGCAGAGCCCCCCTCCCCTGCTCTTACCGGAGGCGCGGCTCCTGTCGTGTCGATCTGCTGTGCATCCTGCTAGCTCGATAGCCGTGTCCAGAATGGATGAGTGGAGCCAGGTCTCGGTGATCAGTAGAATGCAGCAGTCCCGCACGAGTTTGTCCGCCGCCAGCTGAAGCTTCAGCTCATTCATCTGGTTCATTATCATCATCATCATCATCATCATTATCATCATATGAAGGAGGTTCTGTTTTACCTCATGTTTGGTTGTTTGTTTGTTTTTAGCCAGATAACTCAAAAAGTTATGGACAGATTTTGATGAAACTTTCAGAGATGATTGATAATGTATTAAGGAAAAAAATATTAAATGTTGAGCTGTAAAGGTCAAAGTCAAAGGTGACAGTGAAGGTCAACACTTCAAACACATCAGTGGTGATATCTCAGAATCCAGACCAGATAGTATCAGGTGGTTTCCAGGTTAATATGTTAGCATTAGTGTTAGCGCATACTAGTGCTGCTTCACTGAGGTCTGAGCTCTACCACTGATCTAGTTTAATGTGTGTGGGGAACACTCCTGTGTGTGGAAAACTCGTGTGTGTGGAACACTCCTGTGTGTGTGTGGAAAACTTCTGTGTGTGGAACACTCTTGTGTGTGTGGAACACTCCTGTGTTTGTGAAAAACTCCTGTGTGTGGAACACTCCTGTGTGTGGAACACTCCTGTGTGTGTGTGTGGAAAACCCATGTGTGTGTGGAACACTCCTGTGTGTGGAACACTCTTGTGTGTGTGGAACACTCCTGTGTGTGGAAAACCCATGTGTGTGTGGAACACTCTGTGTGTGGAACACTCCTTTGTGTGTGTGTGTGCGTGTGGAACACTGCTGTGTGTGGAACACTCCCGTGTCTGGATCACTCCTGTATATGTGGAACACTCCTGTGTGTGTGTGTGGAACACTCCTGTGTGTGTGGAACTCTGCTGTGTGTGTGTGGAATGCTCATCTTTGTGGGACACTCCTGTGTGTGTAGAACACTGTGTGTGGAACAGTCCTGTGTGTATGGAACAGTCCTATGTGTATGGAACACTCCTGTGTGTGGAAAACCCATGTGGGCGTGGAACACTCCTGTGTGTGTGGAACACTCCTGTCTGTGGACCACTCCTGTCTGTGTGGAAAATTTCTGTGTGTGGAACACTCCTGTGTGTGTGGAACACTCCTGTTTGTCTGGAAGAAACCTGTGTGTGTGGAACACTCCAGTGTGTGTGTATGTGTGTGGAACACTCCTGTGTGTGTACGTTCGCGGTGTGTCCAGGGTGTGATGAGTTAATGATGGGTTCACATCCTGGTCCAGATGTCACCTCTCACTCTCAGAATAATAGATGAGTTATGCTCTGACTATCCTGCCTCTTCATCACTATAACTTTTCTCCCCACCTCCACCCCTCTCGTCTACACCCCTCCTGTCTCTTCTGCCCCTTTGGGGACTGTCTACAGGGTTCAACCCCATGTGGGAGGAGACTCTGGTCTTTACAGTCCACATGCCAGAACTGGCGCTGGTACGATTCCTGGTCTGGGACCATGATCCTATTGGACAGGACTTCATCGGCCAACGAACTATCGCCTTCAACAGTATGATGCCAGGTAGGGTACTGCTGCAGGTAGTGTACTAGTGTTGGGTACCACTGGAGGGCTGGGCCAGATTAAAAGAATGGGCTGAAAGGGCTGCAGCCCTGGGCATCACCACCAGGGGGGACCTCCAGTTGCTGATGTCAAATGACTAATTTTAATAGGAGTAGGGGAAAAAAACAAGCAAAACATTTTGGGTTAAAAGGAGTACGAGAGTCTGGCCATAAAAACATCCACACCTTGTCAACATGAAAATACCTATTTTTTGGCTTCTGAAAGAAAGTTACAAAACACAGAAACAATGCCTGAGCAAATTATTGTTTCGCCGGTCGCTCAGAAACTGAGAAAAGGTAAGAAGAGACTGGAATGGATGATTTCACACAGAAGAGCAGTAAAAATGGACCTTTTGAAGTCACTTGGTGAGTCATGTTTTTTTCTAACAGGCAGCTGCTGCCTACTTAATATGCTCCATTAATTGTAAAATAGTTTTTGTGTGGACATTTCAAATAGTTTACCCCTAATATGTTCAGTGTTCTTGAAAGAATCACCAAGTTAAATTTGAAACCTTATTTAGGCTGTTTTAGAACATTATGAGAAAAAATTTTAGACCGATATCGAGACCCCCCTCAACTAAAAAGACGATCACATTTGATTGTCAAAACCATGTCACTTTGTATTGTAAATGGAAAAAGTAAAAGTGTATTATATATATATATATATATATATATATATATATATATATATATATAAAAGAAATAAAAAAGATGACATTGCATTGAAGTAATGCAGTCAATAAAACACACGCAGCAATGGCCACATATCTGGAAAAATACTATTTCACAGAAGTTGTGAGGTAGAAAAATGGATGCCACACATTGTCTTTAATTAATTTTCTCCTCTTAATCAGGATTCAATACTTGCACAGAAGCATTCTGCAAAACTGTAAACAAAATGCAACCAGGGCCTAACTCCCCAGAGTAAGTTAACAGTCAATGGCTACAGCCGGCTCCTTTATTGACCTTTGTTTTATACAGTAGACCTTACATTGTTTTATAGTTTTTTAATTGTTTTATAGTTTTTTACTGCAGGTAGGGTACTAGTGAGACTCTCTGAGACGACTTTGTTGTGATTTAGGGCTTTATAAATAAAATTGAATTGAATTGAATAGTGTAGGATACTACTTCAGGTAGGGTACTAATGTAGGGTACTACTGCAGGTAGGGTACTAATGTAGGGTACTATTGCAAGTATGGTACTATTCTATGGTACTATTGTAGGGTACTAGTGTAGTGTACCAGGAGAGGTTGTGTTAAATGGACAGTTCAGTATTTTTCAGATGAATGTGTTTGTCATCAGCGTCCCACAGTGACTCCGCCCCTTTTCTCTGGTGCACCCACAGTGACTTACCCCCCGACAGTGTCCTGTGAGCCCAGTTCTGGTCCGGTTTTGGTCAAAGCCAAAGTAGTCCCGGCAGGTTTCCTGGGGTCAACAAAATAAAACGTGTTTCTTCTCAAAACAGTATGTGTTGGAGTTAGTGATTTATTTACATAACAAAACCGTCATAGAACAAAAACTCACACCTTGTAATTTCTTGGAGCTACTTTCTCTCAATAGCGATCAATGCGTTAGTGTTGTCACTGATAACAGCTGTGCACCTGCATGTAGCAGCTGCTAACACTGGTAACAGCTAACACTACTGACAGCTAACACTGACCAACAACTGATGAAAATAGTTTGATAAGACGCACAGAAATAAATATTCAGTAAAATGATAACCCTGATAACCCTCACCCTAACTACTTTAATCAGTTGTTGGGCAGTGTTAGCTGTTGCTACGTACAGATGCTAACACTGCCACTGTTTTAAACCAGCTGATGTTTGTGCATTTATCTTTCCAGGTTATCGTCATGTGTATTTGGAAGGTATGGAGGAAGCATCCATTTTTGTTCATGTAGCAGTGAATGACATCACTGGTAAGGTAAGTATAACTACTGACATAAGCCAAAGATTAAATATTTGAAACCGTTCTTGTAAAAAATCTAGAAGTGTTTAAAATTGTTTTTGTATTGTTACAATTTATGTGGTTAAAACATATAAAACACACACACACACACACACACACACACATATATATATATATATATATATATATATATATATATATATATATATATATATATATATATATATATATATATATATATATATATATATATATATATGTATATATATTATCTCAAAGAGTGGCTTCGGATACCAGTTCCGAAAGTAAAACATCCATCAACCACCTCCTCTACATGGATGACATCAAGCTGTATGCCAAGAATGAGCGTGACATTGATTTCCTAATTCATCTCACCCGGATCTACAGCAAAGACATTGGGATGTCATTCGGACTAGATAAATGTGGGCGGATGATATCTAGAAGAGGAAAGGTGATCACAACTGAAGGGGTTAACCTACCTGAGGGGAACATCATAGATGTGCAGGAAAGTTACAAATACCTGGGGATCCCACAGACAAATGGTAATCATGAGGAGGCAGCTGGGAAGTCAGCCACAGCCAAATACCTACAGAGGGTAAGGCAGGTCCTGAAAAGTCAGCTGAACGGTAAAAATAGGATCCAGGCCATTAACACCTATGCCCTGCCAATGATCAGACACCCAGCTGGGATAATATCCTGGACAGTGGAAGAGATACAAGCCACTGATATCAAGACAAGGAAACTCCTTACCATGCATGGAGGGTTTCACTCCAAGTCCAGTGTCCTGAGGCTGTACACTAAGCGAAAGGAAGGGGGCCGAGGACTAGTAAGTGTCAGAACTACTGTTCAGGAGGAAACGGCGAACCTCCAGGAATACATCAAGAAAATGGCCCCCAATGACCAACTGCTAAGTGAATGCCTCAGGCAACAAAAGCCCAGTAAGGTCGAGGAACCAGAGGGGCTAGCATGGAAGGACAAACCCTTGCATGGCGTGTACCATCGACAAATTGAGGAAGTGGCTGATATGGAAAAGACATACCAGTGGTTGGAAAAGGCTGGACTAAAGGACAGCACAGAGGCACTACTCATGGCTGCACAAGAACAAGCCCTGAACACCAGAGCAATGGAGGCTGGAGTCTACCACATCAGACAGGACCCCAGGTGTAGGCTGTGTAGAGAAGCCCCTGAAACAGTCCAGCACATCACAGCAGGGTGTAAGATGCTGGCAGGCAAGGCATACATGGAGAGGCATAACCAGGTAGAGGACATACTGTACAGGAACATCTGTAAAGAGTATGGACTGGAGGTCCCAGGGTCAAGATGGGAGACCCCCTCAAAGGTGACAGAGAACAAACAGGCCAAGATCCTGTGGGACTTCCAGATCCAGATGGACAAGATGGTGATGGCCAATCAGCCTGACATAGTGGTGGTGGATAAACATGAGAAGACAGTGGTGGTGATAGATGTAGCAGTCCCCAGTGATAGCAACATGAGAAAGAAAGAACATGAGAAGCTTGAGAAATACCAAGGGCTGAAAGAGGAGTTAGAGAAAATGTGGAGTGTGAAGGCAACATTGGTACCAGTAGTGATCGGAGCACTAGGGGCAGTGACCCCCAACCTGGGAGAATGGCTCCAGCACATACCGGGAACAACATCAGAGATCTCTGTACAAAAGAGCGCATTGCTAGGAACAGCTAAGATCCTGCACAGAACCCTCAGAACCCAGGCCTCTGGTAGAGGACCCGAGTCTGAAGGAGACACCGTCCAGGTGGGGCGAGAGGAACATTTTTTTGTATTTTATATATATATATATATATATATATATATATATATATATATATATATATATATATAAACAGTTTTATTCAACAACTGTTTGCCAGCTCCTGGTCTTTTCCTTCACATTTAAATCTCTCCTTCCAAGTTGTGGAATTTTTACAACTTTTTTATTTGACAGTTTAACTCCATTTTACAAGTATAGCAAAATGTTTCTTTTCAATGTTTAAATGAGTTTGTCAGTGGATCGTATGTCATTTACACTGTACTTTTACACTAGATTCCAGCTGTTTCAGTCAGAAAAACTGTCGGAATAAGGTTTTGAAATGTTTTTGTTGGGTTGTACATTGCAGTGACACTAGGGTTAGAACACACTCAGCTAACCCTAACCCATGTTTTAAATGTCTTTAAATGTGTTCTTGTCATTGTCTTAATGTTTTCCTATGGCATCACATGTCTGTCATAAACATGAGAGCTAAAAACACAAATAAAACCAGCACAGAATTAACAATGGAGGCATAGAAACATCAAACTGAGAGGATGTTTACACCAGAATGATTGTGTCTAAATACGACAGCATATTTTATCACAAGTGTCTTTCATTTACATGAAGTCGATGTCGTCAGGGTGTGAACAAATAAACATGTTGGATAACCTGGATCCAACAGATCTTCCAGCTGCACTATCATTAGCATTAGCACTAGCATTACCATTATCACTAGCACAAGCATGAGCATTTGCACTAGTACTCGCACTCGCATTAAGACTAGCATTAGCACTAGCATTAGCACTAGCAGCTCCAGTAAATGTACAGGAGTGGTTTCAGTTATTGTACATACATTACACACATACCATAGAGATGAGTGGACAATCACATACGTCAAAAACACAAAAGGACATGTGTGCGGGTCTATCACAGGACTATCCAATCGTGTTTCTCATACTGTTGTGTCTTCGTATAAACAAGGAATTCCTCCTGAATAGGCTCGTCTAAACGCAGATGAAAAACTGAAGACCACACATTGGTGTTTTCTGTTTTCATCATCTGTGTATAATTGTTTTCATCGTCTCAGTATAAATCTTTTGATCGTTTCTAACCCTAACCCAACGTGCGTTAATTTACCAACAGGAGTTAAATGACCAACAGGAGCTAAATGACCAACAAGAGTTAAATTACCAACCAGAGTTAAATAACCAACAGGGGTTAAATGACCAAGAGGAGTTTATTGACCAACGGTTGTTAAATGACCAGCAGGAGTTAAATGTCCAGCAAGAGTTAAATGACCAACAGGAGCTAAATGAATAACGGGAGATAAATGACAAACAGGAGTTAAATGACCCACAGGAGTTAAATGAACTCTAGTTCAGGGACAGGTCAAAGGTCAGTTAACAGTAAATCACCCAAAAGCATAAACCAGATAAAACACTTCATTATGGAGGAAACTACAGACATGTTATTTAAGTGTCAGACAAACTCGCAGTGACACAGAGGACACAACAGGGTTAAATAGACGCCAGATTAAAACTTTATTTACCATCAGATTGTTTTTATGTTCAGTTTAATGTTTTTCATCCTGTTTAAAGTCATGTTTAAAACAGACGTGATGCCATAACTTACTCTTCATAGTTGTCGTGTTTGTTGCTGTGATTTTTTTCCTCTTACTTCCACCTTAATTCTATCACCTGTTTGTCTTTCTTTCTTTCTTTCTTTCTTTCTTTCTCTGATCTCACTTCTTCTTCCTTTTATCTATTTGTATTTTCAGTGGATTCCTCTTTTTCCAAACACTTAATTTAGAGCCAGGACATTTTTATGAGACCTGAAACTGCCACTCACAACTCAGGTGTAGTGAGACCCAGTTAGCATCTCTGCATGAGCGTTGTGCTACACCTTACACCTGCACCCCCATCCACTTCCCATCAGTCAACCGCTAACCTTCAAAATAGGGGTGTGACGAGATCTCACGAGATGTAATTTGACGAGATTGCTCATTGCGTTAAAATTGTCTCTCAGATTTCTTATCCAGTGGCAGAAAACACAGGTTTTACTATTGACCATGCCCCCTCCACTTTAAATGGTTTGTTTGGTAGCATTTTGGCACTTTTGACAGAAATGATAAATGATGAGTGAGTGATAAGACACTGACAATATACAGACACTGTATGAAAACAATGGTGTAGAGTGACTAACCATAACCTTTGATCTTTAATCCTAACCACAACTCAGTACTAACTAACCTTTGACCTTTAACCCTAACCACAACTCAGTACTAACTAACCTTTGACCTTTAACCCTAACCACAACTCAGTACTAACTAACCTTTGACCTTTAACCCTAACCACAGCTCAGTATGCAAATCAACAACTGCACCTGCCAAGAAAACACCAACAAACCACACAACGATGACAAACACATTCACACATCAGCTTCCAGTCAAACACCACAGAAATATATGTTTATTTTATTTAACTTTTATAACATTTTATTTTAGTTTAAATTTGTAGAAGAAGAAGTTCATTAAGAAGTTCATTAAAAGGAATAAGTTCATGAAAAGTTAACTCTTACAGTTATAAAATCCATGTGTAACTCAGTTAAATAAAAGTCTGTTGTCCATTCATATCATTTGTAATTTAGTTTTATTAAAATCTCATGAACCCAATCTCGTGTCTCGTCTCATCTCATCTCATGAGCTGAGTGTCTCGGCACACCCCTACTTAAAAATGAAAAAGCCAACTCATGTCTGGCATGAGTTGCGAAGGCTTGACTCCACCCACATGAATTGTGAAGGCTTGACTCTACCCACATGAGTTGCGAAGGCTTGAGTCCACCCACATGAGTTATGAAGGCTTGACTCCACCCACATTTCACTGACCTTCTAAAGTAGATGTAATGTGATGAGCGTCCAGCAGACAGAGGACACAACACCTGCTGACATGCACACACTTCCTTTTCTTCTTATTTCTCAGATACTTTTTCATTGTTGTGTGTTGGAAAAAATATTACATTAGTTATATTTTGTGTCCAGAGCACTCAGTTAAACATAACCCTAACATTCTATATTGTCTTCTGTTGGATATGTTTTCATTTAAACTGCAGTTTAAATATATGTCAGAAGCCGTGTTAAATATTCAAACATAAATGAATCAAAGATTTTAAAAAGGTTGACAGATTTTAAAGTTAATGTCCACAGATTATAAAAACTTTCAAAAGGGTGACAGATGACAGTCACCCTGTCATCTGTACGTCCACTGGATGCCTGACTCTGTACGTCCACTTTCTCACAATCGTCATTTTCATTATGACCGTCTGACTGTTTTTGTGAACATAATAAACAGACTATTCTCACAACTTTTAAAAGTACAATAAACATTTTACTGTGTATTCTAAAGTAACTTTTACATTTGACAATGGTCATTTACAGACAACACAACAATGTGTTTAGGTTCAGCCATACTGTGGACTTTGTTTTGTTGGTGGACGTTTTACTTTTTATCTCATTATTTTGACTTTTTATCTCAAATTAACTTTTTAATCTCATAATTTGGACTTTTTTTTTCTCATAATATTAGCTTTTTTTAATCTCATAATGTTAACTTTTTAATCACATAATTGGGAATTTTTATCTCATAGTAACTTTTTATCTCATAATTTGGTCTTTTTGGATATAAATATATATATATATATATAAATATATATAAATATATATGTTATTCTCTAAGACGCTCATTCTTTCTGCTGTGTGGAACTCTTACAAAGCAAAAAAAACTATACGTTAAAATGATAACATTACTTTAATAATTTAATACTTTCCCATTACACACAATTGTACTGTTCCACTGCCATTGATCAGATCTTTTTCTATTTTCACTATTCACCTTATTCACTTGGTGGACATTTTAACACTTGAGTGGTACAGAAGTTAGTTTAGTTTAAAGTTTATTTGACAGTGACAGTGCACAACATACAACAGAACCAGATGCTAATCATAACGATAATGACCTCCACAAAGGAGGTTATGTTCTACTGTTTGTTTGTCAGCAAGGTAACTCAAAAAGTTACGAATGGATCTTGATGTGTCAAGGAAGAAACCATTAAATTTTGAGGTATAAAGGTCAAAGGTCAAGGCCATAGTCAAGGTCAATGGTTGCTTGATTAAGGGAGTGTGTGTCATCATTGTACCATGGGAAGGTTAATTTAATCTAGGTAGTTTTGAACTGAACGGGGTCGACAGTGTTTCTACAGTAACTAGTAATGGGAACATGTTATTGTTATTGTCAACAAACTCATCACTTATGCTGGGAAAATATGGACTCATTCTTTTTATGTGGGTTAATATGATCACATGGGTCTGGATGTGGAACCTGAGTTAAAGTTGTCTTTGACTATGGAATTTGTGCACTTTACAAATTCATCTCAGGAGCAGCACTGGAACCTTCAATGGGCCACATTTGGCCCCCAGGCCACATGTTTGAGACCCCTGGAATATAGTAGCCTACATTTCAGACAGTAATATACTGTCACCCCCTCAAATGTGACACCTTTGAATACTCATGGTATTCAAAGATCGTGTGCATGGGTTTGAAGACGATCTTTAAAAACATTCAGTTGTGTTTTATTTACTGAAGCATGTTTGCTTACGTTTGTACATAAAACACAATATGGGACTTTGGGCTGCACAATGTATTGCAAAAATATTGTTATCGCGATAACGCAGGTTGCAATATTCATATCACAAAGATGTTTAAAAATGTGTGCGTGCACATTTCAAAATTATTAGATAAAAAGTCCAAATATTTGACGCCGCAATGATTGGTAGAGAAACAAGCATAAACAACCATAGAAGAAGAACAACAGCAGGTGTAGATTTCCTTTTATCACAGTGAAGAATGTGAGAACAGTCGTTCCACCAATCCACCATTTTGTTTAGTCATTCCTAACTTTCTCCAGACTCCTCCGTCAACTTTCCGGCGCTCTAACTACGTCATCCTAAAGATTACACTGATTGGTTGTAGTGCCGTCCTATTGGATACAGAGGGATTCGAAAGACAACCTTTTCACCCCACCTTCCATGACTATGAAGCACCACTAGAGTCATATATGGAATGAATAGGAATAGCGCTGCTAGGGTAGGCTACACCTGGGTCTGTACGGGTTAAAGAACTGTTTTATTACAAGATGAAATGATGATAATTTCTGTACGTGAATGATAAATACTGCAGTATTATCCTGTGAATATGACTGTAACCTTTATGGCGTATCGCATGTTTTGCTAATATGGTGCAGCCCTAACTGCACTAATGCAGTGTTGATCATGTGACCTGCATTACGACAAACTTGACTGCTGTAGGATCATTATATTAGTTCGTTATCATTTACTGTGTGTTTGTGTTTTTGTTAGGCCCCAGCAGCCAGCGGAATAAAAGGCCTGTTTCACAGAAACCCAAAGCAGTCTTCCCTGGACAGCCATGCTGCTGCACAGCATGGCCGTAGGCACCCGTTTGGCAGTCACCTCCTGCGCCGCACAGCCAGTGCACCCACCAAAGGCCAGCCCAAAATGAAAAAAGGCTTTCCAGAGATCACCATCGACACCAAAGACTACAGCTCAGAGGGCGCAAGCGACGACAGGGAGCCTGAAGATGGGGACAAGGCTTCTTTTGATGTCTATCGCTGTCCCACAACACCACAACATCACAACGGGGGCTCGCTGGGACACCAGCAAGGGTCCAGCAAGGGCCCCTGGGACCATCCTGACACCAATGGGGCTCTTCATCCTGAGGAGGGTAAAGGTAAGGGCCCAGTTTTCGCTCCACATCAACCTCGGAGCGAGCCTTTGAAACGTGCGAGTCGACTCCGCTTTCATGACCCCCTGGATACAAAGCCAGGGGTCTTTGCTTGTGTCGCGCTCAACAGCTCAGGCAGGGTGGGGATGACCTCCAACTGCATGACATGTGTGATTGGCTCTAAGGAGAGCCCGGAGCCCGAAAGGAAGGGTCAGACCCAAGAAAGGCAGGGCCACAAATCTATAAAGGGAGATGGGGAGAAGCATGAAAGAAGTCCACGCTGTTCCCCAACCAAGAGGCAAGTCCAGCCGGAGCCTGTAGCCAAGCCCCAGCCGCTAGCCATGCAACCAGACCCCCCGCAGTCTGCGCCATATGTTAAGTCCCAGTTTCAGAACAACCCCTTCCAACCTATCTCTTTCCCTAGATCGGGACTCAGACAAACATTAGGCATCCAGGATGTCAGACCTCAGCCCAATGCTACTGCCACGCAGAGGAACGCCCGCTCTTGCAGTGTCCCACGCAGATGCTTGCCCAACAGTGTAACGCCAGTGTTGAGCCTCACACCAGACTGCAGGGAACACTCCCTCTGGCAGCACCGAGCCACATGCTCAGACTACGCTGCTGCACATGTCCCGTTCACAAACGGCCATGCCGACAACGGTCTGTCGCCCAATGACAGTAGCAGCTGCACTAGCTTCAGCAGTCTAAGCAGTTTGGAGTCGCCGCCAATGCTGTTGCCGCGTTCGATCCCGGATGGTCGTAAAAGAGCGGTGGGAACCCTGCAGCGGGAGATGAACGCATTGTTTGCTCAGAAAATGGAAGAATTGCGCCATAAAAGTCCCATGTTTTTTGGCGGTAAGATGTGGTAGAACTGCAGCAGTACTGCAATAGTACTACAGTAGTAGAAGCAGTACCAGTATATTCCAGTGGTTGTTGTTTGCCTCAGTGTTTTCTGCAGGTTTTATATATTTACTTCTTTTATCACATTATTGATAATTTTTTCATAAAACTGATCAATAATGTAATGACGTCCAGCTGGGACGCAGATAGTTTACATTTTTTTAATTTTTTAATAAAAAAAAAAAATTAATTATTATTTTTTAATGTATCTTTTAATTTAATTATTAGTTTTTTAATATTTTGTTGTTACTATTTTATATTTTTAAAATTCACTAGAAAAAATGTAAATTCTTTTTCTATTTGTTTCTTATTTTCTTATTATTTTTAAACATATATATATATATATATATATATATATATATATATATATATATAAATGCATTTAATTATTTGTATTTTTTAATTGTTTTTATTTTTTTAGCATTAGGGTTTTAATTATTTTGCAAATGTAATTTTATTTTGACATTTTTTGTTTAATTATATTTATTTATTTATTATTTGTACATTTTTAATTGTTTTGTTGTTTTTAAACAACAAATATTTCATTTATTTTATTTTATTTATTTATTATTGGTAAAAGTACTCACATTCTGTACTACAGTAGAAGTACAACTACTGGTGTGAAAAATACAAGTACAAGTACTGATTCAACTGCTTTAATGAAGTAAAAGTAAAAAAGTACGACTTCTGAACTGCAGTAAAGTAAAAAGTAAAACTGTGTTGTATTGCCATGAATACAAAATTTAAAAATAAAATCTTTAACAGTGAGTTATTGTGTAAATGATGTGTTTGATCACATCAAAGTTACTGAGTTTAATGGATATGGACAAAAGAATTTAAGAAAAATATGGGGAAAAAAGTCTAAATTTAGATGAAACATCATTATGACAAAAAAGAGATCATATGTGAGATTAAAAAATAAAAAAAAAATATGACAGTACAAATATTTATATAAATGTAATGAGTATAAAGTACAGATATTTATATAAAAATTTAAAGAGTAATAGGTAAAACGTTTTGAGAAAAATATATACTCCAGTAAACTACAGATACCTAAAGAAACTACTTAAGTACAGTAATGAAGTACTTTTACTTAGTTACTTCCACCTGTGAGCATAGTTGTAGTGTAGTGGCTGCAGTAGACCCTCATGTCCCTCATGTTCTAATCCTTATCATGATAATAAATTAGGGTTCAATTGAAACTTTTGACTTGACTGGACTAGACTACACTAGACTAGACTGGACTGTACTAGGCTAGACTAGATTAGGCTGGGCTGGGCTGAACTAACATGAATAATGTGTTTATATTTTTTAGTTAATTATTAAATTGGTTTATGTGAAACTTTCCTCATGCTTTACAGATGACACCAGTGGTAAGTGTTAGTTAATTAGTTAGTGTTAATATAAATAACTATATAACTATGAATACTGTTAAGTGTTTAACCGAGAATGAATACAAGTAGATTTAGCTTCATGTATTCATGTGTGATGTTTCTCTAAATTAAGAGGCCTAGAAGTTAATGTACTATATATATATATATATATATATATATATATATATATATATATATACATATATATATATGTTGTTGTTGGCCACTGTTTGTCTCGGGAGACAATGGTTTTTACACCTATTTTGAGGTCAGCTTGTCAAGTGATCGTCACTGGCTGTGGCTGTAGAGGCCAATGCGAGATAGTTAGGTTTGATGACAGTTTGCACAGACAAACCCCTTTGTGGATAGAGTGATGGCTGAGTGCAGCCTTTGCACAGACAAACCCCTTTGTGGATAGAGTGATGGCTGAGTGCAGCCTTTGCTGGCGGCGGAGTCTCTTTTCACCAAGGAGCTACACTCTCTGCTTCTCGACTGGCTCAACCCCAGATTTGGGGTTGAGCAGGTGGAAAACAACCATCACAACCATGCCAAGGTTGCACGGTTTGATGCCTCATGATTTGAGGTCTTTTTTACATGCGTCTTTGAACTGCAGGGCTGGGCGTCCTGTTGTCCTCTTTCCAGCAGCAAGTTCGCTGTATAATTTGTCCTTAGGAATGCGGCCATCCTCCATCCTGCAGACATGGCCAAGCCATCGTAGTCAGCTCTGGGCTAGGATGGCGAAGAGGCTAGGCAGTCCAGCATATGATAGGACCCTCGAATTTGTGATGTGGTCTTCCCATTTGATACCAAGCAGTCTCCTCAGGTTTTGCAAATGGAAAGAGTTTAGTCTCTGCTCTTGGCGGGCGTAGAGGATCCAAGTCTCGGTGCCATAGAGTAAGGTGCTGAGGACACATGCTTGGTAGACAGACATCTTCGTGCGGAGCGTGAGCATGCTGTTCTCCCATATTAGCTTTGTAAGACGAGCCATGGCAGATGATGCTCTTCCTATCCTTGTGCTTATCTCTTTGTCCATGGGCAAGTTGCAACAGATTGTGGAGCCAAGGTAGGTGAAGCTGTCCACCACTTCCAGAGTGTGGTTGCCAATGGTGATTTCTGTTCAGATCACATATATATATATATATATATATATATATATATATATATATATATATATATACTCAACAAAAATATAGACGCAACACTTTTGTTTTTGCTCCCATTTTTCACGAGATGGACTTAAAGATCTAAAATTCATTCCAGATCCACAATATTACCATTTCTCTCAAACATTGTTCACAAATCTGTCTAAATGTGTGATAGTGAGCACTTGTGCTTTGCTGAGATAATCCATCCCACCTCACAGGTGTGCCACATCAAGATGCTGATCTGACATCATGATTAGTGCACAGGTGTACCTTATACTGCCCACAATAAAAGGCCACCCTGAAATGTGCAGTTTTGTCTCACAGCAATATGCCACATATGTCACAAGCATTGAGGGAGCGTGCAATTGTCATGGTGACACCAGGAATGTCAACCAGATCTGTTGCTCATGCATTGAATGTTCATTTCTAAGCTGTCTCCAAAGGCATTTCAGAGAATATGGCAGTACATCCAACCGGCCTCACAACTGCAGACCACGTGTTACCACACCAGCCCAGGACTTCCACATCCAGCAGGTTCACCTCCAAGATCGTCTGAGACCAGCCACTCAGACAGCTGCTGAAACAATTGGTTTGCATAACCAAACAATTTCTGCACAAACTGTCAGAAACCGTCTCAGGGAAGCTCAACTGCATGCTCTTCGTCCCCATCGGGGTCTTAACCTGACTCCAGATCGTCGCCGTAACAGACTTGAGTAGGCAAATGCTCACATTCGATGGCGTCTGGCACATTGGAGAGGTGTTCTCTTCATGGATGAATCTTGGTTTACATTGTTCAGGGCAGATGGCAGACAGCGTGTGTGGCGTCGTGTGGGTGAGCGCTTTGCTGATGTCAATGTTGTGGATGGAGCGGCCCATGGTGGTGGTGGGGTTATGGTATGGGCAGGCATCTGTTATGGACCAAGAACACAGGTGCATTTTATGGATGGCATTTTGAATGCACAGAGATACCGTGATGAGATCCTGAGGCCCATTGTTGTGCCATACATCCATGAACATCACCTCATGTTTCAGTAAGATAACGCACGGCCCCATGTTGCAAGGATCTGTACACAATTCTTGGAAGCTGAAAATGTCCCAGTTCTTGCATGGCCAGCATACTCACCGGACATGTCACCCATTGAGCATGTTTGGGATGTGCTTGACCGGCGTATTCGACAGCGTGTACCAGTTCCCACTAATATCCAGCAACTTGGCACAGCCATTGAAGAGGAGTGGACCAACATTCCACAGGACACAATTGACAATCTGATGAACTCTATGCAAAGAAGATGTGTTGCACTGCATGAGGCAAATGGTGGTCACACCAGATACTGACTGGTTCTGAGTCCCCAGACCCCCAATAAAGCAAAAAAACTGCACATTTCAGAGTGGCCTTTTATTGTGGGCAGTATAAGGTACACCTGTGCACTAATCGGCCATGGCTCAGTTGGGAGAGCGGGTAGTCCATTGACCGAAGGGTTGGCGGTTCGATTCCCGCTCTGTCCTAGTCAGTCCGTTATGTCCTTGGGCAAGACACTTTACCCTCCTTGCCTCCAGTGTCACTCACACTGGTGTATGAATAAGTATGAATGTTGGGTGGTGGTCAGAGGGGCCGTAGGCACGAAATGGCAGCCACACTTCTGTCAGTCCCCCCCAGGGCAACTGTGACTACATATGTAGTTTACCACCACCAGAGGGAGCATGTGAGAGTGAATGAATAATGGAACACTAATGTGAAGCGCTTTGGGTGCCTTGAAAAGCGCTATATAAATCTAATCCATTAATCCATTATTATTATTAATCATGATGTCAGATCAGCATCTTGATGTGGCACACCTGTGAGGTGGGATGGATTATCTCAGCAAAGCACAAGTGCTCACTATCACACATTTAGACAGATTTGTGAACAATGTTTGAGAGAAATGGTAATATTGTGTATCTGGAATGAATTTTAGATCTTTTGAGTCCATCTCATGAAAAATGGGAGCAAAAACAAAATTGTTGCGTTTATGTTTTTGTTGTTTTATACATCAAGATCTGGGACCCGGCAGCCCCCCCATAAGAGCTTATATGGACGACTTAACAGTGATAACCACATCTGTTCCTGGGTGAAGGTGGCTCCTTCAGGGGCTTGAGCATCCCTGGTCCTAGGAAAAGACAGAGTAGCTGATCAGTTCTGCTTCACTCTGGGAAGCACCAAAATCCCAACAGTAACAGAGAAACCTGTCAAGAGCCTGGGTAAAACCTTTGACACCTCCATGAAGGACGCTGCAACATTACAGCAGACCAAGAGCGACTTCTCATCCTGGCTCATAGCCATTGATAAATCTGGGCTGCCAGGAATATTCAAAGCCTGGATGAACAGCACGGAGTCCTTCCCAGGATACTCTGGCACCTGTTAGTGCACGAAGTACCAGTGACAACAGTAGAGGCACTAGAGAAGACCATCAGCCAGTTTCTTAGGAGATGGCTGGGGCTCCCTCGGTCATTGAGCAGCATTGCCTTGCATGGTCATTCTACCCAGCTTCCTAACAGAAGAGTTCAAAGTCACCCGCTCCAGAGAGGTGATGATGCACAGGGACTCCGCAGATGTCAAGGTGGCCTCGGCAGGGATCCAGGTTAGGACCGAGAGAAAGTGGCAGGCCCATGAAGCCGTAAGCAGAGCAGAACCCTGGTGGGAACCATGGCAACAGGGAAGGCAGGGCTTGGGAGCTTCCCCAAGCCATGCCACAACCTATCCAGGGGAAAGGAGAAACGCCAACTGGTTCAAGAGGAGATCCGTGCAGAGGTGGAAGAAGAACGGTTCTGGAGGATGGTCTGCATGTCCGTGCAGGGGGCATGGACGAAGTGGGAGCATGTTGAACCCCACAAGCTCACCTGGGAAGCTCTGGAGAGTTGAACCTCTGTGCATAAAGTTCCTCATACAATCGGTGTATGACATCCTCCCAAGCCCAGCTAACTTGCAGACCTGGGGCCTGGCAGATACTCTAGAGTGCAAGTTGTGTCAGAGGAGGGGCACTATGGAGCACATCCTGAGCTGCTGCCCAAAGGCATTAGGAGAGGGGCGGTATTGCTGCCACCACAACCAAGTGTTAAAAGCATTGGCGGATACCATCTGCACAGTGATATGGAACAGCAAGCCCCAGGTCACCCCGAAGCACTCAATAGCCTTCATTAGAGCAGGACAGAAGGCAAAATTCCAGCCCAACTTCCTTGGAAGTTGGGCTGGAAGCCACAGCTTGTAACTGTCAGCTCCAAATTGAAGTGGGAAAGCAGCTCAACTTCCCAGGCAACATACCTATCATTTCTCTCCGCCCAGACATGGTGATAACATCGGAGTCCACGAAGCAAGTGGTGCTACTGGAACTGACTGTCCCCTGGGAAGACAGGATGGATGAGCCAAACGAGAGAAAAGGGGCCAAATACTCTAAGCTCACCTCAGAATGCCGGAGTAATGGATGGAAAACCTACTGTGATCCGGTCAAGATCGGGTGCAGAGGACTTGGAGGACACTGACTCCAGTGTGTGCTCAAACTCCTTCGGGTTAGAGGAATGCAGGCAAGGAGAGCCACTAAGAACAACCTGGAGGCTGCAAAAAAGGCCTCCCGGTTGCTGTGGATTTGTAGGGGGGAACCGTGGTGCACCACTTGGACACAAGCTGGGGACTGATAACCCCCTGTTGGGTCATCCGAGCGAGGGTGTATGATGATTAAAGACCCAAAACACCCTATGACAGGTTCATATCTGATGACGTGTCGTATATATATATATATATATATATATATATATATATATATATATATATATATATATTTATTTATTTTAAAAAATTTTCCTCTCGCCCCACCTGGGCGGTGTCTCCTTCAGACTCGGGTCCTCTACCTCTACCAGAGGTCTGGGAGCCTGAGGGTTCTGCGCAGGATCTTAGCTGTTCCTAGCAATGCGCTCTTTTGGACACAGATATCTGATGTTGTTCCTGGTATCTGCTGGAGCCATTCTCCCAACTCGGGGGTCACTGCCCCTAGGGCTCCGATCACTACTGGTACCACTGTTGCCTTCACACTCCACATTTTCTCTAACTCCTCTTTCTACCCTTGGTATATCTCAAGCTTCTCATGTTCTTTCTTTCTAATGTTGCTATCACTGGGGACTGCTACATCCATCACCACCACTGTCTTCCATGTTTATCCACCACCACTATGTCAGGCTGATTGGCCATCACCATCTTGTCATTCTGGATCTGGAAGTCCCACAGGATCTTGGCCTGTTTGTTCTCTGTCACCTTTGGGGGGGCCTCCCATCTTGACCCTGGGACCTCCAGTCCATACTCTTTACAGATGTTCCTGTACAGTATGTCCGCTACCTGGTTATGCCTCTTCATGTATGCCTTGCCTGCCAGCATCTTACACCTGCTGTGATGTGCTGGACTGTCTCAGGGGCTTCTCTACATGGCCTACACCTGGGGTTTGTCTGGTGTGATAGACCCCGTCCTCTATTCCTCTGGTGTTCAGGGCTTGTTCTTCCGCAGCCATGAGTAGTGCCTCTGTGCTTTCCTTCGGTACAGTCTTTTCCAGCCACTGGTATGTCTTTTCCGTATCAGCCACTTCCTCAATTTGCTGTGCAAGGGTTTGTTCTTCCATGACAGCCCCTCTGGTTCCTGGTCTTTACTGGGCTTTTGTTGCCTGAGGCATTCACTTAGCAGTTGGTCATTGGGGGACATTTCCTTGATATATTCCTGGAGGTTTGCCGTTTCCTCCTGGACAGTAGTTCTGACACTTACAAGTCCTCGGTCCCCTTCCTTTCTCTTAGTGTACATTCTCAGTACACTGGACTTGGGGAGAAACCCTCCATGCATGGTAAGGAGCTTCCTTGTCTTGATATCAGTGGCTTGTATCTCTTCCAGTGTCCAGGATATTATCCCAGCTGGGTATCTGATTACTGGCAGGGCATATTTGTTAACAGTCTGGATCTTATTTTTGCCATTAAGCTGACTTTTCAGGACCTGCTGTAGGTATTTGGCTGTGGCTAACTTCCGAGCTGCCTCCTCATGATTACCATTTGCCTGTTGTATCCCGAGGTATTTGTAACTTTCCTGCACATCTACGATGTTCCCTTCAGGTCGGTGAAACCCTTCAGTTGTGATCACCTTTCTCTTCTAGATCTCATCCGCCCATATTTATCTAGTCCCAATGACATCCCAATGTCTTTGCTGTAGATCCAGGTGAGGTGAATTAGGGAATCAATGTCATGCTCATTCTTGGCATACAGCTTGATGTCATCCATGTAGAGGAGGTGGTTGATGGATGTTCCACTTTGGAAATGGTATCCACAGCCACTCTTTGAGATGATCTGGATGGGGGGATTTAGGCCTATGCAGAACAGCAGGGGGGACAGAGCATCTCCTTAGTAAATACCGCATCTGATGCTCACCTGTGCAATTGACTTTGAGGTGTCCTCCAGAGTTGTCTTCCACAGCCTCATTGACTTCTGGATGAACTCTCTTAGTGTCCTGTTGATGTTCCACAGGTTTAAGCATTCCAGTATCCATGTGTGTGACATTGAGTCATAGGCTTTCTTGTAGTCAATCCAGGCAGTGCACAGGTTGGTGTTCCTCGTCTTGCATTCTCGGGAAATTTCCTGGCCAGTTTCTTAAGCCAGTAGGTGTGAATCATGGTGCTGTCTAGCTCTTCATTTTGGACACTCTGGTTTGGATGTTTGCTCACTAGGTGGGTCTGTTCTCATCTTGTTCTTCTGCCTTTAAGAGTAGACCTTAGCTGGGTTGGTGGAGAACACCTGGTTTAGTCTCCTGGCCTCTACCTCTCTTTTGTATCTCTTTAGGCAGGAAGTGAGTGCTGTGAGCCTTTGCTTAGCAGTCTCCAGTGCCTCAGCTGTGGACAGTTTGTTATATTTCTTGGGCAGTTCTTTCCTCAGATTCACACCTCTGCCTAGTTCTGTTAGAAGACTGACTTCTCTCTGTGCTGCCATGATCTTTGCCTCTAGCCTGCTCCTCCTGGGTTAGGGTTACGACCATTAACCAAAGGGTTGGCGGTTTGATTCCCGCACTGTCCTAGTCAGTCTGTTGTGTCCTTGGGCAAGACACTTCACCCTCCTTGCCTCCAGTGTCACTCACACTGGTGTATGAATGAGTATGAATGTTCGGTGGTGATTAGAGTGGCTGTAGACGTGAAATGGCAGCCACGCCTCTGTCAGTCTGCCCCAGGGTAACTGTGACTACATATGTAGTTTACCACCACCAGAGGGAGCATGTGAGAGTCAATGAATATTGGAACACTAATGTGAAGCACTTTGGGTGCCTTGAAAAGCGCCATATAAATCTAATCCATTATTATTATTATTATTAAACTTCAATCTGATGGTAAGTTAATCAACTTTAGCTATGAAATGAAAGCTTTAGCTATGAAACTGCCAATACTGTTAATTGTGAATTTGTCATACACAAATGTTGCCTCCGGTGTTTTGCTAAAACAGCTGATTAGCATATAAGCTAATGTTCACAGACAGTAGAGCTGTATGTGTTCGTTGGATTGACAGGTCGCCTACAGCCACGGTTCTCAAACTGGGGTTTGAGAACCGTCCCCCTAGGGGGACGTGGCGCATGTCCAGGGGGTACCCGAAATTGTTCAGGTTTTTTTTTTTTTTTTTTTTTTTTTGCTGTTTTATTTTGAAATGCGGAAGTTTTGTTTTGTAGCGAGCGGGCGGAAGTAACAGCGCTGTTTGACGCCAGCTTGACTAAATTGAGACGGAGCGAGTCACAGGCTATTTTTAGCCACCCTGCAGCGAACATGGGTCGATAACCCTAACCCTAACCCATGGACCCTAACCCTAACCCTAACCCTCAAGAAGTGGTAAAGGAAATGACACTGAAAATGACAAAAACAAACGCCCTAACCCTAAAAAGAGAAAGTACATTGATAGTTATATTAGTTTATTATTTTAAAATTATTTTAAATTGTTGTTTCTGAAGTGCTCATTTATATTATAATACCAGAAAATGTCAGTGGTTTGCACAAAAGCACTATTAAAAAAGGTTATCATTGTTTCATAATAATCATTGTTGAAGTGGTTTTTTATCATTTTCAGTATCGCGAGGATGAGGGGGGACATGGAAAAATTTCACCCCTCCAAGGGGGACCTGGGCCAAAAAAGTTTGAGAACCCCTGGCCTACAGTGCTCTGTGTGTAGGGTTGTCAAACAACCTGTAAATACGGAATCGTCCCATATTAAAAACAAACTTACATCTGGTATTGAGCTGAGCTTTAAACGAGACAAAATTCTTATTTTGCCATTGATGATTATATAAAAAAACTGTGAATCTGATGGGATTTGCCATAGTGTCCCGTATTTTCCCCTCACAGAGTTGGCAGCCCTATCTGTGTGTGTGTGTGAGAGAGAGAGAGTACAATTTATTTTTATATATTAATGCATTATATGCAGATACTGATACTCCTCGGAGGCTGTCACATTGTCCATAGCTTTCCTGTCTATTGCAATGGAGGCCATGAAATATGTACAAATCTTTTCGTATGTTATGTTGGGCCACGTCATATTATCCTCCAGGTCTGCACCACATTCGGGTGGGGGATAATAACTCCTTCTCCAGACAAAGTACTAAAACTATGTTCCCAGGACATTATAGCTCACAAAAAGCTAACAATCGAAGTCTGTTCCGGCGGAAGTAACTTGCATATCTGGATGGTAACAGTGCCACCCAGGGTTTGTGGCGTAAACTTGTCTATCGAAGTGAAACAGGAGATGATAAAAAAAGGAGGCAATTATTTAGATAATTTATCTGATGATTTTGACATTTTATGGTGAAGTATAGTCAAAATGATGCTGCAAACATTGGTAGAGAAACAAGTGTGAATAACGATAAAAGAACAACAACAGGTGTAGATTTCTTTTTATCACAGATGAGTGAAGAATGTGAGAAAACGTCATCAATCTTTAAATTGTTTTTACAAAAGCGACAACAGTCATTCAGCTCCATAATCCACCATTTTGTTTAGTCATTCTGAACTTTCTCCAGACTCCTCCGTCCACTTTCCGGTGCTCTAACTACATCATCCTAAAGATTACGCTTATTGGTTGTAGTACCGTCCTATTGCATACAGAGCGATTTGAAAGACAACCCTTTATCCCCGCCTCCCCTGACTATGAAGCACCACTAGACCCATACATGGAATGAATAGAGATAGCTAGGCTACTAGGCTAGTATTTTAGTGTATTTTTGTGCATTTTGTGTCATTTTTAGTGCATTTTTCTGCATTTTAGTGTCATTTTGGGTGTTTTTTGTGTAGATTGGTGTATTTTTGTGCAGTTTAGTGTGATTTTTAGTGTAATTATTAGTGTATTTTAGTAGCTTAGTTGCGCTAGCCCATCCGAGCAGCAACAAATCTAATGTGCTACTGTAATAGTCTATTCATGCTTGATGCAACTTTTGAATACCACGAGGCCCATAAAATGGAATGGATAGGGATATCACTGCTAAGCTAGGCTAGAATGAACATTTATTGTGTATTAATCAGGAATAAAACCTCTGCTGTAAACAGGGTAACTGTCTTATATTTCCTGTTCAGATGCTTTTCTTTCCTGTAATGTCCTTTCCTACATTCTCCCACTTTTTTCCAGTTTTGCTGAATTCCTTTTTCCTCTGTCCTTTTTTTTCACGCTTTCTCTGTTCCTAGTGCAGAACTGATGGGATGACCGGAGCCAGGTAAACCTTTATGTACACTTAGAAACCTTTACATACACTTAGGAACCTTTACGTACACTTATAAACCTTTACATACACTTATAAACCTTTACATACACATAAACCTTTACATATATAAACCTTCATCACACTGTCTGTTTGTCTGATGACTGTCTGTCTGTCCAACTTCTGCTGCATCTGAACATTATGTCAGTCCTGTTTCCACTATCAGCATTTCTGGGACATTTTACAGGAAATTCTGTGGTATAAAGAGAAAAATGGGGGAAAAAAAGAAGGGCAAAAATGGATAAAAAAGGGCAATGAGCTAATTAGCATAGCTGCCTATTTAGGTAACCTAGCTCATTAGCATTAGCATATAACCATACATAGCCTAGCTCATTAGCATAATCAGGTAACCATATATAGCCTAGCTCATTAGCGCAACCAATTTCCGCATCTTGAATTGGACTGTTTAGCCACCAACGGGTGCATAACAAACATTGATAGACAATCTTACTTGACTTCGAGGGATACCAAATATATATATAATATAGCTCATTAGCATTAGCAGGTAACAGTCCTCAGGGAAAAATACAAAACTCTAGCTCATGTGCTGTGATTGGCTAGAGCCACTGGGGGCGGGGAGAGGCTCCCAGTCATAGCTGCCTTGGAGGGTTGGTTGTTGGTTCAAAACCCCAGTAAGCAGACATTGCATCTGAGAGAACTGGGCTAATTCATGACCCGGTCAAAGTACGTCCTGGTAGTTGTGATAATGTAAACAGACGTCTTCTGTCAGTTGTTTTCAAAGATCCACACATTAACTTTATTTTATTATATAAACATTTGTATCTGAAAATGATCTTCATCCATTAAAACACTGAGTTGGATCACCTGTTAAATATTTTGTAATAATAACTATATTAATACTGATAGAAAACATGTAAATATTTTTTTTTCTCTTCACAGATTGGTCCAGAATGCACAGGCCACACCCTCCCCTTCCATTTGCAGACCCCAGTACAAAACACTGCTCTGCGTCCACTACACAAAATAATTCCGCTTCACATTATTCTTCAGCCGCTCTCACAGCAATAATCGCTAATTCTCCATTGTTGTCCTCTACTAATGAGGCAGTAGACAACCCTGGCTCCTCCCATCTGGCTCCTCTCACAATCACAACACTCCTTCCAATCTCCTCTACTGAGCAAACTGTCCAAACACAGATCAGTAATCAGAGTTTGGTTAAAACTATTGTCCACATATCCATGAAGCATGCACCAAACCCCACGGAAACACAACCAACTGTGGCCGACAGAAAAAGGGTTTCAACAAACGCAGCATCAACACTCAGACTAGTACCTCCAGCTAGTCCTGAGTCTGGTGGAACACCTCAAAATCAGTCATTTCATGCCAAAGGGGCCATGTTTTGTAGTCTTCAGCCCAAAACACCGGTAAGAAGAACCAAAAGTGAAGGTTATGTTCCTGCTCCGGTGGCTTCAATTGGCCAAACCCAGTCAGCAGTACCACAGGTCTGCACAGATGCTACCATGAACGACCAGATTTGGACCAAACTGGAGCCTGGCAGCCATCGAGACAGCATGTCCTCCTCTTCCAGCATTTCCTCCAGCGACACGGTCATCAACTTGTCGCTACCAAACCTGGCGAGGAAGGGCCTGAACAGCCTACCATCAGCCGGCAGCACATGTGATGAGTCCTGGGACGGCTGCCGTCACTCGGCTTTAGTTCCCTGCAACACTGTGCGAGTCAACAAGAGCAAGTCCAACCCCAACCTTCCCCAAAGCCAGTGTCCCATACTACATGAGATTGAGCCTTGCCCCCTGCAGTCCCCTCACATCCCAATCAACAGGAGGCACACCTGGAGCCGCCTCTTCATGGAAGAGCTCAAACAGTCATCGGGCAGAAGTCAACCTTCTTCCTCAGCTACAACTTGCATGTCGAAAAGCCTAGGGGACTTAACATCTGATGACATCTCCTGTAACTTTGACAGTAAGTATCGCAGCATCAGCCGCAGTTTTATTATCAGACCACACAGAGACCAGATCCACAGGGGTGCCTTCCACAAAACCATGTCACCCTGCAACCTCACAGAGCAGCTCCGGAGGCTAACTGATGTGGAACCCCTCACCACTAGCGATTTTGCTTCTGAAAACCAAACTAAAGACTCTCAGGAGGAATATGTAGAGGAGACCCTAGTGCGAAGGACGTCCTCAAGGAGCCAAAGCCGTGTGCGCTACATCGCAAACAGAGCTAAGAAGGCGCAGGAAAGGCAAAGGCTCCAGGGATTGGTTCAAGGCAGAAGCACTAGCGTTAGCCTTGCTGCTAGTGTCAGCCTCACTGCTCGCATCAACAGTCCCATCGAAGAGCGGGGGAACCCTGAAGGGGCGTGTTGTGTGACCCGGAGCCCCTGTAACAGCCTAGACCTGCTGAGTCAGCTCCCCCCCTTGGGAAGCCCCTCCCACAGAAGCTCTTCCCAGTCGTCCACAGACTCTGAAAACACTGAGGTCTTTTTCATGTTCAAACTCTAAATGACTTAAACACAGCGAGACATTTGTTTGGGAACAAGTCTAGTTTTTCAGAAAAATTTGCATAAATATCTGACAGAAAAAGAATCACAACCAGATGACTTATAAATCCTCTAAACAAGTAAAATATAAACAATGGGTTCTGTTTTGTTTCACTGAACAAGATCCACTTTTGTAACTTTGAGGAGATTTTGTCCTGACACTGGGGAGCTATTGTTGAAAAGTAAAACTTCTACAACTGTCATTTGTTTGAAGCAAATGTTAAATAAGTGATCGAAAGTGATCTGAAGTTATCTAAAGTGATCTTTCCATCAGTGAACAGTAGCATTAGATCACATCTAAACCACAGGATTTGACTGATTTAATCCAACTGTAAATGTTCTGTGATTGTTTGACTCATTATATTAAAGTGTTTTAATACTAACAAACTCATTCATCTACAACAGGGGTCTCAAACATGTGGTCCGGAGCCAATTGTGGCCCACCAAACATTCTCATGTGGCCTCTGGGCCAAAGACAACAATGATATAAAGACTCATTCAATTAGTGTCACGCAAACATTTTAATAAACTCTAAGAGAAATATAAAATCTGAATTTATGAAATTTGACCCAAGTGACTGGTTTTGTTTTGGAGGGTAACAGAGGAGGGTTCTTCTCAGTATTTTTCTGTCTATAGATAATGATAACTTCACATTTTTGTCTTAGTTTCAGTGTAAAAGCTCTCATTACATGATGAAAACATGTTCATTTACAAACTATCCTGTAACAATAAAATGTGAAAAACCTTAACAACTGTGAACAACCTCAAATGTTTAAAGACAATGAGGTTTCTGTTTCTGTTAGAGTTTAGCGTCTTTGTAAAACTGATCCATAAAAAAACACATGTACTAATGACAAACTGAGGCAGAATTTTCTTAAAATTAACCAGATTTTACTCACAAAATGTCACAGTTTTCAGGTTATTCACATATAGTTGTTCATATATTTTGCATTTGGATACTTTATAAAACTAAGTATTTTCATAATTTAGGGAGTTTTTTTGCACTAAAACAAAGACAAATATTTATAGTTGTCATTTATTAGTTATTTTACTAGTTCGAACCATTGCAGATCGAAAAGGACTGAATGTGACCCCTGAAGAAAATGAGTTTGAGAGTCCTGATCTACAAGCAATATTTTTAAAATGGTAGCATGGTGTTATGTTGAAGATTATGTACAGCTGCAATCTTTTCACTGAGGCTTGTCTTATGTTTTTGTTGAAAATATAGAAATATTGACTCTTTATGGTGCATGATTACATGTCTTTAGTTTCTGTAGACATTTTTCATTTTGTTCAAACTGCCTGTATTAACTCATACTGTAATTAAAAATTAATAATGTAATAAAAACTGTCAAAGGAAAGAAATAAAACATTTATGGCCATGAACTAAAAAGAAATAACCTTGCTTTGAGTCTCTCCATTGACTTTGATTCATTTTAATATCACAGATATAGTTTACGAGTTCAAATCAATATTACAGAAACTTCTTTGTCTTAAGATTATTTTAAAGTTACAAATAGTTGAAGTTAAAGGCCCCGTCCCATTTCTCCCCCTTAAAACTTCCACTTGGTTTTAGGTTCCCTAAAAAGTAAATTCCACTCATCAAGGGGAAATAATTTCCCCTGAAAATGGGACACCACTCGCGAAGTGAACGTAACAAACGTGCTCACGTCACACGCTGACAAGTCTACCCCGCCAAATATGAAACCACCCCTCCGCGAGACTGACAGCAGCTGACTACTATTTACACGGAGGACAAATGGCGGTCCCAGCTGTGTTGCCTGTTGTGTTGGCTGTTTATTTACCTTCGGGATGCGCAGAGAAGAAATGCGGCAAACAGAAGACGCATTCGCCGTCTACTTTGCCTTTCAGTCTTGTCTCTGGTATGTTGATTTATTTAAATATTTTGATGTATTTTTCTTCAATAGTTGGCTATTTATAACATTAACGTTAGCATTACCGCTAGCTTGACAAGGTAACATTACCGGTCATAGCCTCTGTGCCACAATATACTTACAACGAAATTGCTCATCTCCAGTTCCTCCAGCTGCGGCCGCCATTTTTGTTGTCAGAAATCAGTCGGCTCGCTGAGCTCGCAGTGCATCATGGGTAATTTCATCTTCCCCTCAAAACGAAGTCCGCAACCAACCTCACTACATTTTGAGGGTTGATTTTAAGGGCAAAATTGCACTCCCACTTGCTTCCCTTTGGATAATGGGACACCCTACCCCTACACATGAACGCGCAAAATCTAGGGTTAGGGGAAATTTTAGGGTTAGGGGGAGAAATGGGACAGGGCCAAAGTCTTTTGTCTGATGTCAGGACAGTCAGTGTTGAGTGACTGGAACATTCACACCACTGGCCTGATACTCCTTGATCCTAACATCAACCCCCTCTGTTTGGGAATTTTCATTTTCCTGTTCCTGGTGAAACCCTTCCTTGGATAGTTTCTGTTCCATCTTGACCAGTTAGATTATTGCATTTCTATGTCATGCTGTAACAGCCCCCCCCCCCCCACTGTATCTCTATATGCAAACTGCTCAGCTCTGACCTGTGACTGTTAAGGACTCAGACCATAAATGGACTCAGATGCAAGACTCTGAGGCAGGAATATATTTTAAGTACAATTTATTTCTACAAAATGTTAGAGGATATTTTGAATAGTGTGCTGTTTAATGTCCCGATGGTAATGGCTGCAAACAGCAACTTGGAAGCAGGGTAGAACACAGGTCAATAAGTAGGCAACAGGTCAAAACCAGAAATCCAGCAGAAAATTCAAAAAGACTTTACCAGTAAACATGCGTGGGTCAAACCAGAGGTCCAGTACACTAAATGGGTCCCACAGGTGCAAGGCAAATGCAGGATCAGAGGAAGGCACAAGGTCCGGTAACATGAGCAGATATCCAGCAACAAAACCAAAGGGAACAGACAAAACCACAACCAGTCACACACAGCAGTATCCAAGTTAGGGAAGAAATCGCTCATTCAATGCATGGAAGCAACTTGCATTATCATCTTAGATGGTATAATAACTCATAATATAATAAAAGCTGTAAACAATACTTTATACTGTGAGAAAAGTTTCCATTGCTGTAAGGTCAAAGGTTAACTGTGGTTAAAGAGAGAATTCAGTATTTTTCAGATGATTGTGTTTGTCATCAGTGTCTTTTCTCTTGTGCACCCACAGTGACTCATTTTTGGAGCAAATTGTAATTTCATGAGAAGTTTCAACCTTGTCACCTGCGGCATGGGATCTACTTTTGTGGATCTAGTTCAAAGGTCAAGGTCCATAAAAATATAATAAATTGGTCAGTGTCCAGTACTTGAACAGTTTTAATGTGATTGATTTCAAAGTTCTTGGGTGTGTACAAGGAGACAGACATCAGGAAGAAACGGACAGAATTTCAGCCGATTTGTTCAAATAACGCCCAATGCATGGCATTTATTTGTTTGTTTGTTAGCAACATAACTTAAATAGTCATAGACTGATTTTGTGTATTAATTTTAGGAAATGTTGATTTAGGAACAAGGAACAAATTAAGACTGCAAGCAGTCTCAAAGGCCTTCGCCATCCCTCTCAACCGCCTCCCCACGCGACGCCCGAGTCAAATTTGAGCCAAATCTGTGTGTGTATGCCTGATCTACAGCCATTTGAGTAAAGGTAATGCTGTAGGGGGCGCTATAGAGCAAAATCACAATTTCTATTGATAAACTGGTGTAGGACCGAGCAATAGACGTCTGAGTCCATTTTCAGCCAAATCGGTGTTTGTATGTCCGATCTACTGCCATTTTACTAACAGTGTATTTGGTGAATCTGTAGGGGGCGCTATAGTGCGAAATAACAATTTCATATGACAAACAAGTGTACACTGGAGAGACAGACATCGGCGTCAAATTTCAGCCAAATTAGTGTTCGTATGTCCGAACTACAGCCATGATGAATATGTGTACTGATTTTCACAGCTCTAACTTCACTAGGGCGTGATCTGGCATAATCCAAACTATTTCACCTTTTCTAGGGGCAGCCATTGTAGTAAAATCACATTTCTAGGGGGCGCTACAGTACAAAATGAGAATGTCTTGAGCTAAATGGATGTAGACCTGGGAGATAGACATCTGTGTCAAATTTCAGCCAAATTGGTCTTCGTATGTCCGAGCTGAAACAATTTATGTAGTGGTAATTTTTCCTGAAATCTTTGCAAACTTTGCGACAGCGTAGCACAAAAACGATGCAACTTTTCCAAATAAATTGGATAACTTTAGAAGTCCCACTTGTCTAGATCGTGTTCACCGATTTTGAGCTTATTTGGCCCAATGGCCAAGGAGGAGATAGAAAAATTCCAATGACAGCGAAAATGACGACTCAGAATTTTTAAAATTTCAATCCAAGATGGCGGACTTCCGAACATGTGTACCAATTTTCGTAGTTCTAACTTCACTAGGGCGTGATCTGATGTAATAAAAACTATTTCACCTTTTCTAGGTGCTGCTGTAGACACATTTCTTGACCGACTTTTACGAAACCTATAAATACTTGCAACATTTCACACTTCTGAGGTGTGTGCAAAATTTGGGGAGTTTTCGTGCATGTTCAGGGGGTCAAATTAGAGCTCAAAGGGCTGACGAAAGAAAAATAAATAATAATTAAAACTGCAAGCAGTCTCAAAGGCCTTCGCCCTCCCTCGCGACCGCCTCCCCTGGTGACCACTTCCCCAGGCGATGTCTGAGTCAAATTTCAGCCAAATCGGTGATTGCGTGCCCGATCTACAGTCATCTTAGTAATGGCGATTTTGTAGGGATTTTGTAGATGTCTATCGAGAGATAGACATCTGTGTCAAATTTCAGCCAAATTTGTGTTTGTATGTCCGATCTACTGCCATTTTACTAACAGTGTATTTGCTGAATCTATAGGGGGCGCTATAGTGCGAGATAAAATTTTCGTATCACAAACTGGTGTAGACAGACATCGGAGTCATTTTTCAGCCAAATTGATGTTTGTATGTCCGAACTACAGCCATTTTAATAAAAGTACATTTCTAGGGGGCACTATAGTACAAAATCAGAATATCTTTAGCTAAATGGATGTAGACCTGGGAGATAGACGTCTGAGTCAAATTTCAGCCAAATCGGTGTTAGGGTTAGAGTTAGGGTTTGGGTATAGGGATAAAAACTACCGGTTAGACCCACTCTAACGATTTTTAAGGGGCTTTGGCTCCGAAACCGTAAATCATATCATAATGGGACCAAGTCCTACCACCCCATATAATGGGTCAGGCTTTCCAATGACGTATGGCTTGTCGGACTCTGCCCCCCAGAAGTGGTAAAAATCCCGGATGTAAACTTTAAAATGGCCATATCTCCGGAACGGAAGGTCGTAGAGAGATGATTCCACTTCAGGGCTGTTCGGAATGGGTGAATTATGTTAGACGGAGAGTGGTTTGAAGTCACTCCGACCCTTCGTCCCGGAGATAATCGCGAAAAACCGCTTCCCTATAGGAATGAATGGGAAAACGAAAAAATCTTCAAAGTGCCAAGCCACTTTTCCAAAAACAATCCCAGGTAACATTGTTAGGAGCACGTTTCAGACCATTTGGAGTCGTTTGAGATAGGTTTAGGGTTAGGTTTAGGGTTAGGGTTAGGGGATTAAGTGGGTTATTTTGGGGGAATGAACCCCTTCCGTAACCCTGTGCACTCGCTCTCCCATCTAACACGCGTGCATGTGGCTGACCTCGGCCCGCAGCACCCTGCGCAGACCCGTAACGAACGGACCCATTCCATCGTCCCCTCTGGACCACGGTCCACTCGTTCTCACCCATGTTTTATGTTTTATGTTGTGTGTAAATGTTTTCGTGATGTGTTGTTGAATGTTGTGTTATTTATTAATGTAAACGCGTGCGTTTATAAGTACACACGGAGAGCCGCGGCTTCTGTGTGTAATCGTAATTTATTTATTTATTATATTTAAAGAAAATAATATAAATTAAATAAACCTGAAATTCAGGTATGCGCTGCTCAGCGTTTAAAATAAACTTAGGGAGGTTGCCCGTTCAAATATATTAAAATAAAATCTCAAAAAAGAAAACGAAAGTAAATTAGATTAGATTGGCAACTTTTCAAGTCAAAAGACTCTTCTTCAGGCCAAAGAAAATAAAAATTAATAAAATAAACCAATAGAATTAATAAATAAAAGTGTCCGACCCCAAAACCGTCGGTAAATTATCCCAAAGTAAAAGTTTTTTCCCGAACGATTGCTGTAAAGCTGCTGAATCCCGGATTCGCTCCGCTCCGCTGAAAGGCTCGAGTCAGAGTGAGCGCTGTGGACCAGCAGTTTCCCTTTAAGCAAGGGGCGTGGTTAATGTGGCTCCCCTCCTCGGTAAACTGAACAGAACTTGTAACTCAATTTCTTGGTTTCCTTTCCCTTGTTTCTTACAGGGGGCGAGCTAAATGAGTTAAAATAGTTTTTTTTACTCAGTTTTTTTTTTTTACCACAAAATTTTATTTTATTAAACTTTTACCCCTTTTTTTTATTTTTTATTTTTTTTAAATAAATATATAAATAATTAAAGAATATTAAAGAACCTGCTGAACTTTTGAAACCAAGGTCCCGTAAGGTTAGGGGGTTAGGGCTAGGGGTTAAGGTCCCTTAGGGTTAGGGTTAGGAATAAGAGAAAGGGAACTAGGACCTAGGCCTTAGGGTTAGGGGGTTAGGGTTAGGTTTGGGTAAATGTTAGACTTAAGAAATGTGCCAGTTGGGCCTTAATGGCACTGGCCTACAGCTCCGGGATCTCCCTCTAAAAAAGAAAAGGAAAAAGAAAAAAGAAAATCTCCTCCCGTTTCATTTAACGTTGTGTGAATGGGGGATCTGTTTGTTCCCCACGATGTTATGTTAAGGAGTCAGCGGGAGGGCTCGGTCCCCGTCGGGATCCCGGGCCCCGGGGGATCTAACGTCCCCGTTCGGGGGAATGTGGAGCAATTATGTGGGATGGGAAGACCACTTATCCAGGATCAGCAAAAACTTGTGGGCGGGTCCTCCCCAGCGCAGCGCCGTTGTAGCAGGATGAGACGTGAAGATGGGTGCACGGGATCTGGTTTTGATAAAAGCCAATTTAGATAAATAAATAGTTATAAAAACATATATCAAGCTGTCTATCTGTGTATTGATTAAGCATTCGTTAATTGAGGCTCATAATTCTTTGTGTGTGGTGTCAGTGTGTGGTGGATGTATAACTAAAACTAAGAAAGGGGGGGAGGAGGAAAAGAGGGGGGGGGGCAGAAAGAGAAATAAACAACATGCGTAAGGGGCAGAAAAAATAATTAAACCAGGCAAAAATTCACACTGCTTTGTCAAAACCATGCAAATTTAAGAGAATTATAATAGAACACTTAAAAGACAGCAAGCATAAATAACATATAAAAAACATATAAAAATATCTATATATAAAAACAAGACATAGAAGGAACCAACAGTAAGAAGAGAAACAAAAAAAGGGAGAGACGAAAGGGAAGAGCAGAGAAAACAAGAAAAGAAGATCAGACTTAGGGAGAAAGAGTATATGGGACAGGTTTGTCATATGTCTCCCTTTGAATTGGAAACCCAATAGTTTATCTGTAACATTTACAAAGTAATATTTATTGTGAAGTTAGGTTAGACCCAATTGTAATTATTATGTATATCTATATATGCCTACATATACACAAAAAAACCAAAACATGGATAAATAGATAAATAAATAGATTAAATAAATAAATAAAGAGACCTAACCTAACCCAGCCCTCTCATTTGTTGGTCAGAAGCATGCGCTGCGCTGGGGAGGACCATCAACAGGAAGTCAGTAAAGCAAAAAAGCATCATTTATGTAGGAATTGAATTTATTTTAGTAATTTATTGTCCTGATGGTAAGGTTTTCTTCTTGGCACGTGGATCTCCTCCGGAGGGAGAACAATGCGTGGGGGCCAGGGCTGCATCCTCTGGTACCGGAGGGGAGAAAGGAGTATGTTAGATCCCCGCGGTTCAGTTGTCCTCAGCCAGTCCACCCAATGACCCCCCGTCCTCTCTCCGTCTCCTGGGTCAGGGTTAGGGTTGGGGGTTAGGGTTAGGAGAGAAGGTTAGGGTTAGGGTTGGGTTAGGGTAGGGTTAGACTAGGGGTCAATTAGACCTTTATAGCACTGGCCTACTGTACGAGCCCCTCCGTCCCTCTCCTTTAACAAAAAGTTTTTTGTTTTAAATTTGTTTTAAACAATATGTTTTATTATTTGTCTGTTGTATTGTTTTTGGGGTCCCGGAGAAGAGTCCATTATGTGTTACCTAGGCACCAGGGGAGGCAACGAGGGGTGGGTGTGAGGTGCAATGGTGAATCAAGTGTGGGTCGTTATTTATTAAGGGATATTGATGGAGGATACAGGTGAAATTAGATTTATGATGAACTAAATGGTATATAATATAACTAATGCAAATATTATCATAGTTAAATATATAGGTGTATAACAGAGTGTTGATGTTCAACCTAGTAGTATTCATAAGGCAGGGCAATGAAACGGAAGAATTGATAAATAATGCAATATAATGACATAAAATAACACAATAATGGCATGCAAAGAAAAACAGGCAAGATGGCAGCATGCATAAGGCCATCGGAACCAGAAGCACAAAACACTTGGAAACATACAAAAGTACAACAACGTAAACAAGCACATACAAAATTATTAATAATAATGATAATAATAATAATATAAATACATTACAATGATCCACACAGTCATAATATTGACAATATTGGTGATAGTGTTAATGATAGTGATGATAATATTAAAATAATCATAATAATAATAATAAAAATTAAAGCTAATAATAAATAAATATATTTCATAATAATATATTAATATTATTAATGATAAAGATAATACAGACCATAGTCATAACAATATCCCTAATAACAATAACAAACAATGATAATAACAATAGTAGTATAAGAATAATAATAGTAGTAATAATAAAATTGATAATAATAATAATAATAATAATAATAATAGTGACATTATTAATTGATAGTGATCCCAAATAAAGGAAAAAGAGGTGGGGGGGGGGCTCTGCTAAAACTGCCCCGGTGCCCAAGTAACAACAGAGAAGGAGATTTGAGAGGTGAGAGGCTGGTTGCAAGGGGATGAAATTTATTTTAGGGAGTGGTCTTCTATTCGGTCTCGGGGGTCGCCGCGAACATCAAGGCCCCCTCTGGGGCCGTCCCGGGCTCTCCGGAGCCAGGGGGAAGGTCATTGAGTCCCCCCGGTGTTGTTGTCCCCAGTCTTTCTATCCACTGCCTCTCCGCTTGTCTCCTCTGTCCCACGGTCCAGCTGTTATGTGCCTCCAGTCCCGTGATGATAAGGTGATCTGGAGAGTGCTGCTGATAGTGTGTGACCAGGAGTGTTGTGCGTTGTGCCCGTCCTATGCTGTAAAGGTGCTATTTAAGTCTAGTGAGTAGAGTGTGCCTGGTCTCCCCTATGTAGTGCTTATTACAGATGGTGCAAGTGATGATATAAACAATATTACTGTGCTGGAGTGAGTAGTAACCAAATGGTGGGTGGAAGGAGCGGCTGTAGGGGTTATAGATGAACTTTCTGTGCCTGTACATCCTCTCCTCCGTGACAGTGGTGTTGGGGTTGTGGGGGGTGAATGCCGATTTAACTAAAAGCTGTTGCAGATTGGGGTTTCTTTTGTGGGCGGAAATGAGTCTGGTGTGTTGAGTAGCCGGGTTATGTCATTGATTTGTGAGGAAATGTCTTTTTATTGTTAATTGAAGTTGCGTAGTGCGATGAGAAAATGTGGAGACCAGTGGGAGGAGGTGGGTTGTGGGTGCAGGGCTAGAGTTAGGGTTAGGAATAGAATGAGAGTCATGGTGAAATTTAGGGTTAGGGTTAGAATTAGGATTAGAGTTAGAAATAGGGCTAGAGCTAAAGTTAGAGTTAGAGTTGAAGGGGTTAGGGTTAGAATTGAGGTAAGGGTTAGAGTTAGAAGTAGAACCAGGGTTAGGGGGGTTAAGATTAGGATTAGGATTGAGGTTAGGTTTAGGGTTAGTGTTAGCGTTAAAGTTCAGGTTAGGGTTAGAATTAAGGTTAAGGTTAGGGTTAGAATAAAGGTTAGGGTTAGGGTTAGAATTGAGGTTGAGGTTAAGATTAGAGTTAGGGTCAGGATTAGAGTTAGAATAGAGCACAGAGTTAGAGTCAGAGGTGGGGGTTGTGACTGTGCTGTTGTGAATTGGGTGAGTGGGAGCGAGACTGGCCAATGTGCTATTTTTAATTGTTCTGAGGAATCTTTTGCTGTAACGTCTATGTCTAAGATGGTGGAAAAGGATGCTGATGGAGTTTTGTAAATCTGTGTGTAGGGATGAGATGCGGTGAAATCTGATAATTTGTGATTTTATTATTCCCTTGAAGATGTGTTTTGGGTGGTAACTGGATTTATGTAATAATGCCTGTGTATCTGTTGGTTTGAAGAAAACTTTAGTGAGTAATATTTTATTGTTGTTATGTGTATTATGGAAAAAAACTGTAGTGTCTAGAAAATTAACCTGTTGTATGTCTATTGTATGTGTGATTTTTATTGTTATATGATGGTTATTGAGTGTGTCTATAAACTGATGGAATTGAGAGATAGTGTGGGGCCAAATACCTATAATGTCGTCTAGAAAGCGGAGGTATAGTGATGGGCGCAGAGGGCATTTGGCCAGGGATTCTCGCTCCCACTCGCCCATGTAAATATTGGCGTAGGACGGTGCGTATCTTTGGCCCATGGCTGTTCCGCTGACCTGTAGATAGTTTTGATTGTTGAATAAAAAGTCATTATTTGTTAAACAGATTGTGAGTAATTGTAAGAGTTCTTTATCTGGTCTATTTGGATCTGGGTATCTTTCCATAAGGGTTTGTACTGCTTGGAGTTCTAGTTTGGTGTCGATGTTTGTGTAAAGGCTAGTGTTGTCTATTGTAAATAAATAAACGTGAAGCGGAACAGCCATGGGCCTAATAGTCTCGAGGAAGTGGTAAGTGTCTTTGATAAAACTGGGGTGTCTCCTGGAGAGGGGGTTAAGAAAATGATCTATATGTTGTGTGATGTTGTATGAGGCACTGTTGCAGTCTGAAACGATCGGTCTAACGGGGGGAACTTCGTAGGGGACAGTCCATGTTGTGGGGTGTTTGTGTATTTTAGGTAGAAGATAAAACTGTCTGGGGCGGGGTTGGTCTGGTCAGGATAAAAAGTGCAATTGTTTCATGTTGATATAGTTTTTATTTTTTAGTGTTTGCAGTATAGACCGGATTTGTGTTTGGGTATTGTTTTGGATGGAATCTGGAATGGGTTGATAGTGTGCTGTGTTGGATAATTGGCGATTTGCTTCTATTAAGTATTGGTGTCTGTCCATTATGACGGTTTTAGAGCCTTTGTCTGCAGGTTGATGATGATGTTGATGATGTTGGGGTTGTGGATGAGTTGCTGGAGGGCCCTGCGTTCCTGGACGGATAGATTATCCGGTATGTCTTGAGTTAACCTGAAGGAACGCAGGGCCCTTTTACTCTGTGAAATAAAGTGTTTGGTGGGTGTTGTAAGTGAATTTATTGTTGGTTCCCAAGTGGATGGGTATGTGAAAGGTGCACGGATGAAATCAGAGTGGGGGTGAAAGTGGTCCAGTATTTTAATGCGGCGGTGGAATTTATGGAAGTCCCCCTGAAGTTCCCCCCAGTCAAATTTTGTGGGGCGTGGGATGAATGATAACCCCCTCTCCAGGAGAGACGGGCCCGCTGGGCCGGGGACAGGGAGAAGAGTCTAGAGAGATTGAGGACACTCGAGGTCGAGTCCTCCGAGTCCGGGTTATGGTTTTGGTCTGGGTCAGGTTGAATGCTGTCTGGGGGGGCCGGGTTAGGGTTCACTGGGTTTTTAAATAAGGAGTCTACACCAGTGTTGGAGAATGTGGGTGGCTGTGTTAGCTGTCCAGTGGATGTGATCTGGTTCTGTATGGAATAGGTCCTGCGGTAGTCCGGCCAGGAACGGAAAGTGGGTCATGATTGTGTTGTTAATGACAGTAAGGTTACTTTTTTGGGTCTGTGTTAGTGCTGGGGAAAAGTTAATGATGGGGAAGTAAATATCTGCATTAGGGAATGTTTCTTTTGCTGTCCTGTAAAGTGCTTTTAACTGTTTGACTGAAGTCTGTTTGGGGTCCTGGTCCTTGTTATTCAATCCGATTGATAAAATCAACATTTTGGTTGTGGGGGAGGTGGGTGTTTTCTGACAGATCTTTAGGAAGTGATATAAATTTGCACCCAGATAACTGTCTAACTGGATATGGTTATTGGTGTGAGGGCAGATTCTATTGATGTTGGAATCTCCCAGCACTAACACAGACCTCCTAGGTTTAAAGTGCCAGTCCTGCAGTTTGCGGTGCGGTCTGGCCAGATGATACGTGGGTTTTATGGTAATATTGGATTTGGGTGGGTGATTAAAAAATGAGGGGTCTTGTGGGTTCGGGTCAGGGGCTCTCAGGGCTCCGGAGGCCGGATCAGAGCAGTCGCTGGGCTTGGCCCCCCGTTGAGGTTGAGTAGAGGGTTCAGAATGGGTTTTCAATGCGGCCATATTGGCCCTTGGGTTCCCAATCATCATGCTGTTGTTACCCTCACTCTGTTTTATTTTTTCATGGGGGGTCTGCCCTGCCGTCCTGCTCGTCCGGCCACCCGAGCCCTCTGTGGGAGGTGGAGAAAGGGGAGATATTTGGGCCTGGGTTATTGTAGCAACATTGGAATTTCTAAGTGTTCTATTGTTAGGGTGGTCTATGTGTTGTATTGATATAATGTTATTTACCTGGGGCGGGGGGTGGATCTGAACGCCCACTTTCCGTTCCTTGGCTGAATGCTTGAGTTGTGTCTGAGCGAGTGAAGCTGGTGGGGGCGTGGCTGAGTGGTTCATGTTGTGCTGGAATGAAGTAGACTGAGGTTTAATGGGTCCAGTACGGGTCGTGGTTTGGTTGTGGTTCGTGTGTGTGTCTGTCTGTGTCCCCAATCTCTCCGTGCTGGGAGAGGCAGTCTCTGTAGACCTGGGGACCAGGGGGACTAATGGCTCCGGAGTACCGGGAACAGGGTCCAGGTTTTCCCCAACCGGGGTCCGCTGGACCCGGTCCACCGGCGCTAAACGGGACGAGGGGGCGGGGCCGCCCCCGCCGGATCGCTCTGGTGGAGAGTTAGGTGGGAGGCTGGAAGCCGTCAAACTGTGTGATTTTATGGAGGTAGTGGAAGAGTGTGGGTCCAGTGGCCGGGGAACGAGGGGCGGGCTGACTCCGTGCGGACAGAGTCCCGTGCGTCACCGTCTCAGCCAGAGTGCTCCGCGGACCGAGGTAAAGGGACAGCTTATAAGGAGCTGCTGCCTTGGGAATGGGGGGATAGGTCTCATCCCTCTCCCGCCGGGTGTGTATGGTGTCTGTTGTGGCCGGGGTGGAGGGGATAATCGGGGGTGCTGAGACAGGTGAACCGGCTGAGGTGGGGCTATGTGTGGTGCATGCTAGTGTCTGTTTAACTGTGTGTATGGTGTGATTGGTTAGTTTGTTTCTGTATCTTTTACCGGCCCAGCCTATGGCTATTTGCAGGGCCAGGGGGTCCGGGTTCAAGGCTCGAATAGCCTTTAATGTTACTGTTGTGCTTGTTATATAGTGTGTGTGTAGTATGTCCAAAACGTTATTTAGCCAATGTTCTGTATTAGTTGTAAGTTTGCCCGGTTTAGGGGCTGCCGGTTTAATAAATGTCAGCCGGTTCACCTGTCTCTGCATGCCTGCGGGGGGGGGGGGGTTTATTGGAAATGCATGATTCTAACAGCTGTCGGTGATGTGTGATCTGTATGAGGCGAAAATAAAGTTTGCTAATGTGTCTGGTTTCTGCTGAAGGTGGTCCGGTGAGAGAAGTTGTATTCCTATGTGGTTCAGTATTCTGAGTGAAGGTGTATGGCTGTGTATGCGTTCTATGTGTGCCCTTACCCCTGTATGTCACTCCCGTCCTATGTGAGAGGTGTGTGTGTGATTGCAGTGTGTAATTATGTGTGTGTGTGTGTGTGTCATCTTGTGTGTGCACAATGCGCAGGGTGCCCAATCCTAGTCCCGTGGTCCCCCGGCTCGAACTGGTCCCTGTAAAAAAGGGTTAGGGTTAGGGTTAGGGATATTATTTCCCTATCCTGTTTTAATTGTCTTAATGCTTCCATCTCAAATTTAGCCAAATTGTGTTTCTCTTTAAATTGTCAAAAATTATTTTTCATGTGGTTTAAGTCCTGGTCTATTAATGTTCCCACCTCCGGGGGGAGTTTGTCCCAGGGGGGTGTCCATTTAGAGGGAAAAACAAAATTATTTTGTATCTCTTTTTCCTGGTCTTCAAAAAAAATTGCCAATTTTATCTTTCTGTGATATGTTTTTAAATCCTTAATAGCTTCCTCCTGAATCCATTGTCCTCATGTACAGTTGGGTATAAATGTTAGGCCTCTATTTAATAATGACCTTTGTGCTGTTGTTAGTTTCTTGGTTTTGCTCAATACCAGTATATTGTCTTTTTGTAGATTTTGGACAAATTCTTCATGCATAGACTGAGATGTCCAATCTACTCGGGGGCCCCTCTCTTTTGTCAAGTTTAGAGGGGTTACTGGTTTAAATGGTGTATAATGTTAGTCATGATGCTATGTGCTGTTGCCTCAGTCCATTTTGTGTGGTCGTCTTCTGTGTTAAACTGTTCTGTTTGTGGTATGTATGTGATATTCTGTTTTATATATGTGTTTACATCCCCTAATAGCTTTTTGGCTTCCTCTGGAAGGGCATCATCAAATTGGATAAGTGGCACTACAATTCTGGCCCGAGGGCATCTCTCTTTTGCCATCTTAACCGCTGCCTGGAGCTGCTTCACAGCTGTCACTGAAGATTTTTGGGTATGGTGGTAAATACCAAAAGCCAATACTAATGTCTCCACTTCTGTTTTTATTTGTGCCTTCTCCAACAGCCCCTTAGCATGGTGGAATGTCGCTTCTGGGTAGTTGTCTATCTGAAGGTCTGTCTCCCTAAATGTTTTAATTATGCCCACATTTGTGCCCCCTATAATAAAAATTTTTTGTTGCATAATTAGGTTCCATTCTGATACCTTTCTATATGTCGGGCCATGTTGTGTCACCATTCCCTCCATTTGTTCCAGGGTTAGGGTTAGGGTTAGGTTAGGAGAAGGAGTTCTGACACCCCGAAGTGCCCTGGTGCCCGTGCACGTTCTGACACCCCTTCTTATTTCAGAACTATATATCCCCTTTTTTTTTATTTATTTATTTTTTTTTAAAACATAAAAAGGATTAAAAGTTTAAAAGAAAGTAGAAAGCAATAAAAACAATGAAAAAAATAAGGCAATAAACAATAAAAAAAAGGATAAAAAGTAATAAAATAATGCAATAAAATAACACACTAAAACAATAAAATAAAATACTCTCCCGAGGGTCAGGGTCAGGTGCCCCACTCAGGTGTATGATCCAGATAGGTGACATGGTTTCAGCAGGATTCTAAAATGGTCTTTAAGAGGAGGTATTCAGCGAGGTATTAAAAGAGGGTTGCTTTAAAAAGAGAATGACAAAACAAAGTCCTGTAAAACAACAGATATACATATAAAATAATAAAATTATTTATATCTCTTATGGTATAAAAATAAAAGGTAGGACCATTAAAATTGTCCCAAAGTGCAAATAAAAGAAGTGCTACATGCAGTGAACACACAAGAGAACCACATAAAAACAAAGGATAAAAAGGACAAGCTTTAAAACCTTAAAATCATGTATAAATAAAATTCATAAGAGAGAATATAAATAAGTAAATAAATAAATAAATACATACATGAGTAAGTACAATTCATATAATAATTTGATGAATAACCAGAAGAGTTTATCATCCCTTTCCTGAAACTGATGCCCTCTCTCCTCTCTCCTCCTTCAGGGTTGTATGGTCCTGCCGGTGTCATGGCTCGGGTCCGCCAGAAGATGGAGGCAGAGGGTGGATGGTCGGTCACCCCAGCTTCTCATTCAAGCCGCCGGGGTGACACGTACCCAATTTCATAATCCATCTTCTCTCCACCCTCCGCCTCTCACGCTGTGTCCAATGTTCCCTGGTGCATATGCCGAATATTTTAAAATTGTCCATGCCATGTAAATTAAAATGTTTATATAAAACCGTGTCCCTGTCTTGTTTCTGGATGTGGTGGAGGTGCTGCTTCATTCTCGCCCTCAGAGGGTGCAGCACCTCCCACACTTGATTCCGTATACCACGTTCTTTGTGTTTAAATTCAAGTCTTGAGTGGTTGGAGCACCTGACCCTGTTATATTGTTTACAATAAAATGGGTTTTCAAATAATATTTGTTATCATTTTGCTTTGCGTTTCCCACCCGAGCCAAACTGGAGCGCACTAAAAGGTCCTTCAGGTTCTTGTTTCTCCTGTATGCGGAGATTATTTTGAAATCCCTGAGGTTTTCTTCCTTTAATTTCATTTCCTGAAAGTGCGCTTTTATTTTGGAACCCAGCCCCACTGTTTCCTGTGTGTACGTTGTTACCAGGGGAAGCTTTCCGCCCTCTCTGTCCACCGGTCTTTCATGCCCCTCCCCTCCTGCAAATAAGAGTCTGACCTCCGCTTTGATGTAGCGGAGGAAACGGACAGAGTAGCCTCTCGGACGCACCGCATGGAACAGCGTGGTGGTGGCTTTTTCAGCGTCCTCTGGGAAGGTACAAATTCTATTGAAGCGAATGAGTTGTGATTTAATGATTCCTTTAAATGTGTGTTTGGGGTGATAACTTGATTTGTGTAAAAGTGCGTGTGTGTCGGTATGTTTGAAGTAAACGCGGGTAGCTAGTGTTTTGGTTACTTCATCTTGTGAGATGAAGAACACCTGTGTGTCCAGAAATTCTATTTCAGTTAACTGTGTATTATGTGTTATCGTTATTGCCGGGTGATGTGTGTTTAAGACTGTTATAAAGTTATTAAATTCTGTGGTGGAGTGTTGCCAGATGCCGAAGATGTCGTCTAGATAACGGAGGTATATGACGGGTAAGTGGGTGCATTTAGTGAATGCTGTACCCTCCCAGAGGCGCATATAAAGGTTGGCATAAGCGGGGGCGAACTTTTTACCCATCGCTGTTCCATGTATTTGCAGGTAGGGTTTGCCGTTGAATTCAAAATAATTTCTAGTCAGACTAAGTTCCAGCAGCTCAAGCAGGTCATTATCTGGTCTTTCAGGGTCTGGGTACCGGTCGAACACATCCCTCACCACCTGTAGGCCCAGAGTCGTATCAATGTTGGTGTAAAGTGAATTGATGTCTATTGTAAAGAGAGAGGCATGAGCTGGTAAGTGTAATCCTTTAAGTTTATTGATGAAATCGTATGTGTCCTTAATATAACTGTTGTGTTTTTGTGATAGTGGATTGAGAAAATGGTCAATGTACTCTGCAATTCGATACGACTCTGAGCCGCAGTCACTGACGATGGGTCGGCCGCATGGAACCTCGTGAGGGACCGTCCACTTCTCTGGAGGTTTATGTATTTTTGGGAGGAGGTAAAATTGTCTGGGCCTAGGTTGATCTGGCCCGCTGAGATAATTGAGTTGTTTGCGTGATATGAATTGGTCATTATACATTCTGTTGAGGATGGTCCGGATCATAATCTGTGTGTGTGGTTGGATGGATTTGGGTAATTGGATGTAATGTAGTGTATTGTTTAACTGTCTGTTTGCTTCTAATAAATATTGGTATAAGTCCATAATTACAATTTGTGAGCCTTTGTCGGCTGGTTTGATAATGATGTTTTTATTATTTCTGAGTGTTTTTATTGCATTTCTTTGTGTTGTGGATAAATTGAATGGGGTTGGTAGTTTTATTCTATGTGTTTTAAAAATGTCCAGATCCCACTGGATAAGTGATTGTATTATGGGTGAAGTTGTTGACGGAGTCCAGGTGGATGAGTCAGTGAATGGTTCGTGTTTGAAATTTATTGTATAATTGAAATGATGTAATAGTTTTAATTTTCTGTGGTAGTTGTATAGGTCCCTCCGAAGCTCCATGCGGTCGACCTGACCAGGGGTGGGGATGAAGGTTAGACCCCGTTCCAGGACCTCCCCTTCTGCTGCTGTAAGTTTGAAACATTTAGAGAGGTTAGTGACATTTATTAGGGGAGCTGCTAATAAGCCCTCTTCTCCCCTCACATGTTTAGGTGGTCCAACCAGAGATTGAGGATGCGGTCCGCCGTGTCCCTGGTCCAGTGGATGGGGTCGTGGGGCTGGGTCTTAAAAAGTAGTTGGTTTAGCTCAGGTAAGAATGCACATTTGTCTAAAATTTTTTCATTAAGAGCCCTCAGGAGAGTCTGCTGTGTCACGTCCAACCTAAAAGAAAAATTAATAACAGGCACATGAACCACAGCGTTTGGGAACCTGCTCTCAGCCATCTTGAGCAATTGTTGCAACTGTTTCCATGTTGTTATGCTGGTCTGCTTGGCTAGGCAATTGTTTAAGCCAGCCGCCAGGACCACCTTCTCCACCCTGGGGTCTGGACTGAGTTTCTCCAGCACCCCCTTGAGGTGGTAAAAGGAAGCCCCCGGAAAGCTGTCTACTTGCACTTTATCATCCTGAAACCCTGACATACGTGCCAGGTTTGAGTCACCCAGAATAACTATGGGCTTTGAGACCTCCAGGGACCAGTCATGGATTTTCCTAGTGGTCCTAATGTGTACAAGGGGCTCCGGGCATGAGGTAGAGGCGGGCGCCAATGGTATGTTTTTATGGCTGGCTCTTGGTGGGGATTCAGATTGGGTACCATATGGATAATGTATATCCTTTTTGGGTTCGCCCATCATCATTTTATCCTGTCCCCTAGGTGCCACTGTTGTGTCCAAAGGCGCCCGCCCCGGCTCAGTCCCGGGCCCCTCCGAATCTGGACCTGGTAAGGAAGCAGAAATGATGTCATAATTGTCCTCCACCACTACATTGGAGTACAAGGCTGGGTAAGTGTCACCTATGATATTGTCAGAACTGCTCCTATTGTTTTCCCCAGACTGAGTGGAAATTGGGGAGGGAGAGATAGTGGGCTCCATGTTACTTTCCCTAACTATCCCCTTTCCCTCACCCAGGGCCTCCCCCCGTAACCCAGCGGGAATGCTGCGTGCGGTCACAGGTTCCATGAAGGCCTGAATAATGAGTGGTCTCCTATAGGGAGGTTGCACTTCTTGGGGGGGACTCATATCCTCCTCCCTTTTCAGGTCTAGGGGGCTACGGGGTTGTGTAGGGGGCCGTGGGTGGGTGTCAGCCCCAGATGTGGCACTCCCTAGTGCGTCCACCCTCTGGTTAGGGTTAGGGTTGAGGGGAGAGGGGTTAGGGTTAGGGTTCATGGGAGAGGGGTTAGGGTTAGGGTTGAGGGGAGAGGGGTTAGGGTTAGGGTTGAAAGGAGAGGGGTTAGGGTTAGGGTTGAGGGGAGAGGGGTTAGGGTTGAGGGGAGAGGGGTTAGGATTAGGGTTAAAGGGAAAGGGGTTAGGGTTAGGATTGAGGGGAGAGGGGTTAGGGTTAGGGTTGAAGGAAGAGTGGTTAGGGTTAGGGTTGAAGGGAGAGGGGTTAGGGTTAGGGTTAGGGTTAGGGGATTATATTGAGCATGTTTGGGTTCAAAGCCCCTCCCATATCCTTGTGCACTAGCCCTTCCCCTGAACGTACGTGCATGCCCTTGTTCCACATCCATCCCGACCACGTTCCCAAAATGGACGGATTTAGGCCTCCGTCCCCTGTGGACTACTGTCCATTCGTTTCCATACATTGTGTTTTTAATGTATTTGTTATTTATTTATTCAATTGTTTATTTATTTATTTATTGTAATTATTTATTTATTTATTATGTCCTAATTATTACTGTTTATATGAATTTGTGGTTTTAATGTATTTAATTATTTATTTATTAATGTCTGTATGAGTTATTCAATTAAATATTAATATATTCAATTATTTATTTATTATTGTATTAATTAATTAATTTATTCCAATGTTTTATCCCTAATTAATTTATTAATGTATTTATTTATAAATTTATTTATTCCAATGTTTTGTCCCTAATTAATTATATTTATTCCAATGTTTTGTCCCTAATTAATTATATTTAATGTATTTATCCCCTTATTTATTCCTTCCAATGTTGTGTGTGGTTTGTGTGTAACTTGTGTGCACGTGTGTGTGCTGCTTGCGTACTGTTGTGCGTGCGAAAGCATCCACTGAATGCGTGTGTCTGTGCAGAATTTACCGCACAGACACGAGGTTTAATTTATATATTAAACTAAAAATTAAACCAACATAAAATAACTAAAATATATGCTTACCAAGCACTAAAAATAATGGTGGGAAATTCCCTTTTTGTGGCCGGTAAAAAACCTCCGGCACCGAGAAAAAAACAAAAACGAAACTTAAAGTGTAGCGACAGTTTTGGGCCAATTCACCCTTCTTCAGGCTAGAAAACAAAAAAATAAAATAAAATAAAAGTGTCCGACTGATAAAGTCGTCAGGAACCTCTGTGAAAAGAGCTCAAAATCAAAAAACAGCTGTAAAAGGGTTAGGGTTTAGGGTTAGCGAACACACCTGCTTCTGATCCGTTCGGATGCGAGAGAGCAAGTGAAGCGCTGCAGACTGGCAGCGCCTTTTAGACTCGGTGGGCGTGTTTTCCCCTGCACTGAGTTTCTGAACAAAACCAACTCAAGTTTGACCTAGTTTTCGGCTGATGTAATAAAGAAACCCATATTTTAACACCAAACTATTATTTTTGGATATATTTTTCTCTTTTTTATTATTTTTTTATTTGTTTTTGGTATTTTATCTTAATTAGGGTTAGGGTTAGCGTTAGGGGGGTTAGGGTTAGGGTCAGGGGGGTTAGGGTTAGGGTTAGAGAGGTTAGGGTTAGGGTTAGAGGGGTTAGGGTCAGAGTTAGAAGGGTTAGGGTTAGAGGGGTTAGGGTTAGAGGGGTGGGGGTTAGGGTTGGAGGGGTTAGGGTTAGGGTTAGAGGGGTTAGGGTTAGAGGGGTTAGGGTTAGGGTCAAGGTCAGGGTCAGTTTCGGATGTGTCGGTGGGTCTGAGAGGTAAGTGGGTGGTGCTGTATGAGCGAGTGGGAGCGAGACTGGCCAAGGTGTTATATTTAATGTTCCTGAGGAATCTTTTGGAGTATCGTCTGCGTCTAAGGTGATGGAAGAGAATGCGGATGGAGTTGTGTAAATCTGCGTCAGTAGATGAGATGCGATGAAATCTGATGATTTGGGATTTAATGATGCCTTTGAAAGTGTGTTTGGGATGGTAGCTGGATTTATGGAGAAGTGCATGTGTATCTGTTTGTTTGAAATAAACCTTGGTGAGTAATTTTTTATTGTTGTTATGTGTCTGGTGGAAATAAACTGTAGTGTCTAGAAAATGGACCTGGTGTGTGTCTATGGTATGTGTGACTTGGATGGATTTGTGGTGGCTATTCAAGATGTCAATGAACTGGTGGAATTGTGAGATGGAGTGGGGCCAAATACCTATAATGTCATCTAAAAATCTGAGGTATAATGTTGGATGCAAAGGGCATTTGGCCAGTGCTTCTCGCTCCCACTGGCTCATGTAGATGTTTGCATAGGATGGTGCAAACCGCTGGCCCATGGCTGTTCCACTGATCTGGAGGAAATGTTGGTTGTTAAACAGAAAATCATTGTTATTTAAACAGAGGGAGAGGAGTGCTATGATTTCTTGGTCGGGTCTATTGTGATCTGGGTATTTCTGCATGACTGTTTGGACTGCTTGAAGTCCAAGTTCTGTATTAATGTTAGTGTATAGGCTTGTGATGTCTATTGTGAAGAGGAAGGATTCCAGTGGAACAGCCATGGGCCTAATGATGTCCAGAAAGTGATAGGTGTCCTTGATGTAGCTTGGGTGTCTCCTGGAGAGGGGTCCTAAGAAATGGTCAAGGTATTGAGTGACGTTGTAGGTGGCACTGCTGCAGTCTGAAACTATGGGTCTGCCTGGGGGGACCTCCAGGGGGATCGTCCATGTGTCGGGGTCTTTGTGGATTTTAGGGAGGAGGTAAAACTGTCTGGGGCGGGGGAGATCTGGACCAAATAAGAAGTGCATTTGTTTAGTGGAGATGAAATTTTTATTTTTGAGTGTCTGGATGATGAGTCGGATTTTGCTTTGAGTGGTCTGTTGTAATGAATCGGGTATGGGTTTGTAATGATTAGAATTTGATAATTGTCTGTTGGCTTCTGTGAGGTATTGCTGTCTGTCCATGATTACACTTTTCGAGCCCTTGTCCGCTGGTTTTATGATGATATTTGGGTTGTGAATGAGTTCTCGGAGGGCCCTGCGTTCTGAGGGGGACATATTGTCCGGGATGTCATTGTTTAACCTACAGATATGCAGGGCCCTCCTGTCTTGCTTTAATAAGAGTTTGGTGGCTGGTGTGAGTGTGGCTGTTTGTGGTTCCCAATTGGATTGGTGAGTGAAAGGTGTGTGAATGAAGTCTGTGTGAGGGTGGAAATGGTCTTTGATTTTGATACGGCGGTGATACTTATGGACGTCCCCCTGTAGTTCCCCCCAGTCGAATGTCTTTGGACGTGGGATGAATGAAAGACCCCTCTCCAGGAGTTCCCTCTGGACCGGGGATGGGGAGAAGAGTTTGGAGAGGTTGAGGACACTGGTGGTCATGGTCAAGTCCTGTGTATGGGTATACTGTGACGTTATTTGTGTTGTGGTATTGTCTATTAGAGGTTGTGTGTTGTCTGAGAAGGCCGGGTTAGGTTCTATTGGATTTTTAAATTTAGTAATCTGCACCAGTGATGAAACATACGTGCTGCTGTGTCAGCCGTCCAGTGTATGTTGTCCCTTTCTGTGCGGAACTCCTCGTGTGGAAGCTCGGCCAGGAAGGGGAGGTGGGTCATGATGGTGTTATTGATGGTTGTGAGGTTATTTTTTTGGACCTGTGTTAGTGCTGGGGAAAAGTTGATGACTGGAAAATAAATGTCTGCGTGTGGAAAAGTCTGTTTCGCTGTCCTATATAATGCTTTGAGTTGTTTAATGGAAGTCTGTTTGGGGTCTTGGTCTTTATTATTGATTCCTACAGCTAAGATGATAATTTTTGTATGAGGGGTTTCTGGTGTTTTTTCACATATGTTTAGGAAGTGATATAGATTAGCCCCAGGGTAACTGTCTAATTGTATATGTGTGTTTGTGTGTGGTGGAATTCTATTTATGTTAGAGTCCCCCAGCACTAACACAGGTTTTTTTGGTCTGAAATGCCAATCTATTAATTTTCTGTGTGGTCTGGCAATGTGATATGACGGTTTGAATGTGGCCGGTGATGCTGTTGTATTTACTGGGTCCTGTGAATTTATTGCTGATGTTGTGAGGGCTCTGGTGGCCAGAAGAGGGCAGTGTTGCTGTACAGACCCCCCTGAGTATTGAGTGGAGGGTTCAGATAGGGTTTTAGTTGAGGCCATGGTGGCCTTCAGATCCCCGATCATCATGGTGTTTCTACCCTCACTCTGTTGGGTCACTTTAGGGGGGGTCTGTTTCACCACGCTCTCTGTCTGGCCACCCGAGCCCTCTGTAGAGGAAGTAGAAAAAGAGGTTATTTCATCTTGCGTTATGGTGGCAACATTGGATCTATTGAAATGTGTCTGTTTGTCATGAGTTCTAAGTTGAGTTAATGTGGTCCGGTTTACCTGAGGAGGGGGGTGAATTTGGACATCCACCTCCCGTTCACTGGCCGAGCTTATTCGCTGTGTTTGTGCTGGTGCGACTGGTGCGCCTGTGACCGGGTTAGTACTTGAGTGCTGTAAAATGGGAGAAGGTTTTATGGGTCCAGTCCGGGATGTGTTGTGAGTCTTGTCTGTCCGTTTGTCTTTCTCCAGTGTCCCCAACCTCTCCCGGAGAGGACTGGATGCTCTCAGGGATCGGGAGGTCCGGGGGCGCCCCGAGTCCGGAGGTCCGGGGCCGGCAGGAGGATCTGACTCCACGGGGGCCCGCTGCGCCCCGCTGGTCGACGCCCACTGTTCGGGTGTGGGGGAGCCCTGAGTACGGGGGTCTATGTGTGGAAGTGGGTGCGTGGAAGTGCGTGTATTGGATGGAGCAGATGCGGCCGGAGGAATTAGCTGTGTTGGTTGTGTGGTGGGTCCTTTTTCTCTTCTTTGTGTGACCTCTTCTAGTAAAGAGTGTCGTGGACCCAGATATAATGAGAGCTTGTATGGTAATGTCGCTTGGGGTAACGGAGGGAAAGCCTCCCCATCCTCCTGTTGTGTGGATGTGTGTGTGTGTGCGTGTGTGCGTGTCATGTCTTCTGTGACTGAGGTATGGTGGGTGCCTAAGGCGGGCAGAGGAGGTGAACCGGCTGGTGTGTGACAGTGTGAATGTAAATCCAAAATGTGTGAAGTTTTATCCAGGGTGTGTGGTGAGAGCCTAGCCCCATACCTTTTAGCCGCCCAGCCCTCCGCAATTTGGAGGGCCACGGGGTCTTGGGTCATGCGGCTAAGGACTGAGGAGGTCTCTGTAATGTTTGTAGTGTAGTGGTTTTGTAATATGATAAGGACTTTGTTGAGCCAGTCCGTGGTGTTATCTATTAATTTGTTCTGCGTGTCTGTAGTGGGTGCTGCTGGTTTAATGAATGTAGTCAGCCGGTTCACCTGCCTCTGCATGCCGATAGGAGGGTTAGGGTTAGGGTTAGGGTTAGGGTTAGGGTTAGGGGTTAGGGGTTAGGTTAGGCGAGGGAGTTCTGACACCCCGAAGGGGTGTCAGAACGTGCACGGGCACTAGGGCCCATTTTAAGTCTTATTAAAAATCTATATATCCCCTCTTTTTCCTAAGAAAACAAAAAAAGGATTAAAAGTTTAAAAAAAGGGGAAAAAAGCAATAAGAACACTGAGGCAATAAACAATAAAAATAGAAGAAAACAATAAAATAATGTAATAAAATAAAATAAAAACACTCTCCCGAGGGTCAGGGTCAGGTGCCCCACTCAGGTGTATGGTCCAGGTAGGTGATAAGGTTCCAGCAGGAGTCTAAAATAGTCTTTAAGAGGAGGTATTATGTGAGGTGTTAAAAGAGGGTTCCTTAAAAAAGATGACAAAACAAAGTCCTGTAAAAACAACAAATATACATATACAATAATAAAATTATTTATATCTCTTATGGTGTCAGAATAAAAGATAGGAACATTAAAATTGTCCCTAAGTGCAACAATCAAGAAAGTGCTACATGCAGTAAACACGCAAAAAAGAATCACATTAACACAGAGGATAAAATACACTCCAAAACAAATTCATAAAAGGGACAGGCTTTAAAACCTTAAAATCATGCATAAATAAAATTCATAAGAGAGAATATAAATAAGTGAATAAATAAATAGAAATAAATATAATTCATATATTAATTTAATGAATAACCAGGAAGAGTTTATCATCCTTTTGCTTAAAACTGATGCCCTCTCTCCTCTCTCCTCCTTCAGGGTTATATGGTCCTGCTGGTGTCATGGCTCGGGTCCGCCAGAAGATGGAGGCAGAGGGTGGATGGTCGGTCACCCCAGCTTCTCATTCAAGCCTCCGGGGTGACACGTACCCAGTTTCATAATCCATCTTCTCTCCACCCTCCGCCTCTCACGCTGTGTCCAATGCTCCCTGGCGCATATACCAAATATTTTAAAATTGTCCATGCCATGTAAATTAAAATGTTTATATAAAACCGTATCCCTGTCTTGTTTCTGGATGTGGTGGAGGTGCTGCTTCATCCTTGCCCTCAAAGGGTTTTTTGTTTCTCCCACATAGAGTTTGCAGCACCTCCCACACTTAATACCGTACACCACGTTCTTTGTGTTTAAATTCAAATTTTGAGCAGTTGGAGCACCTGACCCTGTTATGTTGTTTACAATAAAATGGGTTTTCAAATAATATTTATTACCCTTTTGCTTTGTGTTTCCCACCCGAGCCAAACTGGAGCGCACTAAGAGGTCCTTAAGGTTTTTGTTTCTCCTACACAGCAAATCTGAGAGTGTTAATTCAACTCCCAGGGAGTTAAATTCAACACTTTAAAAGTGTCTATATTGGTCCACACTAAATCGAGTTAAAATAACACTTTTGAAAGTGTTAACTGTGACAGAGTTGAAACAACACCCTCAATAGTTGAATTTCAACACTCACCAGTGTTGAATTTAGCCAACACTAGTGTGTAGTGTCAAAAATGAACACTATCATTGAGTTATTTTAACACTGAATAAGTTTTAGATTACATCAACACTATGGATAGTGTTAAATCTACTACTACTATTACTACTACTAATAATACAATTCACACAGAAAAGTTGCAGTTTGATTCAATCTGTATTTATTTCAAACAGGCACACCACATAAAAAGAGCACTGCTTTGCAATAACCAGCAGGTCACACGATATGGCAATGTGGCACAATGTAATATTTTTTACACAACTCATTAGAAAACTGTTTGTCATACGGTCTGTAATAAATCAAATTGTTAATTGGAAAAACAGAAAAAGAATCTGCTCTCTCATCAATACAGTAAGCATTGAAATGATCATCAAAATAAAGAGTGTCCACGCTGCAAGTCAAAATAAAAGCCTGCTCATTATGTATAATGATGTTTGAGACCTTTCTGAAAATAGGAACTTCCATATTTGTTCCAGTGCAAACCAACATACCAATCTGATATTCTGTTCCATAGTTCTTCACCCAATTCGTGGTTGACACTTCACAGTATGCAGTTAGATTAAATTCAGAACTTAAAACATCACCTCCTTCCAAGCTATCAATAGTTTCTTTTTTCACTGGACCAAACTCAAATCTCTGAAAATTAAAATTCTCCCAATGGTAAGCTAGCTGTCTCTGGTGCTGTTTCACCAATGTTTTTGTGATATTTTTGAAAATTTTCACTGATCTTTTAAAAAAATTATGTTTGGCTTCAAACCGCATACACCAAACATGAAGGAGTGGCCCTATTTTTCTAATACAACGAGGGTAATGAAGCATGAAATGATGCTTTGGAATCAATCTTTTCTCAGAAAACAAAAATTTAAACAGCTTGTGGTGGTCCATAATGAGGTGCTTCAAATAGTATGTCATACCATTAGTTACAATAGGTGAAAAAACAATATTCACAATCTGTATCAAGAGGAGGAGCAGATTCCAGTAACAGTTATCTCTTTCCAATAGATCACCAAAAATAAGAGGAGCATTTCTCACAAGACACCAGGACTGTATTGCATTTAGACCAAGGTCCTTGCTAGCATCATCCATTTTCAACCCACTTGGCCTATTCTTTCTCTCAATATAACCATAGTTGAAACTTTGGATCCTCAATGACAATGATTCTAAAGACAGATACTTATGGTTGACAAGGTAATGAAAGATAAGTTTAAGTTCGTACTGCACAACACCTTCGAGTAGGTCGTGCATTATGTCAACTGCATAGTTCTCAGAGGTGTGGAAAAAATGCAATGTATTGAGCAAGCATTTCTTTTTGACACCAAATGTTGAACTCAAGGTAGGATTTCCCTGTAGAGCTGCACAATGTTCTGCATGCATTTCTTTTGTACGCAAAATCATACAGGGGTCATCTTCAGTAAATACAGACTGTGACTGAACCTTACTTGTCAAACAAAATCTGCAAAAAAACATAGCACTGAAGGACTCAACAAAACCAAACAGTCCATGCAAGCCAAGGTTGTCACCTGTCACTTGTATCACAGAACCAAGCAAAGGTGAGTCTGAGAAAGGCACCTCAATTCCTTGTGTTTCAAGTATTTTGAGATCATCAACAAGAGGCTTTAAGATGTCATCAAACCCATAGATCTTCAGGTCTTGTGAGTGAAAGAGCGCAACAACATGTATATTCATCAACACAGAATTGTATTTTGGGGGCAAGTTCCTCAATATAAAGTAAATGCAACCAAGTTTATGTATCCCTTTCTTTGAACCTAAGGGATTTGCTGTCTCAAACTCATCAAAATAAAGTTGAATCTGTAGAGCATCTTTGTTCTGGGAAAACAAAACACTATTCTTGAAATAGGATCCATCACATATGTCTTTATAAACTCCTTCTTCTTGATGCTTGGCTTGCAAGAAACTTTCACACAATTCAGTGTTCTTGAACATAGACTTAAGAGTTCCCAGGATGGGTGTATACACAAATTTGTCTGTTACAGGGACCTGGCTGTAAATTCCTGTTGTGTGATCTCTGCGAACATCAAACCGCACTCCAAGAACATATTCAACAGGTTCAACAATTTCCCACTTTTCTTTAAAAAACCTCTGCCGTTTCACTCTTGTGTTCAAGGTTGAGAATGGATTTTGTAGTTGTTCAAAACAATTTTCAACCTTCTTTTCATAATCTGTGCCCAGATTTTCTGAACAACTGAGAACTGCCTCTCTTGCTTGTGTATGAATGTCATTTACAAGGTCCTCCATGGACTCCACCATTGCTTGGACTGTGCTCTCAGCAACACCAGATGCTTGCAATTGTGCTACAACAGAAGCACACATGTTTAACGCAGTATTATTGTCAACAGAGAACTGGGTAGTTGTTGGAGTGCCTGTAACTGCCTGTGAAGTTGAGGGCTCACCAACTTCATTCTGAGTGTCCACATTCTTATCTTCCTTAGTCACATCTCTATGAAAATGAACAAGATGCTTCTTGAAACCGGAATAGGTGCAAAATGATAAACAGCATCCCGACTGTCCGCATTTTAAACGTAAAGTCTTTCCAGGATATAGACCATGGTGGAGCCTTAAATGCTGACAAAGCAATGCAGAACTTTTGTGGTGTGCCTTACAGACATAACAAATGAACATATTTGCACCCTCTGAGCACCCTCAAGCGTCGTGCAAAAATCTCGCTCTGAGCTCCTTAACTCTTGGACTTTCCTTGGCACTTCCCACATCGATGTTAAAAACTGTGGTTTGGATGAATGTATAGAAGTTGAACAGTGATTCGTGGTAGTTGACACTGAAGATGAAATGTGCTTTGAAGAGCTCATCAAAAGCTGCCAACGATGTCTGTGCCTTGCAAGGGATGGCCTTGTGGTCGATGATGATGTAGTAGTTTTGGATGCTACTCTTCTTTTGACCCACACACAGGAGGAAGGGCTGTCCTGGTGCCACACCGGCAAGGAAGATTTCGACACTGGCTCCACTCTTTAACAAAATGTAAATAAGAATTATGTCAAGATCATGAAATGAACTGTGAAATATGATTGAAGGCACAAGTGAAAGTTTGCATACCTGCAAATACTGAACAACATGGTCTTCAGCTTGGCTTGCACTGATCTTTGGGCTCTTTTTGTGGCCTTTGGATGTGGGCGGCAGCAAGTGAAGCAACAGCAGAATACTTGATAAGTCACTGTCCCAGCCTAGGGGGAAAAAAAGGAGAAAAAGTCTGAGACATTAAAATCATGTGATCTTAAAGAGAAGAAAGAAACCATACCAACCTGAGTCATACTGCACAGACAAGAGGTCTTGAATTTGTTCATTCGAAATCAGTTTTTTGCAGTCCGTCAGGATCCTAGGTTTGAAAAACGTAGGCCATTTTGCCAAAAACCTGCCCGACAGTTCCTCTCCAAACATCATGATGAAATCTTGGTCAATCTATAAGAGTACACATTTTTATACTTGTGCAACTTAAAAATGTAAGAAATTGAGTGGAAATGCACTTATTATAAAGGAGTTGTCTTTCTTACCAAGCCAGTGATGTCAAGGAATCGTGGGAAGACATCCAAAACAGTCGAGGAGCGCTGCTGATCCTGAATCAGTGTTTGGCGGTACTGAAAAGTAGCCCTCATCTTCTGTTTGACTGCTGATTCATCAGATGAATGTTTAATAAAGGATATTGCTTCATGGCACTGATCACCAAGCAGCTGCTTATCTGTGCTGAGAACCTCCCTCTTTCTCTTTGGACTGTCCTGGTATGATGTGCTGGTGGAAGATCTCCGGGACTGAGCTGCAGTGTTGCGCTGAACAGTCTTTATTCTCCAGGCCAAGTACCCAGACCCACTCTGTGGGTCATAGAAGTGTTCCTGTAACATTGAAAACATTAAATTGTAGAGTAAGTTCAGACCATATTAGTACTCCATCAATTGGTATAAAAGCTATTCATTTACAAACTTACATATCCATTGTCTGAGTATGGATCTCTGAGGCTGGGAAATAGAGAGATGATGCCCAAAGCATAATTACTTCGGATCGACACAGGTGGGCTCCTCCTGAAAGATAAACATCACATTACTAAAATTCCTTCAGTGCTTACAAATATTACTGTTGTCAGCTTCACTGAGTTTTAGTCTCTCTCTTTGCTTTACTAATACGTAATGTTCTAAAATAAGTGCTGTTAAAAATGCATTGAGTAAAGTATAAATATTAACAATTAAGTCTTACCCATGACTTTCAACCATGTCAGCCACAAGAAGGTTGACTAACTGTCTTCGTGTGCTATCGTTCAATGTTTTCATTTCATCATATTCATTCAAAATCATCTGGCCACCTGGTTTAGCCTTTAGAGCATCTCTCACCATCTAAAAAATAAATAAACATAAAGCAAATTACAAATCATATCTATTACCATCATGAGAGCTTCAACAATTAATTTATTTGAGTATATCATCTTGTGATTTGGGAAACGATGATTGATACTTTTCCACATTAATCGTTAGTTGCAGCCATAATCATTATCACTTCCAATAATAACAGTTAAACACAGGTCAACTACACAATATATATATATATATATATATATATATATATATATATATATATATATATAAAGACCTTTTTTGCAGATTCCCGTTCAGCATGGATTCTCGTCCCTCCATTTGTCTTAACAATCACTGTTGTATCTGATGAATCAGAGGATACAGATGATACTGCCAGGGGGTCTTCGGACACTGACAGAGAGGAATTGTCAGATACCGGTGACTCCGAAGAAGTGTATGAAAGATCATGATGGAGCACAACTACAAACAGTTCACAAAGTATATACACAAATGGAAAAAAATATTAGTTTTCCTAGTTTAGTTACTTTTCCACAGAGCTATTTAAAATTTACAAGTCAATCCTGGCCTCACAAATCTGAGTCTCACCTGTTGACATCTCAGTTGCCACCCTAACAGTGAGGTTCCCTGCCTGCAAAAGCTCCTCAAAGACATCTGCATCGATTTCTGTCCCTGTTTCGTCTGTTAAGTGCAACTCAGTCTCGAGTGGAAGACCTAGCTTTTGAATGACTGGGAAAATATTAAATACAAAGCAATGGAAAAATAACAAACAGAAAATTGTTATTTTATGTCTAAGGCACAAACCATTGCCATCATAAACAGAAAATTTACATATCACATAATTTCAGTAGACATCATAGCAATCAGTGAATTTACACAAACATTCTAGGCTATTAGAAATTATGCCAACCTTTCTCAACAAATGCGTTGAAGTCATCATAGCCATCTTCAGTCTCAGTCACTTTCACATACTTCTGTACACCCCCAAACCTCACCTTCACCAACATGATGTACTAGACACACACACACACACACACACACACACCAATATTTACAGACATAAACATTAACAAAAACATTAATATTTTGCCTTGCCTTCAGTTCAATTGAGTATTTAATTTTTTAAAGCAATACTCACGAGTTATGTCTCCACCTGGACAATGGGGGCAGCTCAGCCCGCCTGCAGTAGCTAACAGCCTAATTCTCCTGCTAACACAGACACTTCATATCACCCATGAACACAAAGATACATGGTCAACTCGTCTCTGTTAGTTTGGCTAAATGGCTAAACATTGCAACGTAAACTTAATAAATACGTTAATAAAACTTACCGGTTTTTCAGACGTATTGACAGCAGTTGAGACGGCGGGCAGGGGGTGGAGTAGGAGTGACTCCGGTATCCGGTATTAGCTAAGCAAAATATGTATATTCATTAGCACTACTGTGTAAATTGACCATTATTGTACCCTTGAAAACAGTTTACAATTAACAGTCGCCATGATAATATTCACGTTAACCTGGGGTGACCAGATTTTTACCGGCCGAGACAGGGACACCGACCCGCGGGGGTCGCGGTCTCCGACGGTGGGGGTGTATGCTAATGCTTTCCGTGGGCTACCATGTTAGCCTACGATATTCAAGCTATGACTTCAGACAGGGCATTCGACACATATAATGTGAAAATACTCGTGTATAGCAAGTGATATTAAATGGACACGGCGCCTTTCATTTACTTACAGTTTTACTCCACGAAATTTAAGGCGAAAATATCGTTCTCCTCTGCGGATCGTAGTCGAGCCTGACTCCGCTTGCTCTGCTCCCGCTCCTCAGACAATGACATCACAGAACCGTTGGAATACTGGGAGTAACACTGTTGAAGTGTTGATTTTAAATTAACATTAATTTTGTGTTATTTGCATTTCACTCCTTGGATTAACACCAACTCTTATGATCAATTAACTCTCAAATAGTTGAATTAAACTAAGCAAGTGTTGAATTACCACTGTATTTTTAACATACAACACTAACACTGGGAATTTAACACTTTTGAATTTGCTGTGTATATGCGGAGATTATTTTGAAATCTCTGAGGTTTTCCTCCTTTAATTTCGTTTCCTCAAAGTGCGCTTTTATTTTGAAGCCCAGCCCCGCTGTTTCCTGGGTGTATGTTGTTATTAGGGGCAGCTTTCCGCCCTCATTGTCCACCGGTCTTTTATACTCCGCCCCACCTGCAAATAAGAGTCTGACCTCCGCTTTGATGTAGCGGAGGAAACGGACAGAGTAGCCTCTCGGACATATCGCATGGAACAGCGTGGTGGTGGCTTTTTCAGCGTCCTCTGGGAAGGTACAGATTCTATTGAAGCAAATGAGTTGTGACTTAATGAATCCTTTAAATGTGTGTTTGGGGTGATAACTTGATTTGTGTAAAAGTGCGTGTGTGTCGGTATGTTTGAAGTAAACGCGGGTAGCTAGTGTTTTGGTTACTTCATCTTGTGAGATGAAGAACACCTGTGTGTCCAGAAATTCTATTTCAGTTAACTGTGTGTTATGTGTTATCGTTATAGTGTGTTTGTGTGTTTAATACTGTTATAAAATTATTAAATTCTGTAGTGGAATGTTGCCAGATGCCGAAGATGTCGTCTAAATAACGGAGGTATATGACGGGTAAGTGGGTGTATTTAGTGAATGCTGTACCCTCCCAGAGGCGCATATAAAGGTTGGCATAAGCGGGGGCGAACTTTTTACCCATCGCTGTTCCATGTATCTGCAGGTAGGGTTTGCCGTTAAACTCAAAATCATTTCTGGTCAGACTCAGTTCCAGCAGCTCAAGAAGGTCATTATCTGGTCTTTCAGGGTCTGGGTACCGGTCGAATACATCCCTCACCGCCTGTAGGCCCAGAGTCGTATCAATGTTGGTGTATAATGAATTGATATCTATTGTAAAAAGAAAGGCATGAGCTGGTAAGTGTAATCCTTTAAGTTTATTGATAAAATCGTATGTGTCCTTGATATAACTGTTGTGTTTTTGTGATAGTGGATTGAGAAAATGGTCGATGTATTCTGCAATTCGATACGACTCTGAGCCGCAGTCACTGACGATGGGTCGGCCGCATGGAACCTCGTGAGGGACCGTCCACTTCTCTGGAGGTTTATGGAGTTTTGGGAGGAGGTAAAATTGTCTGGGCCTAGGTTGGTCTGGCCCGCTGAGGTAGTTGAGTTGTTTGCGTGATATGAATTTGTTATTATACATTCTGTTGAGGATGGTCCGGATCATAATCTGTGTGTGTGGTTGAATGGATTTGGGTAATTGAATGTAATGTTGTATATTATTTAACTGTCTGTTTGCTTCTAATAAGTACTGATATAAGTCCATAATTACAATCTGTGAGCCTTTGTCGGCTGGTTTGATAATGATGTTTTTATTATTTCTGAGTGTTTTTATTGCATTTCTCTGTGTTGTGGATAAATTGAATTGGGTTGGTGGTTTTAGTCTATATGTTTTGAAGATGTCCAGATCCCACTGGATGAGTGATTGTATTATGGGTGAAGTTGTTGACGGAGTCCAAGTGGATGAGTCAGTGAATGGTTCGTGTTTGAAATTTATTGTATAATTGAAATGATCTAATAGTTTTAATTTTCTGTGGTAGTTGTATAGGTCCCTCCGAAGCTCCATGCGGTCGACCCGACCAGGGGTGGGGATGAAGGTTAGACCCCGCTCCAAGACCTCCTGTTCCGCTGCTGTAAGTCTGAAACTTTTGGAGAGGTTAGTGACATTTATTAGGGGAGCTGCTAATAAGCCCTCTTCTCCCCTCACATGTTTAGGTGGTCCAACCAGAGGTTGAGGATGCGGTCCGCCGTGTCCCTGGTCCAGTGGATGGGGTCGTGGGGCTGGGTCTTAAAAAGTAGTTGGTTTAGCTCAGGTAAGAATACACATTTATCTAAAATTTTTTCATTAAGAGCCCTCAGGAGAGCCTGCTGTGTCACGTCCAACCTAAAAGAAAAATTGATAACAGGGACATGAACCACAGCATTTGGGAACCTGCTCTCAGCCATCTTGAGCAATTGTTGCAACTGTTTCCATGTGGTTATGCTGGTCTGCTTGGCTAGGCAGTTGTTTAAACCAGCCGCCAGAACCACCTTCTCCACCCTGGGGTCTGGGCTGAGTTTCTCCAGCACCCCCTTAAGGTGGTAAAAGGAAGCCCCTGGAAAGCTGTCTACTTGCACTTTATCATCCTGAAACCCTGACATACGTGCCAGGTTTGAGTCACCCAGTATGACTATGGGCTTTGAGACCTCCAGGGACCAATCATGGATTTTCCTAGTGGTCCTAATGTGTACAAGGGGCTCCGGGCGTGAGGTAGAGGCGGGCGCCAGTGGTATGTTTTTATGGTTGGCTCTTGGTGGGGATTCAGATTGGGTACCATATGGATAATGTATATCCTTTTTGGGTTCGCCCATCATCATTTTGTCCTGTCCCCTAGGTGCCACTGTTATGCCCAAAGGCGCCCGCCCAGGTTCAGCCCCGGGCCCCTCCAAATCTGGACCTGGTAAGGAAGCAGAAATAATATCATTATTGTCCTCCACCACTACATTGGAGTATATTGGGTGAGTGTCATGTGTAACATTGTTTGTAAATACACTAGTGCTCTCCACCGACCGTGTGGTCATCAGGGATGGAGAGACAGTGGATTTAGGGTTAGGGTTAGGGTTAGGGTTAGGTTTGAGTTCGGGTTCGGTCTTAGAGATGTGCCAGTTGGGCCTTTGTGGCACTGGCCTACAGCTCCGGGATCTCCCTCTAAAAAAGAAAAAGAAGATAGAAGTCTCCTCCCGTTTCTTAAACGTTGTGTAAAGTTGGGGGATGTGTTTGTTTAAAAGGAGTCAGCGGGAGGGCTCGGTCCCTGTCGGGATCCCGGGCCCCGGGGGATCTAACGTCCCCGTATGGGGGAATAAAAAGGAAATTTATTTATATTGTGGGATAGGAAGACCACTAAACCTCGATCAGGAAGAACCTGTGGGCGGGTCCTCCCCAGCGCAGCGTCGTTGTAATAGGATAGGACCTGGAGATGGGTGCAAGGGTCTGGTTTTAATAAGGCCAATTTAAATAAATAAATAATTATATAATATTATATATATATAAAAAAAATAATAATCATAAGATAAAATAATATAAATATAACAACTGCCTGTGTATTGATGAAGCATTCATTAATGGACTCATAATTCTATGTGTATGGCGTTTAGTATATGGTGGATGTATGATTAAGCTGGAAGAAGGGGGGGGGGGGGACAAAAAGAACAGGGAGGGGGGCAGAGAGAGAAAAACAAACAACTGCATGCGTAGGGGGTAAAAAAAGATAATTAAACAGGCAAAAATCCACACTACTTAGTCAAAACCATGCAACTTGAAGAGAATTATAATGAAATACTTCAAAGAAAGCAAGCTTAAATAAAAATATAAAAAACATATAAAGGTATCAATATATTAAAACAAGACATAAAAAACCGAAAAAGACAAAAACAAAGGAATGAGACAAAAGGAAAGAACAAAGAAATTAAGAAAAGAAGATCAGACTTGGGGAGAAAGAGTAAGTGGGACAGGTTAGTCCTAAGTCTCCCTTTAAATAGAAATACATTAATTTATCTGTAACCTTTGCAAAATGATATTTATTGTGGAGTTATATTAGAACCAATTGTAATTATTCTGTAATCTGTATACCTTACATATATACAAGAAAACCAAAACATGGAGACAAGATAAATAAGTAAATAAAATGAATGAAAAAAACAACCTAATCTGACCCAGCCCTCTCATATATTGGTCAGGGGCAGACGCTGCGCTGGGGAGGACCATCAACAGGAAGTCAAGTCAAGCAAAAAAAGCATCAGTTATGTAGGAATTGGATTTATTTTAGCAATTTATTGTTCTGATGGTGAGGTTTTCTTCTTAGTCCGTGGGTCTCCTCCGGAGGGGGAATGATGCATGGAGGCCAGGGCTGCATCTTCTGGTTGCCGGAGGGGAAAGAAGGAGTAGGTTAGATCCCCACGGTCAAGTTGTCCTCAGCCAGTCCATTAAATGTTCACCCGTCCTCTCTCTGTCCCCTGGGTCAGGGTTAGGGTTAGGGGTTAGGGTTAAGAGAGGAGGTTAGGGGTTAGGTTTAGGAAAGGGGATTAGGGGTTAGGGTTAGGAGAGGAGGTTAGGGGTTAGGGTTAGGAGAGGAGGTTAGGGGTTAGGGTTAGGAGAGGAGGTTAGGGGTTAGGGTTAGGAGAGGAGGTTAGGGGTTAGGGTTAGGAAGGGGGTTAGGGGTTAGGGTTAGGAGAGGAGGTTAGGGGTTAGGGTTAGGAGAGGAGGTTAGGGGTTAGGGTTAGGGGAGGAGGTAAGGGGTTAGGGTTAGGAGAGGAGGTTAGGGGTTAGGGTTAGGAGAGGAGGTAGGGGTTAAGGTAAGGTGAAGGGGTTAGGGGTAAGGGTTAGGAAAGGAGGTTAGGGGTTAGGGTTAGGAGAGGAGGTTAGGGGTTAGGGTTAGGAGAGGAGGTTAGGGGTTAGGGTTAGGAGAGGAGGTTAGGGGTTAGGGTTAGGAGAGGAGGTTAGGGGTTAGGGTTAGGAGAGGAGGTTAGGGGTTAGGGTTAGGAGAGGAGGTTAGGGGTTAGGGTTAGGAGATGGGAAGACCCTAAGGCAGGAACGGAGAAACCCAGAGAGAGGGGGACACGTGTGTCTTCTGTGGTACAGTTGTTAAGAGCCACTTTGTGGATGAATAAGTGAATTGCTGTGTAAAATATACTGTCCGTGGGTGGTCAATGATGTCTGTCCTAATTGGAATCTGTTAAAGTGATAGGTTTAATGTACTACACCAGTGTTGGAAGATGTGTGTTGCTGTATGAACTGTCCAGTGAACGTTATCTGTTTCAGTGGTGAACTGGTCCTGTGGTAACTCGGCCAAGGATGGGAGGTGACTCTTAATTGTGTGATTGATCAGCTGTAGGTTGTCCTTCTGAGTCCGTGCTAGTGCTGGGGAGTAATTAATGACCGGAAAATAAATGTTTGCTTTAGGGAATGTCCGTTTAGCTGCTCTGTGTAGCGCTTTAAGCTGTTTAATAGAAGTAAGTTTTGGGTGTTGGTCTCTATTGTTAATGCCTATTGAGAGGATAAGGATTCTGGTATTGAGGGAAATGGGGTTTTTTTTGGCAGAGTTGGAGAAAATGAAAAAAGTTAGCACCTGGGTAACTATCTGTTTGGATTTGGTTGTTTGTATATGGAGGGATTCTGCTAATGTTAGAATCCCCCAGCACTAGCACGGGCTTTCTGGGTCTAAAAAACCAGTCCTGAATCTTTCTATGTGGTCTGGCACTGTGGAGTGTGGGTTTGAGCATTTCTGATTCCTCTGTTAATATGTTTACCTTAGGTGGAGAGTGAATCTGGACTGTCACCTCCCGATCCTTGGCCGATGCTGTCTGACATGTCTGAATGGGTGAGGCTGGTGGGGTTATGTCTGGATCTGATAATGTAGGTGTGTCAGTCCCACGTGTCCCCCAGCTCCCTGGGTGAGGAGGGGGGGTTTCAATAGTTGTAGAAACCGGTGGGACCTCCGGCTCCGGGGACCCGGGATCGGAGAGGGGGCCCTCCTCCATTGGGGTCCGCTGGTTCAGAGCAGGGGTGCAGTTATGTGTGCCCGGTGAAGTATTACCATTGGGTGGGTCTATGGAGGCAGGTGGGTCAGATAGAGGGAGAGGGAGAAGCCCAGTCTCTGTTCTGTCTGTTATTTCTTCTGTTAGGGAGCTACGTGGGCCTAGGTACAGGGACCGTTTGTAGGATGCTGTTGACCTAGGGAGGGGAGGAGCCCTGTCCCTCTCCTGTTGTGTGTGTGTAGTGTTTGTATGTCTGGATGTGTGGTAAATATCTGTACTCTGTTGGGGTGGAGAGTTTGTGGGTGGGTGTCTATCTGTCGTAAAACCTAGTGTGTGTTTGGCTGTTAGGATGGTCTGTGGTTGGAGTTTGTTAATAAATCTCTTTCTTGCCCAGCCAATGGCTATATGCAGGGCTATATGGTCTAGGGTTGTAGACTGTAAGGATGTTAAAATGGATGTGATGGAGGAGGTGTAGTGTGTGTGAAGTATGTGAAGGGTGTTGCTGAGCCACTGTGTAGTGTTTTGAGTCAATTTATTCTGTGTATCTGTAGTGGGCGCTGCAGGTTTAATAAATGTAGTTAGGCGGTGTACTGCCTTCTGCATGCCTGTAGGTGGAGTGTGTGTGCTGATGGATGCATCTAATATGTGTTTGTGGTGTGTAGCCTGTATCAGTTTGAAATAGAGTTTACTAATTTGTCTGGTTTCTGTGCTAGGTGGCCCAGTGAGTGTTTGTGTGTGTAGCCTGGTTGCATGTGTGTGTGTGTCCCTCCTCCCATATTGGCTGTTATTAAACCCATGTGGTGTGTGTGTTAGTGGGGTGGGATGGTGTATATGTGTGTGTGCCCTAAGTGTATAGTTTTTTCTAGACATGTCCCCTTGGCTCCCTGGCACGTCCTGAACCCTGTAATAAAATTCAGCATTAGACAGTGGTGGAGAGGGGTCCTACCTCCTTAGAGAGTTGTTCTGGTGTCTCCTGGTCCCGGTCCTGGGCCTGGCTTTAGGTAGGTGATGATTAGGCAGGATCTGATGTCCTTGGTCCTTAGGGTTCCCTGGAGTCTCCTGGTCCCGGTCTTGGTGCAGGTAGATGCTGGAGGGATCCAGTGTCTTTGATCCTGTTTGGACTCAAAGCTTCAGGCAGTGCAGGTGAATGGGTTGGAGATAAGGGGTATTGGACCCCGCCACTCACTGTTAAAACTTTACTTTATTAGTTAAAAACCGAATTAAAAGCCCAAGAAGGGTAAGGATAAAACCTTTTGGTAAAATCTATACTAAAAAACGGGCTCGGTGTCGTACCAGAGAGCCAAGTCTTTCAAAGCCTAACGTTTCGCATGGGTGCTGCTTCATCAGAGGCTGGAGGGACAGTCATAAATTGATAGGTGTATATATATGTGTGTGTTTTTCCAGGAGAGGGGGAAGGCTCCTCCCCTCCTCCCCGATACTCCAATCGGAGTTCTTGAGTTTAATTGGTTGAACAGATGGGGAAAATTGGTGATTAGTGATACAAAGATTGGATAAGGAATAGTTGAAGGGGGACTGGGGCAAAGGGGACGTTGATGTGTGTACTGTATGTGGGGTGACTACGTGAAATGCAAGGATAGGGTGGCGCCTGCGGCCGAAGAATCGGCCGGGTGAAATGTTGAGACATGTTGGAGACAGGACCAATCGCGCTTCGCCATTTCCAACATTTCTCCAACATTTTCCACCAATGGACACTCCCGATCTTCAACATTTCCAACATTTGGCCAATCAGAAGCGAGCAATGTTGAACCCGAGTCGTTAAACTTCAAACAGGCAAGGAGGCGTTCATAATCCTCTAGCGCTTTCGGGTTATTCAGTCGCATCCAATTATAGTTTTGTCTTCGATCGTCAGAATTGTGCTTTCCGAAATATGGTGAGTATATACACATTTATGACAGTGCTGTCTGATGTACGTTGATGTCGAAAAATAACTTTACTTCGTATATCGTGTAATTACTGCTATATTACGTAGCTAATGGTAGCATTACCTGGCAAAACATGAACATGCTATAGACGTAATATTTCCCAACAGTGCCATATGACATAACTTAATGTTTTAATATTATGTGTGCATTAAACATATTGAGTTCCGATGTTATGTGTTCAGATGTTATGATTAATCTTGCGGCACACGGTTAGTATTACCTGAAAAGAAATTAACCTGTTATCGACGTAACAACGGTGCCGAATGACATACTTTAATATGTTTTAATGATGTGTGCATTAAACCTGTTGAGGTACGATGTTATTATGAGTTAAGGTGTTGTTGTGATTTATTTAGCTATTTTTATCGTGCATAACAGACGGAACTTTGAATCGCTCTCGTCAGCCGGCTTATGCAATGTTGTTGTTTACCGGAGGCTGGCGAGTCAGGTTACAGTATTTACACGGTCATTACTATGCTATTATTACTGCATGGCATTGCGTTGATTTTAGTCATGTCGTCGGTTATTCTTCTATCGATTTATTAAGGAATTGAAAAAGATTAATTTCACTGGAATTTACTACTGCTGTCCTTGGTGCTGATTTTAATGTTAAACCAGATGTTGATTGGCAGTTACTGTTTACAGTTTTGTCTATACTGAAACATCACAGGGCACATACAAGCCAGCCTACACATTAAATTAAATAAGATTTAATAACTATATACTATTTTGGATGAGTCTATACACTTATAATGGAAATTACAGGTGCACAATACACTGGATGAGCCTGTATACAAAGGAAATCAGTTGAATTCATTGTGCAGAATGCCAAATGAAGAGTTCATTTGCAAAAACAGATAACTCCATTTTTCTTTTTTTTCACAAAATGTCATTTTTTACTCTACATTCCACAGATAATACTGATTTATTTGATATATTATTTATTTCATTTGGTAAGAGCCACTAAATTGAATAAATAATATATCGAATCAATGAGTATTACCTGGAATGTAGAGTAAAAAATGCAATTTCCTGAAAAAAAAACGAAAAATGGAGTTATCTGTTTTTGCAAATGAACTCTTCAAATACATACATAATATAAGCCTGATGCTTGTGATGTTATCACTCATTTTTTCATATCTACCACCAAAGGCCACATCATCGAAGACACATAAGGCAATGCCAGAGGCTGTCTGGATGGCACGCCTCAAGAAATTTGCCAGCACGGGGGCATGGCCTGAGGGTAACAGGCCAGCACCCAGGCAGAAAAAATTGTATGAGCTCTACCAAAGGGTATGTGTCTATTTATTAGTAATTACTACAGTGTGTAGGATATTAATCCCATCATGACATTTAAATTATATCTCTGTAACCACACACAGACCACACCTCAATGAAATGCAATTTATATCCCAAACTGTTGTTTTTAGATTGAGAAATGCCCATTGCAATCCAGGAGCCAATCCTTGTTTGGCACTGTGAGGAGCTGTACCTGTGGATTCCACTCACAGAAGGTAGAGAAGCCTGATTAGTCAGTCTGGTAATAGTAGTATGGTTCAAATGTTATGTCACCTACTGACCAGATACATATCTATTTTGTCATGGAACAGCAGTCATCTGCCCCACCACAGGCCTCCACCCTGAGTCCTCCCCAAGCACAGCCTGCCAGTGCTGCCCAGGGAAGATCGGAGGCACAGGCCTCAGCTGTGCCACCTGCCCAGGACCCTGCAGGGGGAGCTGCAGGCCACATGCAGCGACCACCCTTACATTTGTCAATGGTATTAGTATAGTTTTTGACCCTGAATTTTTGAATTTTCCACTGGTATTTAATGTTTTGATCACTGAATGACCTCATGAAACAGGCCTTTGCTTATTGCCTTTCAGTTCAACAAGCCAAGATTTGGTGGTGGCCATGTGACAGCTGCAAGGCCCAATCTTGCTGTGGCCAGGAGACACACTCAGGTAAATTGGGAACAGATAGTAAGTTTAGGAAAGGTGGATTTTAGGTACAAATTACAAAATAAATTAAAAAATTTATTTTTATAGACACCAGGCACTGATGGCCAGTCATCAGTCTCCACTCCTCCCTTCAGCACAGCCTCCTCAGTAAGTTTATTTGTTTTTTAGAGTATTAGTAGTAGTTCTCCTTCATTCTGTGTACAGCATAAACAGTTTCAATATTCTCCATCACTCTTTTAGTCTGCAGACCCTCAGACAGAGGCTCCAGTATCAGTGCCGGTTGTAGCTGCTGCCGTGTCAGTAAGTGGTTTAACATTTTCTGTCATACTGTATACACAACCTCAGCAGGGATTTTCACAAATACAATGTATTATTTCACATTCCTTTGTTTATGTTTGTGTATCCAAAGGCTGAATCAAGGGCATTAGACCTCCTACCCCCTCCTTCAGCCCAACAGCTGCCACGCTTATGGGCAGAGGGGTTGCCAGAAGCTGACCATTCATGGATGGTGAAAGCCCTGTTTAAGGTGGGGACCAGGGGCAAACTGGAGCTGAGAGACAACCTCAGACTCTGGTATTACCCACCTCAGGTGAATAACATCCACCAGGCACCATCACCAAATGTCTTCTTCACCCACGCATTACTTGTTTGGATGCCATACAAGTTATGGAAGGTGAAGTTGGTCTGCCCCAATCCTTCCTGTGGTGGGCATCAGCTGACTGGTGCAGGGCTGCACAAGAGGGCACGGCGGGTCATGGATGTGGATCGCACATACAACATGGTGACAGAGACACTGATCTGTGGGAAGTGCAAGGCCTCCCATGTGTCCTGGAGCCAGGCTGTCCTTCAACAGCTGGACTTGGGTCACAGGTCAGAATTTCGGGTCATCATGACTCAGAAGTAAGTAGTGTCATTTGTTTAGTAAGTAGTGTCACTCTGTTTTGCTGTGGCTAAATTAATTCTGTAGAACATTCTTAACTTATTTTTGTCTTTGATAAAGATATGCTTGTGATATCCGAGTGATTCGGCTGCTGCGGAACAGAGGTCTGGGTAACAGCCCAACACGGGTGCTCAAGCAGCTGTGGGAGAACCACACAGAGGAGTGGCTGCAACGTGTCCAACGCTACACAGACTTCTGCAAGGCCATCGTCCAGAGCCCTGGCCTGTTGCCCATGACCTTTTCTGAGCCCCCAGAGCGTGCTGTTGTGCCCAGCTGCAAGTGGCTCCTGTCCGTGTACAGCCAGGACATTTTGACGAGGCTGGAAGACATTAAGGCAAACTTGACGTCAACATACGGCAGCATCCTCAAACTGGACTCCACAAAAAAGGTTGAGTAATCTTTATTTTCTTCAAACTAGGCCACTGATATGAACCACTGCCTGAGTTTCATGGATTTTTTTCTCAGTCATATTTAGTGTTGTGTGTGTTTGTGTGTGCGTGCTTCAGATCACAAAGAAGCTGGCTGGATCAGCAAAAGGGACTGCTCTCTGGCTCACATCTGTGGGGAATGAATATGGCCAGATTTTAATAAGTGTCCTGACTGCACAGGAGGGAGCTGGTTTGGACAAAATGGCCAATGACCTGGTGAGGAGGTACGCCCAGGCAGGAGTGGATCCCCCTGTTGCCCTGTATGTGGATTGTGGCTGCTGTGCTCAGTCAGCAGAAACAAAACTGCAGGCAAGATTCAGTGGCTGGCCAGACCTTATAGTAAGGCTGGACATTTGGCACTTCATGCGACGGATCGCCCTGGCATGTACAACAAATGCCCATCAGCTGTACCCACAGTTCATGGCACAAGTGTCAGCATCCATTTTTGAGTGGGATGCGGGTGATTTGGCGCTTTTGCGTGAAGCAAAGGTGCAGCAGCGTCACAGTCAGGGTCTGTCTGTGGCGGACATTGACAGGTACCTGACTAGGGAGGAGAAAGCTCTCCACTGCCGGCGGAGGACACGGGGAGAAGAAACCACCATTAGGCTCCTGGAGGAGCTCTTTTTTTCACTGAGGGGCCCCCGTGGTAATGACTCTCTTGGAGTTCCCTTATTTGATGAGGAGCGTCTTGAGCACATCTGGCTGGTGCAGAAGAAGCACGTGAAGTGCATCCAAGACCCGCCAGGTGTTGCTCTGTACACCAAAACTGGGGAGCTGACCAAGGGAGGTGTCCGGCTCCCGGTCCTGAGGTGTGCCAGAGGCTCCACCTCACTGGAATCCTTTCATCTACACCTCAACCGTTTTATCCCAGGTTTGTGTCTTTCAGGCTTATGTTGTGTGTATGCCAACAATGATTCAATTTTATATTTCATGTTACATTTTAATGTACATTCAGGGACCAGTGCCAACAGCTTGAATTTTCAACTGTACCTCATGGAAGGATTACACAGGTGGAACCAGGACCGGCGTGTTGCTGCCTTGTCTACAGAGCTCTCTGGTTTATGTTGCTATTCTGGCAACCTGCTGAAATCTGTCAATTCCAATTATGAGCTGCTTTTTGGAAGAAAATTGGTACCAGAGTTTGCTCCCCCCTCACATTACACAGGTAAGAATGACAGACATCAGAATGGCATATGCCAAATTACACAAGTATGTGTCAACCAGCAATGATTTGCCTTGTGCTAGACATACATATATACACTGTGGATTCCTTGGTGAAGACTGACTTTTATTAATAATTATCATTACATTTTCTGTTACTGTGTATATTATTCATGATCATTACTGCCAGGCAAGGTGATAGTCCTTTCAGAACAGCTGATTAGGTTTTAGCCATTTTAGGCATTCAACTCTGCTTTGTGCCTAATTGAATTCTTCTTGTCCCAGGCGAGCTCATAGGGGTGCAGTACCTATTTGAACAGACTGGTCAGCCACTGCAGGACATGGATCCTGACTCTGAGGACACAGCTCAATTGATAGAGGAGCATGACGCAGTAGCTGATGAGGAAGATGAGGGTTTTTCTGACCTCACAGAAGACCCCACAGTCTTCTGTGAAGAAAACCCCACACCTCCTGCTCCTGATAACTACGAGGTGACTCCCTCCATGCAGGCCTCTGGTACCAGCTCTTCTGCGTTGGCCTGTCACACCACCTCCTCTGCACTGGCTTCTGGTACCAGCCCCTCTCCGCTGGCCCGTCACACCACCTCCTCTGCACTGGCTTCTGGTACCAGCCCCTCTCCACTGGCCCGTCACACCACCTCCTCTGCACTGGCTTCTGGTACCAGCCCCTCTCCACTGGCCCGTCACACCACCTCCTCTGCACTGGCTTCTGGTACCAGCCCCTCTCCGCTGGCCCGTCACACCACCTCCTCTGCACTGGCTTCTGGTACCAGCCCCTCTCCGCTGGCCCGTCACACCACTTTCTCTGCACTGGCTTCTGGTACCAGCCCCTCTCCGTTGGCCCGTCACACCACCTCCTCTGCACTGGCTCCTGGCATCTCCTCCTCCTCACTGGCTCCTGGCATTTCCTCCTCCACGCTGGCTCCTGAGGTTGAGCCAGGAGATGCACCTGGTCAAGATGAAACCATGGTAAGTAGCAGTTATAAGCTTGTGTATGGTGAATATTCTGGTGCACAGTGGTTACCTTGCATCACCTAAGTGGGTGTCAGGTGGTGACATATTAGAGTTGGGTCCTACTAAAACAGTAAAATGTTCTAGGTGTTAGAAAAGTACTATAGTAATGTAGTAATAGTAGTAGTAGTAATGGTTATTGCACTTTTTATTTAACCTAAAACATCAGTTGTGATCGGTGTCATTAAATGTTTTTACTATTTTCTGTCAATTCATTTTATAGGCTGTTGATGAGGAGAATATGCCTGGGTACCAGCATGTCGACAGACTTGCTGAATACTTGGTTGGACTACGGGACCAGACTTCCCTCTACCTCACCAACCTCCAGGCAAATCAAATTGTGGAGCTCTGGGAGAACTTGGATGACGGAGACAAGCAACGGGTTGTGTATGCAGCACGGCACCAGGACAGGCTTCTGAGTGGGCGGTTTCGCACACCAAAGAAGCCCTCAAAAACACCTGGTGTGGAGAGCACAACCCGTTGTGTGCTAGGGGCAAGCAGTGCCCCAGCTCAGTGGCCAGACTGTTGCCGATTGGTGGAGACTATATTTATAAGACTTTGTGCCTTGCACCCAAGCCCCAAAAGAAAGGGCAAGGGGGCATATTCCAGGTGGTCTCTGATTTTGAGGGACTACCACAAAATCAGGGAGCTTGTACTGGGCAATGCCACTGTGATGCAGGGAACTGACATACAAATTGTGGAGGTAAATCAGAACACCCTCATCCAGTGGCACAACAGCAGACAGAAGAGGCAGGAGCTATCTGTGCTGTTACAAGGTACTGCATTACCTTCCGCCATCCCAGTGTCAGAGGAGCCTCTTCAGGAGGTGAGAGCGCTCCCGACTGAACCGGCCAGAGCACAGCACGAACATCAGTACCGCCTGCCAGAGAACACCGAAGGTCAGGCAAGGCAAAGACAGACACCACGCCCCATTCTGCCTAGAGGTACAGCCAAAAGGCAGCTGTTTGTTGCTCCCCCAACAGCTGCCACAGCCTTAGCAACCCCAGGAACTTCAGCAGTCCCAACAGGCCCAACAGTCTCACAGGTTGTTACACAGGCAGGACAACCTGTTGTACTTTATCAATATGTCCTGCCTGGTGTAGTTGGTGCCAATCCAAAGAGGCCTTACAGGAGGACTGTGCAGGCAAATACCTGCAAAAAATGTGGCCAGTTCCGGACGGCTGAGACTGGTCATAGCCAGTTCCGTGGGAGGGTGTACTGTCCCAATTTTGAAGAAATCACTAAACAGCAGTGGTTGGAGCAGATGAGGCAGAAATTCTCTGAGGCTGACCCGAAGTGAGCAGGTGCCCGCAGTCATCTGCAGTTGCGGGCCATTGTTAAATATGAGGGCGTTGTAAATAGTTGTAAATAGTTTTGACATATTTTTATTATTTAATTTTATGGGTTGTTTTGTGTTTTAAGTTTTTTGTTGTGTGTTCTGTTTTCACAATGAAAGAATTTTATTAAACACCTTTTAATTTTACCTTGCTCTCCTTTTACTTTCATATATAATAACACAAAACATACTGTGTACTATGGGGCACTATTATTGAATTATTTCATTAAAACAATTTATTTTGATTGTCTTGTAGTGGTAATGACACTAAGAATGTTTATTTACAACATTTATTTCAACCAGCACAAATGAAATCTGAAAAGCCAACACAGATCCCACACAGAGAAAATCTATTTGAATTTTGAAGTAAATAAAGGAGGTAGTATAATATGGTGATGCAGATCGGAGGCCGGCATTGGAAAGATCCAAGTGATAATATCCAGCTGTTGCACTCGGCAGTCCCTCAGATAGGTGGAACAGGAAACATAAAGAAGGACATATTAATAGTGTTGCATAATCACATCCATTTTATGTTTAAATGTCAGTATATGTACTCATATAAATAATTAAACTGATAAATATGGTACAAGTATGTAATTCTTTTAAACAAATAACTGCATAAAATCTCAGTATCTAGCATAAATAGACTGAAGTAAAATTATATATATATATACATATGCATATGAACATACACACACTGCAATAGCAATAGTCAGGTTTTTCCCTGGCGTCACTGTCAGTTCCGCATTACTCTGAATGCACCATTTCGAGATTCGCGGGTTCGAATCCCGGTGAAGTTTTAGAAAAAAACCCAAAAGTTTAAAACTGATGTTTCTGCGGCTAAAAGTGCATGAAACTGCGTGACAGGGTCTCAAATGCTCGAATTTTCCTTTCCTTTTTCTCTTTTCTCTTTTTCTTTCCCTTCCCCTCTCCTTTTTCTTCTCCCCCCTCCTTCCCCCTTCTCCCCCATCTTATATGGCCGAATGTTCCCCAGCTTTGGCGCAGCAGGCAGAGCACTCGCCCCTCGCCCAAGAGCCGCGGGTTCGAGACCCGGTCGGTCCAAAGCTCCCTTTTGTAGGATCCGCACCCGGTCAACCCCTACCATCCGAGACTTTCTAAAGTTTTATAACTTAGATAATTTTATCTCCAAACAAAACATGTCACTATATGAAGGTAAAGTACATTTGTTTGTACATCCTTAAACACTCACCTATCCAAGTCCCTTTGAGGCGGACTGTTTGGCTTTAATTGGCAGAGTGTAAGGGAGGAAAGGGAGGAGAAAAAAAGAAAAAAAGGGGGAAAGGGGGAGACCCCGGCCTGTGGCTCTGGCAAGGTTAGGTTTGAGTTCGGGTTCGGTCTTAGAGATGTGCCAGTTGGGCCTTTGTGGCACTGGCCTACAGCTCCGGGATCTCCCTCTAAAAAAGAAAAAGAAGATAGAAGTCTCCTCCCGTTTCTTAAACGTTGTGTAAAGTTGGGGGATGTGTTTGTTTAAAAGGAGTCAGCGGGAGGGCTCGGTCCCTGTCGGGATCCCGGGCCCCGGGGGATCTAACGTCCCCGTATGGGGGAATAAAAAGGAAATTTATTTATATTGTGGGATAGGAAGACCACTAAACCTCGATCAGGAAGAACCTGTGGGCGGGTCCTCCCCAGCGCAGCGTCGTTGTAATAGGATAGGACCTGGAGATGGGTGCAAGGGTCTGGTTTTAATAAGGCCAATTTAAATAAATAAATAATTATATAATATTATATATATATATAAAAAAATAATAATCATAAGATAAAATAATATAAATATAACAACTGCCTGTGTATTGATGAAGCATTCATTAATGGACTCATAATTCTATGTGTATGGCGTTTAGTATATGGTGGATGTATGATTAAGCTGGAAGAAGGGGGGGGGGGGGGGGGGAGACAAAAAGAACAGGGAGGGGGGCAGAGAGAGAAAAACAAACAACTGCATGCGTAGGGGGTAAAAAAAGATAATTAAACAGGCAAAAATCCACACTACTTAGTCAAAACCATGCAACTTGAAGAGAATTATAATGAAATACTTCAAAGAAAGCAAGCTTAAATAAAAATATAAAAAACATATAAAGGTATCAATATATTAAAACAAGACATAAAAAACCGAAAAAGACAAAAACAAAGGAATGAGACAAAAGTAAAGAACAAAGAAATTAAGAAAAGAAGATCAGACTTGGGGAGAAAGAGTAAGTGGGACAGGTTAGTCCTAAGTCTCCCTTTAAATAGAAATACATTAGTTTATCTGTAACCTTTGCAAAATGATATTTATTGTGGAGTTATATTAGAACCAATTGTAATTATTCTGTAATCTGTATACCTTACATATATACAAGAAAACCAAAACATGGAGACAAGATAAATAAGTAAATAAAATGAATGAAAAAAACAACCTAATCTGACCCAGCCCTCTCATATATTGGTCAGGGGCAGACGCTGCGCTGGGGAGGACCATCAACAGGAAGTCAAGTCAAGCAAAAAAAGCATCAGTTATGTAGGAATTGGATTTATTTTAGCAATTTATTGTTCTGATGGTGAGGTTTTCTTCTTAGTCCGTGGGTCTCCTCCGGAGGGGGAATGATGCATGGAGGCCAGGGCTGCATCTTCTGGTTGCCGGAGGGGAAAGAAGGAGTAGGTTAGATCCCCACGGTCAAGTTGTCCTCAGCCAGTCCATTAAATGTTCACCCGTCCTCTCTCTGTCCCCTGGGTCAGGGTTAGGGTTAGGGGTTAGGGTTAAGAGAGGAGGTTAGGGGTTAGGTTTAGGAAAGGGGATTAGGGGTTAGGGTTAGGAGAGGAGGTTAGGGGTTAGGGTTAGGAGAGGAGGTTAGGGGTTAGGGTTAGGAGAGGAGGTTAGGGGTTAGGGTTAGGAGAGGAGGTTAGGGGTTAGGGTTAGGAGAGGAGGTTAGGGGTTAGGGTTAGGAGAGGAGGTTAGGGGTTAGGGTTAGGAGAGGAGGTTAGGGGTTAGGGTTAGGAAGGGGGTTAGGGGTTAGGGTTAGGAGAGGAGGTTAGGGGTTAGGGTTAGGAGAGGAGGTTAGGGGTTAGGGTTAGGGGAGGAGGTAAGGGGTTAGGGTTAGGAGAGGAGGTTAGGGGTTAGGGTTAGGAGAGGAGGTAGGGTTAGGGTTAGGGTTAGGGTTAGGGTTAGGGTTAGGGTTCGGGTTTGGGTTAAAGATCCTATTGGACTTTATGGGCACTGGCCTACTGGCCCGGGCCCCCCCAAAAACTCTCCTGAAGATATTTCCTCCCCCTCCTCATTTCAATTCCCCGTGGTCGGATCCGTGTCACCCCCGTCTCGGGGAAGCCAGGTCGGCAGGCCATTCTTCTGTGGGGGCCCTAACGGCCTGCAGCGGACGATCGGGGGAGGGGGGGGGGGGGAAATTTGATAAGGAGATGTAAACATATAATAATAAAGAAGAAGTAATAATCAGATGGTTGTCGAGTATATTTATTGTGTGAAGGAGGTGTTTTACCTCAGTGTTTAACCATTATGTCACTGGATTCGTTTTTCTGTCCTCAATGCCTAACTAGTTGTATAAGTGCTAGAAAAATTAGATTTAAATCATAAATACTGTGTAATATGAAATTTTGGAAAGTATAAAGTTAGAATTTAGAAAAATTACAGAGATATAAATGCAACGATAATAATAATAAATGTTAAAAATAATAATAGTAATAATTAAATAATAATAATCCCAATAATAATAATGATAACAATAATAATAATAATCCTAATAACAATAAGAAAAAGATAAAAAATAAAAAATAAAAAAATGGGTGTTATGTGTTCCTATAATTCATCAAACACATGGCATGCAGGCAAAAACACATATATTTGAGCATGCAAAAGACAAAAAACAAACATGGAAATATTCAGAAAAAAAAAAGAGAAAGATACAATAAGCAACATAATAGCAGTAAACAAGAGACATAATAAGAGACACATAAAAACCACCTGTAAGGGATAAACGAAATTATCTTACAAGATTGAAGTAATTAATAACATAAATATTATTTATTAAAACCAGTAGGTCATTGAGGAGAGAAGCGGGGGCCGGTTTATTCCCAGAGGCTGGAAAACTAGTGTGTGTGAATAGTTGGGGGGGGGGGGGGGGGGGGGGGAGAGAGAGAGAGAGAGAGAATTGTGTTGGTCATAAGGGCTAGTTAGCTTAGTAGTGAACCTGATGTTCCTTTATCAAGTGGGTGGGGCTGAATAATTTAAGAAAAGGGGTGAAATGTTTCCTTAGGCTGTGTGAGTTGCCGCTGCAGGCTCGTGGTTGTCCCCGGGGGAATCAGAGATGGGGACGGGGACAGGTCCAGTGGTTCTGTAGGGAAGGTCGTTGAGTCCCCCCGGGGTAGTAGTTCCCAGCCTCCCGATCCACAATCTCTCCGCCCTCTTCCTCTGTCCCTCGGTCCAGTTTTTGTTGGCTTCTAGGCCGCAGATGGTGAGATGTTCTGGTGGGTGCTGTTGAAAATGTGTGACTAGTGGTGTGGTTAGTAAGGTGAGTCTGATATTACGGAGGTGCTGTTTAAGTCGAATGAGTAATGTGCCACCGGTCTCCCCTATATAGTGTTTATTACAATTAGTGCAGGTGATAATATAAACAATATTGCTGTGCTGGAGTGAGTAAGTGCCGAAGGGTGGGTGAGAGGAGCGGCTGTACGGGTTCCAGAACATTTTCTTGTGCCTGTACAGCCGCTCCTCTGGAACGGTAGCGGTTTTGATGTGAGGAGTGAAGGCCGATTTGATGAGAAGCTGATGGAGGTTTGGGTTCTTTCTGTAGGCGGAGATGAGTCTCACCTATTGAATGGCAGGGTTGTGTTTTTGATTGCTGGAGAAGTTGCGTTTTATGGAAGCTAAGAATGAGGCTGTGCGGTGGGAAAATGTGGAGACCAGAGGCAGAAGGTGGGTGGTGCTGTCAGTGTTGGTGCTGGGGTCAGGAAAAGGGTTTGGGTCAGGATTGGGGCCTGGGTTAGAGGGGTTAGGGTTAGGGCAATGGGGGTTAGGGTCAGGGGGGTAAGGGTTAGGGTCAGGGGGAGGGGGGTTAGGGTTAGGGTCAGGGGGAGGGGGGTTAGGGTTAGGGTCAGGGGGAGGGGGGTTTGGGTTAGGGTCAGGGGGGTTAGGGTTAGGGTCAGGGGGAGGGGGGTTTTGGTTAGGGTCAGGGGGGGTTAGGGTTAAGGTCAGGGGGAGGGGGGTTAGGGTTAGGGTCATGGGGAGGGGAGGGGTTAGGGTTAGGGTCAGGGGGAGGGGAGGGGTTAGGGTTAGAAGGGTTAGGGTTAGGGTTAGAGGGGTAAGGGTTAGAGGGGTCAGGGTTAGGGTTAGGGTTCGGGTCAAGGTGAGGGTCAGATGTGTCTGTGAGTCTGAAAGGTGAGTGGGTGGTGCTGTATGAGCGAGTGGGAGCGAGGCTGGCCAAGGTGTTATATTTGATGGTCCTGAGGAATCTTTTGGAGTATCGTCTGTGTCTAAGGTGTTGGAAAAGTATACGGATGGAGTTGTGTAAATCTGCGTCAGTGGATGAGATGCGATGAAATCTGATGATTTGGGATTTAATGATGCCTCTGAAAGTATGTTTGGGATGGTAGCTGGATTTATGGAGGAGTGCATGTGTATCTGTTTGTTTGAAATAAACCTTGGTGAATAATTTTTTATTGTTGTTATGTGTCTGGTGAAAATAAACTGTGGTGTCTAGAAAATGGACCTGGTGTGTGTCTATGGTGTGTGTGACTTGGATGGATTTGTGGTGGCTATTCAAGATGTCAATGAACTGGTGGAAATGTGGAATAGAATGGGGCCAAATACCAATTATGTCGTCTAGAAATCTGAGGTATAATGTTGGATGCAGAGGGCATTTGGCCAGTGCTTCTCGCTCCCACTCGCTCATGTAGATATTTGCATACGATGGTGCAAACCGCTGGCCCATGGCTGTTCCACTGATCTGGAGAAAGTGTTGATTGTTAAACATGAAATCATTATTATTTAAACAGAGGGAGAGGAGTGCTATGATCTCTTTGTCCGGTCTATTGTGATCTGGGTATTTCTGCATGACTGTTTGGACTGCTTGAAGTCCAAGTTCTGTGTTGATGTTTGTGTATAGGCTTGTGATGTCTATTGTAAAAAGGAAGGATTCAAGTGGAACAGCCATGGGCCTGATGATGTCTAGAAAGTGATACGTGTCCTTAATGTAACTGGGGTGTCTCCTGGAGAGGGGTCCTAGGAAGTGGTCTATATATTGAGTTACGTTGTAGGTGGCGCTGCTGCAGTCTGAAACTATGGGTCTACCTGGGGGGACCTCCCGGGGGATCGTCCATGTGTTGGGGTCTTTGTGGATTTTGGGGAGGAGGTAAAACTGTCTGGGGCGGGGGAGGTCTGGTCCAAATAAGTAGTGCATTTGTTTGGTGGAAATGAAGTTTTTATTTTTGAGTGTCTGTATAATGAGTCGGATTTGGCTTTGGGTGGTCTGTTGTAATGTGTCTGGTATGGGTTTGTAGTGATTTGAATTTGAAAGTTGTCTGTTGGCTTCTGTCAGGTATTGCTGTCTATCCATGATTACTATTTTAGAGCCCTTGTCTGCTGGTTTTATTATTATGTTTGGGTTGTGAGTGAGTTCTCGGAGGGCCCTGCGTTCTGAGGGGGACATATTGTCCGGGATGTCTTTGTTTAACCTGCAGATACGCAGGGCCCTCCTGTCTTGTCTGAGTAGGGATTTGGTGGCTGGTGTGAGTGTGGCTGCTTGTGGTTCCCAATTGGAGTGATGAGTGAAGGGTGTGTGGATGTAGTCTGTGTGAGGGTGGAAGTGGTCCTTTATTTTGATACGGCGGTGATACTTATGGACGTCCCCCTGTAGTTCCCCCCAGTCAAATGTCTTTGGTCGTGGAATAAAAGAGAGACCCCTCTCCAGGAGTTCCCTCTGGACCGGGGACGGGGAGAAGAGTTTGGAGAGGTTGAGGACACTGGTGGTCTCAGTCACGTCTTGTGTGAGAGTGTCCTGTGATGTAAATTGTTGTGTTATGATGTTGTCTATTGTAAGTTGGGTATTGTCTGAGATAGCCGGGTTAGGTTCTATTGTAATTTTAAATTTAAAAGTGTGCACCAATGGTGAAATATACGCGCCGCTGTGTCGGCCGTCCAGTGTATGTTATCCTTTTCCGTGCGGAACTCCTCGTGTGGAAGCTCGGCCAGGAAGGGGAGGTGGGTCATGATAGTGTTGTTGATAGCTGTAAGGTTGTTCTTTTGGACCTGTGTTAGTGCTGGGGAAAAGTTGATAACAGGAAAGTAAATGTCTGCGTGTGGAAAAGTCTGTTTAGCTGTCCTATATAATGCTTTGAGTTGTTTGATGGAGGTCTGTTTGGGGTCTTGGTCTTTGTTATTAATTCCTACGGCTAAGATGAGAATTTTTGTATGAGGGGTTTCTGGTGTTTTTTCACATAGATTTAAAAAGTGATATAGATTGGCCCCAGGGTAACTGTCTAGCTGTATGTGTGTGTTTGTGTGTGGTGGAATTCTATTTATATTGGAGTCCCCCAGCACTAACACAGGTTTTTTCGGTCTGAAATGCCAATCAATTAATTTTCGGTGTGGTCTGGCGATGTGATAGGATGGTTTGAATGTGGCCGGTGATGCTATTGTATTTACTGTGTGATGAGATGTTGTTGGGTCCTGTGAATTAACTGTTGAAGTTGTGAGGACTCTGGTGGCCAGAAGAGGGCAGTGTTGCTGTGTTAGGGTTAGGGTTAGGGTTAGGGTTAGGGTTAGGGTTAGGGTTAGGTTTGGGTTAGAGTTAGAGCTTAGAAATGCGCCAGTTAGGCCTTTGTGGCACTGGCCTACAGCTCCGGGACCTCCCTCTAAAAAAAGAAAAAAGAAAAGAGAAAAAGAAAATAAAAAATCTCCTCCCGTTTCTTAAACGTTGTAAAGAAAGGGGGTTTGTTTGTTTATGAGGAGTCAGCGGGACGGCTCGGTCCCTGTCGGGATCCCGGGCCCCGGGGGATCTAACGTCTCCGTTTGGAGGAGTGGGGGGGAAAAAAAAAGAAAATTCTTTATATTGTGGGATGGGAGGGCCACTCATCCAAGAACCGCAACAGCCTGTGGGCGGGTCCTCCCCAACGCAGCACCATGGAAGTAGGATGGGATCTGGAGATGGTTGCACGAAGTCTGGTTAAATAATAGACAATTTAAATAAATAAATAAATAAATAAATAGTTATAGAAATATAAGGAATATTATAATAAATGAAATTAAAAATTGTGTGTGTCCTACTGTCTGTAAGCTTTCATTGATTGAGGCTCATAATTCTTTATGTATGGTATTAGTGTAAGGTGTATGTAAAATTCAAAGTAAGAAGAAAAAGGGGGGGGGGGCAGAGAGAGAAAACATACAACAACATGCGTAGGGGGCAGAAAGGATAATAAAGCAGGCAAAAATCCACACTCCTTTGTCAAACCCATGCAATTTTAAAAGAATTATAATAGAAAACTTCAAAGACAGCAAGCATAAATAACATATAAAAAAACATATAAAAGTGACTGTGTATTAAAACAGAACATAAACAAAACCAACCGTAAGAAGAGAATCAAAAACAAGGAGAAAAGACAAAAAGGAAAAAAAATGGAAAAAATAAGAAAACAAAAATCAGACTTAGGGAGAAAGAGTTTATGAGACGGGTTTGTCATATATCTCCCTTAAAAATAGAAGCACAATAGTTTATCAGTAACATTTTCAAATTATTTATTGTGTAGTTAAGTAAAAACCAATTGTAATTATTATGTGAAACTAAATGTGTCTTTATGTACAAAAAAACCAGAACATGGAAAGATAAACAATTAGAGAAATGAATAAATAAGGCAACCTAATCGAACCCAGCCCTCTCATATGTGGTCCGAAGCATGTGCTGCGCTGGGGAGGACCAGCCACAGGAAGTCAGTAAAGAAAAATCATTTATGTAGAAATTAATTTATTATAATAATTTTTTATTGTCCTGATGGCCAGGTTTTCTTCTTAGCGTGTGTCTCCTCCGGAGGGGAACAGATGCATGGAGGCCAGGGCTGCAACTTCAGGTTACCGGAGGGGAAAGAAGGAGTAGGTTAGATCCCCACGGTCAAGTTGTCCTCAGCCAGTCCATTAAATGTTCACCCGTCCTCTCTCTGTCCCCTGGGTCAGGGTTAAGGTTAGGGGTTAGGGTTAGGAGAGGAGGTTAGGGGTTAGGGTTAGGAGAGGAGGTTAGGGGTTAGGGTTAGGAGAGGAGGTTAGGGGTTAGGGTTAGGAGAGGAGGTTAGGGGTTAGGGTTAGGAGAGAAGGTTAGGGTTAGGGTTAGGAAAGGAGGTTAGGGGTTAGGGTTAGGAGAGGAGGTTAGGGGTTAGGGTTAGGAGAAGAGGTTAGGGGTTAGGGTTAGGAGAGGAGGTTAGGGGTTAGGGTTAGGAGAGGAGGTTAGGGGTTAGGGTTAGGAGAGGAGGTTAGGGGTTAGGGTTAGGAGAGGAGGTTAGGGGTTAGGGTTAGGAGAAGAGGTTAGGGGTTAGGGTTAGGAGAGGAGGTTAGGGGTTAGGGTTAGGAGATGGGAAGACCCTAAGGCAGGAATGGAGAAACCCAGAGAGAGGGGGACACGTGTGTCTTCTGTGGTAGAGTTGTTCAAGAGCCACCTTGTGGATGAATAAATGAATTGCTGTGTAAAATATGCTGTCCGTGGGTGGTCAATAATGTCTGTCCTAATTGGAATCTGTTAGAGTGATAGGTTTAGTGTTCTACACCAGTGTTGGAAGATGTGTGTTGCTGTATGAACTGTCCAGTGAATGTTATCTGTTTCAGTGGTGAACTGGTCCTGTGGTAACTCGGCCAAGGATGGGAGGTGACTCTTAATTGTGTGATTGATCAGCTGTAGGTTGTCCTTCTGAGTCCGTGCTAGTGCTGGGGAGTAATTAATGACAGGAAAATAAATGTTTGCTTTAGGGAATGTCCGTTTAGCTGCTCTGTGTAGCGCTTTAAGCTGTTTAATAGAAGTAAGTTTTGGGTGTTGGTCTCTATTGTTAATGCCTATTGAGAGGATAAGGATTCTGGTATTGAGGGAAATGGGGTTTTTTTTGGCAGAGTTGGAGAAAATGAAAAAAGTTAGCACCTGGGTAACTATCTGTTTGGATTTGGTTGTTTGTATATGGAGGGATTCTGTTAATGTTAGAATCCCCCAGCACTAGCACGGGCTTTCTGGGTCTAAAAGACCAGTCCTGAATCTTTCTATGTGGTCTGGCACTATGGAGTGTGGGTATGAGCATTTCTGATTCCTCTATTAATATGTTTACCTTAGGTGGAGAGTGAATCTGGACTGTCACCTCCCGATCCTTGGCCGATGCTGTCTGACATGTCTGAATGGGTGAGGCTGGTGGGGTTATGTCTGGATCTGATAATGTAGGTGTGTCAGTCCCACGTGTCCCCCAGCTCCCTGGGTGAGGAGGGGGGGTTTCAATGGTTGTAGAAACCGGTGGGACCTCCGGCTCCGGGGGACCCGGGATCGGAGAGGGGGCCCTCCTCCATTGGGGTCCGCTGGTTCAGAGCAGGGGGTGTAGTTATGTGTGCCCGGTGAAGTGTTGCCATTGGGCGGGTCTATGGAAGCAGGTGGGTCAGATGGAGGGAGAGGGAAGAGCCCAATCTCTGTTCTGTCTGTTATTACTTCTGTTAAGGAACTACGTGGGCCTAGGTACAGGGGACCGTTTGTAGGATGCTGTTGACCTAGGGAGGGGAGGAGCCCTGTCCCTCTCCTGTTGTGTGTGTGTAGTGTTTGTATGTCTGGATGTGTGGTAAATATCTGTACTCTGTTGGGGTGGAGAGTTTGTAGGTGTGTGTCTGTCTGGAGTGAAACCTAATGTGTGTTTGGCTGTTAGGATGGTCTGATATTGGAGTTTGTTGGCAAATCTCTTTCTTGCCCAGCCAATAGCTATATGTAGGGCTACATGGTCTGGGGTTGTAGACTGTAAAGAAGCTAAGATGGATGTGATGGAGGAGGTGTAGTGTGTGTGAAGTATGTGCAGGGTGTTACTGAGCCACTGTGTAGTGTTTTGAGTCAATTTATCCTGTGTATCTGTAGTGGGCGCTGCAGGTTTAATAAATGTAGTTAGGCGGTGTACTGCCTTCTGCATGCCTGTAGGTGGAGTGTGTGTGCTGATGGATGCGTCTAATATGTGTTTGTGGTGTGTAGCCTGTATCAGTTTGAAATAGAGTTTACTAATTTGTCTGGTTTCTATGCTAGGTGGCCCAGTGAGTGTTTGTGTGTGTAATCTGATAGCATGTGTGTGTGTATCCCTCCTTCTATTTTGGCTGTCATTAGATGCATGTGGTGTGTGTGTTAGTGGGGTGGGGTGGTGTACATGCGTGTGTGCCCTAAGTGTATAGTTTTTTCTAGACATGTCCCCTTGGCTCCCTGGCACGTCCTGAACCCTGTAATAAAACTCAACATTAGACAGTGGTGGAGAGGGGTCCTACCTCCTTAGAGAGTTGTTCTGGTGTCTCCTGGTCCTGGTCCTGGGCCTGGCTTTAGATAGGTGGTGATTAGGCAGGATCTGATGTCCTTGGTCCTTAGGGTTCCCTGGAGTCTCCTGGTCCCGGTCTTGGTGCAGGTAGATGCTGGAGGGATCCAGTGTCTTTGATCCTGTTTGGACTCAAAGCTTCAGGCAGTGCAGGTGAATGGGTTGGAGATGAGGGGTATTGGACCCCGCCACTCACTGTTAAAACTTTACTTTATTAGTTAAAAACCGAATTAAAAGCCCAACAAGGGTAAGGATAAAACCTTTTGGTAAAATCTATACTAAAAATCGGGCTCGGTGTCGTACCAGAGAGCCAAGTCTTTCAAAGCCTAACGTTTCGCATAGGTGCTGCTTCATCAGAGGCTGGTGGGACAGTCATGGATTGATAGGTATATGTATGTGTGTGTTTCTCCAGGAGAGGGGGAAGGCTCCTCCCCTCCCTCCCGATCCTCCAATCGGAGTTCTCGAGTCTAATTGGTTAAACAGGTGGGGAAAATTGGTAATTAGTGAAACAAAGATTGGATAAGGAATAGTTGAAGGGGGACTGGGGCAAAGGGGACGTTGATGTGCGTACTGTATGTGGGATGACTACATGAAGTGCAAGGATAGGATGGCGCAGCAGGCAGAGCACCCGCCCCTCGCCCAAGAGCCGCGGGTTCGAGACCCGGTCGGTTCAACGCTCCTTTTTGTAGAATCCGCACCTGGACGACCCCTACCATCCGCGCCTTTCTAAAGTTTTATAACTTATATAATTTTATCTCCAAACACAACATGCCACTATATGAAGGTAGAATACCTTTGTTTATACATCCTTATACACTCAACTATCTAAGTTCCTTTGAGGCGGACTGTTTGGCCCTGGTTGGCAGAGTGTAAGGGAGGAAGGGGAGGAGAAAAAAAGGGGGAAAGGGGGAGACCCCGGCCCGTGGCTCTGGCAGGGTTAGGTTTGGGTTAGAGTTAGAGCTTAGAAATGCGCCAGTTAGGCCTTTGTGGCACTGGCCTACAGCTCCGGGACCTCCCTCTAAAAAAAGAAAAAAGAAAAGAGAAAAAGAAAATAAAAAATCTCCTCCCGTTTCTTAAACGTTGTAAAGAAAGGGGGTTTGTTTGTTTATGAGGAGTCAGCGGGACGGCTCGGTCCCTGTCGGGATCCCGGGCCCCGGGGGATCTAACGTCTCCGTTTGGAGGAGTGGGGGGGAAAAAAAAGAAAATTCTTTATATTGTGGGATGGGAGGGCCACTCATCCAAGAACCGCAACAGCCTGTGGGCGGGTCCTCCCCAACGCAGCACCATGGAAGTAGGATGGGATCTGGAGATGGTTGCACGAAGTCTGGTTAAATAATAGACAATTTAAATAAATAAATAAATAAATAAATAGTTATAGAAATATAAGGAATATTATAATAAATGAAATTAAAAATTGTGTGTGTCCTACTGTCTGTAAGCTTTCATTGATTGAGGCTCATAATTCTTTATGTATGGTATTAGTGTAAGGTGTATGTAAAATTCAAAGTAAGAAGAAAAAGGGGGGGGGGGGGCAGAGAGAGAAAACATACAACAACATGCGTAGGGGGCAGAAAGGATAATAAAGCAGGCAAAAATCCACACTCCTTTGTCAAACCCATGCAATTTTAAAAGAATTATAATAGAAAACTTCAAAGACAGCAAGCATAAATAACATATAAAAAAACATATAAAAGTGACTGTGTATTAAAACAGCACATAAACAAAACCAACCGTAAGAAGAGAATCAAAAACAAGGAGAAAAGACAAAAAGGAAAAAAAATGGAAAAAATAAGAAAACAAAAATCAGACTTAGGGAGAAAGAGTTTATGAGACGGGTTTGTCATATATCTCCCTTAAAAATAGAAGCACAATAGTTTATCAGTAACATTTTCAAATTATTTATTGTGTAGTTAAGTAAAAACCAATTGTAATTATTATGTGAAACTAAATGTGTCTTTATGTACAAAAAAACCAGAACATGGAAAGATAAACAATTAGAGAAATGAATAAATAAGGCAACCTAATCGAACCCAGCCCTCTCATATGTGGTCCGAAGCATGTGCTGCGCTGGGGAGGACCAGCCACAGGAAGTCAGTAAAGCCAGAGAAAAATCATTTATGTAGAAATTAATTTATTATAATAATTTTTTATTGTCCTGATGGCCAGGTTTTCTTCTTAGCGTGTGTCTCCTCCGGAGGGGAACAGATGCATGGAGGCCAGGGCTGCAACTTCAGGTTACCGGAGGGGAAAGAAGGAGTAGGTTAGATCCCCACGGTCAAGTTGTCCTCAGCCAGTCCATTAAATGTTCACCCGTCCTCTCTCTGTCCCCTGGGTCAGGGTTAAGGTTAGGGGTTAGGGTTAGGAGAGGAGGTTAGGGGTTAGGGTTAGGAGAGGAGGTTAGGGGTTAGGGTTAGGAGAGGAGGTTAGGGGTTAGGGTTAGGAGAGGAGGTTAGGGGTTAGGGTTAGGAGAGAAGGTTAGGGTTAGGGTTAGGAAAGGAGGTTAGGGGTTAGGGTTAGGAGAGGAGGTTAGGGGTTAGGGTTAGGAGAAGAGGTTAGGGGTTAGGGTTAGGAGAGGAGGTTAGGGGTTAGGGTTAGGAGAGGAGGTTAGGGGTTAGGGTTAGGAGAGGAGGTTAGGGGTTAGGGTTAGGAGAGGAGGTTAGGGGTTAGGGTTAGGAGAAGAGGTTAGGGGTTAGGGTTAGGAGAGGAGGTTAGGGGTTAGGGTTAGGAGATGGGAAGACCCTAAGGCAGGAATGGAGAAACCCAGAGAGAGGGGGACACGTGTGTCTTCTGTGGTAGAGTTGTTCAAGAGCCACCTTGTGGATGAATAAATGAATTGCTGTGTAAAATATGCTGTCCGTGGGTGGTCAATAATGTCTGTCCTAATTGGAATCTGTTAGAGTGATAGGTTTAGTGTTCTACACCAGTGTTGGAAGATGTGTGTTGCTGTATGAACTGTCCAGTGAATGTTATCTGTTTCAGTGGTGAACTGGTTAGGGTTAGGGTTAGGGTTAGGGTTAGGGTTAGGGTTAGGGGTTAGGGTTAGGGTTAGGGTTAGGGTTAGGGTTCGGGTTTGGGTTAAAGGTCCTAATGGACTTTATGGGCACTGGCCTACTGGCCCGGGCCCCCCCACTCTCCTGAAAATATTTCCTCCCCCTCTTTATTTCAATTCCGTGGTCGGATCCATGTGACCCCCGTCTCGGGGAAGCCGGGTCGGCAGGCAATTCTGCTGTGGGGGCCCTAACGGCCTGCAGCGGACGATCGGGGGGAGGGGAGGGGGTTTTTTATGAGAGGATGTAAACATACAATAATAAAAAAATAATGATCAAATGGTTATTGAGTATATTTATTGTGAGAAGGAGGTGTTGTTCCTCAGTATTAGCCATTACATCACTGAATTCGTTTTTCTGCCCTCAATGCCTACATAGTTATATAAGTGCTAAGTAGAAGATATATTAAATAATAAATACTGTATAATATGAAAATTTGGAAAGTATAAGGTTAGAATTTAGAAAAAAATAAAACAATATAATTGTAACATGATGATAATGAATACTAATAGTAATAGCAATAACAACCAAAATGAAATAATAATAATAATAATAATAATAATAATATAATATTAGTAATAATAATAATAATAATAATAATAAAAATAATAATAATAATAATGATAATAATAATAGTAATAAAAAATGGGTGTTATGTGTTTCTAGAGTTCATTAAACACATGGCATGCAGGCAAAACAATACGTATATTTAGGCATGCAAAAACAAACATGGAAATATTCAGAAAAGAAGAAAATGGTACAATAAGCAACAACAGCAAAAACACAAAAGACATAATAAGAGACCACATAAAAACCACCTATAGAAATTGGACAAAAGTATCTGACAAAATAACAGTTATTGAAAGAATAGCATAAATATTATTTATTAAAACCAGTAGGTCATTGAGGAGAGAAGAGAGGCCGGTTTATTCCTAGTAGAGGCTGGAAGACTAGTGTGTGCGTATATGGTTGGGGAGGGGGGGAAAAAAAATTTTGTGTTGGTCGTAGGGGCTGGTTCCCTCTGTGATGAACCTGATGTTCCTGTACCAGTGAGGCTGAGTAATTTAAGAAAATGGGTGAGATGTGTCCTTAGGCTATGTGAGTTGCCGCTGCAGGCTCGTGGTTGTCCCCGGGGGCATCAGGGGTGGGGACGGGGACAGGACCAGTGGTTCTGTGGGGAAGGTCGTTGAGCCCCCCCGGGGTTGTAGTTCCCAGCCTCCCGATCCACAGTCTCTCCGCCCTCTTCCTTTGTCCCTCGGTCCAGTTTTTATTGGCTTCCAGGCCGCAGATGGTGAGATATTCTGGTGAGTGCTGTTGAAAATGTGTGACTAGTGGTGTGGTTAGTAAGGTGAGTCTGATATTATGGAGGTGCTGTTTGAGTCGGATGAGTAATGTGCCACCGGTCTCCCCTATATAGTGTTTATTGCAATTAGTGCAGGTGATAATATAAACAATATTGCTGTGATGGAGTGAGTAAGTGCCGAAAGGTGGGTGAGAGGAGCGGCTGTACGGGTTCCAGAACATTTTCTTGTGCCTGTACAGCCGCTCCTCTGGGACGGTAGCGGTTTTGATGTGAGGAGTGAAGGCCGATTTGATGAGAAGCTGATGGAGGTTTGGGTTCTTTCTATAGGCGAAGATGAGTCTCACCTGTTGGATGGCAGGGTTGTGTTTTTGATTGCTGGAAAAGTTGCATTTTATGGAAGCTAAGAATGAGGCTGTGCGGTGGGAAAATGTGGAGACCAGAGGCAGAAGGGGGGTGGTGCTGTCAGTGTTGGTGCTGGGGTCAGGAAAAAGGTTAAGGTCAAGATTGGGGCCTGGGTTAGAGGGGTTAGGGTTGGGGCAAGGGGGGTTAGGGTCAGGGGGAGGGGGGTTAGGGTTAGGGTCAGGGGGAGGGGGGTTCGGGTTAGGGTCAGGGGGGTTAGGGTTAGGGTCAGGGGGAGGGGGGTTAGGGTTAGGGTCAGGGGGAGGGGGGGTAAGGGTTAGGGTCAGGGGGAGGGGGGTTAGGGTTAGGGTCAGGGGGAGGGGGGTTAGGGTTAGGGTCAGGGGGAGGGGGGTTAGGGTTAGGGTCAGGGGGAGGGGGGTTAGGGTTAGGGTCAGGGGGAGGGGGAGGGGGGTTAGGGTTAGGGTCAGGGGGAGGGGGGTAAGGGTTAGGGTCAGGGGGAGGGGGGTTAGGGTTAGGGTCAGGGGGAGGGGGGTTAGGGTTAGGGTCAGGGGGAGGGGAGGGGTTAGGGTTAGAAGAGTTAGGGTTAGGGTTCAGGGGGTCAGGGTTAGGGTTAGGGTCAAGGTCAGGGTCAGATGTGTCAGTGAGTCTGAGAGGTGAGTGGGTGGTGCTGTATGAGCGAGTGGGAGCGAGGCTGGCCAAGGTGTTATATTTGATGGTCCTGAGGAATCTTTTGGAGTATCGTCTGTGTCTAAGGTGTTGGAAGAGTATACGGATGGAGTTGTGTAAATCTGCGTCAGTGGATGAGATGCGATGAAATCTGATGATTTGGGATTTAATGATGCCTCTGAAAGTATGTTTGGGATGGTAGCTGGATTTATGGAGGAGTGCATGTGTATCTGTTTGTTTGAAATAAACCTTGGTGAATAATTTTTTATTGTTGTTATGTGTCTGGTGGAAATATACTGTGGTGTCTAGAAAATGGACCTGGTGTGTGTCTATGGTGTGTGTGACTTGGATGGATTTGTGGTGGCTATTCAAGATGTCAATGAACTGGTGGAATTGTGAAATAGAATGGGGCCAAATACCAATTATGTCGTCTAAAAATCTGAGGTATAATGTTGGATGCCGAGGGCATTTGGCCAGTGCTTCTCGCTCCCACTCGCTCATGTAGATATTTGCATACGATGGTGCAAACCGCTGGCCCATGGCTGTTCCACTGATCTGGAGGAAATGTTGGTTGTTAAACATGAAATCATTATTATTTAAACAGAGGGAGAGGAGTGCTATGATCTCTTTGTCCGGTCTATTGTGATCTGGGTATTTCTGCATGACTGTTTGGACTGCTTGAAGTCCAAGTTCTGTGTTAATGTTTGTGTATAGGCTTGTGATGTCTATTGTAAAAAGGAAGGATTCAAGTGGAACAGCCATGGGCCTGATGATGTCTAGAAAGTGATACGTGTCCTTAATGTAACTGGGGTGTCTCCTGGAGAGGGGTCCTAGGAAGTGGTCTATATATTGAGTTACGTTGTAGGTGGCGCTGCTGCAGTCTGAAACTATGGGTCTACCTGGGGGGACCTCCCGGGGGATCGTCCATGTGTTGGGGTCTTTGTGGATTTTGGGGAGGAGGTAAAACTGTCTGGGGCGGGGGAGATCTGGTCCAAATAAGTAGTGCATTTGTTTGGTGGAAATGAAGTTTTTATTTTTGAGTGTCTGTATAATGAGTCGGATTTGGCTTTGGGTGGTCTGTTGTAATGTGTCTGGTATGGGTTTGTAGTGATTTGAATTTGAAAGTTGTCTGTTGGCTTCTGTCAGGTATTGCTGTCTATCCATGATTACTATTTTAGAGCCCTTGTCTGCTGGTTTTATTATTATGTTTGGGTTGTGAGTGAGTTCTCGGAGGGCCCTGCGTTCTGAGGGGGACAAATTGTCCGGGATGTCTTTGTCTAACCTGCAGATACGCAGGGCCCTCCTGTCTTGTCTGAGTAGGGATTTGGTGGCTGGTGTGAGTGTGGCTGCTTGTGGTTCCCAATTGGACTGATGAGTGAAGGGTGTGTGGATGTAGTCTGTGTGAGGGTGGAAGTGGTCCTTTATTTTGATACGGCGGTGATACTTATGGACGTCCCCCTGTAGTTCCCCCCAGTCAAATGTCTTTGGTCGTGGAATAAAAGAGAGACCCCTCTCCAGGAGTTCCCTCTGGACCGGGGACGGGGAGAAGAGTTTGGAGAGGTTGAGGACACTGGTGGTCTCAGTCAGGTCTTGTGTGAGAGTGTCCTGTGATGTAAATTGTTGTGTTATGATGTTGTCTATTGTAAGTTGGGTATTGTCTGAGATAGCCGGGTTAGGTTCTATTGTAATTTTAAATTTAAAAGTGTGCACCAATGGTGAAATATACGCGCCGCTGTGTCGGCCGTCCAATGTATGTTATCCTTTTCCGTGCGGAACTCCTCGTGTGGAAGCTCGGCCAGGAAGGGGAGGTGGGTCATGATAGTGTTGTTGATAGCTGTAAGGTTGTTCTTTTGGACCTGTGTTAGTGCTGGGGAAAAGTTGATAACAGGAAAGTAAATGTCTGCGTGTGGAAAAGTCTGTTTAGCTGTCCTATATAATGCTTTGAGTTGTTTGATGGAGGTCTGTTTGGGGTCTTGGTCTTTGTTATTGATACCTATGGCTAAGATGAGGATTTTTGTATGAGGGGTTTCTGGTGTTTTTTCACATAGATTTAAAAAGTGATATAGATTGGCCCCAGGGTAACTGTCTAGCTGTATGTGTGTGTTTGTGTGTGGTGGAATTCTATTTATATTGGAGTCCCCCAGCACTAACACAGGTTTTTTCGGTCTGAAATGCCAATCAATTAATTTTCGGTGTGGTCTGGCGATGTGATAGGATGGTTTGAATGTGGCCGGTGATGCTATTGTATTTACTGTGTGATGAGATGTTGTTGGGTCCTGTGAATTAACTGTAGAAGTTGTGAGGACTCTGGTGGCCAGAAGAGGGCAGTGTTGCTGTGCAGACCCCCCTGATTGTTGAGTAGAGGGTTCAGATAGGGTTTTAGATGAGGCCATAGTGGCCTTCAGATCCCCAATCATCATGGTGTTTCTACCCTCACTCTGTTGGGTCACTTTAGGGGGGGTCTGTTTGACTGTGCTCTCTGTCTGGCCACCCGAGCCCCCTGTAGAAGAAGTGGAAAAGGAGGTTATTTCATCTTGGGTAATGGTGGCGACATTAGATCTATTGAAAGGTGTCTGTCTGTCATGGGTTCTGGGTTGCGTAAATGTGGTCCGGTTTACCTGAGGAGGGGGGTGAATTTGGACATCCACCTCCCGTTCACTGGCCGAGCTTGTTCGCTGTGCGTGTGTAGGTGGAGTTGGTGCGTCTGTGACCGGGTTAGTATTGGAGTGCTGTAAAATGGAAGAGGGTTTAATGGGTCCAGTCCGGGGTGTTTTGTGAGTCTGGTCAGTCTGTTTGTCTTTTCCCAGTGTCCCCAACCTCTCCCGGAGAAGACTGGATGTCCCCAGGGGTCGGGAGGTCCGGGGGCGCCCCGAGTCCGGGGGTCCGGGGTCAGTGGGAGGATCCGCCTCCACGGGGGTCCGCTGTGCTAAGCTGGATGTGGCTGGAATGGATGAAGCGGATGCGGCAGGAGGTTTTGGCTGTATTGCTTGAGTAGTGGGTCCCTGCTCTGTCCTGTGTGAGACTTCTTCTAATAGAGAATGTCGCGGACCCAGATATAATGACAGCTTGTAAGGCACTTTAGCTTGGGGTAACGGAGGGAAGGCTTCCCCATCCTCTAGTTGTGTGTGTGTGTGTGTGTGTGCGCGTGTGTGTGTCGTATCTTCTAGGGCTGAGGTATGGTGGGTGGCTAAGGCTGGCAGAGGAGGTGAACCGGCTGGTGTGTGGCAGTGTGAGTGTGAATCCAAAATGTTTGTCATTTTTTCCAAGGTACGTGGTGAGAGCCTGGCCCCATATCTTTTAGCCGCCCAGCCCTCCGCAATTTGGAGGGCTACGGGGTCTTGGGTCATGCGGCTAAGGACTGAGGAGGTCTCTGTAATGTTTGTGGTGTAGTGGTTTAGTAAAATTTGGAGGACTTTATTAAGCCAGTCCGTGGTGTTGTCTTTTAATTGGTTCTGCGTGTCTGTAGTGGGTGCTGCTGGTTTGATGAATGTGGTTAGCCGGTTCACCTGCCTCTGCATGCCGATGGGAGGAGTGTGTGTATGGATGGCTGTATTTGCTATGTGTTGGTGGTGGATAGCTTGAATTAATTTGAAGTATAATTTGCTTTTCTGCCTGGTTTCGGCTGTGGGTGGTCCGGTCAGAAGTGTATTGTTCCTGGATGGCTGGGTGGTGTGTGTGTTGGTATGAGGTTGTGTTCTCTGTGTGTATGTATGTGTCCCCCTGGTACTGGTTCTGGTCCTATGTCTTATGGATGGTTGTACTGTATCTGTCTGTGGTGTAAAATTGTGTGTGTGTCGTATGTGCGTGTGGTGTGGTTGATACCCATACATATTCCCGTAGTCCCCTGGCCCGGCCTGGTCCCTATTAAAAAACAGTCACAAAAGTGATTAAAACCGGTGGGGGGTCCTACCTGAGTTTCCTCGGGGCTCCGTTCCGTTGTCCTGGGTAGATGTGGGGCTGTTCCAGGAGTTCGGCGGGGTTTTCCGTCTCCGAGCTCCGTTCGGGTCCCGATGGTGGTCCGTGGGAAACTCCGGTCGGCGGCGGACTGCGGCTCAGACGTAGTCGGGTTAAAACAGTTCTTAATTCCCCAAAGTTAGAGGAGTAGGTAGGATGGCCCTCACCGATTTAAAAACAGTAACTTTATTAATTAAAAGATGTTAAAACCAATTAAAAAGGGTAAAAGGATCCCGGTTAAAAAATACTTTCAAGCCAAAATGGCTGTTAAAATCAATGGGTCCTGGTCCCGCGCCAGGGGACTAATTAAAATACCTGACGTTTCGCAGGATTTGCTGCTTCATCAGAGGTAGGTATTGTGAGAGGGTTAGGGTTAGGGTTAGGGTTAGGGTTAGGGTTAGGGGGTTAGGGTTAGGGTTAGGGTTAGGGTTAGGGTTAGGGTTTAGGGTTAGGGTTAGGGTTAGGTTTTAGGGTTAGGGTTCGGCTTACAGAATGTGCCAAAATGGCCCTTAAAGGCACTGGCCTACGGTTCCAGGAAATCCCCCCTAAAAAGTGCTTCTCCTGTGAAATGAAAGTTTATATGAGTGGGGGATCTGTTTATTCCTCCTGGTGTTGTGTTGAAGAATCAGTGGGAGGGCTCAGTCCCCGTCCTGAGACCGGGTCCCAGGGGATCCCGCGTCCCCGTATTGGGGGAGAGTGGGGCAAGGATATGGGGTGGGAAACCCCCAGTCCTAAGTCAGAAAAAGCCTGTGGATGGGTCCTCCCCAGCGCAGCGTCGCTGCAGCAAAATTGACGCCAGATCGGGAGAAGAGGATTAAATAAGTGCTGGGTAAAATAAATAATAAATCATACATAAAGAAATTATATAAGTATAAACATATAGCTGTCTGTGTGTTAACTAATATCTATGGTGGACGTATGAATGTGTGTAGAGGAGGGGGGAGTGGGAGGGGGGAGAGAGAAAAAAAACTGAGAAGAGGAGAGAGGGGGGCAGAAGGGAAATAAAACCACAACATGCAGGATAAAAAAATTATTAAAGCAGGCACAAATCCACCATTTTAACCAAAGCATGCACAAAGAATTAAAATGGAATAGAGACAGCAAACATAAATGTAAAAAATATATATATGAATAAATAAATAAATAAATGTATAAAAAAATGCATATCAGAAGAGGACATAAAAGGAACTGATATAGGGTGAGAAAGACAGAAAGAAAGAGGGAGAAAAGAAGGAACTAGACTTGAGGAGAGAGAGTGTGTGTATAGGGGACAGGCTTGTTATAGGTCTCTTTTTGAGTTTAGAAAACCGATAATTTTCCCACTACATATATACTGTGAAATTAGGTAGGAGGGATTTTAATGATATGTAGCCCATACAACCGTATATATATGTGTATGTATATACACACAACCCTGTCTAAATCCATAACAAATAAATATGTACAAACAAGACAAAATGAATTATTAGTTAAGATGTGATTAAATAATACATCAAGCAAAAAAGGAATCCAAATAAACCCGGCCCTCTTTAGTGTGGGTCAGAAGCGTATGCTGCGCTGGGGAGGACCATCCACAGTAAGTTGGTGAAATCAAAAGACATTGTTTATGCAGAAATTGAATTTATTTAAATAATTATCCCGGTGATGAGGCTTTCTTCTGGACACATGGAACTCCTCTGGAGGGAGATTGCGTGGGGGCCAGGGCTGCATCCTCTAGTACCAGAGGGGAGAAAAGGAGTAAATTAGATCCCCTCGGTTAGGTTGTCCTCCGCCAGTCCACCCAATGGCCCCCCGTCCTCTCTCCGTCCCCTGGGTTAGGGTTAGGGTTTGAATAGGGGGTAGGGGTTAGGGTCAGGGTAAAAGGTTAGGGTTAGGGTTAGGAAAGAGGGTGAGGGTTAGGGTTAGGAAAAGGGGTAAGGGTTAGGGTTAGGGGAAAGGGGGGTTAGGGTTAGGAGAAGGGGTAAGGGTTAGGGGGAAGGGGGGTTAGGGTTAGGGGAAAAGGGATTTAGGTTTAGGGTTAGGAAAGGGGGTTAGGATAAAAGGTTAGGGTTAGGATAGAGGGTAGAGTAAGGATTAGGGTAAAAAGAGGGGTTAGGGTTAGGATGAGAAGGTGGGTAGACCTTCAACAGGGACGGAGGAGCCCAGAGAGAAGGAGACGTGCATGTGTGTGTGGGCCAGTTGTTTGGTGCCCCCTTGTGGGTGGATGAGTGTATTGTAGTGTAGGAATGTGGTCCAAGTAGGATCAGTCATGTATGGGGGGGGTCGGTCTGAGTTTGTTACGGTAATATGTCTAGGATATTGCACCAATGTTGAAATATGTGTGTAGCTGTGTTGGGTGTCCAATGGATGTTATCAGGTCCAGTGATGAACTGGTCCTGTGGTAGTTCGGCCAAGGATGGGAGGTGGCACCTAATTGTGTTGTTAATAATAGGGTTAGGGTTAGGGTTAGGGTTAGGGTTGGGGTTCGGGTTGGGGTTGGGGTAGGGGTCCAAGTGGACTTTTATTAGCACTGGCCTACTGAGCTGGGTTCCCTCCGGGGGGGAGGGGGGTGGGGGAGGGGTTTATTTCCTTCTCCTCTTAGTTTATGTTCCGAGTGGTCTGTATGTTGAACGTTATGTTGGAATCTGAGTGCTGTTCTGAACTATGCTGTGTCCCGGTCGGCCCGGTGCGCAGCCCGTCCCCCGGGGAGAGGAGAGAAGAGGACCACGCCCCCCAAGAGAGCCATAAGTGTGTATGGTATGTGTGGTGGGGCATCGGGTGCAGATGTTAAGGAGAGTTGTAGTTGGGAATTATTGTGTGTATAGGTGCTGTATGTGTAATAAGTGTATATATGTAATAATAAATAATAAATAAATAAATAATAAGTAATAAATAAATAATACAATAATTTGATAGTAAATAAGTTAGGCAATAATATATATATATATGAAAGGAACCGTGCATATTTAATAAGTATCCAGTATATGTGAATAATATTATATAATGACAGATATTTATTTAAATTTGACAATAATAGCACTGAAAACATGCATGCACAATCTGAGGGTGCCCTGAGTGGGCCATGCATAAAATCATAGCTTATTATAACATACAAAAAAACCATGCAACATAAAAATTTCTAAACAACACAAAATAGAAAAAAATCATTTAACACATATAAAAGACCACTATAAACTATGCACCTAAATGGAAAAAGCTGTGTATGAGTGTGTGTTGCCTGTGTGTGTTATTTAGTAGGGGTGTGTGTGTATCTATATCAAAAAAACTTTTAGTTTAAAGTAAATGGTTGTAGCTATTGCTCCCGATGTCTCTATAGTCCTGGGGGGGGAAAAAAAAAGGGGGGGGGGGGGGGGGAGAAAGGTGTTGAAGACTTGAAAATGCATGTAGTTATGTTAGGGGGTGGTCCCCCTCTAAGTCCCGGGGGACTGTCGCGCTCTCGAGGGCCCCCCCTGGGTCCGCGTTGGGTCCTCCGGAGCCGGGGGGGAGGTCATTGAGACCCCCCGGTGTCATTGTCCCCAGCCTCTCAATCCACTGCCTCTCCGCTCGCTTCCTCTGTCCCACGGTCCAGTTTTTATTAGCCTCCAGTCCAGTGATGGTGAGGTGGTCCGGAGAGTGCTGTGAGAAGTGTGTGACCAGTAGTGTTTTTAGTCGTGCCCGTTGGATGTTGTATAGATGCTGTTTGAGTCGGGTTAGTAAGTTGTGACCGGTCTCCCCTATGTAGTGTTTATTGCATAAAGTGCATGTGATAATGTAGACAATATTGCAGTGATGAAGTGTGTAGGAGCCAAATGGTGGGTGAGAGGAGCGGCTGTAAGGGTTCCAGATGAACTTTCTGTTGCTGTACAGCCGCTCCTCTGTGACAGTGGTGTTAGAGTTATGGGGGGTGAATGCCGAGTGAACCAAAAGCTGCTGTAGATTAGGGTTCTTTTTATGTGCAGAAATGAGTTTATATTGCTGAATGGCCGGGTTATGTGATTGGTTGGTGAGAAAGATTTGTTTTATTGTGGAGTGGAGTTGAGTAGTGCGGTGGGAGAATGTGGAGACCAGTGGCAAAAGGTGAGTTATGGGCTGAGAGTTAGGGTTAGGTTCAGAAACTGAGAGAGAGTCAGGGTTAAGTTTAGGGTTTGGATGAGGGTGAGGGTTAGGGTTAGAATTGAGGTTAGGGTAAGGGTTAGAGTCAGAAGTGGAGAGTGTGTGAGTGGTGTTGTTGGATAGGCGAGTGGGAGCGAGACTGGCCAATGTGCTATGTTTGATAGTCCTGAGGAATCTTTTGGTGTAGTGTCTTTTCCTGAGATGGTGAAATAAGATACTGATGGAGGTGTGTAAATCTACGTCTAGTGATGAAATGCGATGAAATCTAATTATTTGTGATTTTATTATACCCCTGAAGGTGTGTTTTGGGTGATAACTGGTTTTATGTAGTAATGCGTGTGTGTCTGTTGATTTAAAGAAAACCTTAGTGAGTAATATCTTATTGTTGTCATGTGTATTCTGAAAAAAAACTGTAGTGTCTAAGAAATTTACCTGTTGTGAATCTATTGTGTGTGTGATTTTTATGGTTTTGTGATGGCTATTAAGTATGTTGACAAACTGATGGAATTGTGGAATGGTGTGAGGCCAGATACCTATGATGTCGTCCAGAAAACGGAGGTATAGTGATGGTTGCAAGGGGCATTTGGCCAGTGCTTCTCGCTCCCACTCGCCCATGTAAATGTTAGCGTATGAGGGTGCATATCTCTGGCCCATGGCCGTTCCGCTGACCTGTAAATAATATTGGTTATTGAAGAGGAAATCATTATTTTTTAGACAAATAGTGAGGAGTTCCAAAATTTCTTTATCGGGTCTGTTGGGTTCTGGGTATCTGTCCATGAGTGTTTTAACTGCTTTGACTCCCAAATCCGTGTTGATGTTTGTATAAAGGCTGGTGATGTCTATTGTAAAAATGAAACTGTGAAGCGGAACGACCATGGGCCTGATAATGTCTAAAAAGTGGTATGTGTCCTTTATAAAGCTTGGGTGTCTCCTAGAGAGGGGATTGAGGAAATGGTCTATGTATTGTGTGATGTTATAAGAGGCGCTATTACAATCTGAGACTATTGGTCTTCCAGGGGGAACCTCGTGGGGGACAGTCCACGTCTTGGGGTCTTTGTGTATTTTTGGCAGGAGATAGAACTGTCTAGGGCGGGGTTGGTCTGGTCCGGAGAGATAGTGCATCTGTTTTGTGTTGATATAATTTTTATTTTTTAAAGTTTGTAGAATGGAACGGATTTGTGTTTGTGTATTGTGTTGTATGGATTCTGGGATAGGGATATAATGTTCTGTGTTGGATAGTTGTCTATTTGCTTCCAGTACGTATTGTTGTCTGTCCATAATTATTGTTTTGGAGCCTTTATCTGCTGATTTTATTACAATATTTGGGTTGTGGATGAGTTCATGAAGGGCCCTGCGTTCCGCTCTGGATAGATTGTCTGGAATATCACAGGAGGGTTTGTAGGAACGCAGGGCCCTTTTATTCTGTATAATTAGTTGTTTGGTGGGTGTTGTGATTGAGGTTATGGATGGTTCCCAATTGGAGGGGTGTGTAAAGAGTGTGCGGGTGAAGTCTGAGTGGGGGTGGAAGTGGTCCAATATTTTTAAACGGCGGTGGAATTTGTGGATGTCCCCCTGAAGTTCCCCCCAGTCAAGTTTGGTGGGGCGTGGAATGAATGTCAATCCCCTCTCTAGGAGAGCCCGCTGGGCCGGGGACAGAGAGAGGAGCCTAGAGAGATTGAGGACATTGGAAGTAAGGTCCTCTGAGTCCGTGTTATTGATATGGTCTGGGTCTGGTCTGGTGTTGTCTGGGGAGTCCGGGTTAGGGTTTATGGGTGTTTTAAATTGAGTAACTGACACCAGTGTCGGAGAATGCGGGTGGCTGTGTTGGCAGTCCAGTGGATCCGGTCCGGTTCTGTATGGAACTGTTCAGATGGTAGTTCGGCCAGGAACGGAAAGTGGGTCATGATTGTGTTATTTATTACTGAAAGATTGTACTTTTGGGTCTGTGTTAGTGCTGGGGAGAAATTGATTATTGGGAAAGGGTTAGGGTTAGGGTTAGGGTTAGGGTTAGGGTTAGGGTTAGGGTTAGGGTTAGGGGCCAGGGTTAGGGTTAGGGGGCTAGGGTTAGGGTTAGGGTTAGGGTTAGGGTTAGGGTTAGGGTTAGGGTTAGGGTTAGGGTTAGGGTTAGGGTTAGGTTTTAGGGTTAGGGTTGGACTTAAAGAGTGTGCCAAGTTGGCCCTTAAAGGCACTGGCCTACGGATCCAGGAAATCCCCCCTAAAATGTGCTCCTCCTGTAGAAGAACTGCTTGTGTGAGAGGGGGATCTGTTTGTTCCCCCTGGTGTTGTGTTAGAGAATCAGTGGGAGGGCTCAGTCCCCGTCTTGAAACCGGGCCCCAGGGGAAACGGCGTCCCCGTGTGGGGGAGGAGTGGGGCAGTGATGTGGGATGGGAAATAACCAGTAGAGGTCAGCCAATACCTGTGGATGGATCCTCCCCCGCGCAGCGTCGCCAAAATAGAAAGGACGCCAGAGAGGGAGTACGGGATGGGAGAAGTGCTAATTAATTTAAATAAATAGTTAAATAAACAAGGAAAATATATAAATATATAGATATAACTGTCTAACTGTGTGTTCCTAATTCTCTAAGTGTGATGAAATGTGTGTAAAAAAAGGGGGGGGGGGTTTAAGATGAGCAAAGGGGAGAGGGGGGCAGGAGGAAAAAAAATAAAACTACAACATGCAGGATAAAACACAATTTTAAAACAAACACAAATCCACACTTAGCAAAATCATGCAGTTTTTAAAGAATTAGAAGGGAACAAGGACAGCAAGCATAAATACAATATATATATGTGAAAATAAATATATAATTATGTAGATAAAAAGACATAAAAAGAACTGACATAGGATGGGAGAAAGAAACAGGGGAAGTAGACTTGGGGAGAGAGAGAGTGTGTATAGGGGACAGGTTTGTCATAGAACTCACTTTGAGTTTAGAAGACAATAATTTGTCTGTTAATGAACCACTGGCATTATTTGTGAGATTAGGTTAAAACCTAATGTAATTATTGCATAACCTATAAACACACATGTATATATATTTTTTTATGCAAACACCCCTATCTAGATCCAAAGCAAAATATAATATGTACAAATAAAAAGAATAATGAATACTTAGTTGAAAACATAAATACACAAATAAATAAGGAGTCCCAAATTCACCCGGCCCTCTATTATGTGGGTCAGAAGCATATGCTGCGCTGGGGAGGACCATCAACAGGAAAAATAGTAAAACCAAAGAGCATTGTATGTAAGAATAGAATTTATTAAAGTAATTAATTGTCCTGATGGTACGGCTTTCTTCTTGGCACGTGGAAACCATCCGGAGGGAGAAAATTGTGTGGGGGCCAGGGCTGCATCCTCTGGTACCGGAGGGGAAAAGAAGAGTAGGTTAGGACCCCTCGGTTCAGTTGTCCCCCGCCAGTCCACTCAATGAAACCCCCCCGTCCTCTCTCCGTCCCCTGGGTTAGGATTAGGGTTAGGATAAGGGGCTAGGGTTGGGATAAGAGGTTAGGGTTAGAGTTAGGAAAGAGGGTAAAGGTTAGGTTTAGGAAAAAGGGTGAGGGTGGGGTTAAGGGGAGGGGGGTTAGGGTTAGGATAGGAAGGAGGGGGGGTGGTAAGGGTTAGGGTTAGGAAAATGAGGTAAGGGTTAGGGTTAGGAAAAAGGGTTAGGGTTAGGATAAGGGGTTAGGGTTAGGATAAAGGATAGAGTAAGGGTTAGGATAAAAAAAGAGGTTAGGGTTAGAATAAGAGGTGGGTGGACCTTTAAACAGGAACGGAGGAACCCAGAGAGAGGGGGACGTGCGTGTGTGTGGTCCGGTGTTTGGATGCCACCTTGTGGATGGATGAGTGTATTGTTGTATGGGAGTGTTGTCCATGTGTTGTCAGTCATGTCTGGGGGGTCCGGTCTGAAACTACTATGGTAATATATTTAAGATATTGCACCAATGTTGAAAGATGAGTGTAGCTGTAGTGGGTGTCCAGTGAATGTTGTCAGGTCCAGTGATGAACTGGTCCTGTGGTATCTCGGCTAGGGATGGGAGGTGGGTCCTGATTGTGTTATTGATGACCTGTAGGTTGTCTTTCTGGGTCCGTGCTAGTGCTGGGGAAAAGTTAATGACCGGAAAGAAAATGTCTGCTTTGGGGAATGTACGCTTAGCTGCTCTGTGTAGCGCTTTAAGCTGTTTTATAGAAGTCAATTTGGGATGTTGGTCTTTGTTATTGATACCTATTGAGAGGATAAGGGTTGTGGTGGTGAGGGAAATAGGAGCTTTCTGACAGATTTTTAAAAAATGAAAAAAGTTGGCGCCTGGGTAACTGTCTATTTGGATTTGATTGTTAGTGTATGGAGGGATTCTGCTAATGTTGGAGTCCCCCAGCACTAGCACGGGCTTAAGTGGTCTGAAGTGCCAGTCCAGTATTTTCCTGTGTGGTCTGGCTATATGAGTTGTAGGTCTGAACTGGGGTGGGGGATGGATCAGGACCGTCACCTCCCTATCCTTGGCCGATGTCTCCTGAAATGTATGAATGGGTGAGGTTGGCGGGGTTGTATCTGAATCTGATTGTATGGGTGTGTCAGTACCGCGTGGCCCCCAACTCCCTGGGTCAGGAGGGGGGGTCTCCATGGGTGTGGAGACTGGCGGGAGTACAGGTTCTGGGGACCCGGGGTCAGAGAGTGAGCCCTCCTCACTGGGGGTCTGCTGGCATGGAGTCAAGGTGGATGAATGTGTAACTGGTGGGGTGACACTATTGGATGGGTCTATGGGAGCGGGTGGACTAAGCAGAGGGAGAGGGAGGGGCCCAATCTCTGTATTACGTGTCACTTTCTCAGCTAAGGAAGTGAGCGGGCCTAAGTACAAGGACCGTTTATACGGTGCTGTAGGCCTAGGGAGGGGAGGAGGAGCATTGCCCCTCTCCTGTTGTGTGTGTGTTGGGTTTGTATGTCCAGAAGTGTGCTGAGTATCTGTAATCTGTTGGGGTAGTGAATTGGTAGGTGTATGTCTGTCTGTAGTGAATCCTAATGTGGTTATTGCTGTTTGGATGGTCTGCTGTTGGAGTCTATGTGAAAATCTCTTACTGGCCCAGCCGATGGCTATCTGTAGAGCTTGATGGTCTGGGGTTGTAGTCTGTAGGGAGGAAATAATGGATGTAATGGAGGAGGTGTAATGTGTCTGCAGTATGTCCAATGTGTTATTGAGCCAATGTGTAGTGTTTGCAGTTAATTTCTGTTGTGTATCTGGTGTAGGCGCTGCAGGTTTGATAAAGGTGGTCAAACGGTGTACTTGCTTCTGCATGCCAGTAGGGGGAGTGAGTGTACTGATGGATGTATCTATTATGTGTTTGTGATGTGTGGCCTGTATCAGTTTGAAATAGAGTTTGCTTATGTGTCTAGTTGCTGCGGTGGGTGGTCCCGTGAGTGTCTGTGTATGTGCTCTGGTAATATGTGTGTGTGTGTGTGCGTGTGTGTCCCTCCTCCTGTTTCGGCTGTCATTATTAAAACTGTGTGGTGCATGGGTTAGTGAGGTGGAAGGATGTGTGTGCATGTGTGCCCTAAGTGTGTGGTTATAATTAGACATGTCCCCTTGGCTCCCTGGCACGTCCTAGACCCTGTAGTAAAAACAACATTAAGACAGTGGTGGTTAGGGGTCCTACCTCCTTAGAGAGCTGGTCCGGTTTCTCCTGATCCTGGTCCTGGGCCTGGTTTTGGTGGGTTGTTTGGAGGATCCGATGTCCTTCAAGGTAGCCCGGAGTCTTTTGGTCCTGGTCCTGGTTCGGGTAGGTGCTGCCGGGGTCCGGTGTCTTTGCTCCTGGACTCAAAGCTCAGGCAGTGCAGGTAAACCGATCGGAGTCCGGGGTGTTGGACCCCGCCACTCACTGTTAAAAGTTAACTTTATTTCTTAAAAGACCAGATTAAAAACCCAATAGGGTAAAAAAAGACTTTGGTAAAAGCTATAATAAAAGAGGGCTCGGTGTCGTACCAGAGAGCCAAATTTAAAAACCTGACGTTTCGCAGAGGTGTTGCTTCATCAGAGGTTCAATGGGACAGTCATGGGTTGATGGGTATATATCTGTATGTGTATTGACAGGAGAGGGGGAAGGCTCCTCCCCAACCTCCCGGTCCTCCAATGGGAGCTGTTGAGTGTAATTGATTCAACAGGTGCATAAAATTGATGATTAGTGAAATAAAGAATCGATTGAGTATGGTTCAAAGGGGACTGGAGTAAAGGGGAACTGATGTAGGTACCGTACATGAGGTGGCTATGTGAAATGTGAATAAAGGATGGCGCAGCAGGTAGAGCGTCCGCCCCTCGCCCAAGAGCCGCGGGTTCGAGACCCGGTCGGTCCAACGTTTTTTCAGGAAGTCCGAGTCCGGTCGACCCCTGCCCTTAGGGTATTCTTAAACTTTCTTTAGTTTCATATAAAAATATACAAAATGTCACTATAAACAGATAATTAATAAGTCTAGACAACCTCATATGCTTAACTATCTGTTATTCCTGGAGTCGGACTCTTTAGATCCGTTTGAGGAGTGTAAGGGAGAGAAAGGAGGAGAGAGAGAGAGAAAAGGAGGGATGCCCCGGCCCGTGGCTCTGGCAGGGTTAGGTTTTAGGGTTAGGGTTGGACTTAAAGAGTGTGCCAAGTTGGCCCTTAAAGGCACTGGCCTACGGATCCAGGAAATCCCCCCTAAAATGTGCTCCTCCTGTAGAAGAACTGCTTGTGTGAGAGGGGGATCTGTTTGTTCCCCCTGGTGTTGTGTTAGAGAATCAGTGGGAGGGCTCAGTCCCCGTCTTGAAACCGGGCCCCAGGGGAAACGGCGTCCCCGTGTGGGGGAGGAGTGGGGCAGTGATGTGGGATGGGAAATAACCAGTAGAGGTCAGCCAATACCTGTGGATGGATCCTCCCCCGCGCAGCGTCGCCAAAATAGAAAGGACGCCAGAGAGGGAGTACGGGATGGGAGAAGTGCTAATTAATTTAAATAAATAGTTAAATAAACAAGGAAAATATATAAATATATAGATATAACTGTCTAACTGTGTGTTCCTAATTCTCTAAGTGTGATGAAATGTGTGTAAAAAAAGGGGGGGGGGGTTTAAGATGAGCAAAGGGGAGAGGGGGGCAGGAGGAAAAAAAATAAAACTACAACATGCAGGATAAAACACAATTTTAAAACAAACACAAATCCACACTTAGCAAAATCATGCAGTTTTTAAAGAATTAGAAGGGAACAAGGACAGCAAGCATAAATACAATATATATATGTGAAAATAAATATATAATTATGTAGATAAAAAGACATAAAAAGAACTGACATAGGATGGGAGAAAGAAACAGGGGAAGTAGACTTGGGGAGAGAGAGAGTGTGTATAGGGGACAGGTTTGTCATAGAACTCACTTTGAGTTTAGAAGACAATAATTTGTCTGTTAATGAACCACTGGCATTATTTGTGAGATTAGGTTAAAACCTAATGTAATTATTGCATAACCTATAAACACACATGTATATATATTTTTTTATGCAAACACCCCTATCTAGATCCAAAGCAAAATATAATATGTACAAATAAAAAGAATAATGAATACTTAGTTGAAAACATAAATACACAAATAAATAAGGAGTCCCAAATTCACCCGGCCCTCTATTATGTGGGTCAGAAGCATATGCTGCGCTGGGGAGGACCATCAACAGGAAAAATAGTAAAACCAAAGAGCATTGTATGTAAGAATAGAATTTATTAAAGTAATTAATTGTCCTGATGGTACGGCTTTCTTCTTGGCACGTGGAAACCATCCGGAGGGAGAAAATTGTGTGGGGGCCAGGGCTGCATCCTCTGGTACCGGAGGGGAAAAGAAGAGTAGGTTAGGACCCCTCGGTTCAGTTGTCCCCCGCCAGTCCACTCAATGAAACCCCCCCGTCCTCTCTCCGTCCCCTGGGTTAGGATTAGGGTTAGGATAAGGGGCTAGGGTTGGGATAAGAGGTTAGGGTTAGAGTTAGGAAAGAGGGTAAAGGTTAGGTTTAGGAAAAAGGGTGAGGGTGGGGTTAAGGGGAGGGGGGTTAGGGTTAGGATAGGAAGGAGGGGGGGTGGTAAGGGTTAGGGTTAGGAAAATGAGGTAAGGGTTAGGGTTAGGAAAAAGGGTTAGGGTTAGGATAAGGGGTTAGGGTTAGGATAAAGGATAGAGTAAGGGTTAGGATAAAAAAAGAGGTTAGGGTTAGAATAAGAGGTGGGTGGACCTTTAAACAGGAACGGAGGAACCCAGAGAGAGGGGGACGTGCGTGTGTGTGGTCCGGTGTTTGGATGCCACCTTGTGGATGGATGAGTGTATTGTTGTATGGGAGTGTTGTCCATGTGTTGTCAGTCATGTCTGGGGGGTCCGGTCTGAAACTACTATGGTAATATATTTAAGATATTGCACCAATGTTGAAAGATGAGTGTAGCTGTAGTGGGTGTCCAGTGAATGTTGTCAGGTCCAGTGATGAACTGGTCCTGTGGTATCTCGGCTAGGGATGGGAGGTGGGTCCTGATTGTGTTATTGATGACCTGTAGGTTGTCTTTCTGGGTCCGTGCTAGTGCTGGGGAAAAGTTAATGACCGGAAAGAAAATGTCTGCTTTGGGGAATGTACGCTTAGCTGCTCTGTGTAGCGCTTTAAGCTGTTTTATAGAAGTCAATTTGGGATGTTGGTCTTTGTTATTGATACCTATTGAGAGGATAAGGGTTGTGGTGGTGAGGGAAATAGGAGCTTTCTGACAGATTTTTAAAAAATGAAAAAAGTTGGCGCCTGGGTAACTGTCTATTTGGATTTGATTGTTAGTGTATGGAGGGATTCTGCTAATGTTGGAGTCCCCCAGCACTAGCACGGGCTTAAGTGGTCTGAAGTGCCAGTCCAGTATTTTCCTGTGTGGTCTGGCTATATGAGTTGTAGGTCTGAACTGGGGTGGGGGATGGATCAGGACCGTCACCTCCCTATCCTTGGCCGATGTCTCCTGAAATGTATGAATGGGTGAGGTTGGCGGGGTTGTATCTGAATCTGATTGTATGGGTGTGTCAGTACCGCGTGGCCCCCAACTCCCTGGGTCAGGAGGGGGGGTCTCCATGGGTGTGGAGACTGGCGGGAGTACAGGTTCTGGGGACCCGGGGTCAGAGAGTGAGCCCTCCTCACTGGGGGTCTGCTGGCATGGAGTCAAGGTGGATGAATGTGTAACTGGTGGGGTGACACTATTGGATGGGTCTATGGGAGCGGGTGGACTAAGCAGAGGGAGAGGGAGGGGCCCAATCTCTGTATTACGTGTCACTTTCTCAGCTAAGGAAGTGAGCGGGCCTAAGTACAAGGACCGTTTATACGGTGCTGTAGGCCTAGGGAGGGGAGGAGGAGCATTGCCCCTCTCCTGTTGTGTGTGTGTTGGGTTTGTATGTCCAGAAGTGTGCTGAGTATCTGTAATCTGTTGGGGTAGTGAATTGGTAGGTGTATGTCTGTCTGTAGTGAATCCTAATGTGGTTATTGCTGTTTGGATGGTCTGCTGTTGGAGTCTATGTGAAAATCTCTTACTGGCCCAGCCGATGGCTATCTGTAGAGCTTGATGGTCTGGGGTTGTAGTCTGTAGGGAGGAAATAATGGATGTAATGGAGGAGGTGTAATGTGTCTGCAGTATGTCCAATGTGTTATTGAGCCAATGTGTAGTGTTTGCAGTTAATTTCTGTTGTGTATCTGGTGTAGGCGCTGCAGGTTTGATAAAGGTGGTCAAACGGTGTACTTGCTTCTGCATGCCAGTAGGGGGAGTGAGTGTACTGATGGATGTATCTATTATGTGTTTGTGATGTGTGGCCTGTATCAGTTTGAAATAGAGTTTGCTTATGTGTCTAGTTGCTGCGGTGGGTGGTCCCGTGAGTGTCTGTGTATGTGCTCTGGTAATATGTGTGTGTGTGTGTGCGTGTGTGTCCCTCCTCCTGTTTCGGCTGTCATTATTAAAACTGTGTGGTGCATGGGTTAGTGAGGTGGAAGGATGTGTGTGCATGTGTGCCCTAAGTGTGTGGTTATAATTAGACATGTCCCCTTGGCTCCCTGGCACGTCCTAGACCCTGTAGTAAAAACAACATTAAGACAGTGGTGGTTAGGGGTCCTACCTCCTTAGAGAGCTGGTCCGGTTTCTCCTGATCCTGGTCCTGGGCCTGGTTTTGGTGGGTTGTTTGGAGGATCCGATGTCCTTCAAGGTAGCCCGGAGTCTTTTGGTCCTGGTCCTGGTTCGGGTAGGTGCTGCCGGGGTCCGGTGTCTTTGCTCCTGGACTCAAAGCTCAGGCAGTGCAGGTAAACCGATCGGAGTCCGGGGTGTTGGACCCCGCCACTCACTGTTAAAAGTTAACTTTATTTCTTAAAAGACCAGATTAAAAACCCAATAGGGTAAAAAAAGACTTTGGTAAAAGCTATAATAAAAGAGGGCTCGGTGTCGTACCAGAGAGCCAAATTTAAAAACCTGACGTTTCGCAGAGGTGTTGCTTCATCAGAGGTTCAATGGGACAGTCATGGGTTGATGGGTATATATCTGTATGTGTATTGACAGGAGAGGGGGAAGGCTCCTCCCCAACCTCCCGGTCCTCCAATGGGAGCTGTTGAGTGTAATTGATTCAACAGGTGCATAAAATTGATGATTAGTGAAATAAAGAATCGATTGAGTATGGTTCAAAGGGGACTGGAGTAAAGGGGAACTGATGTAGGTACCGTACATGAGGTGGCTATGTGAAATGTGAATAAAGGATGGCGCAGCAGGTAGAGCGTCCGCCCCTCGCCCAAGAGCCGCGGGTTCGAGACCCGGTCGGTCCAACGTTTTTTCAGGAAGTCCGAGTCCGGTCGACCCCTGCCCTTAGAGGGTATTCTTAAACTTTCTTTAGTTTCATATAAAAATATACAAAATGTCACTATAAACAGATAATTAATAAGTCTAGACAACCTCATATGCTTAACTATCTGTTATTCCTGGAGTCGGACTCTTTAGATCCGTTTGAGGAGTGTAAGGGAGAGAAAGGAGGAGAGAGAGAGAGAAAAGGAGGGATGCCCCGGCCCGTGGCTCTGGCAGGGTTAGGTTTTAGGGTTAGGGTTGGACTTAAAGAGTGTGCCAAGTTGGCCCTTAAAGGCACTGGCCTACGGATCCAGGAAATCCCCCCTAAAATGTGCTCCTCCTGTAGAAGAACTGCTTGTGTGAGAGGGGGATCTGTTTGTTCCCCCTGGTGTTGTGTTAGAGAATCAGTGGGAGGGCTCAGTCCCCGTCTTGAAACCGGGCCCCAGGGGAAACGGCGTCCCCGTGTGGGGGAGGAGTGGGGCAGTGATGTGGGATGGGAAATAACCAGTAGAGGTCAGCCAATACCTGTGGATGGATCCTCCCCCGCGCAGCGTCGCCAAAATAGAAAGGACGCCAGAGAGGGAGTACGGGATGGGAGAAGTGCTAATTAATTTAAATAAATAGTTAAATAAACAAGGAAAATATATAAATATATAGATATAACTGTCTAACTGTGTGTTCCTAATTCTCTAAGTGTGATGAAATGTGTGTAAAAAAAGGGGGGGGGGGTTTAAGATGAGCAAAGGGGAGAGGGGGGCAGGAGGAAAAAAAATAAAACTACAACATGCAGGATAAAACACAATTTTAAAACAAACACAAATCCACACTTAGCAAAATCATGCAGTTTTTAAAGAATTAGAAGGGAACAAGGACAGCAAGCATAAATACAATATATATATGTGAAAATAAATATATAATTATGTAGATAAAAAGACATAAAAAGAACTGACATAGGATGGGAGAAAGAAACAGGGGAAGTAGACTTGGGGAGAGAGAGAGTGTGTATAGGGGACAGGTTTGTCATAGAACTCACTTTGAGTTTAGAAGACAATAATTTGTCTGTTAATGAACCACTGGCATTATTTGTGAGATTAGGTTAAAACCTAATGTAATTATTGCATAACCTATAAACACACATGTATATATATTTTTTTATGCAAACACCCCTATCTAGATCCAAAGCAAAATATAATATGTACAAATAAAAAGAATAATGAATACTTAGTTGAAAACATAAATACACAAATAAATAAGGAGTCCCAAATTCACCCGGCCCTCTATTATGTGGGTCAGAAGCATATGCTGCGCTGGGGAGGACCATCAACAGGAAAAATAGTAAAACCAAAGAGCATTGTATGTAAGAATAGAATTTATTAAAGTAATTAATTGTCCTGATGGTACGGCTTTCTTCTTGGCACGTGGAAACCATCCGGAGGGAGAAAATTGTGTGGGGGCCAGGGCTGCATCCTCTGGTACCGGAGGGGAAAAGAAGAGTAGGTTAGGACCCCTCGGTTCAGTTGTCCCCCGCCAGTCCACTCAATGAAACCCCCCCGTCCTCTCTCCGTCCCCTGGGTTAGGATTAGGGTTAGGATAAGGGGCTAGGGTTGGGATAAGAGGTTAGGGTTAGAGTTAGGAAAGAGGGTAAAGGTTAGGTTTAGGAAAAAGGGTGAGGGTGGGGTTAAGGGGAGGGGGGTTAGGGTTAGGATAGGAAGGAGGGGGGGTGGTAAGGGTTAGGGTTAGGAAAATGAGGTAAGGGTTAGGGTTAGGAAAAAGGGTTAGGGTTAGGATAAGGGGTTAGGGTTAGGATAAAGGATAGAGTAAGGGTTAGGATAAAAAAAGAGGTTAGGGTTAGAATAAGAGGTGGGTGGACCTTTAAACAGGAACGGAGGAACCCAGAGAGAGGGGGACGTGCGTGTGTGTGGTCCGGTGTTTGGATGCCACCTTGTGGATGGATGAGTGTATTGTTGTATGGGAGTGTTGTCCATGTGTTGTCAGTCATGTCTGGGGGGTCCGGTCTGAAACTACTATGGTAATATATTTAAGATATTGCACCAATGTTGAAAGATGAGTGTAGCTGTAGTGGGTGTCCAGTGAATGTTGTCAGGTCCAGTGATGAACTGGTCCTGTGGTATCTCGGCTAGGGATGGGAGGTGGGTCCTGATTGTGTTATTGATGACCTGTAGGTTGTCTTTCTGGGTCCGTGCTAGTGCTGGGGAAAAGTTAATGACCGGAAAGAAAATGTCTGCTTTGGGGAATGTACGCTTAGCTGCTCTGTGTAGCGCTTTAAGCTGTTTTATAGAAGTCAATTTGG
>CM035789.1:49040124-49265809 GCA_020466265.1 Siphamia tubifer | reverse complement strand
CCAGTATAGACCTGTATAGACCATTATAGACCTGTATAGACCTGTATAGACCAGTACAGACCTGTATAGACCAGTATAGACCATTATAGACCTGTATAGACCAGTATAGACCTGTATAGCCCTATAAACCCTTCACTGGCTTCCAGTTGAGTCTAGAATTAAATTTAAAATCCTCCTCCTTACATATAAAACCATTAATGGAATGGGTTAGGGTTAGGGGTCAGAGGTCAGGGGTTAATGGTATGGGCCCCTCTTATCTTAAAGATGATCTGGTTCCGTACCAACCCAATAGAACCCTTCGTTCTCAGAATGCAGGTTTACTGAAAGTTCCTAGGGTTTGTAAAAGTACAGTAGGAACTAGAGCCTTTAGTTACCATGGTTACTGTCTTATGGAATCATCTTCCCTTTAATATTAAAGACGCAGAAACAGTCTCTACATTTAAAATTAGGCTTAAAACATTCCTGTTTGAGAAAGACTATGGTCAGGTTAGTTAAAAATGATGTGACTCATATATCATGTTTACATGATGTATGAGTCACAGTTCAGTCTAGGCTGCCCTAGGAGTTAGAATGCTGGGGGAAGTACAGACACTGAGTTCTTTCTTCTCTTTCAATTCAATTCAATTTTATTTATAAAGCCCTAAATCACAACAACGTCGTCTCAGAGGGCTTTACAAAAACATAATCAACTACAGAAATACATGAAAAATCCCAGGCATCCCCTGTCCTTAGACCCTCCTTCTCAGCAGAAAAAACTTCCAAACCCAGTGGGAAAAAGAAGAAATGTTGAGGAGAACCACATTGAAGGACAGATCCACTCCCATGGACGGACAGACTATAGATGAACGTCCATATATAAATGCAGGAAGGGGGGCTGGTCCAGACAGGCAGGGGCGGTGGTCCGGGGTCACAGGTCAGCACAGGCGAGATACTCCAGATCCTGTCGTCCATGGCTCCCGTGCAGACACTGTCAGGAGAGCCACCACTCCCCCCAGGGGGGGAGGGGGGAAAGGGGACACCAGGTGACTAGTCATGAACAGACTTGGTATGAAAGATAGGTTATAAAAATGACAGAAACAGGTGTGAGGGAGAGAAAGAGAAGAAAGAACTCAGTGTCTGTACTTCCCCCAGCATTCTAACTCCTAGGGCAGCCTAGACTGAACTGTGACTCATACATCATGTATACATGATATATGAGTCACATCATTTTTAACTAACCTGACCATAGTCTTTCTCAAACAGGAATGTTTTAAGCCTAATTTTAAATGTAGAGACTGTTTCTGCGTCTTTAATATTAAAGGGAAGATGATTCCATAAGACAGTAACCATGGTAACTAAAGGCTCTAGCTCCATAAGACAGTAACCATGGTAACTAAAGGCTCTAGCTCCTACTGTACTTTTACAAACCCTAGGAACTTTCAGTAAACCTGCATTCTGAGAACGAAGGGTTCTATTGGGTTGGTACGGAACCAGATCATCTTTAAGATAAGAGGGGCCCATACCATTAACCCCTGACCTCTGACCCCTAACCCTAACCCATTCCATTAATGGTTTTATATGTAAGGAGGAGGATTTTAAATTTAATTCTAGACTCAACTGGTAGCCAGTGAAGGGTTTGGAGCACAGGGGTGATGTGTTCTCTTCTATTTGATCCTGTTAATAATCTTGCTGCTGCATTTTGAACCAGTTGCAAGCTTTTTAGGGAGGCTTTTTCTTTCTCTCTCTCACACCTGTTTCTGTCATTTTTATAACATATCTTTCATACCAAGTCTGTTCATGACTAGTCACCTGGTGTCCCCTTTCCCCCCTCCCCCCCTGGGGGGAGTGGTGGCTCTCCTGACAGTGCCTGCACGGGAGCCATGGACGACAGGATCTGGAGTATCTCGCCTGTGCCAACCTGTGACCCCGGACCCCCGCCCCTGCCTGTCTGGACCAGCACCCCTTCCTGCATTTATAAATGGACGTTCATCTATAGTCTGTCCGTCCATGGGAGTGGATCTGTCCTTCAATGTGGTTCTCCTCAAGATTTCTTCTTTTTCCCACTGGGTTTGGAAGTTTTTTTCTGCCGAGAAGGAGGTTCTAAGGACAGGGGGAGGGTCTAAGGACAGGGGGAGGGTCTAAGGACAGAAGGAGGTTCTAAGGACAGAAGGAGGGTCTAAGGACAGGGGGAGGGTCTAAGGACAGGGGGAGGGTCTAAGGACAGAAGGAGGTTCTAAGGACAGAAGGAGGTTCTAAGGACAGAAGGAGGTTCTAAGGACAGGGGATGCCTGGGACTTTTCATGTATTTCTGTAGTTGATTATTTTTGGTAAAACCCTTTGAGACGACTTTGTTGTGATTTAGGGCTTTATAAATAAAATTGAATTGAATTGAATTGAATATAGACCAGTATAGACCTGTATAGACCATTATAGACCTGTATAGACCAGTATAGACCAGTATAGACCTTTCAATACCCTTAACCATAACATCTTGCTTAACAAACTGAAATACTACGGCATCCGAAACAGAGCCTTAATCCTTTTGCAAAACTATCTGTCAGAAAGAAAACAGTTTGTTGACTACGATGGAACGGTATCTGAAAAAAGACAAATCACCACTGGGGTCCCCCAAGGGTCTGTCCTGGGGCCCCTGTTATTCCTGATCTATATAAATGACATCATTAAAGCGAGTGTTATCTTTAGTTTCACATTATTTGCTGATGATACATCCTTATCCACTACCATACGAACACAAACATAGGACCATCCAGAAATAATGAACCGGCAAAAATTGTAGACTGGTTAAAAGAAAACAAGCTATCACTCAATATAGATAAAACCAAATCCATGGCCTTTTATCAGAGGAATCGGAAAGTGTTGATTCCAGATATCAGAATTGGTGGAAAGCAAATAGAGTGTTCAGGCCTTTAATGTCTGAGGTATCGTCTTAGATACTCACCTGACCTGGAATGACCACATAAACAAGGTAGTAATGAAAATATCAACAACAAATGGCATAATCAATAAACTAAAACACTTCCTGATTTTGTCAAGAAAAAACGAAACAATACATTGATTATGTCCCATCTAAATGATGGTGTACTAGTATGGGGATTCCAACGGAAAAAACTGGAAAAAAAACCCCAAAAACGGTCAATAAGAATACTGTAGTAAATACAACAGCCATACAGAAGCTCTATTCAAAAACCAGGAAGTACTAAAGATAAATGATATTTTCACTTTATCCAAACTCACATTTTACTATAACTACATAAACAGAGAACTTCCTCTAATATCCTTCCATACATTTTCCACTAAACACTAACTTCCATGATTACAATACTAGGGTAAGGGACAAGCTATCGCAAAATAAAGTCTACCACATGTTTGTCACATGTTCTCTAAGGTATGATATACCCAAGGTCATCAATAGTTTACCACCACTGGTTTATAAGAAACTATACATGCATAGTTTAACAGGGTTCAAAAACTATGTCAAGTTATTAATGATATCAAAGTATAGTTTAAAGTGTAATATCCCAAGTTGTTACATCTGTCAAAATACTTCGATAAATAAGCAGAGTGCAGTACGACCTATAACCATCCTCCCAAATCAATTAATAATGAAAACCATCCTGCCAGAATGACAATGCAAAGCAAGAATCTATGTATAATTTATTCACTCAAATAACATATATATATTTTTTGGTTTATATCTAATAATTTATTTACTTATATTTGTTCTATCGACAATGTGCTTCATCACAAAATATATATATATATATATATATATATATATATATATATATATATATATATATATATATATATATATATATATATATATATATATACACACACACACATGCAATGTAAATATCAACACTAATTCTAAAGGCATATATTTAAGTACATTATATTATAATGTATGTATCATTGTTATACAGTATATAATCAGATGTGGAGACCAACGATGTAGCGGCGTACCATGCCTTTATCTGGGCTCCTCGAGCATCACTTACAAAAAATGTATTGTACATATATATTGATGAAATTATCATAACTATTGAGTGTAGTGTTGGTGTTGTGTCTATGTCTATATATAATGTCAGTATATATGATGTCAGTATATATGTTAGTGTATATGTCAGTATATACAATGTCAGTATATATGATGGCAGTATATATGTGAGTATATATACTGTTAGTATATATAATGTCAGTATATATGATGTCAGTATATAGTGTTACTATATGTAATGTAGTATATATAATATCAGAATATATAATCTTAGTATATATGTTAGTATATATAATGTCAGAATATGTAATGTTTGTATATATATAATGTTAATGTATTTAATGTCAGTATGTATAGTGTTAGTTTATATAATGTTAGCATATATACTGTCAGTATACGTATATGTTAGTATATAAAATCTCAGTATATATAGTGTTAGTATATATAATCCTAGTACCGTAATTTCCGGACTATAGAGCGCACCTGATTATTAGCCGCACCCACCCCATTCTAAGAGGAAAACCGATTTTGTACATACACAAGCCGCACCTGTATATAAGCCGCATGTGCCCACATTAAAACATGTAACACAAACACAAAATTAACCCAAACCCGACTTCAAGTCCCACGAATGAAACTAAATGTCCTTCATTAACCCTTGTGCGGTCCTTCGTAAAAGGCACACTGGCTGTGTCCTACAATCGGGTCTTAAAAACCCAGGTTCCAAAGTTCAGTTCCATAGACTCATCACCCCACCCCCCAAGGATATATTACTGTTTTCAGTAGTAAGCAATGGCATCCTACAGTACGTATAAAAAGGTACATTTGTGAACCACCGGGTCTCTTTGACCCGAAGGACCGCACAAGGGTTAAAGTCCACAGTCCAACAATCACAGGCGGCAAAATGAACGGAAAATGATACTTAAGGTTTGATGCAGACCTGCAGAGTCCGGGTCCCGTTGAAAGTAATCCAAGGAAAAAAAAGTGTATATTTCCAAAGGTAAGGGAGGGAAAAATATATCCACTATTGTCCGCCGCATCCACAAACAGGTGGCTGGTCGCCGCCTCGCCTCATCTATCGCAGAGTCAGCGATAACTTTAATCTTTGGCAGAGAGTTCAGGTCAAACTCCTCCGTGCCAACGTGCAAAAATAATCCACAGGGTCTGGTCGAGGCTCTGTCTTCTCTCACACACCGCCGCGGGTTTTTCTTTAAGCAACTTTTTACCCCCTGTACACCTGTCCGTCAACTTTACCGTTCCCCACTTAAACCCGTCACCCCGCGTTTGTTCCGCCCCTCCTTTTTCATTCAGTCTTCCTCGACGCATATATTCCACCGCTCTAAATCTGACCTTTTCTACTCGAGCGCCTCTGGCGGCCGTTAGGAAAATTACATAAATTGGCCGCATCACTGAATAAGCCGCAAGGTTGAAAGTTTGGGAAAAAAGTAGCGGCTTATAGTCTGGAATTTACGGTATATATGTTAGTATATATAGTGTGAGTATATAGAATGTCAGTATATATAATGTCAGTATATATAATGTCAGTATATATAATGTCAGTATATACAGTGTCAGTATGTACAATGTTAGTGTATATAATGTTAGCATACATAAAATTAGTATATATAATGCTAGTATATTATAATGTTAGTATATGTAATGCTAGTATATATAATGTTAGCCACTCTGGGTTAGCCACCCAGAGTGGCTAACCCAGGGCCGGACAGTCCTCATAATGAAGGACCCCCAGAAGGGAACAATACCATCTAACTACCGGCCTATAACCTGCCTCAGCACCACATGGAAGCTTCTATCAGGCATCATAGCGACTAAGATGAGTAGGCACATGGAGCAATACATGAGCAGAGCACAGAAAGGAATAGGCAACAACACCAGGGGAGCCAAACACCAGCTACTGGTTGACAGGGCAATTGCCTGAGATTGTAAGACGAGGAACACCAACCTGTGCACTGCCTGGATTGACTACAAGAAAGCCTATGACTCAATGCCACATACATGGATACTGGAATGTTTAGAACTGTAGAACATCAACAGGACACTAAGAGAGTTCATCCAGAACTCAATGAGGCTGTGGAAGACAACTCTGGAGGCCAACTCAAAGCCAATTGCACAAGTGAGCATCAGATGCGGCATTTACCAAGGAGATGCTCTGTCCCCCCTGCTGTTCTGCATAGGCCTAAACCCCCTCAGCCAGATCATCTCAAAGAGTGGCTTCGGATACCAGTTCCGAAGTGGAACATCCATCAACCACCTCCTCTACATGGATGACATCAAGCTGTATGCCAAGAATGAGCGTGACATTGATTCCCTAATTCACCTCACCCGGATCTACAGCAAAGACATTGGGATGTCATTGGGACTAGATAAATGTGGGCGGATGATATCTAGAAGAGGAAAGGTGATCACAACTGAAGGGGTTGACCTACCTGAAGGGAATATCACAGATGTGCAGGAAAGTTACAAATACCTAGGGATCCCACAGACAAATGGTAATCATGAGGAGGCAGCTCGGAAGTCAGCCACAGCCAAATACCTACAGAGGGCAAGACAGGTCCTGAAAAGTCAGCTGAACGGTAAAAATAAGATCCAGGCCATTAACACCTATGCCCTGCCAGTAATCAGATACCCAGCTGGGATAATATCCTGGCCACTGGAAGAGATACAAGCCACTGATATCAAGACAAGGAAACTCCTTACCATGCATGGAGGGTTCCACCCCAAGTCCAGTGTCCTGAGGCTGTACACTAAGAGAAAGGAAGGGGGCCGAGGACTAGTAAGTGTCAGAACTACTGTCCAGGAGGAAACGGCGAACCTCCAGGAATACATCAAGAAAATGGCCCCAATGACCAACTGCTAAGTGAATGCCTCAGGCAACAAAAGCCCAGTAAGGTCGAGAAACCAGAGGGGCTATCATGGAAGGACAAACCCTTGCATGGCGTGTACCATCAGCAAATTGAGGAAGTGGCTGATATGGAAAAGACATACCAGTGTCTGGAAAAGGCTGGACTAAAGGACAGCACAGAGGCACTACTCATGGCTGCACGAGAACAAGCCCTGAACACCAGAGCAATAGAGGCCAGGGTCTACCACATCAGACAGGACCCCAGGTGTAGGCTGTGTAGAGAAGCCCCTGAAACAGTCCAGCACATCACAGCAGGTGTAAGATGGTGGCAGGTAAGACATACATGGAGAGGCATAACCAGGTAGCGGGCATACTGTACAGGAACATCTGTACAGAGTATGGACTGGAGGTCAAGGGTCAAGATGGGAGAACCCCCCAAAGGTGACAGAGAACAAACAGGCCAAGATCCTGTGGGACTTCCAGATCCAGACTGACAAGATGGTGATGGCCAATCAGCCTGACATAGTGGTGGTGGATAAACATGAGAGGACAGTGGTGGTGATAGATGTAGCAGTCCCCAGTGATAGCAACATGAGAAAGAAAGAACATGAGAAGAGAAGAGAAATACCAAGGGCTGAAAGAGGAGTTAGAGAAAATGTGGAGTGTGAAGGCAACAGTGGTACCAGTAGTGATGGGGGCACTAGGGGCAGTGACCCCCAAGCTGGGACAATGTCTCCAGCAGATACCAGGAACAACATCAGAGATCTGTGTCCAAAAGAGAACATTGTTAGGAACAGCTAAGATCCTGCACAGAACCCTCAGGCTCCCAGACCTCTGGTAGAGGACCTGAGTCTGAAGGAGACACCGCCCATGTGGGAGGGGCCTCTGGTAGAGGACCCGAGTCTGAAGGAGACACCGCCCATGTGGGGCGAGAGGAACATTTTTTTTTTTTTTTTTTTTTTTTTAGTATATATAATATTAGTATATATAATGCTCGTATATATAATGTTAATGACGGAGAGAGAGAGATAGACAGAGAGAGAGAGAGTGAGAGACAGAGAGAGTGAGAGAGCAAGAAAAAGAGAGAGACGGAGAGACCGAGTGAGAGTAAGAGAGAGACAAAGAGAGAAAGAGAGAGACGGAGAGAAAGAGAAAAAGAGTGAGAGTAAAAGAGAGTGGCAGAGAGAGAGACAGACAGAGAGACAGAGAGAGAGAGAGTGTGAGAGAGAGTAAGACAGAGAGACAGAGTGAGAGAGAAAGAGAGTGAGACAGAGAGAGTGACTGAAGAGAGAGACAAAAGAGAGAGTGAGAGAGAGAATATATATATATATATAGTTACCTGAGTTCATCAGCTACAAAAACGATGCGTCTCTCCAGAACTGCAGCAGAAAACACCAGTAAAACTTCTTCATCTGTTAAACACTGGAACAGTTTGGAAAAGTTCACATGTTCCAACCATGAGTCCAATGGACGAGTTAGACCAATAATCTGTGGAGAACAGGTCACATGTTAGTATGACACGCCCCCTTCAATGTGACACTAAGTCCAGATTTGGTCCAGGATGTTGATTGGTAGTGTTTGTTAGTTTGTTTGTCTATCTGCTTGTTTGTTTTTCTGTTTGTTTGTCTGTTTGTCTGTCTGTCTGTTTGTCTGTCTGTTGTTTGTCTGTCTGTCTGTTTGTCAGTCTGTTTCTGTCTGTTTGTTTGTCTGTTTGTCTGTCATCTATAGTCTGTCCGTCCATGGGAGTGGATCTGTCCTTCAATGTGGTTCTCCTCAAGATTTCTTCTTTTTCCCACTGGGTTTGGAAGTTTTTTCTTGCCGAGAAGGAGGGTCTAAGGAGAGGGGGAGGGTCTAAGGACAGGGGGAGGGTCTAAGGACAGGGGATGCTTGGGACTTTTTCATGTATCTCTGTAGTTGATTGTGTTTTTGTAAAGCCCTTTGAGACGACTTTGTTGTGATTTAGGGCTTTATAAATAAAATTGAATTGAATTGAATTGTTTGTCTGCCTGTTTGTTTGTCTGTCTATATGTATGTCTGTCTGTTTGTGTCTGGTTGTTTTTCTGTTTGTTTGTCTGTCTGTCTGTTTGTGTGTCTGTTTTTCTGTTTGTCTGTCTGTCTGTCTGTTTGTTTGTTTGTTTGTCTGTCTCTTTGTCTGTCTGTTTGGTTGTCTGTCTGTTTCTGTCTGTTTGTTTGTTTGTTTGTCTGTCTGTTTGTCTGTCTGTCTGTTTGGTTGTCTGTCTGTCTTTTTCTGTCTGTTTGTTTGTGTGCTTGTTTGTTTGTTTTTCAGTTTTTTTGTCTGTCTGTTTGTTTGTCTGTCTGTTTGTCTGTTTATCTGTCTGTTTGTTTGTTTGTCTGTTTATCTGTCTGTTTGTTTGTCTGTCTGTCTGTTTGTCTGTCTGTCTGTTTGTCTGTCTGTTTTTCTGTTTGTTTGTCTGTCTATATGTATGTCTATGTGTTTGTGTGTTTCTTTCTGTTTCTGTCTGTTTGTTTTTCTGTTTGTTTGTCTGTCTGTCTGTCTGTCTGTTTGTTTGTGTCTGTTTGTCTGTCTATTTATTTGTCTGTCTGTCTGTCTGTTTCTGTCTGTCTGTTTGTTTTTCTGTTTGTTTGTCTGTCTGCTTGTTTGTCTGTCTGTTTGTTTGTGTCTGTCTGTTTGTCTGTCTGTTTGTTTGTGTCTGTCTGTTTGTCTGTCTATTTGTCTGTCTGTCTGTTTGTTTCTGTCTGTCTGTCTGTCTGTTTTTCTGCTTGCTTGTTTGTTTGTCTTTCTTTTTGTCTGCTTGTTTATTTGTCTGGTTGTTTGTTTTTCTTTGTTTGTTTGTCCGTCTGTTTGTTTGTCTGTCTGTCTGTTTCTTTGTCTGCCTGTTTGTTTTTCTGTTTGTCTGTCTGTCTGTCTATTGGTTTCTGTCTATTTGTCTGTCTGTCTGTTTCTGTCTGTCTGTTTGTTTGTCTGTCTGTTTCTGTCTGTTTGTTTTTCTGTTTATTTGTTTGTCTGTCTGTTTGTCTGTCATTTTGTTTGTCTGTTTGTTTCTGTCTGTTTGTCTGTCTGTCTATTTGTCTGTCTGTTTGTCTGCCTGTTTGTTTTTCTGTTTGTCTGTCTGTCTGTTTGTTTGTCTGTTTCTGTCTGTTTGTTTTTCTGTTTGTTTCTGTCTGTTTGTTTGTTTGTTTGTTTGTCTGTCTCTTTGTCTGTCTGTCTGTTTCTATTTGTTTGTCTGTCTGTCTGTTTGTTTGTTTGTCTGTCTGTCTTTTTCTCTCTGTCTGTCTGTGTGCTTGTTTGTTTGTTTTTCAGTTTTTTTGTTTGTCTGCTTGTTTGTTTGTTTGTCTGTCTGTTTGTTTGTCTGTTTGTTTCTGTCTGTTTATCTGTGTGTTTGTTTGTCTGTTTGTCTGTCTGTTCGTTTGTTTGTCTGTCTGTCTGTCTGTTTGTCTGCCTGTTTGTTTTTCTGTTTGTTTCTGTCTGTTTGTTTGTTTGTTTGTCTGTCTCTTTGTCTGTCTCTTTGTCTGTCTGTCTGTTTCTATTTGTTTGTCTGTTTGTCTGTCTGTTTGTTTGTCTGTTTCTGTCTGTTTGTTTTTCTGTTTGTTTCTGTCTGTTTATTTGTTTGTCTGTTTGTTTGTCTGTCTGTTTGTCTGTTTCTGTCTGTTTGTTTTTCTGTTTGTTTCTGTCTGTTTGTTTGTTTGTTTGTCTGTCTCTTTGTCTGTCTGTTTGTCTGTCTGTCTGTTTGGTTGTCTGTCTGTCTTTTTCTGTCTGTTTGTTTGTGTGCTTGTTTGTTTGTTTTTCAGTTTTTTTGTTTGTCTGTTTATCTGTCTGTTTGTTTGTCTGTTTATCTGTCTGTTTGTTTGTCTGTTTATCTGTCTGTTCGTTTGTTTGTCTGTTTGTCTGCTTTTGTTTGTCTGTTTTCACTCTATCGAGCACATTTCTAGACAAAACTATCTCTAATTTGATGAGAAGTTTTGTCCATGTCACATGCAGTATAGGATCTATATTCATAGATATAGGTCAAAGGTTAAAGGTCAATAAAAATATAATAAACTGCTTAGTGTCCAGTACTGGAACAGATTTAATGTGATTGATTTCAAACTTCTTGGGTAAATATAGATTTGATATCGGGTTCATCACACTGAATATTAGACTGAAAAAGGTCAAAGGTCACCAAATATTGACCATTTTTGTTAGCTAGCATCATCAGTTCTTGACGGATTCTTGTAAAATTTGGTGTGAACAACGAGACTAATACAAGGAAGAAACGGACCGAACTTCAGCTGAATGGACTCACAACGTCTGATACAGGTTTGAAGTTTTGACTCTGATCTGAAATTTGGTTCAATGTGGAAGTGACCTACGGACTGGACCGGACTGGACCAGACTGGCCAGACTGGACCAGACTAGACTAAGGGGACCAGACTGGATCTAACTGGACTTAAGTGGACCAGACTGGACGAGACTGGACAAGACTGGACCTAACTGGACGGGACTGACCAGACTCTACCAGACTGGGTCAGACTGGGCCAGACTGGACTAAGGGGACCAGACTGAGCCAGACTGGACTAAGGGGGCCAGACTGGACCAGACTGGGTCAGACTGGGCCAGACTGGACCTACCCGGACTTAAGTGGACGAGACTGGACCAGACTGGGCCAGACTGGACCACACTGGACCTAACTGGACCAGACTGGACCGAACTGGACCAGACTGTGCCAGACTGGGCCAGAATGGACCGAAGTGGACTTAGGTGGACCAGACTAGGCCAGACTGGACAAGACTGCGCCAGACTGGGCCAGAATGGAACGAACTGGACTTAGGTGGACCACACTGGGCCAGACTGGACAAGACTGGACCAGACTGTACAAGACTGGACTTAACAGGACCAGACTGGACCAGACTAGACAAGACTTGACAAGACTAGACCTAACTGCACCAGACTGGACCAGAATGGACCAGACTGGACTAGACTGGACAAGACTGGACAAGACTGGACCAGACTGAGCCAGACTGGACCAGACTGGGCCAGAATGGACCAAACTGGACTTAGGTAGACCAGACTGGACAAGACTGCACCAGACTGGGCCAGAATGGAACGAACTGGGCTTAGGTGGACCACACTGGGCCAGACTGGACAAGACTGGACCAGACTGGGCCAGAATGGAACGAACTGGGCTTAGGTGGACCACACTGGGCCAGACTGGACAAGACTGGACCCAACTGGACACGACTGGACCAGAATGGACCAGACTGGACTAGACTGGACTTAACAGGACCAGACTGGACCAGACTAGACAAGACTTGACAAGACTAGACCTAACTGGACACGACTGGACCAGAATAAACCAGAATGGACCAGACTGTACAAGACGTGACCTAACATGACCATACTGGACCAGACTGAGCCAGACTGGACAAGACTGGACCAGACTGGGCCAGACTGGACAAGACTGGACCAGACTGGGCCAGACTGTACAAGACTGGATGTAACAGGACCAGACTGGACAAGTCTAGACCTAACTGCACCAGACTGGACCAGACTGGACCAGACTGTACAAGACAGGACCTAACATGAGCAGACTGGACCAGACTAGACCAGACTGAGCCAGACTGGACAAGACTGGACCTAACTTGACCGGACTGGGCCAGATTGGACAAGACTGGACCAGACTGGGCCAGACTGTAAAAGACTGGACCAGACTGGGCCAGACTGGACAAGACTGGACCAGACTGTACAAGACTGGACTTAAGAGGACCAGACTGGACCAGACTAGACAAGACTGGACAAGACTAGATCTAACTGCACCAGACTGGACCAGAATGGACCAGACTGTACAAGACGGGACCAGACTGTACAAGACGGGACCTAACATGACCAAACTGGACCAGACTAGACAAGACTGGACCAGACTGAGCCAGACTGGACAAGACTGAACCTAACTTGACTGGACTGGGCCAGACTGGATAAGACTGGACAAGACTGGACCAGACTGGACCAGACAGCAGAGGGCTGCTCCTCTAATACCTATATCACATTCTAATCTGTGCACTAAGATACTGTGGTCAATGGTGTCAAAGGCTGCACTAAGGTCTAATAACACCAGGACCCATATTAATCCAATGTCAGCGGCTAATAATAAGTCATTAGTAACTTTAACTAACGCTGTTTCAGTGCTATGATGGGCACGAAAGCCAGACTGAAACTGTTCAAATAAACTATTATCCTGCAGGTGCTGACACAGCTGTTTAACTATTACTGTTTCTAGAACTTTTCAGAGGAAGGGCAGATTAGATATAGACCTAGAATTGTCTAGAATGTCAGGATCTAAGGTAGGTTTTTTCAGAATTGGTTTAATAACAGCATATTTAAATGACTGTGGCACATATCCAGTAATTAATGAAGTGTTAATTATATTTAGGACAGTGTTAATAATTAGGGGCAGAATCTGTTTAAAGAGTTTAGTTGTAATTGGATCTAAGAGGCAGGTGATGATTTGGAAGACATGATAATAGATATGAGATCAGTTTGGTCTACAGTGGTGAAATTATTTAGTGTTACAGAGGGATTTATAAAAAGGCCTAGGTTTGGGAACACTGCTTTTTCTGATCTAATATTTGGGAGAAATGTGTCTATTTTGTCTCTAGTAGTTGATATTTTATTGTTAAAGAACTGCAGGAAATCATCAGAATGGAGCGTGGATGGAATAACTGGTTCCACGGAGGTGTGTCTGTTTGTCAGTCTGGCTACAGTACTGAACAGGAATCTAGGATTATTCTGGTTTTCTTCTATTATGGATGAGTAATATCTAGTTTTGGCTGTACGCAAAGATGGATTATACTTTAGTCACATATTTTTACAGCCATTGAAAGAATGTTGTGAATTGGATCGGCGCCATTGCCTCTAATTTAGGTGTTGTTTGTTTAATGGAGCGAGTGTCAGCGTTGTACCATGGGGAGGTTCATCTAATCTTAGTAGTTTTTAACTGAAGGAGGCGACTGTATCTAAAGTAGTTTGTAGTGTGAGCATGGTACTATCAACTAACTCATCACTTATACTGGGACTAAATGTGTCCTTTACATAATCACATGACATAGACACAAATAGTGACTGAATTAACTCTTTATACTTTGAGACAGCACGGTCACATAGTATCCTTTTCATTTGTGTTTTAATCACTGAGGTAGAAATATCCTCAAGCATAAACTGAAAGGTCATTAAAAAGTCATCTGAGAGTATGGGATTATGGGTAAAAACAACCAGGTCACTCATTTCAACAGCAAATGTTCAGATCAGATGGAGGGTGTGTCTGTGAATGTGGGTTGGTTTATGAACATTTTGGATAAAGCCTAATCCGTCTAGTAGGTCACTAAATGCATTACTAAGAGAGTCAGTGTTGTTGTCAACATGTATGTTCAAATCACCAACTATTCTAATCCTATCCCAGTTCAACACTACACTGGATAGAAAGTCAGAGACTGATGAGATCCAAACTGTGAATAAGGACCAGGAGGGACATAAACTAGGACAAAAAGGACTGGTTTTTGGTTTCTGCAGTTGGGGAAAGTAATGGATAAAAGTAGACTTTCAAAGGAGTGGTAAGTGGGATTAATTTTAGGATTAATTTTAGGGCTAAGACCTAAACTGGAGTGAGATATTACTGCCACTCCTCCACCACCACCACTGGTTCTGGCTGTGTGATAGTTCACCTGGATTCATTTAATGGGACATATTCATCCTGCTGAAGCCAGGTTTGAGTCACAGCTAAAATATCAATCTATTGATCTATTGATTTATTATTAACTACACATGGTTTATTATTAACTACACATGGTTTATTATTAACTACACAGTGTTTATTATTAAGTACACAGTGTTTATTATTAACTACACAGTGTTTATTATTAAGTACACAGTGTTTATTATTAACTACACAGTGTTTATTATTAACTACACAGGGGATAGACACAGTTTTTCTATTACTTACTACATGCTGGGTTTGTGACAGCTCAGAGTGAAGTTGATGATGCACACAGAAGTGTTTTACTCTACGACTCTGCGCCTGGGCCCACACTCTGAATTGTCATATTGACAGGTTAAATTTAGCAGCCACATTTTGTGCTCAGAGAGAGGCACCTTCCCCAGTGGGATGTATGCTATCTCTGCCAATGAGCCCAGGCTTTCCCCAGAACGTACGCCAATTATCTATAAAAACTACATGGTTTTCTGAGCACCATCTAGACAATCAGCGGTTAAATGATGACAACCTAGAGGACATCTCATCACTGGACAAATTAGTCTAGTCACCTGGTGTCTAGTCACCCCACTCCCCCAGAGGGGGGAGTGGGGAAAGAGGACACCAGCTGCCACTCCCCCCTCTGGGGGGGAGTGGCAGCCACTCCCCCCCAGTGGGGGGGAGTGGCCACTCCCCCCAATAATCCTGCCACTCCCCCCTCTGGGGGGAGTGGCAGCTCTCTCAGCAGTGTCTGCGTAGGGAGCCATGGACGACAGGATCTGCAGTGACTCGCCTGTGCCCCGTGCTGACCTGTGACCCCGGACTTCCTCACCTGTCTGGCAGATGGACCTGCCCCCTCCTCCTTCATTTATAAATGGACGTTCATCTATAGTCTGTCTGTCCATGGGAGTGGATCTGTCCTTCAATGTGGTTCTACTCAAGATTCATTCTTTTTCCCACTGGGTTTGGAAGTTTTTTCTGCTGAGAAGGAGGGTCTAAGGACAGGGGGAGGGTCTAAGGACAGAGGGAGGGTCTAAGGACAGAGGGAGGGTCTAAGGACAGGAGGAGGGTCTAAGGACAGAGGGAGCAGGGCTCTACACTAACTTTTTTTTCCAGGAGCACACGTGCCCCTAAGTTAAAAAATTTAGGAGCACACAAAAAAAATAGGGGCACAAGTAGGTTTTAGTTTTAAATGTTTATTTATTTACAGTGCAGTACTTACGCACAGATACCAACATTGTTGAATGACTGCTGTCATTTGTGTTAATTTAGAGCAGACCATAACATAACTTTGTATTATGGGATGTTTTGTCCTTTGATACATTTTAGAACGTTGTATTGGCTGCCTTGTTATTAGATCCATTTTAGAATGATTAACCCTTTAACTCCTGAGACTGAGACACAGTAAAAAATAAAATAAGATAAGATAAGCAACACAATGAACAAAAAACAGTCAAAGTGATCAGTAAAATGAACAAAAATGAATAATAAACCAACAAAATAATATGTAACATAAACAAAGTAAGACACTAACAGAACACAATTAAAGAAAAATAATAAAATAAAAAAACAGAAAAATAAACAAAATAAGCAACATTAACAGAAACTAATATATATTCACAAAATAAGAAATAACGTGAAAAAAAGGGCAAAAAACAAAAACCCACAAAACCCAAAATGAAGTAAAAAAAAAAAGGAATAAATAACTAGTGTTGTAATTTGGTTCCAGTAGTTTTAGTTTGGGCTTTTTCTTTTTCTTAATCACTTGCTTTTCGACACCTGTACATCAGTTCCATGAACAAAATTCTCAGTAAAATAACAGTTAAAAAAACACTTGAATTTGTCTGAATTTTTAAACTAAACCATCCACTCAGAACGTGTCAGCGCTGACGCATCAGGAGTTAAAGGGTTAATCCTTTCAATATGTACCGTGTTCGTCTCTATGTGGAGCTGTTCACACACTTTTAATTCATTTCTAGTAGGTTTTCATTAACTCCTCAGGTCTGTGTGTCTTATTGTTGCTGCAACAAACACTCGCACATGTGAGACTGTTTTGTTTTCCTCGTTCGCATGATGAAATATTAACTACAAATGTGAGTGAAATGGGCGCACTGTAGAACCCTGAGAGGGAGGGTCTAAGGACAGGAGGAGGGTCTAAGGACAGAGGGAGGGTCTAAGGACAGAGGGAGGGTCTAAGGACAGGGGGATGTTTCTCATATATCTCTGTAGTTGATTGTGTAAAACCCTGTGAGATGACTTTGTTGTGATTTGGGATTTTATAATAGTGGTTTCACTGTGGCCTCAGTGTGACCTCTGACCTCAGTGTTAGTGGTTTCACTGTGGCCTCAGTGACCTCTGACCTCAGTGTTAGTGGTTTCACTGTGGCCTCAGTGTGACCTCTGACCTCAGTGTTAGTGGTTTCACTGTGGCCTCAGTGTGACCTCTGACCTCAGTGTTAGTGGTTTCACTGTGGCCTCAGTGACCTCTGACCTCAGTGTTAGTGGTTTCACTGTGGCCTCAGTGTGACCTCTGACCTCAGTGTTAGTGATTTCACTGTGGCCTCAGTGTGACCTCTGACCTCAGTGTTAGTGATTTCACTGTGGCCTCAGTGTGACCTCTGACCTCAGTTCCAGACTCAGGAATGAAACTCTTAATCTCCACAGTTTTTCCAGGAGCAGGAAATGGAGCCTCTCGTAACTTCTGCATGAACGGATAAACCATGGCACTGGAAATCTGACGACGCTTTTCCACCTCATCAAATATCTGTAACCACACATATGCATGCACACATTAAGTTTATTTTTAATGAATTTTAATTTGATTAAACATGTTAATCTTTTAACAGGACTAGTAGTTAATCCGATTAATTACCTTAGAAAAAAGTCCAAAACAAGCTGTGGTGCTGATGATGCAATAGGCCTCTGGTGGACGAGCGCCCCTCCCACTGGGCTGGAGTTAGCATAAAAGTTAGCATGGCTTCTGGAGTTAGCACAACAGTTAGCATATGGTAAATGGACTGCACTTATATAGCGCTTTTCCACCTTCATGGTGCTCAAAGCGCTTTACATTAGCCTCACATTCACCCATTCATTCAACAGTAGGCTTCTAAGGTCAGTCCTACTGGGGGCCTAAGTCAGGGTTCAGTGTCTTGCCCAAGGACACTTCGACATGTGGACAGCCAGAGCCAGGACGCGAACTGCCAACCTCTCTGTCATTGGGCGACCCACTTTACCAAGTGAGCCACGGCTGCCCATCACGCAGTATAGCAGTTAGCATCTGGAGTTAGCATAAGAGTTTGCATGTTCTGGAGTTAGCATAACAGTTAGCATCTGAAGTTAGCATAATAGTTAGCATCTGGAGTTAGTGTGTGATCTGAAATTAGCATAACAATTAGCATGTGTTATGGAGTCAGCATAACAGTTAGCATCCACACAACATGTGTTCTATAGTTAGCAGCAGTTTGCAGTAGTTAGAATTAGCAGTCGTTAGCATTACCACTAGTTAGCATTACCACTAGTTAGCATACCATACCATACCATCTGGATTTATAAATGTGCTTTAAAACACACACAGCTGACACACAGCGCTGCACACGACAAGGCATGAAACACAAAACAGAGAAAGGAGAACAAGGCAATACAATAAAAAGTACTAAAACGACACAGATAAAATAGTAAAATAAAATAAAAATAAAAATTCAATGAGCCGCTGAGTCAAAGGCCAGAGAGTAAAAATTGTGTTTTAAGGCGAGTTTTAAAATTGGACAGTGTAGGTGTGTGTGTGTCTGTCTGTCTGACATTCAAAGGCAGTTTATTCCACAGACTCGGTGCAGCAACAGAAAAGGCTTTCTCCCCTCTGAGCTCCCAGTTTGATTTTTTTATGTCCAACAGTAATTAATCACATGACCTGAGAGTCTGGGTGGGAGTGTCCTGATGGAGCAGCCCATTCAAAGATTTAAAAACAAATCCAAGAATTTAAAAATGAACTCTAAAATGCACAGGTAAACAGTGGAGTGAGGCCAGTATGGACTGATGTGCTCCAGTTCAACATGTGCAGCCATGTTCTGAACTAACTGGAGACTGTGTGACTGTAACATACAGTGTGTTACAGTAACCATGGTAACCCAGCCCACTTGTGATGAATCCATGGAGTACTGTTTACAAGTCCTGCCTCCACAGGATGGGTTTGACCTTTACCAACCGCCTGAGGTGAAAAACACTGGCCTTCACTGCTGCACCAATTTGGCTGTCTATTTAAAATCACTGTCCATCTTAAAAACCAAACTCATAGCTGTGAGTGGAGCATATGATGCATGTACTAACCAACAGTCTCCTGCAGTAGCCATTCCTCCTGCTTCCATCAATTTCAGTCAAAACAAAAGAGAAGGTTTCACTGGAAACACAGAGGGTGGAGTTAGGGTTATTATGGGTGGAGTTAGGGTTAATATGGGTGGAGTTAGGGTTATTATGGGTGGAGTTAGGGTTATTATGGGTGGAGTTAGGGTTATTATGGGTGGAGTTAGGGTTATTATGGGTGGAGTTAGGGTTATTATGGGTGGAGTTAGGGTTATTATGGGTGGAGTTAGGGTTAATATGGGTGGAGTTAGGGTTAATATGGGTGGAGTTAGGGTTATTATGGGTGGAGTTAGGCTTAATATGGGTGGAGTTAGGGTTATTATGGGTGGAGTTAGGGTTATGATGGGTGGAGTTAGGGTTATTATGGGTGGAGTTAGTGTTATTATGGGTGGAGTTAGTGTTATTATGGGTGGAGTTAGGGTTAATATGGGTGGAGTTAGGGTTATTATGGGTGGAGTTAGGCTTAATATGGGTGGAGTTAGGGTTATTATGGGTGGAGTTAGGGTTATTATGGGTGGAGTTAGGGTTATTATGGGTGGAGTTAGGGTTAATATGGGTGGAGTTAGGGTTATTATGGGTGGAGTTAGGGTTATTATGGGTGGAGTTAGGCTTAATATGGGTGGAGTTGGAGGTGGAGTTACCTTCTGTACTCAGTCAGAGGAGCCCAGTTAATTCCTTCAGGGAAACAGAACAGTGTGATCGCCTTCAGAGTTTTCTCCTCATCTTCCTTCTGGATTCTGCCTATTAGATCCCTCTGAAAATATACAAATATATACTATGAAAATATATAAATATATATCCTGAAAATATACAAATATATACTATGAAAATAGGGGTGGCACAGTGGTGCAGTAGTTAACAGGGTGGTGCAGTAGTTAACAGGGTGGTGCAGTAGTTAACGTGGTGGTGCAGTAGTTAACGGGGTGGTGCAGTAGTTAACAGGGTGGTGCAGTAGTTAACAGGGTGGTGCAGTAGTTAACGTGGTGGTGCAGTAGTTAACGGGGTGGTGCAGTAGTTAACGGGGTGGTGCAGTAGTTAACGGGGTGGTGCAGTAGTTAACGTGGTGGTGCAGTAGTTAACGGGGTGGTGCAGTAGTTAACAGGGTGGTGCAGTAGTTAACGTGGTGGTGGAGTAGTTAACGGGGTGGTGCAGTATTTAACAGGGTGGTGCCGTAGTTAACGTGGTGGTGCAGTATTTAACAGGGTGGTGCAGTAGTTAACGTGGTGGTGCAGTAGTTAACGGGGTGGTGCAGTAGTTAACGGGGTGGTGCAGTAGTTAACAGGGTGGTGCAGTAGTTAACGTGGTGGTGGAGTAGTTAACGGGGTGGTGCAGTATTTAACAGGGTGGTGCAGTAGTTAACGTGGTGGTGCAGTATTTAACAGGGTGGTGCAGTAGTTAACGTGGTGGTGCAGTAGTTAACGGGGTGGTGCAGTAGTTAACGGGGTGGTGCAGTAGTTAACGGGGTGGTGCAGTAGTTAACGGGGTGGTGCAGTGGTTAACGGGGTGGTGCAGTAGTTAACGGGGTGGTGCAGTAGTTAACGTGGTGGTGCAGTGGTTAACGGGGTGGTGCAGTAGTTAACGGGGTGGTGCAGTAGTTAACAGGGTGGTGCAGTAGTTAACGTGGTGGTGCAGTAGTTAACGGGGTGGTGCAGTAGTTAACGGGGTGGTGCAGTAGTTAACGGGGTGGTGCAGTAGTTAACAGGGTGGTGCAGTAGTTAACGTGGTGGTGCAGTAGTTAACGGGGTGGTGCAGTAGTTAACAGGGTGGTGCAGTAGTTAACGTGGTGGTGCAGTAGTTAACGGGGTGGTGCAGTAGTTAACGGGGTGGTGCAGTAGTTAACGGGGTGGTGCAGTAGTTAACAGGGTGGTGCAGTAGTTAACGTGGTGGTGCAGTAGTTAACGGGGTGGTGCAGTAGTTAACGGGGTGGTGCAGTAGTTAACGGGGTGGTGCAGTAGTTAACGGGGTGGTGCAGTAGTTAACAGGGTGGTGCAGTAGTTAACAGGGTGGTGCAGTAGTTAACGGGGTGGTGCAGTAGTTAACAGGGTGGTGCAGTAGTTAACAGGGTGGTGCAGTAGTTAACGTGGTGGTGCAGTAGTTAACGGGGTGGTGCAGTAGTTAACAGGGTGGTGCAGTAGTTAACAGGGTGGTGCAGTAGTTAACGGGGTGGTGCAGTGGTTAACGGGGTGGTGCAGTGATTAACGGGGTGGTGCAGTGATTAACAGGGTGGTGCAGAGGTTAACGGGGTGGTGCAGTAGTTAACGGGGTGGTGCAGAGGTTAACGGGGTGGTGCAGTAGTTAACAGGGTGGTGCAGTAGTTAACGGGGTGGTGCAGTAGTTAACGGGGTGGTGCAGTAGTTAACAGGGTGGTGCAGTAGTTAACAGGGTGGTGCAGTAGTTAACGGGGTGGTGCAGTAGTTAACAGGGTGGTGCAGTAGTTAACAGGGTGGTGCAGTAGTTAACGGGGTGGTGCAGTGGTTAACGGGGTGGTGCAGTGATTAACAGGGTGGTGCAGAGGTTAACGGGGTGGTGCAGTGGTTAACGGGGTGGTGCAGTGATTAACAGGGTGGTGCAGTAGTTAACACTGGTGCCTCACAGACAGAAGGTCGTTGGTTCTATTCCCACACCAGACCTTTCTGTGTGGAGTTTACATGTTCTCCCCATGTCCGTGTGGGTTTTCTCCAGGTACTCTGGCTCCTCCCACCATCCAAACACATGCACTGATAGGTTAACTGGTTAATCACCCATAGGTGTAAATGTGTCAGTGTTTGTCTATATATTTTCAGTCCAGAGATGAACTGCAGACTCATACAGGGTGACCCCTGACCCTGCCTTCACCCATTGTAGCTGGATTAGACCCCCAGTGACCCCAGTGAGGATAAAGCGGGTTCAGATGATGAGATGACTCTGAAAATATATAAATATATACTCTAAAAATATATCTTCAGGGTTCGGGTTAACAGGAGATGGTCACTGATGTTCTAACCCGTCATGTGACCTGGTACCGTCATGTGACCTGTGTGTTCTGGACCACATGCTACTGACCTTGGGGAACTGGTAGGTGATCTGAGGTTGGTAGTTGGTGCCGTCTTTGGTCTGTTTGAGGCTGACCACCACCAAATACTCAAAGAAGTACTGTCCACTGATGTAGCGCTGTTGCCTGGAACCTTCTGCTGCTACTGAAGCTAAAGGTTCCAAAGGTTCTACTGGCTCCAGGTCTCTGACTCCTGCACACAAACATACAGGATTCTCCAATAGCAGCATACCCTAACCCTAAAACTAACATTTACCCGGACACTAACACTAACCTTAACCCTAACGCTAATGCTAAACTTAACCCTAACCCTAATGCTAACCCTAATGCTAATGCTAGCCCTAACACCAACACTAACCCCAACCCCAATGCTAACCTTGACCTTAACACTAACCCTAAACTTAACACTAACCCTAAACTTAACACTAACTCTAAACTTAACACTAACAATAACATTAACCCTAACACTAATGCTAACCCTGACACTAATGCTAACGCTAACCCTAACACTATTCCAATCCTAACACTAACGCTAACCCGGACACTAACGCTAACCCTAACCTTAACCCTAACACTATCCCTAACCTTAACACTAACACTAACCCTAACGTTAACATTAACCCTAAACCTAACACTAACGCTAACACAAATGCTAACCATAATACTAACACTAACGCTAACCTTAACCTTTACCCTAACACTAACCCTAACCCTAATACAAACGCTAACCCTGATGCTAATCCTAAACCTAACAATAACACTAACGCTAACGCTAACCCTAACGCTAACCCTGACACTAACACTAATGCTACGTCCACACCAAATTTGGACGCAGATTCACCCCTGGAGCACCGGGGCATTGGAGTGTCCGGGTGTTGGAGTGTCGGTGCATATTTGCGTGACTCCGTGCCACGAAAGCCAATCAGTGTTGACATGCTGCCAACGTGGTGACAGAATGACATATGACACTTGGACCGACCCAGAAGGGGACAAAGAAAAACTGAGGCTGAAATATGGTTGAAAGTGGACGTCATCCAGACGACAGTTCCTTAGGAGGGGGTGGAATTCCTGGGGCTGAAGGAGCTTCTGCAGGATCAGGTGAACCCAGAACTGAGGGCGTCTGGTCCTCCCACAGATCTGGGTCCTCCCACACATCTGGGTCCTCCCACACATCTGGGTCTTCCCACATATCTGGGTCCTCCCACAGATCTGGATCCTCCCACAGATCTGGGTCCTCCCACAGATCTGGATCCTCCCACAGATCTGGGTCCTCCCACAGATCTGGGTCCTCCCACAGATCTGGGTCCTCCTGATCTGAGCCCTAGTTGAAGACAGACTGACCTGGAGGACACATTGGCTTTATCTATATTTCTATCTTTATGCAGCGTCACAGGCGTAGACACGTAAATTCACGTTTGGTGCAACCGTAGCATAAAACTAACACTAATCCTCCAATCGTAAGTCAGATACAGGTCAAAGGTCAGATGCTGATATCTTTTCCATGTAGAAGACAACATACTTAAATGTTTTTGGAGTCATAAAATTGTCAGCAGTTGAATGTGGTTGAATACTTACGATCTCTTTTTCCTCTGCGGAAGGACGCCCACATGGCGCTGACCCGTTTGAGCGCTCCTGGACGTCCACCTTCATCTTCAGCACCACTACCTGAAAAAGACATCCCATCATGCACTTGGAGCATCTGACTTCAACTAACTATAGAGACATCTGTCCACATTTACTGTCCTTTATAGTAACACCTGTCCACATTTACTGTCCTCTATAGAGACATCTGTCCACTTTTACTGTCCTTTATAGTAACACCTGTCCACATTTACTGTCCTCTATAGAGACATCTGTCCACTTTTACTGTCCTTTATAGTAACACCTGTCCACATTTACTGTCCTTTATAGTAACACCTGTCCACATTTACTGTCCTCTATAGAGACATCTGTCCACTTTTACTGTCCTTTATAGTAACACCTGTCCACATTTACTGTCCTCTATAGAGACATCTGTCCACTTTTACTGTCCTTTATAGTAACACCTGTCCACATTTACTGTCCTCTATAGAGACATCTGTCCACTTTTACTGTCCTTTATAGTAACACCTGTCCACATTTACTGTCCTCTATAGAGACATCTGTCCACTTTTACTGTCCTTTATAGTAACACCTGTCCACATTTACTGTCCTTTATAGTAACACCTGTCCACATTTACTGTCCTCTATAGAGACATCTGTCCACTTTTACTGTCCTTTATAGTAACACCTGTCCACATTTACTGTCCTCTATAGAGACATCTGTCCACTTTTACTGTCCTTTATAGTAACACCTGTCCACATTTACTGTCCTCTATAGAGACATCTGTCCACTTTTACTGTCCTTTATAGTAACACCTGTCCACATTTACTGTCCTCTATAGAGACATCTGTCCACTTTTACTGTCCTTTATAGTAACACCTGTCCACATTTACTGTCCTTTATAGTAACACCTGTCCACATTTACTGTCATCTATAGAGACATCTGTCCACATTTACTGTCCTTTATAGTAACACCTGTCCACATTTACTGTCCTCTATAGAGACATCTGTCCACTTTTCAGTCCTTTATAGTAACACCTGTCCACATTTACTGTCCTTTATAGTAACACCTGTCCACATTTACTGTCCTCTATAGAGACATCTGTCCACATTTACTGTCCTTTATAGTAACACCTGTCCACATTTACTGTACTCTATAGAGACATCTGTCCACTTTTACTGTCCTTTATAGTAACACCTGTCCACATTTACTGTCCTCTATAGAGACATCTGTCCACTTTTACTGTCCTTTATAGTAACACCTGTTGACATTTGCTGTCCTTTATAGTAACACCTGTCCACATTTACTGTCCTTTATAGTAACACCTGTCCACATTTACTGTCCTCTATAGAGACATCTGTCCACTTTTACTGTCCTTTATAGTAACACCTGTCCACATTTACTGTCCTCTATAGAGACATCTGTCCATCTTTACTGCCCCCTTTAAACACAATAAAGACCTTGTCCCATACATGTCCAAATATTGGACATTGGACATACATGTCCAAATATTGGACATGTATGACGTGGATTTGTATAGTGACTTTAAATTTTATGTTTTCCTTATTAGTCCATCCATTACTAGTTGAGTTTTCTGAACATCTGCAGTTGAATTAATTTCAATGGGAGTTTTGTTTTGTTGGAAAATGTCAAACAACTGTTTATTACAATAACATTTGCAGAAAACAACTAAAACCAGGTCATTTTTCACCAACCTATGACTCTAGGGTTAATGTGGGCAGGTTTAATGTGGGCAGGTTTAATGTGGGCAGGGTTAATGTGGGTAAGGTTAATGTGGGTAAGGTTAATGTGGGTAGGATTAATGTGGGTAAGGTTAATGTGGGAATGGTTAATGTGTGTAGGGTTAATATGGGCAGGGTTAATGTGGGCAGGTTAAATGTGGGTAGGGTTAATGTGGACAGGGTTAATGTGGGCAGGTTTAATGTGGGAATGGTTAATGTGTGCAGAGTTAATGTGGGTAGGGTTACTGTGGGCAGGTGTAATGTAGTCAGGGTTACTGTTGGTAGGGTTAATGTGGGTAGGATTAATGTGGGTAGGGTTAAGGTGGGCAGGGTTAATGTTGGTAGAGTTAATGTGGGCAGGGTTACTGTTGGTAGAGCTCATGTGGGTCGTGTTAATGTGGGTAGGGTTAATGTGGGCAGGGTTAATGTGGGTAGTGTTAATGTGGGCAAGTTTAATGTGGGCAGGGTTAATGTGGGTAGTGTTAATGTGGGCAGGGTTAATGTGGGCATAGGTCATCATGTTTTGGAACTAGTACCATTGAATTCACTAACCCTGAAAACATGGGTTTAACTTTTAAACCCATTGAACTGATTCACAGGCTGAGATATTCCAAATATAATTCAAATACAGTGTAGTCGTATGTACTTACTAGAGCTGGGCAAAAAATCGATTTAGATTTAAAATCGAGTTTTATGGCAAAATCGATTCATATTTTAGGAAAATCGTGCAATCTGATCCCCCCCCCCCCACACACACACACACACACACTTTTTTGCCCCACTTTTTTTCCTCGTAAAAAGAAAACCATGAACCACGCTTCTTTCCGTAGTGTGTCACCCCAGGCCCCGCCTACGAGCGGTACGACCAATCTGTTCACACATCTGAAGCGAAAGCAGAACTCTGTCAGTACTTCTTCAAAATGTTCAACAAACACTGAAAGCTTTTCTCGTGGCACACCTTATCAGAGTCCTGCTCGGTTCTGATTTTGACATAACGCAACCGCCCGTACCCGTCATGTTTAAACTCGTATCCGACCCGTTTTCCGACGAAAAAAAAATCCGCATCCGAACCGACCCGCTATAAATGAACCCGATATCCGACCCGAACCCGGAAGAAAATGTCAGATAGCCAAACTTAAATATAAACATTTATTGTCATGAATATAGTGAACAGTGACATAGCCAAGGCAGAGCCAAATAAAAATGTTTTAACCTTTTAACCTATGAACCGCAAATTAGACCCACGATCACCCACGTCCGAACCGAACCCGTATCCGACACAGCACAACATTTTTCACCCGTTTCGTGAAAATTTGCGGTTCACCCACGGGTACCCGAACCCGTGCAGGACTCTGCACCTTATGATAAACATGGAACACGATGTGGAGCGATAACAGACACAATAACATCATATATCCAAAATATTGGTAACATGTTCAGGTTTATTGAAGTAGTTTGATTGATAATAAGGTTTTGTTTTATTTTGTCCTTACAAAGTAAAAATGTTACTAGTTTTATTTTTATCTTACTTTTGCACTACTACGTTTTTTACAATGTTTTTCATATAATATGAGTATTAATGTATATTGTTTTAGTTGTTAAAATATTTTAAGCTTTCTTTTTTCCAACAAAATGTATCTTTTACACTATTTTTTTTGCACAGTTTTTCCTGTAACAGTGGTGGATATGTCTGGACTTACTACAGTTCATGTAGGAAAAGTCTCAGGTTGTAGTTGCACCTTTTGTACAACTGATTTATTATTTACAGTTACAGTTAGTTTTGTTTTACATGTTATTTAATTTTTTAAAAAAAAGAAGACGAAAGAAACCATGTTTCTAGTGTTTTCATTTTCATTTAGCCCACGTGGGGAAAAAAATCGTATCGTGAATCGTGAATCGAGTTTTTTATCGCCCAGCCCTAGTACTTACTGTGTTTCCAAGTGGCATCAGAGATGAGGTTTCCTGTGGGCTGTTCACCTGGAGCACAAACACATTTTATTAACCCTTAACTTTGACCTTTTAAACAATACTAGAAACTGTCAACATTCAACATGGAACATGAACAGGTCAGTTTCAGTCACATGACTATGATTACGTCGCAATTTTAGCTGGAAAGCTGGAAGTAACCATGGAGACTGTCACTGTGGAAGTAACCATGGAAACTGTCACTGTGGAAGTAACCATGGAAACTGTCACTGTGGAAGTAACCATGGAGACTGTCACTGTGGAAGTAACCATGGAGACTGTCACTGTGGAAGTAACCATGGAAACTGTCACTGTGGAAGTAACCATGGAGACTGTCACTGTGGAAGTAACCATGGAAACTGTCACTGTGGAAGTAACCATGGAAACTGTCACTGTGGAAGTAACCATGGAGACTGTCACTGTGGAAGTAACCATGGAGACTGTCACTGTGGAAGTAACCATGGAAACTGTCACTGTGGAAGTAACCATGGAGACTGTCACTGTGGAAGTAACCATGGAGACTGTCACTGTGGAAGTAACCATGGAGACTGTCACTGTGGAAGTAACCATGGAGACTGTCACTGTGGAAGTAACCATGGAGACTGTCACTGTGGAAGTAACCATGGAGACTGTCACTGTGGAAGTAACCATGGAGACTGTCACTGTGGAAGTAACCATGGAGACTGTCACTGTGGAAGTAACCATGGAGACTGTCACTGTGGAAGTAACCATGGAAACTGTCACTGTGGAAGTAACCATGGAGACTGTCACTGTGGAAGTAACCATGGAGACTGTCACTGTGGAAGTAACCATGGAGACTGTCACTGTGGAAGTAACCATGGAGACTGTTATCTTATGATTTTGACAAAATATTTTAAAAATTTGAGAAAATACTTGAAATTCATGTAAATGGTTAAAATATTTGTCTGTGATAATGAATAATTCATGAACAAAACAGAAACAATAAAAGGGTTGATGTGTTTCTGAAGAATTTACTGGAATTATAAACAGGTACAAAGTTAATGACAATATTTTATCTATTATTTATTCATTTATCTGTATGATTTTATAAATATTTCTTTTTTAATTGAAGAAAATGCTTGAATTTTATATGTTCAAAATATCAAAATTGTTCTAATTTACTTTCTACTGATTTTAAACATTTACATGAATTTTCATCATTTTCTTTAGTGTTGATCTTAAATCTGAGTGTGTCATTAAATTCTGCATATGTGAAAAACTATAAAAACACATTATATTTATGTTTTTACTTCTACTGTTAAAAAGTTAACTCATTCATTAAAGTTAACTTATTCATTAAAGTTAATTCATTCATTAAAGTTAACTCATTTATTAAAGTTAACTCGTTCATTAAAGTTAATTCATTCATTAAAGTTAACTCATTTATTAAAGTTAACTCGTTCATTAAAGTTAACTCACTCATTAGATTTGGACCTGGCTGTGGCGGCCATATTGGATTTTTCCATTTTGAGGCATTACGGGACATTTTTGAGTCTGACAAACAGATGATTTGAATTCAACACCCCTCAAAAGCACTAAAGACACTGTATGACAAACATTAACATAAATGACTTCAGGACTTTAAATAGAAATATTTTCCTAAACGCTGCCTTAGTTTATTACATTTACACATTCACTCTCGATACTCATATTCAAAAGTACATTTATCATTCACTCACATGTTTACACTCTGGTGGGGTAAACTGACACTCTGTGTCACTGCCTTGCCCAAGGACACACCAGCACATGACTTTGACAGAGCAGATTTAAACAAAGTTGATCATGATTGACAGGAGGGTCTGAGGAATAAGTAGATATATTTATTTTTCCTGTACTGTGAAAAATAAGTGAGATACAGCAGTTTTAAAACCACTGAACTCACCAAAATGAAGCAGATCTGTTAGTCTGTCAGTCATGTTAAAGCCCCGCCCACAGTGTTTGTCAATCATGTTAAAGCCCCGCCCACAGTGTTTGTCAATCATGTTAAAGCCCCGCCCACAGTGTCTGTCAGTCATGTTAAAGCCCCGCCCACAGTGTTTGTCAATCATGTTAAAGCCCCGCCCACAGTGTTTGTCAATCATGTTAAAGCCCCGCCCACAGTGTCTGTCAGTCATGTTAAAGCCCCGCCCACAGTCTGTCAATCATGTTAAAGCCCCGCCCACAGTGTTTGTCAAGCATGTTAAAGCCCCGCCCACAGTGTTTGTCAATCATGTTAAAGCCCCGCCCACAGTGTTTGTCAATCATGTTAAAGCCCCGCCCACAGTGTCTGTCAGTCATGTTAAAGCCCCGCCCACAGTGTTTGTCAATCATGTTAAAGCCCCGCCCACAGTGTCTGTCAATCGTGTTAAAGCCCCGCCCACAGTGTTTGTCAAGCATGTTAAAGCCCCGCCCACAGTGTTTGTCAATCATGTTAAAGCCCCGCCCACAGTGTTTGTCAATCATGTTAAAGCCCCGCCCACAGTGTCTGTCAGTCATGTTAAAGCCCCGCCCACAGTGTTTGTCAATCATGTTAAAGCCCCGCCCACAGTGTTTGTCAATCATGTTAAAGCCCCGCCCACAGTCTGTCAATCATGTTAAAGCCCCGCCCACAGTGTTTGTCAAGCATGTTAAAGCCCCGCCCACAGTGTTTGTCAATCATGTTAAAGCCCCGCCCACAGTGTTTGTCAATCATGTTAAAGCCCCGCCCACAGTGTCTGTCAGTCATGTTAAAGCCCCGCCCACAGTGTTTGTCAATCATGTTAAAGCCCCACCCACAGTCTTAATGGACTGTTTTCACAATAAGTATAAATACATCAGAGGAGCGTTACCGAACTTCCTGTTAAACGTCCAGACAGTAGAAAGTAACAGTTCAGTAATAGTCTTTTCAAGTTCCTGAAGAAATTTGACACTTTTAACAGTTGCAGATATTGGAAGAATCATGGAGGAAAATTAACAAATGAAAAAGTGCTACTGAAGTGATAAGTGTGTCCACCAGTCATTAGTCTGTCCACCAGTCATTAGTCTGTCCACCAGTCATTAGTCTGTCCACCAGTCATTAGTCTGTCCACCAGTCATTAGTCTGTCCACTTCTACCTAGGACTAGGGTTCTATGGTTATGTATGGATAGTATAGAGGACATGGACTATTTGACTATTTTATATTTGTTCTGTCTATGGTTCAAGTCAACGTCTCATTAGCATAATGCTAATGTTAGCCCAATGCTATCATAATCCGTTCCCATTTTTCTCTGGCAGTGTGTGTTTATGTTAGTGTTTGTTTGTCATAATATCTAATGTAGTAGACGGGCAGGTTTTTGTGAGGGTTAGATGTTACCCATGACAAATAAAAAAAGAGGATGGTCCCAAACTCCAGGTTTGATCAGTGTTCATACATTTACTGCGACTTACTGCCATTTTTGGTAAAAGTGTAAATAATTGTTGAATACAAAGTTGATGATGAGTGACAGGAGGGTGTGAGGAACAAGTACATGTACTTTTTATGTGTGTACTGTGAAAAATAAGTGAGATACAGCAGTTTTAAAACCACTGAACTCACCAAAATGAAGCAGATCTGTTAGTCTGTCAGTAATGTTAAAGCCCCGCCCACAGTGTTTGTCAATCATGTTAAAGCTCCTCCCACAGTATTAATTGTCTGCAGGTGTTTCATAGTGCCAGGAGCACTGTTGCCATGGTGATGAGCAGTGGCGGGAACTTCAAAGGGCAGACTCATAGACAGCTCCACACTCTGTTACATGGAAAAAATAGGTGTGAACATACTGCCGAACTACTGCCATTTTTGGTAAAAGTGTAAATAATTGGTGAAAACAAAGTTGATGATGAGTGACAGGAGGGTGTGAGGAACAAGTACATGTACTTTTTATGTGTGTACTGTGAAAAATAAGTGAGTTAGAACAATTTCAAAAACACTGAACTCAACATGAGACAGAAATGATTTTTCCAATAGAAGTCTATTGACAGAAATCCCTGACATCATCCCAAACAGGTTCCTGTCATTTCACTTTAAAAAGAGCTAGATCTTCAAACCCTGGTTTGTTTGAATTCTCACAACCATGGCAACATTTGTGGAAAAGATTGTTTGTCTACTATTTATGGTTTTGCCGTGAGGACGAGTTATTGAGACATTTTTCAGCTTAATTTTTTCTTCTCTCGTGCTCTAGCGATGACATCACCCACTGATAAAAAGTCAGATTTTGGTCTTTTCAGGGTGGATTTACTGAGTTCTCTATCGACAACCGTAAATCACACCCTCATGACAATCACATCCTAAAGACACCACAAAAATGACTGTGTTTGAAAGTTTAAATGAAGTCTGTGCCACAAAGTATGAAGAAGCAGGAGTGTTGGAAAAAAAGGACATTTTTATGTCTGTCCCATTAAAGGGGTCATATCATGTAAAATAGACTTTTTAAGGTTTTTACACCACATATATGTGTTGTCTGTGTGTTAGGAGACCCTGGAATCATGAAAAAAAAACATCCACGGGCCTTTTCACTTGATCCGTGTCTTATTGGAGGGGGCGGAAAACTCTCCGTTTTGATTTGCTGCCCCTCACACATAACAGGTGCACTTTAATTTGAATATCCCACCCCACCTGCTCAGCTAACCCCACCTATTGACCTATGACCTCTGCTTGGACTCGGAGATCCACCATTATTCTACATTGATGCAGAGACACAGAAGGAATGTGTGGACAAACTCTAAACACTTCTGTTCCTGGTTAAAAGGAAAAACACAAGTCACTACATGAGCTTCAAACTTCAGAAGATGAAAGACTGAAGTGGATCACATTTATTTTTAAAGAAATTTACCAAAGACCCTGTTAGTGTCCACTTCACAACAGACTGCTTTTCTAACCTGGGTCAGTACAACAGAACTGTGCCTTAAACCTGGAGCAGAACCAACTGTCCACAAACATTAGAGGAGGAACATGTAAGTATTTATATAATATGTTCTGTGTTTGTGTTTAGAGTAACGTTAGTTAATGCTAACAAGAGCTGTGACTGCCGCTAGCTAGTTCTAGAACTTTACAGCAGTGAAACAACAGACGGTGTAAAAGTGCTTAGTGTTACTTGTTGGTAAATTTATAGAGATTCTCTACATGTTTCAGACAATTCCATGTGTTAGCGACACTCTGGTTAAAGCACAATGATAGGTGTAAGAGCAGCTGTTAGCATACATGCTAATGATGCTAATGTAACTGGAGATACTCATTACAAATATTACTGTCCCTGGTGTTTAGATAAACACATTTACACTAATAAATAGAACCTGTAAAATAACCTTGGTTAGAAGAAGAACACTTTAGAGGTTCAGCTCATCTTTTGGATTTTCTGGATCCACAGGATATCATGTATGACTCTGTAGATTCTGTCACAACTGCATCACAGTCAGTCCATGATGTGACTTACTTCATATTTCACATCAACATTTGAATAAGTTACATAAGATTATTAGTTTTAGTTCTAGCAGTGTAGAGGTTAATGTGTCTTATTTTTTATTATTCTAGAATCTTCCAGCTCCATCCATAAGATACCTACATATATTGTTTATGAAAGCTGGACCCTAACCCTAACCCTACTGGAGCTGTTTGAGGTGTTGTACTGTGTGTCAGCAGGTGTTAAATGTTCAGACAGTTAAGTACGTTCATCTGTGTAGAATAGTAATGTCATCATTAGCAGTTTACCATAAAATAAAGTAGACTAGTTTATCCTGTGTTCACATCTAAAAGGTTCATGTTTCTTAATTAAACAAAATATAAATCAAATAAAAAGTAAACTATAATAAACACCAAATGTGAATTGAATGTGTGTGAAAATAGAAATCTTATAAATATTGTGTAATCACATATAGATTATTATTATTATGGTGAATTTGGGGGTTGTTGTAATAAGTTCTATTTTCTTATTTATTAGGACAAAGAAAGTGTTGAAGATATGACAGAACAAAGAATATGGAAAAGTGAAGAAGTGTCTCCATAGTATTAAAAACACATCTACTGGACTGTAGCTTCTTTTACACTAACAATGTGCTCTTTTCTTTTGTTGGAATGTTGTGTAGGTAAATAAGCCATGATTGTCCAGTGTATAAACATACATGTATGTTTCCATCATATTTATAAATGACATTTTCTCTCCACAGATTATATCTGCCAGCGCTGCACTTCAATAAATATGCTGGACGTCCCCAAGCAACAACATCAGCTGGTGAACCGTTGTTCTGGGTACATTTACCCAAATCTAAGAAAAGAGGAGGGGCCACAGCAAAGCCAGTTAAAACTGAACCAACCTCCAATAAGTTTACCAAGATTTTATTAAAAATACTGCAGTCACAAAATGTGTAGAAATACATACAAACAAAAAATAAATAATGAATTTAGTTATTATCATATTCTATACTTTATTAAAGTGAGTGTTTAGAATAACTTTCATTATAAATACACTTATTAATAGAATATGAATAATACAAATAAAGTACCAAAAACTGTACAACATAACTTAATGGTTATTGAAGGGTACACAAAGTACACAAAGTACACACATATTTTATTTGTGAATTGTAGATTATGTGAAGGACATGTTGGACCTGATCTTGGACCAGGTCTTCTGGGACCCTGGTACATTCTTCAATGACGTGCTAAAGATACCCATCCTCAAGGATCTCTTTGGCCAGTTTGACAAACCAGACCAACTGGAAGTGGTACCACACCAACTGGAAGTGGTACCAGACCAACTGGAAGTGGTACCAGACCAGCTGGAAGTGGTACCAGACCAACTGGAAGTGGTACCAGACCAGCTGGAAGTGGTACCAGACCAACTGAAAGTGGTACCAGACCAGCTGGAAGTGGTACCAGACCAGCTGAAAGTGGTACCAGACCAACTGGAAGTGGTACCAGACCAACTGAAAGTGGTACCAGACCAGCTGGAAGTGGTACCAGACCAACTGAAAGTGATACCAGACCAACTGAAAGTGGTACCAGACCAGATGGAAGTGGTACCAGCTACGTGTGGAGGTTCAATGAAGGACGGGTCTGAACCCCACATACTGTCCTTCCAGGACCACGCAGGCAGGACCACCCTGATTGTCCGTCCCAGAAAGTTCCAGCAGCAGCTTCTAAAGCTTGTGTAAGAGCTGAACAAAGCACACATGCAGTAGAACATGCAGTAGAACATGCAGTAGAACATGCAGCAGAACATGCAGCAGAACATGCAGCAGAACATGCAGTAGAACATGCAGTAGAACATGCAGTAGAACATGCAGTAGAACATGCAGCAGAACATGCAGTAGAACATGCAGTAGAACATGCAGTAGAACATGCAGTAGAACATGCAGTAGAACATGCAGTAGAACATGCAGTAGAACATGCAGCAGAACATGCAGTAGAACATGCAGCAGAACATGCAGCAGAACATGCAGTAGAACATGCAGTAGAACATGCAGTAGAACATGCAGCAGAACATGCAGTAGAACATGCAGTAGAACATGCAGTAGAACATGCAGTAGAACATGTGTTCATGTCTTTATGGTTTGTATCAAACTTAAGTGATGATACTAAGGACAGAGACAGAAGATGCTTCACACTTTATCTATTACTATCATTGATTGTTCTCTATAATTAACCCTGTAAAGTCCTGTCAGACCATATTGTTGTTATTTAAGGTTCTATAAATAACATTAAATTCATACTAACATTTGTTATTGTTTACTATAGTTTGAACTTTTATGTTCGTTGTTACATTGAATGTATTTGTTTCATAAAAGTCAAGTCTATTTAAACCATTCTATGTTCTTTCAGTGTTTGACATGGAACATTTTAACACTTATTTATTACATGTTCTTCCTTAATCATATTTATATTACAATGACTGTATGTCTATTAAATAACACTTACTCGTATATGTTGAATATATTCTGTAGTTAGAACACATTCAAACCCTGGATGGTCAACTATGATGATGGTGCTTCTGAAGCTACTGCATTATTCTAATGTAGTACATTAGAAAGGTGAGTTTATTATGTAGTACATTAGAAAGGTGAGTTTATTATGTAGTACATTAGAAAGGTGAGTTTATTATGTAGTACATAATAAAGGTGAGTTTATTATGTACTACATAATAAAGGTGAGTTTATTATGTAGTACATTAGAAAGGTGAGTTTATTATGTACTACATAATAAAGGTGAGTTTATTATGTAGTACATTAGAAAGGTGAGTTTATTATGTACTACATAATAAAGGTGAGTTTATTATGTACTACATAATAAAGGTGAGTTTATTATGTACTACATAATAAAGGTGAGTTTATTATGTACTACATAATAAAGGTGAGTTTATTATGTACTACATAATAAAGGTGAGTTTATTATGTACTACATAATAAAGGTGAGTTTATTATGTACTACATAATAAAGGTGAGTTTATTAGGTAACTTATGTATTATATGAGTGACATATAGAAAATATACTGACTATGGAATTAAAATTCATTCAACAGTCATTTTATTTGTGGTAACTGCAGCAGATATTCTTAGGTTCTGTATCATTGATGTGTAAATAAAATACACTTTGACCACTTTAATGTTGTATATATCACTTAATATGGGATTTTTTAAATACATAATATTTAGATGCTTAAATAAATGACTACAGCTGTCAAACAGTTTTGGGGTATTTTTTTACCCTGTAAACACTGGTGGTAGTTAACTATATTTGAACATCCCTTTTACCAGTTAAACAGGTTAGTTGTAGAGGTTAACCTTTGCTAACTAACACATAAACACCCACTAAGCTAGTTAGAGTCACTAGCAGTGCGCTAAGCTAAGTAGTTCAACAACACTATAGTCAGTGTAACAACAAATGAAAACTAAACATTAAAAATAACAAAGTGAACTTACTATGTACAAACATCTTTCTGTATCCTTGGTTTTTAAATGTGTTCTGGAGCCTCTTGTTCGGTGTCTGACTGTAGCTTAAACGTATACGGTCGTACGGCGACGTTTTCACTGGCTGTCACAGCACTATGTAGTTGCCATGGTAACATGATACTGTTCTAGTTTTGGCACACCCCGCAGAAGAGAGGGGCGGAGTCAGCTGTGGCTCATTTGCACAAGAAGCCACAACCCACTAAAAAACTGAGTGTTTTAAAAAGGGGCGGGGTCTGTGCAGGTTGAAGATGCTGCAGTATCTGTGCATCAACATGATATTTTGAATAAAGTATGTGACAGACAGGTCACTGAGACACCAGGGAAGTGTGTTAACTTGCGGAAAATTGCCATGATATCTCCCCTTTAAGAATGAATGGGCTTTTATTTGTTATAATAATGGGAAATCTGTACGACATATCGGAATTTCTGGGACAAAATGACAAATTTTTCCTATTTGCTGCAAAACGCTATAATGTATCGTTTGGGAGTTATAGCCACATAAACATGGCCCAATTTATGTGGGATGGACTTTTTTGACAGTTTTTTGGCATTTTACACGAAATCCATGAATGGGAATGTCAGTCCTCATAGATAGCACAGGCCGCACATTTTAGGATAAAAATGTTGGTCTATTTACAACAGTGCAGGCCACTTTTTTGTATAAAGTCATGATAATAATACGTGTTCCTTCATTTTTTACAAACACATGCTCTCAATCTAACAGCAGAGGTTAAAGGTTAAAGGAGCTACAGCTGAAAGAATCCCAGGTTTGACTTCAGTCTTACTCAGCTCTGTGACTCCTGACAATAATGTCATTTACTAAAGGCTAACACAACAACACAAACTGGATCAGCTGTTTGTTCTGTGTCTCCAGCCAACACCCCAAAACTGGACTAGTTTAATTTACTTTAGTGTAAATAAAGGTGGAGGCAGTGATCTAAAACTGGACTAGTTTAATTTACTTTAGTGTAAATAAAGGTGGAGGCAGTGATCTAAAACTGGACTAGTTTAATTTACTTTAGTGTAAATAAAGGTGGAGGCAGTGATCTAAAACTGGACTAGTTAACCCTTCGCCACGGACAACGTCAGCACAAGGCCTATGGAGTCTGCTGTGATGGCCAGGTGATGAAATATGCCAGGGACGCGGTCGCCAGGGTCGACTCGCACCACTCGCACACACTCGCACCACTTGCACACACTCGCACCACTCGCACACACTCGCACCACTCGCACACACTCGCACACACACTCGCACACACTCGCACACACTCGCACACACTCGCACCACTCGCACACACTCGCACACACACTCGCACACACTCGCACACACACTCGCACACACACTCGCACACACACTCGCACACACTCGCACCACTTGCACACACTCGCACCACTCGCACACACTCGCACCACTCGCACACACTCGCACACACACTCGCACACACTCGCACACACTCGCACACACTCGCACCACTCGCACACACTCGCACACACACTCGCACACACTCGCACACACACTCGCACACACACTCGCACACACACTCGCACACACTCGCACCACTCGCACACACTCGCACACACTCGCACACACTCGCACACACTCGCACACACACTCGCACACACACTCGCACACACACTCGCACCACTCGCACACACTCGCACACACTCGCACCACTCGCACACACTCGCACACACACTCGCACCACTCGCACACACACTCGCACCACTCGCACACACTCGCACACACTCGCACACACTCGCACCACTCGCACACACACTCGCACCACTCGCACACACTCGCACACACTCGCACACACTCACACATTCATGGTAATGAGCCGTGTCCGAGCATGTGCTCGTCACACGCACACACCACATATCTGCTCCTGCTCAGAATGAATGGGAGTCTATGGCCACGCCCACTCAGGGTCACTGACATGAGTGGAAGTGTGTCAAATGTGACCTCTGACCCCACAGTGACATCGGGGAGGTGGAAAGATTTTAGATGAGGGCGAGTTCGGGGGGGGTCAGAAAATTGCTATATCGTTCCTGCTTGGTTTGTGAATTTTTCTGTCTTTATTATTTATTATTATTAATAGTCCTTCGCTGCACATCAGTTCAAGGCTTATTGATACTGATACGGTTTGATCTGATTCTGCTCTTTGTGAAAATTTGCGAGTATTTAAAGCTTTCGTAAAAGTCAGTAAAGAAATGTGTCTACAGCGCCCCCTAGAAAAGGTGAAATAGTTTGTATTAGGCCAGATCGCACCTTAGTGAAGTTAGAACTATGAAAATAGGTACACATGTTCGTCATATGATGACCTAATGACCACGCCCATAAACAAACAGGAAGTCCGCCATCTTGGATTGAAATTTGAAAGAACTCCTCCTTGGCCATTGGACCAAAGGAGCTTAAAATCATTGAACACGATCTCGACAAGCGGGACATTTTTGTGCTACGCTGTCGCAAAGTTTGCTACATTTTTGGGGAAAATTACGACTACATAAATTGCTTCAGCTCGGACACATGAACACCCATTTGTCTAAAAGTTGACAGACATCTGTCTCCCAGGTCGACGCCTGTTTATCAATAGAATTAGTTATTTTGCTCCATAGCACCCCCTACACATACACGTACGCGTACACGTACACGTGCACGTACACGTACGCGTACGCGTACGCGTACACGTACACGTGCACGTACACGTACAAACACTGATCTGGCTGAAATTTGTAGGAGAGGTTTTATGTGAGCAGAATAAAGCTTCATTCCTCTTTCAGAATAAAGCTTCATTCCTCTTTCAGAATAAAGGTCCATTATTCTTTCAGAATAAAGTATCATTCCTCTTTCAGAATAAACGTCCATTCAACTTTCAGAATAAAGGTCAATTTCTCTTTCAGAATAAAGGTCAATTTCTCTTTCAGAATAAAGAATGATTACTCTTTCAGAATAAAAGTCCATTCCACTTTCAGAATGAAGCTCCAATCGTCTTTCAGAATAAAGGTCCATTTCTCTTTCAGGATAAAGGTTTATTCCACTTTCAGAATAACGCTTAATTCCTCTTTCAGATTAAAGGTCCATTCTTTCAGAATAAAGTTTAATACCCACTTCCGAATAAAGGTTAAATCCTCTTTCAGAATAAAGCGTCCTTCCTCTTTTACAATAAAGCTTAATTCTTCTTTCAGAATAAAGGTCCATTCCTCTTTCAGAATAGAGGTCCACTCCACTTTCAGAATAAAGGTCCATTTCTCTTTCAGATTAAAGGTCCACTCCTCTTTCAGAATAAATCTTAATTCCTCTTTCAGAATAAAGGACCATTCCTCTTTCAAAATAAAGTATTATTCCTCTTTCAAAATAAAGGTCCATTCCACTTTCAGAACAAAGGTCCATTCCTCTTTCAGAATAAAGCTCCATTTCTCTTTCAGAATAAACGATCATTCCTCTTTCAAAATGAAGGTCCATTCCACTTTCAAAATAAGGCTTCATTCGTCTTTCTGAATAAAGGTCCATTCCACTCTCAGAATAAAGGTCCATTTCTCTTTCAGAATAAAGGTCCATTTGTCTTTCAGATTAAAGGTCCATTCCTCTTTCGGAATAAAGGTCCATTTCTCTATCAGAATAAATGTCCATTCCACTTTCAGAATAAAGGTCCATTCCTCTTTCGGAATAAATGTCCATTCCACTTTCAGAATAAAGGTCCATTCCTCTTTCGGAATAAATGTCCATTCCACTTTCAGAATAAAGGTCCATTTCTCTTTCGGAATAAAGGTCCATTTGCCTTTCAGATTAAAGGTCCATTCCTCTTTCGGAATAAAGGTCCATTCCACTTTCAGAATAAAGGTCCATTTCTCTTTCAGAATAAAGGTCCATTTGTCTTTCAGATTAAAGGTCCATTCCTCTTTCGGAATAAAGGTCCATTCCACTTTCAGAATAAAGGTCCATTTCTCTTTCAGAATAAAGGTCCACTCCTCTTTCAGAATAAATCTTAATTTCTCTTTCAGAATAAAGGTCCATTATTCTTTCAGAATAAATAATCATTCCTCTTTCAGAATGAATGTCCATTCCACTTTCAGAATGAAGCTTCAATCGTCTTTCAGAATAAAGGTCCATACCTCTTTCAGAATAAAGGTCCATTCCTCTTTAAGAATAAAGCTTCACTCCTCTTTCAGAATAAAGGTCCATTTCTCTTTCAGAATAAAGGTCCATTTGTCTTTCAGATTAAAGGTCCATTCCTCTTTCGGAATAAAGGTCCATTCCACTTTCAGAATAAAGGTCCATTTCTCTTTCAGAATAAAGGTCCACTCCTCTTTCAGAATAAATCTTAATTTCTCTTTCAGAATAAAGGTCCATTATTCTTTCAGAATAAATAATCATTCCTCTTTCAGAATGAATGTCCATTCCACTTTCAGAATGAAGCTTCAATCGTCTTTCAGAATAAAGGTCCATACCTCTTTCAGAATAAAGGTCCATTCCTCTTTAAGAATGAAGCTTCACTCCTCTTTCAGAATAAAGGTCCATACCTCTTTCAGAATAAAGGTCCATTCCTCTTTAAGAATAAAGCTTCACTCCTCTTTCAGAATAAAGGTCCATTCCTCTTTAAGAATAAAGCTTTACTCCTCTATGAAATTAAATAATAATAATAATAATAATAATAATCAGTGGCTTAACAAATATTCACAGAATGATCTAATCTGAAGTTTCTATGAATCTGTACAATATTTAATGTTCGACTCTAAGCACAGACACATGAATATTCTGAATATAAAACATTTATTTACTCTAATACCATTTAATTCCTACAAAGCTTTTCATGAAATGAATAAGTCAACTACCAACAGTCTGAGCAGGTGTTTATGGGTAAACTGGAGCGTGTTCCAACTACACCAAATGAGTTCTCAGTAAAAATACCAGAGGAGTGTATTTGCCCTGGGGCACTTAAACATGTTCTAACAATGTACTGATCATTCCCTAAGAAAGGAATGAAAGAGTATACACACACACACACACACACACACACACACACAGTGTGTGTCTGTGTTGATGACAGTTAACTGTAGCTTTAAATGCGAATGTGTGAGCTTAGTTAGTTAGTTAGTTAGTTAGTTAGTTAGTTAGTTAGTTAGTTAGTTAGTTAGTTAGTTAGTTAGTTAGTTAGTTAGTTAGTTAGTTAGTGTTGATAACAGTAGGTAAACATGACTCACTCCATCTGCTCTTCAACTTTCTCAGTCGTCCTTTCGTCCTCAGTTTCACCTCTTCACTCATTTCGGTGTAAGTCCTCTGTTCGGGTTAGGGTTATCTAACTGGGTTATCTAACTGGGTTTTCTAACTGGGTTAGGGTTAGCTAACTGCTCACCACTTGTTGCTTTAATCGTCTCCATCCCAATCGGAACATGTCATCCTGCTGTGGTGCACGCGTTCTAACTCTAACCCTCTACCGGCTACATGCTAGGCTCCTGTGATGCGTTCACTGTCACCTGATAAATACTGCCGATGAGGCGTTCAGGAAGGTGCACGTTATTCCCTTATTGACGTACGGACGGACGGGGGGGCTCAAAGAGGACCAGAACATTGTACAGAGGTGGTCAAAGTACACACAGTCTATACTTAAGTAGAAGTACAGCTACTGGTGTTAAAAAGTACTCTGGTAAAAGTAAAAGTACTGATTCACATAAGACATATAAAAAGCAAAAACTATGAGATAAAAAGCCACAATTATTAAATCAACTGGTTATCATTAAAGCTAATTGTTTTCTAAGCAGGTGTGGCATTTTTGAGTTCATCTGTGATGTTTGTGGGTGTGTCTGTGGTGTTTGTGGGTGTGTCTGTGGTGTTTGTGGTTTGCGCCTGTGGGTGTGTCTGTGGATGTGTCTGAGGTCTGTGGGTGTCTGTAGTGTCTGTGGGTGTTTGTGGGTGTGTCTGTGGGTTTGTCTGAGGTCTGTGGGTGTCTGTAGTGTCTGTGGGTGTTTGTGGGTGTGTCTGTGGGTTTGTCTGAGGTCTGTGGGTGTCTCTAGTGTCTGTGGGTGTTTGTGGGTGTGTCTGTGGGTTTGTCTGAGGTCTGTGGGTGTCTGTAGTGTCTGTGGGTGTGTCTGTGGGTTTGTCTGGGGTGTCTGTGGGCGTTTGTGGGTGTGTCTGTGGTGTTTGTGGTTGTGTCTGTGGGTGTGTCTGTGGTGTTTGTGGGTGTCTGTAGTGTCTGTGAGTGTGTGTGGGTGTGTCTGGTGTCTGTGGGTGTGTCTGTGGTGTTTGTGGGTGTGTTTGTGGGAATTTGTGTGTGTTTAGGGTTTTTGTGGGTGTTTCTGTTGTGTTTGTGGGTGTGTCTGTGGTGTTTGTGGGTGTGTCTGTGTTTTTTGTGGGTATGTCTTTGGTGTTTGTGGGTGTGTCTGTGGTGTTTGTGGGTGTGTCTGTGGTGTTTGTGGGTGTCTCTGTGGTGTTTGTGGGTGTGTCTGTGGTGTTTGTGGGTCTGTGTTTTTTGTGGGTGTGTCTTTGGTGTTTGTGGGTGTGTCTGTGTTTTTTGTGGGTGTGTCTGTGTTTTTTGTGAGTGTGTCTTTGGTGTTTGTGGGCGTGTCTGTGTTTGTTGTGGGTGTGTCTGTGGTGTTTGTGGTTTGCGCCTGTGGGTGTGTCTGTGGGTGTGTTTGTGGTGTTTGTGGGTGTGCCTGTGTTGTTTGTGGGTGTCAGTGGTGTTTGTTGGTGTGCCTGTGGGCATTTGTGGGTGTGTCTCTGGGTGTTTGTGGGTGTGTCTGTGGATGTGTCTGAGGTCTGTCGGTATCTGTAGTGCCTGTGGGTGTTTGTGGGTGTGTCTGTGGTGTTTGTGGGTGTGTCTGTGTTTTTGTGGGTGTGTCTTTGGTGTTTGTGGCTATTTCTGTAATGTCTGTGGGTGTGTCAGTGGTGTTTGTTGGTGTGCCTGTGGGCGTTTGTGGGTGTGTCTCTGGGCGTTTGTGGGTGTGTCTGTGGATATGTCTGAGGTCTGTGGGTGTCTGTAGTGTCTGTGGGTGTTTGTGGGTGTGTCTGTGGGTTTGTCTGAGGTCTGTGGGTGTCTGTAGTGTCTGTGGGTGTGTCTGTGGGTTTGTCTGGGGTGTCTGTGGGCGTTTGTGGGTGTGTTTGTGGGTATTTGTGTGTGTGTCTGTGAGTGTGTGTGGGTGTGTCTGGTGTCTGTGGGTGTGTCTGTGGTGTTTGTGGGTGTGTTTGTGGGCGTTTGTGTGGGTGTGTTTGTTGGAATTTGTGGGTGTGTTTGGGGTTTTTGTGGGTGTGTCTGTTGTGTTTGTGGGTGTGTCTGTGTTTTTTGTGGGTATGTCTTTGGTGTTTGTGGGTGTGTCTGTGGTGTTCGTGGGTGTCTCTGTAGTGTTTGTGGGTGTGTCTGTGGTGTTTGTGGGTGTGTCTGTGGTGTTTGTGGGTCTGTGTTTTTTGTGGGTGTGTCTTTGGTGTTTGTGGGTGTGTCTGTGTTTTTTGTGGGTGTGTCTGTGGTGTTTGTGGGTGTGTCTGTGGTGTTTGTGGGTGTGTCTGTGTTTTTTGTGAGTGTGTCTTTGGTGTTTGTGGGTGTGTCTGTTGTGTTTGTGGGTGTGTCTGTGTTTTTTGTGGGTATGTCTTTGGTGTTTGTGGGTGTGTCTGTGGTGTTTGTGGGTGTGTTTGGGGTTTTTGTGGGTGTGTCTGTTGTGTTTGTGGGTGTGTCTGTGTTTTTTGTGGGTGTGTCTGTTGTGTTTGTGGGTGTGTCTGTGGTGTTCGTGGGTGTGTCTGTAGTGTTTGTGGGTGTGTCTGTGGTGTTTGTGGGTCTGTGTTTTTTGTGGGTGTGTCTGTGTTTTTTGTGGGTGTGTCTGTGGTGTTTGTGGGTCTGTGTTTTTTGTGGGTGTGTCTTTGGTGTTTGTGGGTGTGTCTGTGTTTTTTGTGAGTGTGTCTTTGGTGTTTGTGGGTGTGTCTGTGTTTTTTGTGAGTGTGTCTTTGGTGTTTGTGGGTGTGTCTGTGTTTTTTGTGGGTGTGTCTTTGGTGTTTGTGGGTGTGTCTGTGTTTTTTGTGGGTGTGTCTGTGGTGTTTGTGGGTGTGTCTGTGTTTTTTGTGAGTGTGTCTTTGGTGTTTGTGGGTGTGTCTGTGTTTTTTGTGGGTGTGTCTTTGGTGTTTGTGGGTGTGTCTGTGTTTTTTGTGGGTGTGTCTGTGGTGTTTGTGGGTGTGTCTGTGGCATTTGTGGGTGTGTCTTTGGCGTTTGTGGCTCTGTCTTTGTGTTTTTTGTGGGTGTGTCTTTGGTGTTTGTGGGTGTGTCTGTGGTTCTCAGCACTAGCATGTGGAACATCAGTGAAGTTCTTCTGCAGTCCAAACCTTTGTCTTTTCTGCAGAACTTGTCCTCTGTCTTCTGTCCTCTGCAGAACTTGTCCTCTGTCCTCTGTCCCTCCGCAGGGTCAGGGACAGATCCAGTTTCATCACAAACTTCATCTGTCACAACAGAAAACTCTCAGATTTTTTCTCATGTTTTCTTTTCAAACACGTCGTTGCTTCCTCGTACCTTTCCTCAGCGACTCTCGAACTGATGAAAAAGACCACAGCCCTCGTTGTCGTGGAAACCCACATTCTTCATTGCTGGTGTGTCTTCCTGCACAACAATGAAATTCAACTGTGATGTTTTCTGAACTGAATGTTTTAGTCACATGTTCCAAACAGATCATACTGTGTTTTTAGTGCTTTTGAAGGAGGTGTCGTTCTAATCTGTATGTCAGCCTAAAAAATAACTAAAAATGGCCAAATCCAATATGGCTGCTGATACCAGGTTCAAATCAAATGATGGATGGGTTAACTTTAATGAACGAGTTAACGTTAATGGACGAGTTAACTTTAATGAACTAGTTAACTTTCATGAATGAGTTAACTTTAATGGACGAGTTAACTTTAATGGATGAGTTAACTTTCATGAATGAGTTAACTTTAATGAACGAGTTAACTTTAATGAAGGAGTTAACTTTAATGGACGAGTTAACTTTAGAGGAACGAGTTAACTTTAATGAACGAGTTAACTTTAATGGACGAGTTATCTTTCATGACTGAGTTAACTTTAATGAATGAGTTAACTTTAATGAAGGAGTTAACTTTAATGGACGAGTTAACTTTAGAGGAACGAGTTAACTTTAATGGACGAGTTAACTTTAATGGACGAGTTAACTTTCATGAATGAGTTAACTTTAGAGGAACGAGTTAACTTTAATGGACGAGTTAACTTTAATGGACGAGTTAACTTTCATGAATGAGTTAACTTTAATGAACGAGTTAACTTTAATGAACAAGTTAACTTTAATGGACGAGTTATCTTTCATGACTGAGTTAACTTTAATGAACGAGTTAAATTTAATGAAGGAGTTAACTTTAATGGACGAGTTAACTTTAGAGGAACGAGTTAACTTTAATGGACGAGTTAACTTTAATGGACGAGTTAACTTTCATGAATGAGTTAACTTTAATGAACGAGTTAACTTTAATGAAGGAGTTAACTTTAATGAAGGAGTTAACTTTAATGGACGAGTTAACTTTAGAGGAACGAGTTAACTTTAATGGACGAGTTAACTTTAATGGACGAGTTAACTTTCATGAATGAGTTAACTTTAGAGGAACGAGTTAACTTTAATGGACGAGTTAACTTTAATGGACGAGTTAACTTTCATGAATGAGTTAACTTTAATGAACGAGTTAACTTTAATGAACAAGTTAACTTTAATGGACGAGTTATCTTTCATGACTGAGTTAACTTTAATGAACGAGTTAAATTTAATGAAGGAGTTAACTTTAATGGACGAGTTAACTTTAGAGGAACGAGTTAACTTTAATGGACGAGTTAACTTTAATGGACGAGTTAACTTTCATGAATGAGTTAACTTTAATGAACGAGTTAACTTTAATGAAGGAGTTAACTTTAGAGGAACGAGTTAACTTTAATGAACGAGTTAACTTTAATGGACGAGTTAACTTTCATGACTGAGTTAACTTTAATGAACGAGTTAACTTTAATGAAGGAGTTAACTTTAATGGACGAGTTAACTTTCATGAATGAGTTAACTTTAATGAATGACTTAACTTTAATGAACGAGTTAACTTTAATGGACGAGTTAACTTTAGAGGAACGAGTTAACTTTAATGAATGAGTTAACTTTAATGGACGAGTTAACTTTCATGAATGAGTTAACTTTAATGAACGAGTTAACTTTAATGGACGAGTTAACTTTCATGAATGAGTTAACTTTAATGAACGAGTTAACTTTAATGGACGAGTTAACTTTCATGAATGAGTTAACTTTAATGAATGAGTTAACTTTAATGGACAAGTTAACTTTAGAGGAACGAGTTAACTTTAATGAATGAGTTAACTTTATGACAGTAGAAGTAAAAACATAAATTTAATGTTCTTTTATTGTTTTTTCACAAATGGAGAATTTAAATACATAATCAGAATTAATGCAAAAGAAAACGATGAAAATTCATGTGTTTAAAACATTAAAATGGTTCTCTAATTAGTTTTCTACTGTTTTTATCAAAAAATAACTCGTTCATGAAAGTTAACTCGTTCATTAAAGTTAACTCGTCCATTAAAGTTAACTCATCCATTAAAGTTAACTCATCCATTAAAGTTAACTCGTCCATTTTGTCAAAAATATCAGATAAAAAGTTTAAATTCCAGTTACTAAACATGACAGAATGAATCCATATCCAAGCCACACTGTGGGTTTTGTAGTAAAGTCTTTTCAGTGTCTCCTTATAGTTTGGAAAATACAGTCATTCATTAGATGTGGACCTGGCTATGGCAGCCATATTGGATTTGAACATTTTGAGGCATTATGGGACATTTTGAGCGCAGCATACAGAAGATTAGAACTGAACACCCTTCAAAGGCACTAAAACCATGAAAATAAATGACTTTAAATAAACACATGTTCAAATCCTGACATAGTCTAGTTGTGATGTCATCATATATGTGTGATGTCATCATATATGTGTGATGTCATCATACATGTGACCCTGCCTGTCGTCTTAGTGTGACCCTGCCTGTCGTCTTAGTGTGACCCTTCCTGTTGTCTTAGTGTGACCCTGCCTGTCGTTTTAGTGTGACCCTGCCTGTCGTCTTAGTGTGACCCTTCCTGTTGTCTTAGTGTGACCCTGCCTGTCGTCTTAGTGTGACCCTGCCTTCGTCTTAGTGTGACCCTTCCTGTCGTCTTAGTGTGACCCTGCCTGTCGTCTTAGTGTGACCCTGCCTGTCGTCTTAGTGTGACCCTTCCTATCGTCTTAGTGTGACCCTGCCTGTCGTCTTAGTGTGACCCTGCCTGTCGTCTTAGTGTGACCCTTCCTGTCGTCTTAGTGTGACCCTGCCTGTCATCCTCGTGTGACCCTTCCTGTCGTCTTAGTGTGACCCTTCCTGTCGTCTTAGTGTGACCCTTCCCGTCGTCTTAGTGTGACCCTGCCTGTCGTCTTAGTGTGACCCTTCCTGTCGTCTTAGTGTGACCCTTCCTGTCGTCTTAGTGTGACCCTTCCTGTCGTCTTAGTGTGACCCTGCCTGTTGTCTTAGTGTGACCCTACCTTTTGTCTTAGTGTGACCCTGCCTGTCGTCTTAGTCTGACCCTTCCTGTCGTCTTAGTGTGACCCTACCTTTTGTCTTAGTGTGACCCTACCTGTCGTCTTAGTGTGACCCTACCTGTCGTCTTAGTGTGACGCGTCCTGTCGTCTTAGTGTGACTCTGCCTGTCGTCTTAGTGTGACCCTTCCTGTCGTCTTAGTGTGACCCTTGCTGTTGTCTTAGTGTGACCCTGCCTGTCGTCTTAGTGTGACCCTGCCTGTCGTCTTAGTGTGACCCTGTTTGTCGTCTTAGTGTGACCCTTCCTGTCGTCTTAGTGTGACCCTTCCTGTCGTCTTAGTGTGACCCTGCCTGTCGTCTTAGTGTGACCCTGCCTGTCGTCTTAGTGTGACCCTTCCTGTCGTCTTAGTGTGACCCTGCCTGTCGTCTTAGTGTGACCCTGCCTGTCGTCTTAGTGTGACCCTGCCTGTCGTCTTAGTGTGACCCTTCCTGTCGTCTTAGTGTGACCCTGCCTGTCGTCTTAGTGTGACCCTTCCTGTCGTCTTAGTGTGACCCTGCCTGTCGTCTTAGTGTGACCCTGCCTGTCGTCTTAGTGTGACCCTGCCTGTCGTCTTAGTGTGACCCTTCCTGTCGTCTTAGTGTGACCCTTCCTGTCGTCTTAGTGTGACCCTGCCTGTCGTCTTAGTGTGACCCTGCCTGTCGTCTTAGTGTGACCCTTCCTGTCGTCTTAGTGTGACCCTTCCTGTCGTCTTAGTGTGACCCTGCCTGTCGTCTTAGTGTGACCCTTCCTGTCGTCTTAGTGTGACCCTTCCTTAGTCTTAGTGTGACCCTGCCTGTCGTCTTAGTGTGACCCTTCCTGTCGTCTTAGTGTGACCCTTCCTGTCGTCTTAGTGTGACCCTTCCTGTCGTCTTAGTGTGACCCTTCCTGTCGTCTTAGTGTGACCCTGCCTGTCGTCTTAGTGTGACCCTTCCTGTCGTCTTAGTGTGACCCTTCCTTAGTCTTAGTGTGACCCTGCCTGTCGTCTTAGTGTGACCCTTCCTGTCGTCTTAGTGTGACCCTGCCTGTCGTCTTAGTGTGACCCTGCCTGTCGTCTTAGTGTGACCCTTCCTGTCGTCTTACTTTTAATCCGTAGAGATGAAAAGCTGAAGCTCCTTCTGGAGTTTGGAAAGATCTGGGACTGTGTGTTCTGAAATAAAAAAGACAAATATTGTTTTAACATGTAAACCTTCAAATCTGTTCCAAAAGAAAAAAATTTATTCTTAATCCTCATATTTATTATTTGACCTCGTATTTATAATTCATTGGGGGAGGAGCTAAGGACAGGGGGAGGAGCTGTAAAATTTTGTGGGTGTATATATAGAGTCTGGAATGAATGGGACCAACTGTAAATGACTGCACAAACATGAACACTGGTCCAGAGGTCCATGTGGTTCTGGTTCTGCTGGAGCCCATTCTTAATGATAACACCGTATTGGACGAAAAGGCCACCACCAAAATTATGTTCCATTTCTAGCCAAAAAAATGTGTATCTAATCTGTGGACATAAATCTATTGTTAGATATGTGACACACGATATCACTAGCTTTGTTTCGTTTACAATTTTTCGCAAAACAATATCGATATTCTTAAAATTTCGACATAGCACATTTGCGCTTTGAACGTGTTTCCATTGACGGTTGTTCTCGGCAGGAGTGTCGTAACTCTGGTCAAATATCATCCCAGTAGTTTTCACACTGACCATAACTCTGATAGTGTTAGAGTGAATGAATGCTCAGTAAAAGTCTCAGGTGAACTCTTTAAAGAGTGCCATTTACACTCCCAGAGAAGTGATCATGTGACCATGTACGTGACATCTGTGACATATAAGTACAGAAAATGTGTTTCCACCGCTGTTTTGTCATAAATTAGAATATGGAAACATCTGAAAAACCACCGCATGAAAGAGTGAAAACTTTTGATCGATATTTGAGTGTTTTCCATTACCATGAATTTCCAAGGGTAATGGAGACGCAGCTATTATCTGGAACACTTAACCTAGTTTCGTCGACCGCCATTTTAGGAGGGTTAAACATTTGCGTAGACACTGACAATCACATTAACACTACATCACCCATTTCACAACAAAACTAATCTTCTACAATGTTCTACGACTATATAATGAGTTTAGAACCTTCTGAAAGACAACGGTATGAGCAGACCGACCCGCTATAAATGAACCCGATATCCGACCCGAACCCGGAAGAAAATGTCAGATAGCCAAACTTAAATACAAACATTTATTGCCACGAATATAGTGAACAGTGACATAACCAAGGCAGAGCCAAATAAAAATGTTGTTAAACAGTACCAGACAAATAATAAACTCAAAAAATATTTTTATCCGTGAGCTCACACACACACACACACACACACACACACACTTGAAAAACGCATCAAGAAGGAAGCCGACAGGAGGCAGTTATACAAGTCCAAACTAAAGAACAGTTTTTAGCCTATGAACCGCAAATTAGACCCGCGATCACCCACGTCCGACCCGAACCGAACCCGTATCCGACACAGCACAACATTTTTCACATTTTTCGTGAAAATCTGCGGTTCACCCACGGGTACCCGAACCCGTGCAGTACTCTGGTCCATATCAATTATCGTACGGTTCCTGGAAAAATGACCAGAGAGTTCCATCACTGTTCATCCTAACAATGGCTTGTATCCACTTGGAAAACTCCTCTCCTTTTTCCATTGGAATTCTGCAGACTGATATATTTCCCTCTGGTCAGACATGTGTGCTGCGTCCACACACAACAGCATTTATTGACGGGACACCAGCAGATTACCATTGGTTTGTGGGTGTCAAATGTTTACCCCTCCTAAAATGGCGGCAGGTGTAACTGGGTAAAGTGTCCTGGATGATGACATCATCGTGCATCCATGTGTAGCATTAACAGACCTGTTTAGTGTCAATGGAACCACAGCAACTGTCAACTGGATTCAACTTCTGTTTCTGTTGATCATGTGACCTTTACAGGAAATGTCTAAAGGTCATGTGACCTTTACAGGAAATGTCTAAAGGTCATGTGACCTTTACAGGAAATGTCTAAAGGTCATGTGACCTTTACAGGAAATGTGTGACACCAACATCTTTCAATTTCACTCTTTTACTTTGGTTTCTATTTTCACCTTCAGGATTTTAATTCCATGTCATGAATGATGCGTTTAATAACACAAGTGGAAGTAACTAAGTACAAGTACTTCCTTTACTGTACTTAAGTACCATGTTTAGGTATCTGTACTTTACTGGAGTATTTATTTTTCTGGAAATGTTTTACTTTTACTCCCTACATTTTTATATAAATATCTGTACTTTATACTCTTTACACAAATATTTGTACATTTTGTACAGTGCAAGTACATTCTGCAGTACAGGATGTGTGTACTTTTACCAGCTGTGTTTATTTAACCTGACAGAAAATAGAAAAGTCTTTTTTTTTCACCAGACTCTGCACAGTAGCGTACACTCACCTGCACTCGCTGCTGAGCCATCTGCACTGGCTGCTGAGCCTTCTGCGCTCGCTGCTGAGCCTTCTGCACACGCTGCTGAGCCTTCTTCACTCGCTGCTGAGCCTTCTGCACACGCTGCTGAGCCTTCTTCACTCGCTGCTGAGCCTTCTGCACACGCTGCTGAGCCTTCTTCACTCGCTGCTGAGCCTTCTGCACACGCTGCTGAGCCTTCTCATGTGCCGAAATCAGATCAAACAGATGAATGAATCAGCTGGATGTTTTCATTGGATACATTCTGAGGAAAGTAAAGTTGTGTGTCGTGGTGTTAGAGTGAAAACAGTTTAGGGTGAGGCAGGTGTAAGAACAAGTGCACATGTATGAGGAAGTAAAGTGCACTGTGTGGACTTCAGTCTGAGGCTTGGGTTTCCTCTTTCAGTGACAAACGACTGCATTAGCAGTGACGCAGAACACACTGAAGGACAGGGTGTGTTAGTGTTAGTGTTAGTGTTAGAGTTAGAGTTAGTGTTAGAGTTAGAGTTAGAGTTAGAGTTAGAGTTAGTGTTAGAGTTAGTGTTAGAGTTAGAGTTAGTGTTAAAGTTAGAGTTAGAGTTAGAGTTAGAGTTAGAGTTAGAGTTAGTGTTAGTGTTAGAGTTAGAGTTAGTGTTAGTGTGAGTGTTAGGGTTAGTCTTAGTGTTAGAGTTAGTGCTAGTGTTAGTGTTAGATTTAGTGTTAGAGTTAGAGTTAGAGTTAGAGTTAGAGTTAGAGTTAGTGTTAGTGTTAGAGTTAGAGTTAGTGTTAGTGTGAGTGTTAGGGTTAGTCTTAGTGTTAGAGTTAGTGCTAGTGTTAGTGTTAGATTTAGTGTTAGTGTTAGAGTTAGAGTTAGAGTTAGAGTTAGTGTTAGAGGTAGAGTTAGTGTTAGTGTGAGTGTGAGTGTTAGGGTTAGTCTTAGTGTTAGAGTTAGTGCTAGTGTTAGTGTTAGATTTAGTGTTAGAGTTAGAGTTAGGGTTAGTGTTAGTGTTAGAGTTAGGGTTAGTGTTAGTGTTAGAGTTAGGGTTAGTGTTAGTGTGAGTGTTAGGGTTAGTCTTAGTGTTAGAGTTAGTGTTAAAGTTAGAGTTAGTGTTAGTGTTAGAGTTAGGGTTAGAGTTAGTGTTAGTGTTAGAGTTAGTGTTAGAGTTAGTGTTAGTGTTAGAGTTAGGGTTAGTGTTAGTGTTAGTGTTAGTGTTAGAGTTAGGGTTAGAGTTAGAGTTAGAGTTAGAGTTAGTGTTAGTGTTAGAGTTAGTGTTAGAGTTAGAGTTAGTGTTAAAGTTAGTTAGTGTTAGACTTAGTGTTAGAGTTAGTGTTAGTGTTAGATTTAGAGTCAGTGTTAGTGTTAGAGTTAGGGTTAGTGTTAGTGTGAGTGTTAGGGTTAGTCTTAGTGTTAGTGTTAGAGTTAGGGTTAGTGTTAGTGTTAGTCTTAGTGTTAGTGTTAGAGTTAGTGTTAGTGTTAGAGTTAGTGTTAGAGTTAGAGTTAGTGTTAGAGTTAGTGTTAGAGTTAGAGTTAAAGTTAGTGTTAGTGTTAGTGTTAGTGTTAGTGTTAGAGTTAGGGTTAGTGTTAGAGTTAGAGTTAAAGTTAGTGTTAGTGTTAGTGTTAGGGATAGTCTTAGTGTTAGTGTTAGAGTTAGTGTTAGAGTTAGTGTTAGAGTTAGAGTTAAAGTTAGTGTTAGTGTTAGTGTTAGAGTTAGTGTTAGTGTTAGAGTTAGAGTTAGTGTTAGAGTTAGAGTTAGTGTTAGAGTTAGTGTTAGAGTTAGAGTTAGTGTTAGAGTTAGTGTTAGTCTTAGTGTTAGTGTTAGAGTTAGTGTTAGAGTTAGAGTTAGAGTTAGAGTTAGTGTTAGGGTTAGAGTTAGTGTTAGAGTTAGTGTTAGTGTTAGAGTTAGGGTTAGTGTTAGTGTTAGTGTTAGAGTTAGAGTTAGTGTTAGTGTTAGAGTTAGTGTTAGTGTTAGAGTTAGTGTTAGTGTTAGTGTTAGAGTTAGTGTTAGAGTTAGAGTTAGTGTTAGAGTTAGAGTTAGTGTTAGAGTTAGTGTTAGAGTTAGTGTTAGAGTTAGTGTTAGTGTTAGAGTTAGTGTTAGAGTTAGTGTTAGTGTTAGAGTTAGGGTTAGTGTTAGTCTTAGTCTTAGTGTTAGTGTTAGTGTTAGAGTTAGTGTTAGAGTTAGAGTTAGAGTTAGTGTTAGAGTTAGTGTTAGGGTTAGTCTTAGTGTTAGTGTTAGTGTTAGAGTTAGTGTTAGAGTTAGTGTTAGTGTTAGTGTTAGAGTTAGGGTTAGAGTTAGTGTTAGTGTTAGAGTTAGTGTTAGAGTTAGTGTTAGACTTAGTGATAGTGTTAGTGTTAGAGATAGTGTTAGTGTTAGAGTTAGTGTTAGTGTTAGAGTTAGTGTGAGTGTTAGGGTTAGTGTTAGAGTTAGTGCTAGTGTTAGTGTTAGATTTAGTGTTAGTGTTAGAGTTAGAGTTAGAGTTAGAGTTAGAGTTAGAGTTAGTGTTAGTGTTAGAGGTAGAGTTAGTGTTAGTGTGAGTGTGAGTGTTAGGGTTAGTCTTAGTGTTAGAGTTAGTGCTAGTGTTAGTGTTAGATTTAGTGTTAGAGTTAGAGTTAGGGTTAGTGTTAGTGTTAGAGTTAGGGTTAGTGTTAGTGTTAGAGTTAGGGTTAGTGTTAGTGTGAGTGTTAGGGTTAGTCTTAGTGTTAGAGTTAGTGTTAAAGTTAGAGTTAGTGTTAGTGTTAGAGTTAGGGTTAGAGTTAGTGTTAGTGTTAGAGTTAGTGTTAGAGTTAGTGTTAGTGTTAGAGTTAGGGTTAGTGTTAGTGTTAGTGTTAGTGTTAGAGTTAGGGTTAGAGTTAGAGTTAGAGTTAGAGTTAGTGTTAGTGTTAGAGTTAGTGTTAGAGTTAGAGTTAGTGTTAAAGTTAGTTAGTGTTAGACTTAGTGTTAGAGTTAGTGTTAGTGTTAGATTTAGAGTCAGTGTTAGTGTTAGAGTTAGGGTTAGTGTTAGTGTGAGTGTTAGGGTTAGTCTTAGTGTTAGTGTTAGAGTTAGGGTTAGTGTTAGTGTTAGTCTTAGTGTTAGTGTTAGAGTTAGTGTTAGTGTTAGAGTTAGTGTTAGAGTTAGAGTTAGTGTTAGAGTTAGTGTTAGAGTTAGAGTTAAAGTTAGTGTTAGTGTTAGTGTTAGTGTTAGTGTTAGAGTTAGGGTTAGTGTTAGAGTTAGAGTTAAAGTTAGTGTTAGTGTTAGTGTTAGGGATAGTCTTAGTGTTAGTGTTAGAGTTAGTGTTAGAGTTAGTGTTAGAGTTAGAGTTAAAGTTAGTGTTAGTGTTAGTGTTAGAGTTAGTGTTAGAGTTAGAGTTAGTGTTAGAGTTAGAGTTAGAGTTAGAGTTAGTGTTAGGGTTAGAGTTAGTGTTAGAGTTAGTGTTAGTGTTAGAGTTAGGGTTAGTGTTAGTGTTAGTGTTAGAGTTAGAGTTAGTGTTAGTGTTAGAGTTAGTGTTAGTGTTAGAGTTAGTGTTAGTGTTAGTGTTAGAGTTAGTGTTAGAGTTAGAGTTAGTGTTAGAGTTAGAGTTAGTGTTAGAGTTAGTGTTAGAGTTAGTGTTAGAGTTAGTGTTAGTGTTAGAGTTAGTGTTAGAGTTAGTGTTAGTGTTAGAGTTAGGGTTAGTGTTAGTCTTAGTCTTAGTGTTAGTGTTAGTGTTAGAGTTAGTGTTAGAGTTAGAGTTAGAGTTAGTGTTAGAGTTAGTGTTAGGGTTAGTCTTAGTGTTAGTGTTAGTGTTAGAGTTAGTGTTAGAGTTAGTGTTAGTGTTAGTGTTAGAGTTAGGGTTAGAGTTAGTGTTAGTGTTAGAGTTAGTGTTAGAGTTAGTGTTAGACTTAGTGATAGTGTTAGTGTTAGAGATAGTGTTAGTGTTAGAGTTAGTGTTAGTGTTAGAGTTAGTGTGAGTGTTAGGGTTAGTGTTAGAGTTAGAGTTAGTGTTAGTGTTAGATTTAGTGTTAGAGTTAGGGTTAGTGTTAGTGTTAGAGTTGGTGTTAGAGTTAGTGTTAGAGTTAGTGTTAGTGTTAGATTTAGAGTCAGTGTTAGTGTTAGAGTTAGGGTTAGTGTTAGTGTGAGTGTTAGGGTTAGTGTTAGTGTTAGAGTTAGTGTTAGAGTTAGTGTTAGATTTAGAGTTAGTGTTAGTGTTAGAGTTAGGGTTAGTGTTAGAGTTAGGGTTAGTGTTAGTGTTAGAGTTAGTGTTAGTGTTAGAGTTAGTGTTAGACTTAGAGTTAGTGTTAGAGTTAGTGTTAGGGTTAGTCTTAGTGTTAGTGTTAGAGTTAGTGTTAGAGTTAGAGTTAGTGTTAGTGTTAGTGTTAGAGTTAGTGTTAGTGTTAGAGTTAGTGTTAGTGTTAGAGTTAGTGTTAGAGTTAGTGTTAGTGTTAGAGTTAGGGTTAGTGTTAGTCTTAGTCTTAGTGTTAGTGTTAGAGTTAGTGTTAGTGTTAGAGTTAGAGTTAGTGTTAGACTTAGAGTTAGTGTTAGAGTTAGTGTTAGGGTTAGTCTTAGTGTTAGTGTTAGAGTTAGTGTTAGAGTTAGTGTTAGTGTTAGAGTTAGGGTTAGAGTTAGTGTTAGTGTTAGAGTTAGTGTTAGAGTTAGTGTTAGACTTAGTGATAGTGTTAGTGTTAGAGATAGTGTTAGTGTTAGAGTTAGTGTTAGTGTTAGAGTTAGTGTGAGTGTTAGGGTTAGTGTTAGAGTTAGAGTTAGTGTTAGTGTTAGATTTAGTGTTAGAGTTAGGGTTAGTGTTAGTGTTAGAGTTGGTGTTAGAGTTAGTGTTAGAGTTAGTGTTAGTGTTAGATTTAGAGTCAGTGTTAGTGTTAGAGTTAGGGTTAGTGTTAGTGTGAGTGTTAGGGTTAGTCTTAGTGTTAGTGTTAGAGTTAGTGTTAGTGTTAGTGTTAGAGTTAGTGTTAGAGTTAGAGTTAGTGTTAGAGTTAGAGTTAGTGTTAGAGTTAGTGTTAGAGTTAGTGTTAGAGTTAGTGTTAGAGTTAGTGTTAGTGTTAGAGTTAGGGTTAGAGTTAGTGTTAGAGTTAGGGTTAGTGTTAGAGTTAGTGTTAGAGTTAGGGTTAGTGTTAGTGTTAGAGTTGGTGTTAGAGTTAGTGTTAGAGTTAGTGTTAGTGTTAGATTTAGAGTCAGTGTTAGTGTTAGAGTTAGAGTTAGTGTTAGTGTTAGAGTTAGGGTTAGAGTTAGTGTTAGAGTTAGGGTTAGTGTTAGAGTTAGTGTTAGAGTTAGGGTTAGTGTTAGTGTTAGAGTTGGTGTTAGAGTTAGTGTTAGAGTTAGTGTTAGTGTTAGATTTAGAGTCAGTGTTAGTGTTAGAGTTAGGGTTAGTGTTAGTGTGAGTGTTAGGGTTAGTCTTAGTGTTAGTGTTAGAGTTAGTGTTAGTGTTAGAGTTAGTGTTAGTGTTAGAGTTAGAGTTAGTGTTAGAGTTAGAGTTAGTGTTAGAGTTAGTGTTAGGGTTAGTCTTAGTGTTAGTGTTAGTGTTAGAGTTAGTGTTAGAGTTAGTGTTAGTGTTAGTGTTAGAGTTAGGGTTAGAGTTAGTGTTAGTGTTAGAGTTAGTGTTAGAGTTAGTGTTAGAGTTAGTGTTAGACTTAGTGATAGTGTTAGTGTTAGAGATAGTGTTAGAGTTAGTGTTAGAGTTAGTGTTAGTGTTAGAGTTAGGGTTAGAGTTAGTGTTAGAGTTAGGGTTAGTGTTAGAGTTAGTGTTAGAGTTAGGGTTAGTGTTAGTGTTAGAGTTGGTGTTAGAGTTAGTGTTAGAGTTAGTGTTAGTGTTAGATTTAGAGTCAGTGTTAGTGTTAGAGTTAGGGTTAGTGTTAGTGTGAGTGTTAGGGTTAGTCTTAGTGTTAGAGTTAGTGTTAGTGTTAGAGTTAGTGTTAGTGTTAGAGTTAGAGTTAGTGTTAGAGTTAGAGTTAGTGTTAGAGTTAGTGTTAGGGTTAGTCTTAGTGTTAGTGTTAGTGTTAGTGTTAGTGTTAGAGTTAGTGTTAGAGTTAGTGTTAGTGTTAGTGTTAGAGTTAGGGTTAGAGTTAGTGTTAGTGTTAGAGTTAGTGTTAGAGTTAGTGTTAGAGTTAGTGTTAGACTTAGTGATAGTGTTAGTGTTAGAGATAGTGTTAGTGTTAGAGTTAGTGTTAGTGTTAGAGTTAGTGTGAGTGTTAGGGTTAGTGTTAGAGTTAGAGTTAGTGTTAGTGTTAGATTTAGTGTTAGAGTTAGTGTTAGAGTTAGGGTTAGAGTTAGTGTTAGAGTTAGGGTTAGTGTTAGAGTTAGTGTTAGAGTTAGGGTTAGTGTTAGTGTTAGAGTTGGTGTTAGAGTTAGTGTTAGAGTTAGTGTTAGTGTTAGATTTAGAGTCAGTGTTAGTGTTAGAGTTAGGGTTAGTGTTAGTGTGAGTGTTAGGGTTAGTCTTAGTGTTAGTGTTAGAGTTAGTGTTAGTGTTAGAGTTAGTGTTAGTGTTAGAGTTAGAGTTAGTGTTAGAGTTAGAGTTAGTGTTAGAGTTAGTGTTAGGGTTAGTCTTAGTGTTAGTGTTAGTGTTAGAGTTAGTGTTAGAGTTAGTGTTAGTGTTAGTGTTAGAGTTAGGGTTAGAGTTAGTGTTAGTGTTAGAGTTAGTGTTAGAGTTAGTGTTAGAGTTAGTGTTAGACTTAGTGATAGTGTTAGTGTTAGAGATAGTGTTAGAGTTAGTGTTAGAGTTAGTGTTAGAGTTAGTGTTAGTGTTAGAGTTAGGGTTAGAGTTAGTGTTAGAGTTAGGGTTAGTGTTAGAGTTAGTGTTAGAGTTAGGGTTAGTGTTAGTGTTAGAGTTGGTGTTAGAGTTAGTGTTAGAGTTAGTGTTAGTGTTAGATTTAGAGTCAGTGTTAGTGTTAGAGTTAGGGTTAGTGTTAGTGTGAGTGTTAGGGTTAGTCTTAGTGTTAGAGTTAGTGTTAGTGTTAGAGTTAGTGTTAGTGTTAGAGTTAGAGTTAGTGTTAGAGTTAGAGTTAGTGTTAGAGTTAGTGTTAGGGTTAGTCTTAGTGTTAGTGTTAGTGTTAGTGTTAGTGTTAGAGTTAGTGTTAGAGTTAGTGTTAGTGTTAGTGTTAGAGTTAGGGTTAGAGTCAGTGTTAGTGTTAGAGTTAGTGTTAGAGTTAGTGTTAGAGTTAGTGTTAGACTTAGTGATAGTGTTAGTGTTAGAGATAGTGTTAGTGTTAGAGTTAGTGTTAGTGTTAGAGTTAGTGTGAGTGTTAGGGTTAGTGTTAGAGTTAGTGTTAGAGTTAGTGTTAGACTTAGTGATAGTGTTAGTGTTAGAGATAGTGTTAGTGTTAGAGTTAGTGTTAGTGTTAGAGTTAGTGTGAGTGTTAGGGTTAGTGTTAGAGTTAGAGTTAGTGTTAGTGTTAGATTTAGTGTTAGAGTTAGTGTTAGAGTTAGTGTTAGTGTTAGTGTTAGAGTTAGGGTTAGAGTTAGTGTTAGTGTTAGACTTAGTGTTAGAGTTAGTGTTAGAGTTAGTGTTAGACTTAGTGATAGTGTTAGTGTTAGAGATAGTGTTAGTGTTAGAGTTAGTGTTAGTGTTAGAGTTAGTGTGAGTGTTAGGGTTAGTGTTAGAGTTAGAGTTAGTGTTAGTGTTAGATTTAGTGTTAGAGTTAGTGTTAGAGTTAGGGTTAGAGTTAGTGTTAGAGTTAGGGTTAGTGTTAGAGTTAGTGTTAGAGTTAGGGTTAGTGTTAGTGTTAGAGTTGGTGTTAGAGTTAGTGTTAGAGTTAGTGTTAGTGTTAGATTTAGAGTCAGTGTTAGTGTTAGAGTTAGGGTTAGTGTTAGTGTGAGTGTTAGGGTTAGTCTTAGTGTTAGTGTTAGAGTTAGTGTTAGTGTTAGAGTTAGTGTTAGTGTTAGAGTTAGAGTTAGTGTTAGAGTTAGTGTTAGAGTTAGAGTTAGTGTTAGAGTTAGTGTTAGGGTTAGTCTTAGTGTTAGTGTTAGAGTTAGTGTTAGAGTTAGTGTTAGTGTTAGAGTCAGGGTTAGAGTTAGTGTTAGTGTTAGAGTTAGTGTTAGAGTTAGTGTTAGAGTTAGTGTTAGACTTAGTGATAGTGTTAGTGTTAGAGATAGTGTTAGGGTTAGTGTTGGTGTTAGTTTAAGGGTTTGTGTTAGTGTTAGTTTAAGGGTTAGTGTTAGTTTAAGGGTTAGTGTTAGTGTTAGGGTTAGTGTTAGTTTAAGTGTTAGTGTTAGTTTAAGGGTTAGTGTTAGTGTTAGTTTAAGTGTTATTGGTAGGGTGAGTGTTAGTGTTAGTGTTAGTTTAAGGGTTAGTGTTAGTGTTAGTTTAAGTGTTAGTATTAGGGTTCGTGTTTGTTTAAGTGTTAGTGTTAGTTTAAGTGTTAGTGTTAGTTTAAGTGTTAGTGTTAGTTTAAGTGTTAGTGTTAGTTTAAGTGTTAGGGTTAGAGTTAGTTTAAGTGTTAGTGTTAGTTTAAGTGTTAGTGTTAGTTTAAGTGTTAGTGTTAGTTTAAGTGTTAGTCTTAGTGTTAGTTTAAGTGTTATGTTAGGGTTAGTGTTAGTTTAAGTGTTAGTGTTAGTTTAAGTGTTAGAGTTAGTGTTAGAGTTAGTGTTAGAGTTAGTGTTAGACTTAGTGATAGTGTTAGTGTTAGAGATAGTGTTAGTGTTAGAGTTAGTGTTAGTGTTAGAGTTAGTGTGAGTGTTAGGGTTAGTGTTAGAGTTAGAGTTAGTGTTAGTGTTAGATTTAGTGTTAGAGTTAGGGTTAGTGTTAGTGTTAGAGTTGGTGTTAGAGTTAGTGTAAGTGTTAGATTTAGAGTCAGTGTTAGTGTTAGAGTTAGGGTTAGTGTTAGTGTGAGTGTTAGGGTTAGTCTTAGTGTTAGTGTTAGAGTTAGTGTTAGTGTTAGAGTTAGTGTTAGTGTTAGAGTTAGAGTTAGTGTTAGAGTTAGAGTTAGTGTTAGAGTTAGTGTTAGGGTTAGTCTTAGTGTTAGTGTTAGAGTTAGTGTTAGAGTTAGTGTTAGTGTTAGAGTCAGGGTTAGAGTTAGTGTTAGTGTTAGAGTTAGTGTTAGAGTTAGTGTTAGAGTTAGTGTTAGACTTAGTGATAGTGTTAGTGTTAGAGATAGTGTTAGTGTTAGAGTTAGTGTTAGTGTTAGAGTTAGTGTGAGTGTTAGGGTTAGTGTTAGAGTTAGAGTTAGTGTTAGTGTTAGATTTAGTGTTAGAGTTAGGGTTAGTGTTAGTGTTAGAGTTGGTGTTAGAGTTAGTGTTAGAGTTAGTGTTAGTGTTAGATTTAGAGTCAGTGTTAGTGTTAGAGTTAGGGTTAGTGTTAGTGTGAGTGTTAGGGTTAGTCTTAGTGTTAGTGTTAGAGTTAGTGTTAGAGTTAGTGTTAGATTTAGAGTTAGTGTTAGTGTTAGAGTTAGGGTTAGTGTTAGAGTTAGGGTTAGTGTTAGAGTTAGTGTTAGTGTTAGAGTTAGTGTTAGTTTAAGGGTTAGTGTTGGTGTTAGTTTAAGGGTTTGTGTTAGTGTTAGGGTTAGGGTTAGGGTTAGGGTTAGGGTTAGGGTTAGGGTTAGTGTTAGAGTTAGTGTTAGTGTTAGAGTTAGTGTTAGTTTAAGGGTTAGTGTTAGTGTTAGTTTAAGGGTTAGTGTTAGTTTAAGGGTTAGTGTTAGTGTTAGGGTTAGTGTTAGTTTAAGTGTTAGTGTTAGTTTAAGGGTTAGTGTTAGTGTTAGTTTAAGTGTTATTGGTAGGGTGAGTGTTAGTGTTAGTGTTAGTTTAAGGGTTAGTGTTAGTGTTAGTTTAAGTGTTAGTATTAGGGTTCGTGTTTGTTTAAGTGTTAGTGTTAGTTTAAGTGTTAGTGTTAGTTTAAGTGTTAGTGTTAGTTTAAGTGTTAGTGTTAGTTTAAGTGTTAGGGTTAGAGTTAGTTTAAGTGTTAGTGTTAGTTTAAGTGTTAGTGTTAGTTTAAGTGTTAGTGTTAGTTTAAGTGTTAGTCTTAGTGTTAGTTTAAGTGTTATGTTAGGGTTAGTGTTAGTTTAAGTGTTAGTGTTAGTTTAAGTGTTAGGGTTAGTGTTAGTTTAAGTGTTAGTGTTAGTTTAAGTGTTAGTGTTAGTTTAAGTGTTAGTTTAAGTGTTAGTGTTAGTGTTAGTGTTAGAGTTAGGGTTAGAGTTAGTGTTAGTGTTAGAGTTAGTGTTAGAGTTAGTGTTAGAGTTAGTGTTAGACTTAGTGATAGTGTTAGTGTTAGAGATAGTGTTAGTGTTAGAGTTAGTGTTAGTGTTAGAGTTAGTGTGAGTGTTAGGGTTAGTGTTAGAGTTAGAGTTAGTGTTAGTGTTAGATTTAGTGTTAGAGTTAGGGTTAGTGTTAGTGTTAGAGTTGGTGTTAGAGTTAGTGTAAGTGTTAGATTTAGAGTCAGTGTTAGTGTTAGAGTTAGGGTTAGTGTTAGTGTGAGTGTTAGGGTTAGTCTTAGTGTTAGTGTTAGAGTTAGTGTTAGTGTTAGAGTTAGTGTTAGTGTTAGAGTTAGAGTTAGTGTTAGAGTTAGAGTTAGTGTTAGAGTTAGTGTTAGGGTTAGTCTTAGTGTTAGTGTTAGTGTTAGTGTTAGTGTTAGAGTTAGTGTTAGAGTTAGTGTTAGTGTTAGTGTTAGAGTTAGGGTTAGAGTCAGTGTTAGTGTTAGAGTTAGTGTTAGAGTTAGTGTTAGAGTTAGTGTTAGACTTAGTGATAGTGTTAGTGTTAGAGATAGTGTTAGTGTTAGAGTTAGTGTTAGTGTTAGAGTTAGTGTGAGTGTTAGGGTTAGTGTTAGAGTTAGTGTTAGAGTTAGTGTTAGACTTAGTGATAGTGTTAGTGTTAGAGATAGTGTTAGTGTTAGAGTTAGTGTTAGTGTTAGAGTTAGTGTGAGTGTTAGGGTTAGTGTTAGAGTTAGAGTTAGTGTTAGTGTTAGATTTAGTGTTAGAGTTAGTGTTAGAGTTAGTGTTAGTGTTAGTGTTAGAGTTAGGGTTAGAGTTAGTGTTAGTGTTAGACTTAGTGTTAGAGTTAGTGTTAGAGTTAGTGTTAGACTTAGTGATAGTGTTAGTGTTAGAGATAGTGTTAGTGTTAGAGTTAGTGTTAGTGTTAGAGTTAGTGTGAGTGTTAGGGTTAGTGTTAGAGTTAGAGTTAGTGTTAGTGTTAGATTTAGTGTTAGAGTTAGTGTTAGAGTTAGGGTTAGAGTTAGTGTTAGAGTTAGGGTTAGTGTTAGAGTTAGTGTTAGAGTTAGGGTTAGTGTTAGTGTTAGAGTTGGTGTTAGAGTTAGTGTTAGAGTTAGTGTTAGTGTTAGATTTAGAGTCAGTGTTAGTGTTAGAGTTAGGGTTAGTGTTAGTGTGAGTGTTAGGGTTAGTCTTAGTGTTAGTGTTAGAGTTAGTGTTAGTGTTAGAGTTAGTGTTAGTGTTAGAGTTAGAGTTAGTGTTAGAGTTAGTGTTAGAGTTAGAGTTAGTGTTAGAGTTAGTGTTAGGGTTAGTCTTAGTGTTAGTGTTAGAGTTAGTGTTAGAGTTAGTGTTAGTGTTAGAGTCAGGGTTAGAGTTAGTGTTAGTGTTAGAGTTAGTGTTAGAGTTAGTGTTAGAGTTAGTGTTAGACTTAGTGATAGTGTTAGTGTTAGAGATAGTGTTAGGGTTAGTGTTGGTGTTAGTTTAAGGGTTTGTGTTAGTGTTAGTTTAAGGGTTAGTGTTAGTTTAAGGGTTAGTGTTAGTGTTAGGGTTAGTGTTAGTTTAAGTGTTAGTGTTAGTTTAAGGGTTAGTGTTAGTGTTAGTTTAAGTGTTATTGGTAGGGTGAGTGTTAGTGTTAGTGTTAGTTTAAGGGTTAGTGTTAGTGTTAGTTTAAGTGTTAGTATTAGGGTTCGTGTTTGTTTAAGTGTTAGTGTTAGTTTAAGTGTTAGTGTTAGTTTAAGTGTTAGTGTTAGTTTAAGTGTTAGTGTTAGTTTAAGTGTTAGGGTTAGAGTTAGTTTAAGTGTTAGTGTTAGTTTAAGTGTTAGTGTTAGTTTAAGTGTTAGTGTTAGTTTAAGTGTTAGTCTTAGTGTTAGTTTAAGTGTTATGTTAGGGTTAGTGTTAGTTTAAGTGTTAGTGTTAGTTTAAGTGTTAGAGTTAGTGTTAGAGTTAGTGTTAGAGTTAGTGTTAGACTTAGTGATAGTGTTAGTGTTAGAGATAGTGTTAGTGTTAGAGTTAGTGTTAGTGTTAGAGTTAGTGTGAGTGTTAGGGTTAGTGTTAGAGTTAGAGTTAGTGTTAGTGTTAGATTTAGTGTTAGAGTTAGGGTTAGTGTTAGTGTTAGAGTTGGTGTTAGAGTTAGTGTAAGTGTTAGATTTAGAGTCAGTGTTAGTGTTAGAGTTAGGGTTAGTGTTAGTGTGAGTGTTAGGGTTAGTCTTAGTGTTAGTGTTAGAGTTAGTGTTAGTGTTAGAGTTAGTGTTAGTGTTAGAGTTAGAGTTAGTGTTAGAGTTAGAGTTAGTGTTAGAGTTAGTGTTAGGGTTAGTCTTAGTGTTAGTGTTAGAGTTAGTGTTAGAGTTAGTGTTAGTGTTAGAGTCAGGGTTAGAGTTAGTGTTAGTGTTAGAGTTAGTGTTAGAGTTAGTGTTAGAGTTAGTGTTAGACTTAGTGATAGTGTTAGTGTTAGAGATAGTGTTAGTGTTAGAGTTAGTGTTAGTGTTAGAGTTAGTGTGAGTGTTAGGGTTAGTGTTAGAGTTAGAGTTAGTGTTAGTGTTAGATTTAGTGTTAGAGTTAGGGTTAGTGTTAGTGTTAGAGTTGGTGTTAGAGTTAGTGTTAGAGTTAGTGTTAGTGTTAGATTTAGAGTCAGTGTTAGTGTTAGAGTTAGGGTTAGTGTTAGTGTGAGTGTTAGGGTTAGTCTTAGTGTTAGTGTTAGAGTTAGTGTTAGAGTTAGTGTTAGATTTAGAGTTAGTGTTAGTGTTAGAGTTAGGGTTAGTGTTAGAGTTAGGGTTAGTGTTAGAGTTAGTGTTAGTGTTAGAGTTAGTGTTAGTTTAAGGGTTAGTGTTGGTGTTAGTTTAAGGGTTTGTGTTAGTGTTAGGGTTAGGGTTAGGGTTAGGGTTAGGGTTAGGGTTAGGGTTAGTGTTAGAGTTAGTGTTAGTGTTAGAGTTAGTGTTAGTTTAAGGGTTAGTGTTAGTGTTAGTTTAAGGGTTAGTGTTAGTTTAAGGGTTAGTGTTAGTGTTAGGGTTAGTGTTAGTTTAAGTGTTAGTGTTAGTTTAAGGGTTAGTGTTAGTGTTAGTTTAAGTGTTATTGGTAGGGTGAGTGTTAGTGTTAGTGTTAGTTTAAGGGTTAGTGTTAGTGTTAGTTTAAGTGTTAGTATTAGGGTTCGTGTTTGTTTAAGTGTTAGTGTTAGTTTAAGTGTTAGTGTTAGTTTAAGTGTTAGTGTTAGTTTAAGTGTTAGTGTTAGTTTAAGTGTTAGGGTTAGAGTTAGTTTAAGTGTTAGTGTTAGTTTAAGTGTTAGTGTTAGTTTAAGTGTTAGTGTTAGTTTAAGTGTTAGTCTTAGTGTTAGTTTAAGTGTTATGTTAGGGTTAGTGTTAGTTTAAGTGTTAGTGTTAGTTTAAGTGTTAGGGTTAGTGTTAGTTTAAGTGTTAGTGTTAGTTTAAGTGTTAGTGTTAGTTTAAGTGTTAGTTTAAGTGTTAGTGTTAGTGTTAGTGTTAGAGTTAGGGTTAGAGTTAGTGTTAGTGTTAGAGTTAGTGTTAGAGTTAGTGTTAGAGTTAGTGTTAGACTTAGTGATAGTGTTAGTGTTAGAGATAGTGTTAGTGTTAGAGTTAGTGTTAGTGTTAGAGTTAGTGTGAGTGTTAGGGTTAGTGTTAGAGTTAGAGTTAGTGTTAGTGTTAGATTTAGTGTTAGAGTTAGGGTTAGTGTTAGTGTTAGAGTTGGTGTTAGAGTTAGTGTAAGTGTTAGATTTAGAGTCAGTGTTAGTGTTAGAGTTAGGGTTAGTGTTAGTGTGAGTGTTAGGGTTAGTCTTAGTGTTAGTGTTAGAGTTAGTGTTAGTGTTAGAGTTAGTGTTAGTGTTAGAGTTAGAGTTAGTGTTAGAGTTAGAGTTAGTGTTAGAGTTAGTGTTAGGGTTAGTCTTAGTGTTAGTGTTAGAGTTAGTGTTAGAGTTAGTGTTAGTGTTAGAGTCAGGGTTAGAGTTAGTGTTAGTGTTAGAGTTAGTGTTAGAGTTAGTGTTAGAGTTAGTGTTAGACTTAGTGATAGTGTTAGTGTTAGAGATAGTGTTAGTGTTAGAGTTAGTGTTAGTGTTAGAGTTAGTGTGAGTGTTAGGGTTAGTGTTAGAGTTAGAGTTAGTGTTAGTGTTAGATTTAGTGTTAGAGTTAGGGTTAGTGTTAGTGTTAGAGTTGGTGTTAGAGTTAGTGTTAGAGTTAGTGTTAGTGTTAGATTTAGAGTCAGTGTTAGTGTTAGAGTTAGGGTTAGTGTTAGTGTGAGTGTTAGGGTTAGTCTTAGTGTTAGTGTTAGAGTTAGTGTTAGAGTTAGTGTTAGATTTAGAGTTAGTGTTAGAGTTAGGGTTAGTGTTAGAGTTAGGGTTAGTGTTAGAGTTAGTGTTAGTGTTAGAGTTAGTGTTAGTTTAAGGGTTAGTGTTGGTGTTAGTTTAAGGGTTTGTGTTAGTGTTAGTTTAAGGGTTAGTGTTAGTTTAAGGGTTAGTGTTAGTGTTAGGGTTAGTGTTAGTTTAAGTGTTAGTGTTAGTTTAAGGGTTAGTGTTAGTGTTAGTTTAAGTGTTATTGGTAGGGTGAGTGTTAGTGTTAGTGTTAGTTTAAGGGTTAGTGTTAGTGTTAGTTTAAGTGTTAGTATTAGGGTTCGTGTTTGTTTAAGTGTTAGTGTTAGTTTAAGTGTTAGTGTTAGTTTAAGTGTTAGTGTTAGTTTAAGTGTTAGTGTTAGTTTAAGTGTTAGGGTTAGAGTTAGTTTAAGTGTTAGTGTTAGTTTAAGTGTTAGTGTTAGTTTAAGTGTTAGTGTTAGTTTAAGTGTTAGTCTTAGTGTTAGTTTAAGTGTTATGTTAGGGTTAGTGTTAGTTTAAGTGTTAGTGTTAGTTTAAGTGTTAGGGTTAGTGTTAGTTTAAGTGTTAGTGTTAGTTTAAGTGTTAGTGTTAGTTTAAGTGTTAGTTTAAGTGTTAGTGTTAGTGTTAGTTTAAGTGTTAGTGTTAGGGTTAGTGTTAGTTTAAGTGTTAGTGTTAGTTTAAGTGTTAGTGTTAGGTTAAGTGTTAGTGTTAGTTTAAGTGTTAGGGTTAGTGTTAGTTTAAGTGTTAGTGTTAGTTTAAGTGTTAGTGTTAGTTTAAGTGTTAGTGTTAGTTTAAGTGTTAGTGTTAGGGTTAGTGTTAGTTTAAGTGTTAGTGTTAGTTTAAGTGTTAGTGTTAGGGATAGTGTTAGTTTAAGTGTTAGTGTTAGTTTAAGTGTTAGTGTTAGTTTAAGTGTTAGTGTTAGTTTAAGTGTTAGTGTTAGTTTAAGTGTTAGTGTTAGTGTTAGTTTAAGTGTTAGTCTTAGTGTTAGTTTAAGTGTTATGTTAGGGTTAGTGTTAGTTTAAGTGTTAGTGTTAGTTTAAGTGTTAGGGTTAGTGTTAGTTTAAGTGTTAGTGTTAGTTTAAGTGTTAGTGTTGGGGTTAGTCTTAGTGTTAGTTTAAGTGTTAGTGTTAGGGTTACTGTTAGTTTAAGTGTTAGTTTAAGTGTTAGGGTTAGTGTTAGTTTAAGTGTTAGTGTTAGTTTAAGTGTTAGGGTGAGTGTTAGTTTAAGTGTTAGTGTTAGTTTAAGTGTTAGGGTGAGTGTTAGTTTAAGTGTTAGTGTTAGTTTAAGTGTTAGTGTTAGTTTAAGTGTTAGTCTTAGTGTTAGTTTAAGTGTTATGTTAGGGTTAGTGTTAGTTTAAGTGTTAGTGTTAGTTTAAGTGTTAGTGTTAGGGTTAGTGTTAGTTTAAGTGTTAGTGTTAGTTTAAGTGTTAGTGTTAGTTTAAGTGTTAGTGTTAGTTTAAGTGTTAGTGTTAGTTTAAGTGTTAGTGTTAGTTTAAGTGTTAGTGTTAGGGGCAGGTTCATAATACAGTTTAATTAATGTGTAATAACAATGAAAAAACTAAGATATAACAGTTAGTAAAAATAAAATAAGTAAAGGGAAGAAGGTAAAGGTGACAATTAACCAGAGACAGACCAGTATGCCTAAAGTACAAATACAAACAATTAATGAATAAACATGAAACTATAACATGTAGTACCTAACGAGTACCTAACGAGTACCTAACGAGTACCTAACGAGTACCTAACGAGTACCTAACAAATCACACACATACCAACATTATTCCAAAAACAGTGTTGTACCGGAACGACTTCATTGAACGATCATTCACGAATGATATCATATTTTTAACGAACGTGAACGACTCGTTCACTTTTACCAAATGAACAGGAAGTTGTGAACGCGGTTATTCTGTCATTTATTGAACTGTGCTTTTATTTAGTTCATATTTCGTTCTTATCACGTTGTAATTATTGAGTCCTATAAGAAATAAAATGGGATCAAAACACAACATTATCATAGATGTTATTATTGTATTATTCTGAACAGAGGGGGGGGGGGGGGGGGTGCAGAGAGTTTTTGAGAGCGGAGAAAAAGAGTTAAATGTACAGAGTGTGACCAGAGCAGGTGTTGTCCTGTTCTTATAAATAAACATTGAAAATGAAACTCAGTGAAACCATTTAACCCTGGGGTAAGGTACTTACTACTGCCCTGGAGGGGCAACATTTTCCCCTGATTTAATGACTACAGGATACATCAGAAATGGTTAATAATATGTTTACAATAATAACACAAAAAAAAACGAAAAAAAGAACGAAAAAGTTCATTTTAGGATCCATGAACTTCTACTTGATAATTTATAAGAATGAACAATGAACTGAACTAATTCATATTAACTAACTTGAACTGAACTTTGAACTAGTTCCTAATTAAGGTCAACTTTCCCAACACTGTCCAACCATCAAACTCTTTGAACTGTGGCTGTGACTTTGGAGAGCTTCACCTCCTTCTTTCAGGACGAAGGTAAGAGCATCAAACGTGGAGAAAACCCACTTTAAATCGGGGCATGTGGAAAGTGACAGCTACTCCTGGTTAAGGAAAGATTCTACTGTGACGTCAGCTATGCGACGTCTGATATGTAGTCCAAACAGAGTCCAAATAATGACATATTTTTACACCATAATAAATCACTAAACACGTATCAAAGAAACTCCAAACAAACATCATTGGTTATGATTTTAATTAAAGTACAGAAAATGTGTGATTCAGGACATAAAGTAAAGTGGAGCAGAAAATAATTATTTTATCCTCATCCATTTATGTTACATTTTTACGAACTTAGGCCCAGTGGACCGACCGGAAGGGGCGGAGACTTAGGCTCCATATTACCATGTACCCTCATCTTTAAAGGGTCGTCCCCTCACAACACAACTTATTTTATTCTCTCCTTAACGACTCCGAACATTTATTTACATATTTTTCCCCATTCACAAAAATCTACATCATTATTCATTATAATAATAATAATAATAATAATAATAATAATAATAATAATAATAATAATAATTATTATTATTATTATTATTATTATTATTATTATTATTATTATTATTATTATTATTATTATTATTGTTATTGTTATTATTATTAATAGTGTGAAAACCCCTTGTACATGGTCCACTCCAACTGCTGCAGGTGGAGACAATCAGCAGCAATCACTCAAGTTTGACCTATGACCTCTTAGGTAAACAGAGGCAACACTGAGCAGTGGAGTTTAAATGACTGGCACAGTGGACGTGGACAAACTAACACTCACACTAACACTAACACTCACACTAACACTCACACTAACACTAACTAACACTCACACTAATACTCACACTAACACTGACACTAACACTCACACTAATACTCACACTAACACTGACACTAACACTGACACTAACACTCACACTCACACTAACACTAACTAACACTCACACTAACACTCACACTAACACTCACACTAAAACTAACACCAACACTCACACTCACACTAACACTGACACTAACACTGACACTAACACTCACACTAATACTCACACTAACACTGACACTAACACTCACACTAATACTCACACTAACACTGACACTAACACTCACACTCACACTAATACTCACACTAACACTGACACTAACACTCACACTAATACTCACACTAACACTGACACTAACACTCACACTCACACTAATACTCACAGTAACACTGACACCAACACTCACACTAACACTCACACTAACACTGACACTAACACTCACACTCACACTAACACTAACTAACACTCACACTAACACTCACACTAACACTCACACTAACACTCACACTAAAACTAACACAAACACTCACACTCACACTAACACTGACACTAACACTGACACTAACACTCACACTCACACTAATACTCACAGTAACACTGACACCAACACTCACACTAACACTCACACTAACACTGACACTAACACTCACACTCACACTAACACTAACTAACACTCACACTAACACTCACACTAACACTCACACTAACACTCACACTAAAACTAACACAAACACTCACACTCACACTAACACTGACACTAACACTGACACTAACACTCACACTCACACTAATACTCACACTAACACTGACACTAACACTCACACTAATACTCACACTAACACTGACACTAACACTCACACTCACACTAATACTCACACTAACACTGACACTAACACTCACACTAATACTCACACTAACACTGACACTAACACTCACACTAACACTAACTAACACTCACACTAACACTCACACTAACACTCACACTAAAACTAACACCAACACTCACACTCACACTAACACTGACACTAACACTGACACTAACACTCACACTAATACTCACACTAACACTGACACTAACACTCACACTAATACTCACACTAACACTGACACTAACACTCACACTCACACTAATACTCACACTAACACTGACACTAACACTCACACTAATACTCACACTAACACTGACACTAACACTCACACTCACACTAATACTCATACTAACACCAACACCAACACTAACACTCACAATAACACCAACACTAACACTCACACTAACACTCATACTAACACTAACACTCACACTAACACTAACACCAACACTCACACTAACACTCACACTAACATTCACACTAACATTCATACTAACACTAAACCTAACAATCACACTAACACTCACACTAACACAAACACTAACACTGAACCTAACACAAACACTAAATCCCACACTAAATCTTACACTAACACTCACACTAACACTCACACTAAAACTAACACTCACACTCACACTGACACTCACACTAACATTAACACTCACAAACACTCACACCAACACTCACACCAACACTCACACTAACACTCACACTCACATTAACACTCACACTAACACTAACATCAACACCAACACTCACACTAAAGCTAACACTCACACTAACACCAACACTCACACTAACACTCACACTAAAACTAACACTCACACTAACACTAACACTAACACTCACACTAACATTCACACTAACATTCATACTAACACTAAACCTAACAATCACACTAACACTCACACTAACACAAACACTCACACTCACACTAACACTGACACTAACACTGACACTAACACTCACACTCACACTAATACTCACACTAACACTGACACTAACACTCACACTAATACTCACACTAACACTGACACTAACACTCACACTCACACTAATACTCACACTAACACTGACACTAACACTCACACTAATACTCACACTAACACTGACACTAACACTCACACTAACACTAACTAACACTCACACTAACACTCACACTAACACTCACACTAAAACTAACACCAACACTCACACTCACACTAACACTGACACTAACACTGACACTAACACTCACACTCACACTAATACTCACACTAACACTGACACTAACACTCACACTAATACTCACACTAACACTGACACTAACACTCACACTCACACTAATACTCACACTAACACTGACACTAACACTCACACTAATACTCACACTAACACTGACACTAACACTCACACTCACACTAATACTCATACTAACACCAACACCAACACTAACACTAACACTCACAATAACACCAACACTAACACTCACACTAACACTCATACTAACACTAACACTCACACTAACACTAACACCAACACTCACACTAACACTCACACTAACATTCACACTAACATTCATACTAACACTAAACCTAACAATCACACTAACACTCACACTAACACAAACACTAACACTGAACCTAACACAAACACTAAATCCCACACTAAATCTTACACTAACACTCACACTAACACTCACACTAAAACTAACACTCACACTCACACTGACACTCACACTAACATTAACACTCACAAACACTCACACCAACACTCACACCAACACTAACACTCACACTCACATTAACACTCACACTAACACTAACATCAACACCAACACTCACACTAAAGCTAACACTCACACTAACACCAACACTCACACTAACACTCACACTAAAACTAACACTCACACTAACACTAACACTCACACTAACATTCACACTAACATTCATACTAACACTAAACCTAACAATCACACTAACACTCACACTAACACAAACACTAACACTGAACCTAACACAAACACTAAATCCCACACTAAATCTTACACTAACACTCACACTAAAACTAACACTCACACTGACACTCACACTAACATTAACACTCACAAACACTCACACCAACACTCACACCAACACTCACACTAACACTCACATTAACACTCACACTAACACTAACATCAACACCAACACTCACACTAAAGCTAACACTCACACTAACACCAACACTCACACTAACACTCACACTAAAACTAACACTCACACTAACACACTAAAACTAACACTCACACTAACACCAACACTAACACTAACACTCACACAAACACCAACACTAATACTCACACTAACACTGACACTAACACTCACACTAACATTCACATTAACACTAACACTCACACTCATACTGACACTAACACCAACACCAACACTAACACTCACACTAACACTAACCCTAACACACACACTAACACTAACCCTTAAACTAACCCTAACTGTAGCACTAAAACTAACTCTAACAGTAACACTAACACTAACACTGACCCTAACACTCATACTCACAATAACACTTACACTAACACTAACAGTAACCCTAACAATAACACTAACACTCACACTAAAACTAACACTAACCCTAACAGTAACACTCACACTCACCCTAACACTAACACTAAACCTAACACTAACACTAACACTAGACATAGACATAGTTTATTGATTGACCACCAACACATGACAATCAATACATTTCATAGTTATAATAATTTCATAAATGTACATGTACAATACATTATTAGTTTTTAAAAGGCATGGTACGCTGCTGCATCATGGTCTCCTCATCTGATTGTTTACTATGTAAAAATGATACATACATTATAATATAATGTACTTAAATATATGCCTTTAGGATTAGTGTTGACGTTTACATTGCATGTGCATATATATATATATATATATATATATATATATATATATATATATATATATATTGTAATGAAGCACATTGTCGATAGAACAAATATAAGTAAATAAATTATTAGATATAAACCAAAAAATATATATATGTTATTTGAGTGAATAAATTATACATAGATTCTTGCTTTGCATTGTCATTCTGGCAGGATGGTTTTCATTATTAATTGATTTGGGAGGATGGTTATAGGTCGTACTGCACTCTGGCTGCTTATTGCTTAAACTATGCATGTATAGTTTCTTATAAACCAGTGGTGGTAAACTATTGATGACCTTGGGTATATCATACCTTAGAGAACATGTGACAAACATGTGGTAGACTTTATTTTGCGATAGCTTGTCCCTTACCCTAGTATTGTAATCATGGAAGTTAGTGTTTAGTGGAAAATGTATGGAAGGATATTAGAGGAAGTTCTCTGTTTATGTAGTTATAGTAAAATGTGAGTTTGGATAAAGTGAAAATATCATTTATTATTTATTATTATTATTATTATTATATTAGAGTAGAGGACGAAGAAGAGTAGAGGACGAAGAAGAGTAGAGGACGAAGAAGAGTAGAGGACGAAGAAGAGTAGAGGACGAAGAAGAGTAGAGGACGAAGAAGAGTAGAGGACGAAGAAGAGTAGAGGACGAAGAAGAGTAGAGGACAAAGAAGAGTGGTCGTTGGTTGGAAGAGGAAGAGTGAGGAAGAGGTAAGGACGTTAATGAGTCAAATAAGCAAAAGAAGTTTGGAAGAGGGGAGTAGGGGATATAAAATCATATTGAGGTTTAGAAAAGAAGAGGGAAACATACGTCCAATAATATTATCAAAAGAATAAAGAAGGAAAAGTAGGAGTGGTAGAAGTGTCCCAGACCCTATGAGGAGCAGGAAGACAAAGAGATGCATCTGGAAAATCTATGCACAAAGGTAGAGTGTGACAGGAGGAGACTGGGAGTGATAAATGGGATTACTGGTGAGGAGGTAGAGGAAGTAAAACATTGAAGGAGGAGACGTCAGTAGGATTCAGAGGGTGATCAAATCTGCAAATGGGGACAAATGTGAAAACATGTCAATTCTGATAGAGGACAGAGGACAACGGTTCCAGAATGGATAATGATAGGATGCATGAGTTATCCATGACAACAGATGTTCCACCTCCAGAGGTATGTTCATGTTGTGATGGTATGTAAGGGAGTCAAAGGAACTATTCATTTAAGAATGTAGGAAGAGTGGAGAGGATAGATGATGGAACTGTGGCTAGGGTTAGAAGACGAGCAGTGGAAATACAACTAGTGAGGACAGTTAATAATATAAGATAGGACCACAAAGCTAAAAATGTGTAGAGACAAAAGAGAAGGAATGAAATAGATAGAAGTAAGGAGAGGAAGAGGAGCAGAGAGAGATGAAGAGGAAGAGAGGAAGAGGAGCAGGAAGAGGAAGAGAGGAAGAGGAGCAGGAAGAGACGAAGAGGAAGAGAGGAAGAGGAGCAGGAGATAAAACAGAGGGAATGGATGTTTTTATTCCATATGTGATTAACTGAACAGATCAGAAAAAGAAGAAAACAGAGAAAATGTGAATAATAATGAGAGGAGAAAAGAGTGTTGGGGTGAAGGAGGTGACATGGGAGCAGGTGAGTAGGGTTAGTGTGAAGAAAAGATCCAATGATCATCCTTCAATGGAATGATAAAAGTTTAATATGAAATGATCAGGAATTTAAAAGAGTCACAGATGAAGTCACCTGGACCAGGGCCAATGGTCTCATCCTGAACACTTTAAAAACCAAGGAGATGATCATTGACTTTGGGAACCCCTCCCATTAGCCTGTTACCATCGACGGTGAGAAAATCGAGGTGGTAGACACCTAAAAATTCCTGGGTGTACAACTGGACCATCGACTGGACTGGTCAGCACCGGCTCCAGCCCTGTGTAAGAAAGGACACAGCAGACGGTTCTTCCTTAGAAGACTCAGGACCTTTGATGGCAGACATGCTGTATATCTTCTACCAGTCTGTGGTGGCCAGCGCTGTGTTCTTTGGGGTTGTCTCTGTTGGGGTGGCACTATGACCACAAGGGACAGGGACCGGCTGGACCGGCTGATCGGGAGGTGTGCATCTGTGATGTGGAGGAGGGACTCGGTGGACTCTGTGGGGGCAGTCTTAGAGAAGAGGATGCAAGCTCTAATGCAGGGGATCCTGACTAATCCCAGGCATCCTCTGCACAACATAGTCTCAGCCCAGAAGAGCTCCCGCAGCAATAGACTCCTCTCACTGTGATGCAGGACAGAGCGCTACAGGACGTCCTTCATCCCTGCCGCCATCAGGCTCCTGAATAGATCTGCCTAAGGACCTTGATTTTACACACATTTTAGTCACATTCTAAAAATATTAAAAAATATTTGAAATGTTTTTAAAATATTTTACATGTTTTTTTACCATTGCTATTTGGGTCACTATACAAAATGGGGTTACCAATCTGTGACATACAAGTGGTTTTCAGAATATGATTATTTTTTCTTGATAGTTTTATACCTAAAAGTTCTTGTGTGGAGGGTGCTAAAACAAACATATTCGAGATAGTTTATCTTTTACGGGTCTCAGCAGGCCACTCCAAAATAGACGCGTTTCACGTGTAACCAGGACACCAAAACATTAGAAATATAAGGCTAACCCTAACCCTGTAAAAGGAATCAGCAAAAATTGTTGTTGCAGGATACACCAAGGAGCAGCAGTATTTTAAGAGTGAAAATATTTAATTCTGTTGATGCTGGTGCAATGAAACTTCCTTTACTAAAATGATATTATTACTGGAGATAGAATCTACTGAGACTATCACCATGAATCTGGAAATCACCTGAAAATTCTGAACCATCTAAAGTATGAAGTTGTGCACTCTTCTGTTCAGAGCTGATAGTTGATTTTTAACAAAATATTGGGAAAAAATATAAAAAAGACATGACGTTGCGAGTGTAACATAGACACGAAATCAATTGGTGTCCGCGACAGCATTCTGACAGCTGTCAGGGTCACCCGTGGATCGTCAAAGTTGAACTGATTTTGAAAAAGTTACGAGGATAAAAAGTTCCTTCAACACACCAATCAACAAATGAAAACCTCTGCTTTATTTTCCCACATTGGGCAGATTATGACAACAAACGTAACTTTGTTGTGAGTGTAACATTGTAGGACACCAAACTCACTCACCTGTCAACCAGCAGCTCCTCAAACCCAGAAATCCCCAACTGCCTGGTGGATGTTGATCATGTGTTACAGAAATCGTATGTCACATTATTTAACTTTTATGATCTACCCACCATGAAAAATGCAGCACCTTGTGTTTCTAACGTAACTGTAGAAATTTGGACACGAATGCAGTTCAAATAATTATGAAGCTACTGCTCTGTAATGGTCCATACAATGACTTTGACATTTGGACAATATTTCAACCACGTGTTGTTCTCCAGGACACAGCCTCTTAAACCAGGTCATAGTCTGTTCCAAAATATTTGCGACGTCTGTTGTGAGTGTAACTGCTCTGGACACGATGTGTTACATTAGCAACGAAGATTTTGTCATACGCTATTTCAGAAAATATTTTTTACACACTGACAACAAATTCAAAATATAGAAAACAACTATTGAACTGTTGTATAAAATGATTTAATTACAATTATATTGGGTATCTAACTCATATTGGACAAAAGTGCACAAATGACTTGGTCATGTCACATTCAGGCACTATTTAGTGTCCAACGATCTTAATTAATTCTCAGTCCTGAAAAATTTTTTAATGACCTATTGACTTAACTCTATGTTATGTATCTATTATGACTGGTTACTTACCATGGATAAGAAATAAATATTTTATTCATACTGAAGCACAAGATAGAATAATGAGCTTATATTTAAGACAACCATGCTGGTAACCCCTTTTTGTACAGTGACCCATTTAGTGTTTATTGTTGTTATGGTACGGTGTGCTCGTGTGTGAATGTGTAGGTTGTCGGACACCTGAATTTCTCTCTTGTAGAGATCAATAAAGTTTTCATCATTCATTCATCATCAAGTAGGGAGTGTCCCCACCTGGTAGGGTGTGTGATTTTTCTCTTGGTGTGCAGGAATGAGGAGAGGGTGTGAGGAGAGATATAGTTTTTCAACCACATACAAGCATACAGACTAGATTAAGTTAGTTTTATTTTGTAAATCAACCCGGATGATATTTTGGTTTATTTCAATAAGTTCGTGTTTTTAAGAACAGAAAAATCTCCACGAGTGCTTTATATTTTGTCTAGTGAGTTCTTAAACCTCCTCCTCCGCCTCATTGACTACTCCTTTTATAATTTGACCCTTTTTGAATCTGAATCTTTTTTGATTTTTGGAATAAGACGAGCAGCCATAACAAGTTGAAAAACTGACAACAAAGGAAGCCGGAAGTAAAATCAGCTGATCGTCTTTATGAATGAATGAGCCGCTGCGCAATGAGGAGGAAATCACACGCCGTAGAAAGCAAAGTTGTGGATTTAATCAAAAACTGGAAACTGCAATTCAATGTTTTAAAGTTGTAATCTGTAACGATGTCTGATCAACTGCAGTAAAAACTGAGGACTTTTTAAAATCGCGCGCTGCTTCACGCAGAGGCAGATTGGGAGCATGCACGAGGAAAACAAATGAAATAAAGGCTTTAATGACTGATGTTGGAAATGTTGATGAAGTCAATAATGAATTTGAAATGTTTAAATGTGCTGTGGATGAATTAAAAAATGTTCATAAGTCTGTGCAAGAGCTTTTGTCAGAAGAGGAAAAAGAAAATGATTATTATGATGGTATGAGCCCAGAGTAACTAGCCTGAATTATTTTATGAAAGAAGTTGAAACATGGCAAAGAGACATTACACAATCAAAAGTTGAGCCCCTGGACAGCATATCAAATGTTTCACACAAATCAAAGTCTTCCACATCTACTGGATCATCAACCTGTTGAACTTCCTTAGTCTCATCAGAACTGAAAAAGGCCAAAGCAGAGCAGGCTGCTGCTGCCATGAAAAAAAAAAAACACAGCTTGCAACTGAGAAAAATAAAACTGAAATCAGAAATGGAGCAAATGGATTTAGAGGCAGACCTCGCAGCATCAGCTGCTAAAATACAATTTCTTGAAATGAATGAGGATGAACAGGAAGCTACAGGTTACAGTATGAATGACTATTATGACTCTCAGCATGAACCAGAAACTATGAAAAATGTGCAGTTGGGTGCAATGCCTAAATGTTCACTTCACCAAAGCATCCACAGACCTCCACTTATAAAAGAAACCAAAACACCAGACAATAAACTTGGAAACAAAAACATAAGTGACAAACTCAAAACCAAACCTATAAAGCATAATCCTGCCATAATACCTACCTTACAAGATAATGAAGAAAATGTTGTTGATGCTGCTCATGAGAACATGAATGTGATTATTCAAAGACAACATGATATAGCAGAACTTATTGTGTCACAGCAAAGCTTATCTCTGTTACCTGCCAGAGAGGTTAGTGTGTTTGATAGTAACCCATTGGCCTATCAGTCTTTTATCCATGCCTTTTCAATTCAATTTTATTTATAAAGCCCTAAATCACAACAAAGTCGTCTCAAAGGGTTTTACAAAAACACAATCAACTACAGAGATACATGAAAAAGTCCCAGGCATCCCCTGTCCTTAGACCCTCCCCCTGTCCTTAGACCCTCCCCCTGTCCTTAGACCCTCCCCCTGTCCTTAGACCCTCCTTCTGTCCTTAGACCCTCCCCCTGTCCTTAGACCCTCCCCCTGTCCTTAGACCCTCCCTCTGTCCTTAGACCCTCCTTCTGTCCTTAGACCCTCCCCCTGTCCTTAGACCCTCCTTCTGTCCTTAGACCCTCCCCCTGTCCTTAGACCCTCCCCCTGTCCTTAGACCCTCCTTCTGTCCTTAGACCCTCCCCCTGTCCTTAGACCCTCCTTCTGTCCTTAGACCCTCGCCCTGTCCTTAGACCCTCCCCCTGTCCTTAGACCCTCCTTCTGTCCTTAGACCCTCCCCCTGTCCTTAGACCCTCCCCCTGTCCTTAGACCCTCCTTCTGTCCTTAGACCCTCCCCCTGTCCTTAGACCCTCCCCCTGTCCTTAGACCCTCCCTCTGTCCTTAGACCCTCCCCCTGTCCTTAGACCCTCCTTCTGTCCTTAGACCCTCCCCCTGTCCTTAGACCCTCCTTCTGTCCTTAGACCCTCCCCCTGTCCTTAGACCCTCCCCCTGTCCTTAGACCCTCCTTCTGTCCTTAGACCCTCCCCCTGTCCTTAGACCCTCCCCCTGTCCTTAGACCCTCCCCCTGTCCTTAGACCCTCCTTCTGTCCTTAGACCCTCCCCCTGTCCTTAGACCCTCCCCCTGTCCTTAGACCCTCCCCCTGTCCTTAGACCCTCCCCCTGTCCTTAGACCCTCCCCCTGTCCTTAGACCCTCCTTCTGTCCTTAGACCCTCCCCCTGTCCTTAGACCCTCCCCCTGTCCTTAGACCCTCCCCCTGTCCTTAGACCCTCCCCCTGTCCTTAGACCCTCCCCCTGTCCTTAGACCCTCCTTCTGTCCTTAGACCCTCCCCCTGTCCTTAGACCCTCCCCCTGTCCTTAGACCCTCCTTCTGTCCTTAGACCCTCCCCCTGTCCTTAGACCCTCCCCCTGTCCTTAGACCCTCCTTCTGTCCTTAGACCCTCCCCCTGTCCTTAGACCCTCCTTCTGTCCTTAGACCCTCCCCCTGTCCTTAGACCCTCCCCCTGTCCTTAGACCCTCCTTCTGTCCTTAGACCCTCCCCCTGTCCTTAGACCCTCCTTCTGTCCTTAGACCCTCCCCCTGTCCTTAGACCCTCCCCCTGTCCTTAGACCCTCCTTCTGTCCTTAGACCCTCCCCCTGTCCTTAGACCCTCCCCCTGTCCTTAGACCCTCCCCCTGTCCTTAGACCCTCCTTCTGTCCTTAGACCCTCCCCCTGTCCTTAGACCCTCCTTCTGTCCTTAGACCCTCCCCCTGTCCTTAGACCCTCCCCCTGTCCTTAGACCCTCCCCCTGTCCTTAGACCCTCCCCCTGTCCTTAGACCCTCCCCCTGTCCTTAGACCCTCCTCCTGTCCTTAGACCCTCCTTCTGTCCTTAGCTCCTCCCCCTGTCCTTAGACCTTCCTTCTCGGCAAGAAAAAACTTCCAAACCCAGTGGGAAAAAGAAGAAATCTCGAGGAGAACCACATTGAAGGAGAGATCCACTCCCATGGACGGACAGGCTATAGATGAACGTCCATATATAGATTTTTTTATCCATGCCTTTGAACACATGATTGAAGAAAAGACAAAAAATCATCAGGACAGACTCTATTACCTTGAACATCTGGTTTACCCAGAGATTTGGTTATGGAGGGTGGCAGAGGTTATGGAGAAGCAAGATGCCTTTTAAAGGAGCACTTTGGGAATGAAATAAAGGTCTCTGCAGCTTATCTAGAAAAAGACTTAAACTGGACAATGATTAGAGCTGAGGATGGGACAATGCTGCATGCATACGCAATGTATTTGAGAGGATGCTGTTATGTAATGCAAGATTTACAGTATTTAGAGGAACTTGAGATCCCATCAAATCTAAGGCTAATAGCATCCAAACTACCCTACAAACTAAGGGAAAGGTGACGAACCACAGCTTATGAGACACAACAGAAAACTGGCAGGAGAATTAGATTTCACCACTTTGTGGATTTTGTGGAAAAGCAGGCTAAGATGCTTCTGGACCCGTTGTTTGGGGACATTCAGGACCACATAATAAAAAATCTGTCCCAAGAGATAAAATTGAGCCAAAATCAATAAGAGTAAAAAACAGCAGCTATGTTACCTGAGTAGCAGTGAATGCACCGGCAGGAGGCGCTATAAACCACCATCAACCCCCTTATGCACAACAACCTCCTCAAAATATATTCAAGCCCATCATACCTGTATGTGGATTCTGTCATGGGAAACACTCTGTCTGATTGCTCAACATTCAAAACACAGACACGTGACAATAAAGTTGAGTTTCTGAAAAGCCATGGACACTGCTTTAGTTGTTTACTGAAAGGTCGTGTCAGCAAAAACTGTAAAAAGAGGTCACTGTGTCAAATCTGTCAAATGACACATCCTACTGTACTACATATTTACCAAGCAAAAGGCCCAAAACAAGAAAATCCAATGAAAGCTACTGCGGACATGGAAAAACCCCCATAAGCAGCGCTCTTGTTTCAGCAGGTGATGCAACTGGGGCCGGGAGAGAGTGTGCACTCGCTATTGTACCAGTTAGGGTAAAAGTGGCAAAAGCAAGCGAATACATTCAGACTTATGCTTTCCTTGATCCTGGCAGTACAGCAACATTTTGCACTGAAAACTTAATGAATTGACTGGAAGTGAATGGACGCAAAACACAAATACTTTTAAGGACGATGGGACAGGAGAAACCTGAGTGGACCTATGAGGTCAGAGGACTGGAGGTAGGACATCTGGAAGGTTACACATATCTGAACCTGCCAAAAGTTTACACACAAACTAAAATCCCAGTTTCAAAAGAGAACATTATCACACAGGCTGATTTGGAGAGGTGGTCTTACCTCAGTGGCATCCAACCTTCATTGGGACTGATGTTCCCCGAGCTATGGAACCATGGCAAATAATAAACAGTCAGGAAAATGGACCATATGCAATCCAAACCTTATTGGGATGGGTGGTAACTGGACCAATCAGTGCTGAGTGTGCTGCAGAACATGCCAGGCCCATTGCAGTGTCAAGCAATAGAATCTCTATTATTGAGTTGAATGACTTACTCAGGATGTCTGTGAAAACATGTATGAAGAGAAAATTGAGTTGTCAGTTGAGGATAAATGTTTTATGGAGATTGCCTGCAGCTCAGTCTTTCTCAAAGATGGCCATTATTACCTACCACTACCCTTTAGAGCATAGGTGTCAAACTCCAGTCCTCGAGGGCCGGTGTCCTGCATGTTTTAGATATTTCCCTCTTCCGTGTGATTCAGTTTAATAATCAGCTCCTCATCAGACTGATAATGATGCAATGGCCTCCAGGTGGAATGGAAGAGGGAAACATCTAAAACATGCAGGACACCGGCCCTCGAGGACTGGAGTTTGACACCTGTGCTTTAGAGATACAAACAAAATCATGCCTAATAACTACAATATAGTGAAGGAACGCATTCTGCATCTTCTGAAAAAATTTAAGAAGGATGCAATGTATGCTGCAGAATATACAGCCTTTATGAAAGATATTCTCAAAAAAGATTATGCAGAAAAAGTTCCTATTGAGCAACTTCACAGAGAAGATGGGCGGGTCTGGTACATCCCCCATCATGGAGTCTACTACAAGAGAAAGCTCAAACTGAGAGTGGTGTTTGTACGTCTTCATTTCAAGGAACGTCTCTGAACCAGGAGCTCCTCCAAGGACCAGACTTGACAAACACCCTCATAGGGGTGCTATTATGCTTCCTCCAAGAACACATTGCAATCATGGCAGATATTGAGGCAATGTTCTACCAAGTGCATGTAGATGAGAAGGACAGAGACTTCTTGAAATTTTTGTGGTGGCCGGAGGGTGATATCAGCAAGCCACTTGAGGTTTACAGGATGAAGGTGCATCTATTTGGCACTGTATCATCCCCGAGCATTGCTAATTTTGCCCTGTGCCGAACAGCTAATGACAATCTGAAACACTATTCTAATGATGTTATAAAAACCATCAATTTCAACTTTTATGTGGATGACTGTCTCCGATCTGTAGCAACAGTTGACAAGGCTATACAGTTGGTCAAAGATCTGACTGAAGCTTGCAGCCAGGGAGGCTTCATATTGACAAAGTGGGTCAGCAATAACTGGAAGGTGTTGGCCAGCATCCCTGAACAGTACAGGGCGAAAGCAGTCAAGGGACTGGACCTGGTACAATTACAATTGAGCCAGCACTGGGAATACAGTGGAACACCCACAGTGATACTTTCAGCTTTAAAGTAACCATCAGGAGCCAGCCTGCTACCAGAAGAGGTATACTCTCCACCGTAAATTCATTGTATGATCCGTTAGGGTTTCTTGCTCCTTTCATCCTAAAAGCCAAACAACTGCTCCAAGACCTTTGCAAAGCCAGGTATGGATGGGATCAGATCATTCCATTGGAATTGGACAGGCTCTGGCAGAGATGGATCATAGAATCAGATCAACTATGTGAGATTCAAGCATCAAGATGCATTAAGCCTGAGAACTTTGACCCAGTGGACACTGCTGAGCTGCATCACTTCTGCGATGCGAGTGCAGCAGGTTATGGTACAGTAAGCTACCTAAGATTGACAAATGAACAAGAAAAAATCCATATCTCCTTCATATTTGGAAAAGCCAGAGTCTCACCTCTCAAGCAGATTACCATACCCAGGCTCGAACTCACTGCAGCAACACTAGCCACAAAAGTAGATGGGATGCTAAGGAAGGAGTTACATTTATCACTCACTGATTCAACTTTGTGGACAGACAGCACATCCGTACTGAAATACATTAACAACAAAACAAAGAGATTTCATACATTTGTAGCTAATAGAATTGCTGTGATCCAGGACCTCTCACACACAAACCAATGGAGATATATACAGTCAAAAGACAACCCAGCCGATATCGCATCACGAGGGTTGAACAGAAAATAGCTGAGCTTCCTGAGGAGCGTTTGGATCCAGACCTACCACCATGCCACCAACCATGTTGGAATTGACTACTTTGGTCCCATTGAAATGAAAAGGGGCTGGGCTCAGGTGAAAAAATGGGGGGTCATCTTCACCTGTCTGGTGAGTCGAGCGATCCACCTAGAGATTTTAAACTTCCTAACCACAGACTCATGCATAAATGCAATTCGCAGATTTATCTGCAGGAGAGGGTCAATCACGACATAACACCCAGGAGCTCATGGGCCGCGTTGTAAAGACTTTTCCTGATGCTAAGGGTTTAGTGAGGAGTGTGATGGTCCAAACCAAAAACTGAAATTCAACCACCAATTGACAAGCTCTGTCTTCTGATGGGGGCAGAACCATGCAGACAGGTGGTCTTCTGTTTAAATATGTTATATTGATTATGGACTGTTTAAATATGTTATATTGATTATGGACTGTTTAAATATGTTATATTGATTATGGACTGTTTAAATATGTTATATTGATTATGGACTGTTTAAATATGTTATATTGATTATGGACTGTCACACCTTTTGTGAAAGAACTGAATGTACCTTGTATGATAATTCTATACGGCTCTTTTTGAATTCATTTAAGTAATTGTTTTACTGCGGCCAACAATTAGGGGCCGGGATGTTGGAGCCCATTTTAATATTTGGAATTATCATCATTATTTGTATCCTGCTAAAGCTAAATAATTTGAACTATTTATTTGTATTTGCTTCTCACCTTTGACCTCCTCCTGCCCAGGCTATGCACCTCCCTTCACCTTTAAGTAGGGAGTGTCCCCACTTGGTAGAGTGTGTGATTTTTCTCTTGGTGTGCAGGAATGAGGACAGGCTGTAAAGAGTGATATAGTTTTTCAACCACATACAAGCATACAGACTAGATTAAGTTAGTTTTATTTTGTAAATCAACCTGTGTTTGTTTATTTCAATAAATAAGTGTTTTTGAGAACAGAAAAATCTCTGCGAGTGCTTTATATTTGGTCTAGTGAGTTCTTAAACCTCCTTCTCCTCCTCTCCTCCTACTCCTTTTATAATTTGACCCTTTTTGAATCTGAATCTTTTTTGATTTTTGGAATAAGAAGAGTAGCCATAACATTAACATTAAGCTAATATCTACATGAGCTAATGCTAACTAAAGATGAGTTTATGGAAGTATTTCTGACAAAGACAAAACATTGACGAGGGTTAGCCAAGACAAGTATCATTAACCTTTTACTAAGTCATAGATTATCATAAGTTATGTACACATTTATAATGGAAAGAAGGTCAGTCAAGGAGGAGGAGGTGAAATGTCAGAAATTAACTGAGTTGTTTAATAAACCCAGCAGCAGCCACAGTGCTACTGATGCTAATGCTACTGTTAGCGCTGGATTTATATTTTGCTTTTATTTTTTGCTATTTACCACGATTTCAATTTATGTTTAGTTTGGCTGTTAGGCTAAAATGTGCCACCTGCTGATCTTTTCAGGAAATTTTTTTTTTTTTTTTATTGATCCCATATTTTGATCACAGCAGGGCCTTTGGATTTTATTTTATGTTATTTTAGTTGTAATTGTATTCATGATAATTGTACAGTTGTATGATTATGTGTGTGTGAACAGTTTAAGTTTTTCTCAATAAAGGTTAGTGTGAGTTGAACAATATGTTGGGAAACTGAAAAACAGAATAGTATATATGAGCACATATTAATACATGTAATGTTAATTTAATGCATACAGTATTTTAATGCATATGGGTAAAAGTCCACAGGTGGTCTGCAGGAAGACTGACAGATGTGTAGACTTCAGTTATAGGATAGACTGTTGACCTTTGCACTTTAACATTGAATATTAGCGTTTATTATCTATACAAAGATGGCATCTGAAAAGTTTGCTGGCAAAATAATAAAAACATGTTCTTAAAACACATACCATGTAAGTAACCTTAGACAAAAGTAAATATGGTGAGGGCAGGGAGAGGATGACAGAACAGTATTGTACTGAGCTGTTGTCATGCATTAGTTTAATAGCGTGGTGTCGTGTCACAGCCAGTGGCATAATATTGCTTTAATTGCTATAAGGAAATTAAAAGCCCCCCAACCCCCAAATGTGTGGTTTTTGGAGGGGATTTTTTTCTGCCTCCGTGGTTGTCAGGATCAGGGTGAGGTGAAGGAGGACTCCATTGCACAGTACTGAAGGGAAAAATAATTTAATAACAAAACTAAGAAACATAAAGACAAGACAGACAAAACCTGGGAACAAACGACCAGAGTCCGTGGTGATGATGAATGTCCGGGTTATGGTGATTGAGGAGATGGTGAAAGTTGTCCGGGTTATGGAGGTGACAATACTGAATGGTCCCGCACTGGCAACTGCAAGCCTTACTGCTTTTATAGCCACAGATGAGGAACGGCTTGCAGCTGCGCAGTGCGGAACCAGGTGAGTGTGGAAATGACTGGGGGAAAGGTAGGGCGGCTGTGGTTCAGTTGGTAGAGTGGGTCGCCCAATGACCGAGAGGTTGGCGGTTCGCGTCCCGGCTCTGGCTGTCCACATGTCGAAGTGTCCTTGGGCAAGACACTGAACCCTGACTTAGGCCCCCAGTAGGATTGACCTTTGACCTTAGAAACCTACTGGTGTATGAGTGTGTGTGTGAATGGGTGAATGAGAGGCTAATGTAAAGCGCTTTGAGCACCATGAAGGTGGAAAAGCGCTATATAAATGCAGTCCATTTACATTTACCAAAGGTCACCGGAGCGGAGGTCATGACAGTGGTGCTGGAATTGGCCTGGATGCTGCAGGATATTCGTGGCCTGAAATCCTGATCCAGTCTGGCCCTGGTAACAGATAAACTGGCAGGAATATGTGGATGGGAAGTCATGAAAGAATCAACAATAGGACGTGATCATTATCCAATAACAATTAAAATAGGAATACATTTGGAAAAGTATGATGGAAGACGACCGGAGAGATGGGCTTTTAGCGGGACAGACTGAGGACATTAATAGAAATGAGTGACCAGGAAGTGGACAAAATGAGCTGTAATCAACATATGGAATGAGACAGTGTCCAAGGTACTTTTAGAGTCTGCAGAGGAGTGGGTATGCATCTGTGCTCAGCTACATAGAATGGTGCATGGAGAGGGTTACAGTCACCAGGACTATTGTCACCCGGGCCAACCAGAAGCCTTGGATGACCAAGGAGGTGCGGGATAGACTGAAGGAGCGTAATGCTGCATTCAAAACTGGTGATGCGACGGCACTCAGATCAGCCAGGGCGAATCTGAACCGTGCCATCAGAGGACCAAGCGTGCCTACAGTCAGAAGATACAAGGCTTCTTCCTAGACCCCAAAAACACCCAACAACTGTGGCAGGACATCCAGACTGTCACGGACCACAAAGCCACATCCACACCCTGTCAGGACGACATCGGCTTCCTAAATGAGCTGAACAGCTTCTTCGGAAGGTTTGAGGCTCTGAACAATAGACCAGCAAGGAAAGCCACCCTCCACCCCGACGAACAGGCACTCAGGCTCGAAACCACTGCAGTGCGGAGAGCCCTGAGGAAGGTTAATGCACGGAAAGCTGCAGGCCCAGACAACATTCCAGGTCGGCTGATAAAGGAATGTGCAGACCAGCTGGCCCATGTGCTCACGGACATTTTCAACATCTCACTGAACCAGGCTGTCGTCCCCCCATGTTTCAAGTCAGCCACAATAATCCCAGTGCCCAAGAAACCAGCCGTCACATGCCTTAACAACCTTCGCCCCGTTGCACTCATGAAGTGCTTCGAGAGGGTTGTGAAGGACCACATCATCTCCATACTCCCCCCATCATTTGACCCCCACCAATATGCATACCAGAAAAATCGCTCCACTGAGGATGCCATCTCCGCTGCTCTCCACCTGAGCCTGGAGCACCTGGAGGAGAAGAACACCCATGTACGGATGCTGTTCTTGGACTTCAGCAGTGTTTTTAATACAATCATCCCCCAGGACCTGGTTGGCAAGTTGGAGCCCCTGGGTCTCAGAACATCCCTCTGCAACTGGTTACTGGACTTCTTCACTGACAGAACCCAGTCTGTCCGAGTGGGCAAGAACACATCCAGTGTCATCTCCCTGAGCACCGGCTCCCCCAGGGATGCGTTCTGAGCCCCCTGCTATTCACTCTGATGACCCACGACTGTCGCCCCAGGTACAGCAGCAACCACATCCTGAAGTACGCGGACAACACAACAGTTGTGGGTCTCATTCAAGACGATAAGGAACTGGCTTACAGGGAGGAAGTGCAACATCTTGTGGACTGGTGTAAGGTGAACAACCTGGTCCTAAATGTTGACAAAACGAAGGAGAACATCGTAGACTTCAGGAGATCCAGACCCAGCCACACACCCCTCCACATCAATGACACAGCGGTGGAAATCGTGAGCACAACCAAGTACCTGGGGGTGCAGATCACAGATGACCTCAGTTGGTCACTCCACACTTCCTCCCTGGCGAAGAAGGCACAGCAGCGCCTGCACTTCCTGCGACGGCTGAGAAGAGCCTCTCTCCCCTCCTCCGTCCTAACCACCTTCTACAGGGGGACAATAGAGACCCTGCTGACCAGCTGCATCTCCGTCTGGTCCGGGAGCTGCAGGGCCTCAGACTGGAAGTCTCTGCGGAAGGTGGTGAGGACAGCGGAGAAGATCATCGGGGCCCCGCTCCCCACAATCCAGGACATAGCAGAGAGCCGCTGCATATCCAGAGCCCACTGGATCCTCTCTGACCCCACTCATCCCGAGCACAGACTGTTCACTCGCATGGCATCTGGCAGAAGGTTCCGCAGCATCCGCTGCAGAACGGCCAGATTCAGGAATAGTTACTTCCTGAAGTTACTAGTTACTTAGGGTGGACCAAAGAGTGTGAACATTGAGTAAAGAGTGGAAAGGGTTAAAGTGTTCAGAAGAAATCATCATTTAAGGAACCTGGCTGAGTTTAAGAGGATGCAGGCGAAGGTGAGGAGAACAATTAAAAATGCAAAGAAGGACTTCTGGAAGGTTCTGTTGTAGAAATACAGAAATAGAAAAAAGGATGGGAATGATAAAAGAATGGATGGAGTGACAAGAGAGTTAGGATGGAAATGGGAAAAGGTCTAGAAGTGATGAAGATAAAACAGAATTATTAAGTCAGGCTTTGGTCAAAGTTCATAAGTGTAGTAACAACAGTGAAGGACAGAGAGGACAATGGCAGGACATGAAGGGCTTTGGCAGCAGAAGGACAGAGGACGTGTCCAAAGTGCTTTTAATACAGTAGAAGGACAATTACTATATGTGACCCACCACCACGAAACCAGGCATAAGTCGCGCTGAGCCGTTCAGAGCTACAGCCAAATTTAGGCTGGAAGGTGATTTGTTATTAGTGTTTACACCTTATCAAAAAACGGTACCTTAACACCTCTATGTTCACTTCCTGTGGTCATTACATTGAAATCCAATCAATAAAGGTGTTTATTGAGTCAATTATTTAAGCGGTGACAAAAGTTCAGGTATTGCTGAGCAAAGACAAAGACGACTTCCACCTCTTTTCGCCGAACAAAACGATCTCCGTTCCGTGGGTAAACACCCAAGTGTTTGGTACGAGGTAAAAGCTTATATTGAATGTTCTGTCCAATGGTGTAAGCCAAATGATTATAATACGTCACACTTCTGTCCTATTATTATAATATATAAAACTTCTGTGACATGTCCATCAGAGTGTCCTTTAACATCTGTCAACAATTTGTGTCAATCGGATACAAATTATTATGCGTTGCTAAGGACTTCCTACCCCAAAACAGTCCAAAACTTTAACGGACAATATCTAAAAATATGCAAATTGTAAAATATGTCCAACTGTGGATATTAAAATGACCATAACTTTGGTTCTACTTGTGATAGAAACATCATTTTTTCACCATCTTAAACCTTAGTTTCCACTCTACCAAGATACACACATAACTCTGTTTGGATTTACACACACTTATGCCTGATTTTGTGGTGGTGGGTCACATATCTGCCCCAGGGTGTCATGACCTCTGCTCCAGTGACCTTTCTCCCAGTGCTCATCCACACTCACCTGGTCCCGCACTGCGCAGCTGCAAGTCGTTCCTCATCTGCGACTATAAAAGCAGTGAGGCTTGCAGTTGGTCCCAGTGCGGGACCATTCAGTAACGTCACCTCCATAACCCGGACAGTTTCCCATCCCCTCAGTCACCATAACCCAGACATTCATCATCACCATGGACTCTGGCCGTTCTATCCCCACGAGTTTTGTGTTTTTGTCTTATTTGTCTGCGTTTCTGTCTTGTCTTTGAGTTTTGTTATTAAAACTGTTCTCCCTTCAGCACTGTGCATCTGAGTCCTCCTTCACCTCACCCCCTCCCTGACTCAGGGTTAGAATATGAGTTAATATTTGATATTTGCACCAAAGGAGACATTATTAAATAATAAAAGGTGGGAAAAGGAAAACTGCCACAAGTATGGAAAGAGGCTGTGGTCGTTCCGAAAGGAAACCAGGAAAGGACAAATGCAGGGAGTTAAAGAACGATCACATTAACATCAAATCTATGTAATGTAATGTAAACAATGGTTAATTAAAGTTAACAAACTTTATAGAAACAATGAGTTAATGACACAGAGTGGGTTTAGAAGGAGCAGGAATACAATGGATCCAGAATTATGTTTGGAATATGAGGTAAGGAAAGCTCAGGAAAATAAGGAAAATGTAGCAGCAGTTGTTTTCGACATAGAGAAAGTGTACGACATGATGTGGAAGGAAGGGTTATTGATTAAAATGGAAAAGCTTGGGGTCAAAGGGCTAATGTTTAATTGGATAAAGACGTTTTTGGATGAAAAAATTATTGAGGTGAGAGTAGGAAAAAATATTCAGGAAATTATACGATTGAAAATGGAACACCTCAAGGCAGTATAATGGGCCCCCTATTATTTTCAATCATCATAAATAATATTTTTATGAATCTAGAAAAAGGAATGGGACAATGTTTGTTTACAGATGATGGAGCAATTTGGAAGAGAGGGAAACATCTGGAATTTATTATTAGAACTATACAAGAGGCTCCTGGGAACGTTCTAGAATGGACACAGAAGTGGGGTGTTAGGTTTTCAGGGGACAAAACAAAGAACAGGAAATAATATAAATGTATAAACAGGAGTAAAAAGAGTTAAGCATTGGAAGTTTTTAGGAAAATGGTTTAATGACAAATAAACATGGAGTAAAAATATAGAGAAGGTTGAAACACAATGAGCTGCATGTTTGGAAGGGAGTGGGCGGGCCAGAGAGTGGGCGGGGCAGAGAGGGGAGCACTAAACAGAAGTAATAAATAAAGTCAGTTTATGGTTATGGATGGATGATCATTAGCAACAGCAACGGAAACATCACTGAAAACACTGGACGGGTTCAATATGAAGCCTGAGGATAAGAACAGGAGCAACACAAACAACAGGAGCAACAGCAACGACAACAACAACAACAGCGGTACAAGTAGAACTGAGTGAAAAGGCGTCAGCATTAAGGAGACAATAGTTGGCCTTACATTACTGTGTATATTTAAAAGTAAAAATAAGGACAATCATCCAACAAAAGAAACATTAAAACCACGCTGAGAGAAGAAGAAGAAAGCAATAAAAAGTATTGGATGGATAATGGAAGGTAAACAAGAGTTAGAAATAAATGAGTTACTATTACAACAATGTGTCCATGGATTCTCCCAGACATAGGCGTCCATACCAAACTCCTGGAAAGACAAACAACAAAGACAAACAACAAACATAAACAGAAGGCCACAGGGTGTAGAAAAATATACTAGAAGTAAATATAATCAGTTGGAAATGTAAACAGATGCATCAAAGAACATAAGAGACAGTGGTTGTTCCAGAATGCCCCCCCCCCAGAATGTACTCTGGGGGGGGGGCTGGGGTTAGGGTTAACAGTGTTGATATGAACTCTTCTAGGGTCAGACTGAAGTTCAGCAATAATCAGTTTAAAGGAAAATCACTGCGACAGTAGACAGGATATAATATGGGAAATAAAGCAAACAGTATTCAGAATTCAAATGATGGGGTTAGAGACAGTTTTGGTCGGAATACCAGGACATCCAGGAGGTAGAGGACATGAGATGACACATACATGAGCAAAGAAGACAACAGGAAGGACAAAATAGACCTGACAGAAGCATTTAGTAAAACAGAAGTTAAGAGGATTATCAGTTGAATAATACATCTATGATGCTGGTATACACCCATTTATAATGGGTGAAGCCTTGGTGCGGAAAAGAGGTCATCAGGTGGTCCCCAACCTTCACTGGGTGTTTTGATCCTTAACCAGTATACCCCCCAGTTGGCGGGTCTGGCCAGGTCACTGCTCCGCTCCTCCTTCCAGCTTATGTCCTCTCTCTTGTGCCAGAGCCAACAGGAGGCTCTCTCAGATGCTTCTCCCAGCCTAGGAACGGCTGCTTTCCTTAAGTGGCCTTTCAACCCAACTTTCATTACTAAATTCCACGCAGACTGACCTGGGAATCCTCAACATCCAACCTCCACCGTCATCAGCCAAGTTGTCCATCCTTTATCCCGGCAGTCTTGCACAAGTTGGTGGTATTTGGCTTTTTTCCTCTCTGCAGCTTCCTCACAGCCCTCCTCCCATGGCACTGTCAACTCCACCAGGATGATCTTCTTTCCTTCTGGAATGTCGGATCTTATTGTGGTGGATAGTACTTACTTTGGGAAGTGGAGTTTCCTCCTGAAGTGCACCTCCATCTCCCTTCTTTGGGATAACTGTAGAAGATTCTGCCTCGCTTGGCTCTGAATGCCAGGTCTATGTCCCTCCCTCACAAAGACAATGGTGCCCTGCAGCGGTCTTGCTTTGGCCGGTTGCTTCTTCCTTCTCTCTTGCTCAAAGATGTCTGCGAGCACTGCCAGCACCCTATCATGGCGCCATCTGTATCGCCCCTGTGTCAGCGCGGTCTTACATCCGGACAGAATGTGCGCCATTGGGCCTTTACCACCACACAACTTGCACAGCGGGTCCTCCCTCATCCCCCACCTGTGCAGATTGACTGGGGTTGGTAAAGTGTCATACACTGCTCAGAGTAGAAAGGATATTCGGAAGAGCTCCAGCCTCCACAGTTCACTCCATGTCATGGATCTCTTAGAGGGGTTCTACCTTCTTCTTCAAGGTTTCAGACTTCATCTTGGATCAAGATTCTCCTCTCCTGCGGGGTGGACTATATGGTTGTAATATATACATGAAGTGTCTTTATGTGTAATAGTTAATGTCATGGTATAATGATCTATGAGCAGACAATAATCTTTAATACTCTGTATACTGGTTAATGTACTACTGTAATACCCTGACATGTTCTAAGGCTCATTTTGGTTAGAACTTGTGTTTATTATTTTTGGACAGTGTTGGTATGTGTGGGACTCGTTAGGTACTACATGTTATAGTTTCATGTTTATTCATTAATTGTTTGTATTTGTACTTTAGGCATACTGGTCTGCCTCTGGTTAATTGTCACCTTTACCTTCTTACCTTTGCTTATCTTATTTTTACTAACTGGTATAACTTAGTTTTTTTCATTGTTATTACACATTAATTACACTGTATAATGAACCTGCCCCTGTGAGCATCTGCCATCATTTACCCCCAGGCAGAAGGGCCCTAGCCACGCTAGCCCCGCAGAGCCAGAGAGCGACCCCAAGAGTAATAGGGAAGGGACACCACCAGTGCATGCACACAGCTTTGAAGTCCAACGTGTCATCCTAGAATCCAGAATGTTCGACCCCTTCCTCTTCCCTGTACCCAGTGAAAACCATGTGTCTGTTCCGCTTTTTAAACTGGATCATGCTTGGACATTGCTTGAGCTCCACACCTAACCTGTTCCACAGCCTCACTCTGCAAACAGAAACACAAAACCTTTTCAGTGTTCTACGTGCCCTCAGATGTTTTAAGTTGCCCCCCCCCCCCTCAGTTTGTAATTCCCTTCTCTATTGAAAAACATTTTTTGTAGATTACCAGGAAGTGCCTTGTGTGTCGCTTTGAACATGAATTGAGTTGTTTGAAAGTGAATAATGTCAGTGAGTTTGAATGTTGTGGATTTTAACAATAGTGGGTTTGTATGATCTCTATAACCCACATTATGACTTCTTCTTATGGTTCTTTTTTGTGGATAATGAATGTATTGTACATTTGTATGTGTTGGCCCAGACTTGTGCACAGTAATGTAAATATGGTGAAATGAGTGAACAGTAAAGTATGTGGAGCGATTTGTGGTCCACAATGTGTTTGGCTTTGTTCACAACTGAAATGTTTCTTGATCATTTTCTTTGTATGTGTTTTATATGAGCTTTCCAGTTGATCCTATCATCTATTGTTACCCCAAGAAACTTATTTTCATATACCCTTTCAATGTCTACCCCATCTACCTGTAAATGTGTGTGAATGTTCTTATTGCAGTTGTTGAATATCATGTATTTGGTTTGACTTAAATTTAATGATAATTTGTTCGTGTCAAACCACGTTTTTAATTTGTGTATTTCTTCATTGACCGTCCACAGTAGTTTGTGCAAATCCTCCCCAGAACAAAAAATGCTTGTGTCATCTGCAAATAATATTAGTTTTAATACTTTAGAGACTTTGCATATATCATTTATATAAAGAATAAACAGTTTAGGACCCAACACTGACCCCTGGGGGACGCCACAATGTCCAAGCATGATGAATATTCTCCACCTTCACAAACTGTTTCCTGTTACTCAGATAACTTTTCAGCCAGTGCAGTACTAACCCCCTGATCCCATACCTCTGAAGTTTATTCATTAAAATGTTGTGATTGATCGTGTCAAATGCTTTTTTGAGATCAATGAATATTCCAACAGAGTGCAGTTTATGATCGATAGCATTGATTCTATTAATGCTTGTGATGTTGAAGTGTTTGCTCTAAATCCATACTGACTATCGGAGATTATTTTGTGTTTATTTATGAATGTATCTAGTCTGTTATTGAACAGTTTTTCTAGGATTTTGGAGAATTGTGGAAGCAAGGAAACAGGTGTAATTTGTGAAGTGGTGTCTATCCCCAGTTTTATAAAGCGGTACAACTTTAGCTATTTTCATACTGTTAGAAATGTGTAATTAGTATGTAATGATATATTACACATGTATGTTAGTGGTTCTGAAATCCCCATAAAGACCTTTTTTAAAACTTTCATATCAATTTCATTTAAATCCGTAGATGTTTTACTTTTACATTCATTTACATTATCTATTATTTCCAGTGTTGAGTAGTAACGGAATACATGTACCGCCGTTACATATTTAGAATACTAATTATGAGTAACTGTATTCTGTTACAGTTACTGCTGTTAAACCTAGTATTTAGAATACAGTTACTTTATTAATAACATTGGATTACTCGTGTTTCCAACACTACATTGCCAAGCAGTGCTCCTGTGGAACGACTGTTCAGTCAGGGAGGTCTGATCTTCACTCCTCATCACAACAGGATGACAGATAAACACTTTGAAATGTCACTTTTGCTGTTCTACAACAACCTTTACTGGACCATTGGATTCAGAAAACCTAGCTCACTACAAAAATGACTGAGTGAAAGTGTTACCTCGCTCATTTTTGTTTACCAGATAATTTTGTAGAAGTTTCTAGGTGTGACAGGTTATTTTTTGCCATAGTTGCATAGTTGTTCTTATTGAAAAGTTTACAGACTCAAAATGAAGGTGATGGATAAAACCTTCATTATATTTCACATTTTCTATTTGCACTTTTGACGTGCTCATTTTTGTTTACCAAACTTTTGTAGCAGACAATTTTTTTTACTTGGTTCCAATGTCGTTCTTATTGAGATGTTTACAGAATCACCAGGAAGATGATAGATAAAACCTTGATCACATTTGTATTGTTCTTGCTCGTGCAGTACTACTTAAAGTTGATCAGTTTTTTTTTATCAAGGGAGGGGATTCTCCAGAGTTAGTCCTCTGCAGGATAGTTAGTTGGTTGGATTGTCACCTCATAGCGCACACACTTGGTAGTTTTGATTGTCTGTTGATTTTCCCAGAGACCTTCCCACCATTGGTGACCAAACAGTATTTAAATGTTAAGAATAGTTGGTGCTATGTTCAGGCATATTGACATTTTAATAAATGAACAAATAATAATTGAACTTTAATGTTTTATTTATTATTTTACCAGTATGTTGTGATGTTAAACATTATAATAAATATTATTTAGTGTGTAAAGTTATTTATATTTAATTTAAATTAAGTTTTAATAAGAAGTATTTAGAATACAGTACCATGTTAAACCAATGTAATCGGATACTTTACAAATGACTTTTTAATTCAGGTATTCTGTATTCTGTAACGAAATACATTTACAAAGTAATCTCCCCAACACTGATTATTTCCTTTCCTTCCACTGCTGTGAGAACATTGAACTGGGATTCCTTTCTATTAGGTTGTCACTCCACTTCTCAGCTAAACATGGATGTGGGTTAAAGGGTTAGGGTTAACCACTGGTTAAAGGGTTAGGGTTAAAGGGTTAGGGTTAACCACTGGTTAAAGGGTTAGGGTTAAAGGGTAAGGATTAACCACTGGTTAAAGGGTTAGGGTTAAAGGGTAAGGATTAACCACTGGTTAAAGGGTTAGGGTTAAAGGGTAAGGATTAACCACTGGTTAAAGGGTTAGGGTTAGTGGGTTAGGGTTAACCACTGGTTAAAGGGTAAGGATTAACCACTGGTTAAAGGGTTAGGGTTAAAGGGTAAGGATTAACCACTGGTTAAAGGGTTAGGGTTAGTGGGTTAGGGTTAACCACTGGTTAAAGGGTAAGGATTAACCACTGGTTAAAGGGTTAGGGTTAAAGGGTAAGGATTAACCACTGGTTAAAGGGTTAGGGTTAAAGGGTAAGGATTAACCACTGGTTAAAGGGTTAGGGTTAGTGGGTTAGGGTTAACCACTGGTTAAAGGGTAAGGATTAACCACTGGTTAAAGGGTTAGGGTTAACCACTGGTTAAAGGGTAAGGATTAACCACTGGTTAAAGGGTTAGGGTTAACCACTGGTTAAAGGGTTAGGGTTAACCACTGGCTAAAGGGTTAGGGTTAAAGGGTAAGGATTAACCACTGGTTAAAGGGTTAGGGTTAGTGGGTTAGGGTTAACCACTGGTTAAAGGGTTAGGGTTCACCACTGGTTAAAGGGTTAGGGTTTACCACTGGTTAAAGGGTTAGGGTTCACCACTGGTTAAAGGGTTAGGGTTCACCACTGGTTAAAGGGTTAGGGTTAACCACTGGTTAAAGGGTTAGGGTTCACCACTGGTTAAAGGGTTAGGGTTAACCACTGGTTAAAGGGTAAGGATTAACCACTGGTTAAAGGGTTAGAGGGTTAGGGTTTACCACTGGTTAAAGGGTTAGGGTTCACCACTGGTTAAAGGGTTAGGGTTAACCACTGGTTAAAGGGTAAGGATTAACCACTGGTTAAAGGGTTAGGGTTAACCACTGGTTAAAGGGTTAGGGTTAAAGGGTAAGGATTAACCACTGGTTAAAGGGTTAGGGTTAGTGGGTTAGGGTTAACCACTGGTTAAAGGGTAAGGATTAACCACTGGTTAAAGGGTAAGGATTAACCACTGGTTAAAGGGTTAGGGTTCACCACTGGTTAAAGGGTTAGGGTTAACCACTGGTTAAAGGGTTAGGGTTTACCACTGGTTAAAGGATTAGGGTTAACCACTGGTTAAAGGGTTAGGGTTAACCACTGGCTAAAGGGTTAGGGTTAAAGGGTAAGGATTAACCACTGGTTAAAGGGTTAGGGTTAGTGGGTTAGGGTTAACCACTGGTTAAAGGGTTAGGGTTAACCACTGGTTAAAGGGTTAGGGTTAACCACTGGCTAAAGGGTTAGGGTTAAAGGGTAAGGATTAACCACTGGTTAAAGGGTTAGGGTTAGTGGGTTAGGGTTAACCACTGGTTAAAGGGTTAGGGTTCACCACTGGTTAAAGGGTTAGGGTTTACCACTGGTTAAAGGGTTAGGGTTCACCACTGGTTAAAGGGTTAGGGTTCACCACTGGTTAAAGGGTTAGGGTTAACCACTGGTTAAAGGGTTAGGGTTCACCACTGGTTAAAGGGTTAGGGTTAACCACTGGTTAAAGGGTAAGGATTAACCACTGGTTAAAGGGTTAGAGGGTTAGGGTTTACCACTGGTTAAAGGGTTAGGGTTCACCACTGGTTAAAGGGTTAGGGTTAACCACTGGTTAAAGGGTAAGGATTAACCACTGGTTAAAGGGTTAGGGTTAACCACTGGTTAAAGGGTTAGGGTTAAAGGGTAAGGATTAACCACTGGTTAAAGGGTTAGGGTTAGTGGGTTAGGGTTAACCACTGGTTAAAGGGTAAGGATTAACCACTGGTTAAAGGGTAAGGATTAACCACTGGTTAAAGGGTTAGGGTTCACCACTGGTTAAAGGGTTAGGGTTAACCACTGGTTAAAGGGTTAGGGTTTACCACTGGTTAAAGGATTAGGGTTAACCACTGGTTAAAGGGTTAGGGTTAACCACTGGCTAAAGGGTTAGGGTTAAAGGGTAAGGATTAACCACTGGTTAAAGGGTTAGGGTTAGTGGGTTAGGGTTAACCACTGGTTAAAGGGTTAGGGTTAACCACTGGTTAAAGGGTTAGGGTTAACCACTGGCTAAAGGGTTAGGGTTAAAGGGTAAGGATTAACCACTGGTTAAAGGGTTAGGGTTAGTGGGTTAGGGTTAACCACTGGTTAAAGGGTTAGGGTTCACCACTGGTTAAAGGGTTAGGGTTTACCACTGGTTAAAGGGTTAGGGTTCACCACTGGTTAAAGGGTTAGGGTTCACCACTGGTTAAAGGGTTAGGGTTAACCACTGGTTAAAGGGTTAGGGTTCACCACTGGTTAAAGGGTTAGGGTTAACCACTGGTTAAAGGGTAAGGATTAACCACTGGTTAAAGGGTTAGAGGGTTAGGGTTTACCACTGGTTAAAGGGTTAGGGTTCACCACTGGTTAAAGGGTTAGGGTTAACCACTGGTTAAAGGGTAAGGATTAACCACTGGTTAAAGGGTTAGGGTTAACCACTGGTTAAAGGGTTAGGGTTAAAGGGTAAGGATTAACCACTGGTTAAAGGGTTAGGGTTAGTGGGTTAGGGTTAACCACTGGTTAAAGGGTAAGGATTAACCACTGGTTAAAGGGTAAGGATTAACCACTGGTTAAAGGGTTAGGGTTCACCACTGGTTAAAGGGTTAGGGTTAACCACTGGTTAAAGGGTTAGGGTTTACCACTGGTTAAAGGATTAGGGTTAACCACTGGTTAAAGGGTTAGGGTTAACCACTGGCTAAAGGGTTAGGGTTAAAGGGTAAGGATTAACCACTGGTTAAAGGGTTAGGGTTAGTGGGTTAGGGTTAACCACTGGTTAAAGGGTTAGGGTTAACCACTGGTTAAAGGGTTAGGGTTAACCACTGGCTAAAGGGTTAGGGTTAAAGGGTAAGGATTAACCACTGGTTAAAGGGTTAGGGTTAGTGGGTTAGGGTTAACCACTGGTTAAAGGGTTAGGGTTCACCACTGGTTAAAGGGTTAGGGTTTACCACTGGTTAAAGGGTTAGGGTTCACCACTGGTTAAAGGGTTAGGGTTCACCACTGGTTAAAGGGTTAGGGTTAACCACTGGTTAAAGGGTTAGGGTTAACCACTGGTTAAAGGGTAAGGATTAACCACTGGTTAAAGGGTTAGAGGGTTAGGGTTTACCACTGGTTAAAGGGTTAGGGTTCACCACTGGTTAAAGGGTTAGGGTTAACCACTGGTTAAAGGGTAAGGATTAACCACTGGTTAAAGGGTTAGGGTTAACCACTGGTTAAAGGGTTAGGGTTAAAGGGTAAGGATTAACCACTGGTTAAAGGGTTAGGGATAGTGGGTTAGGGTTAACCACTGGTTAAAGGGTAAGGATTAACCACTGGTTAAAGGGTAAGGATTAACCACTGGTTAAAGGGTTAGGGTTCACCACTGGTTAAAGGGTTAGGGTTAACCACTGGTTAAAGGGTTAGGGTTTACCACTGGTTAAAGGATTAGGGTTAACCACTGGTTAAAGGGTAAGGATTAACCACTGGTTAAAGGGTTAGGGTTAACCACTGGTTAAAGGGTAAGGGTTAACCACTGGTTAAAGGGTTAGGGTTAACCACTGGTTAAAGGGTTAGGGTTAACCACTGGCTAAAGGGTTAGGGTTAAAGGGTAAGGATTAACCACTGGTTAAAGGGTTAGGGTTAGTGGGTTAGGGTTAACCACTGGTTAAAGGGTTAGGGTTCACCACTGGTTAAAGGGTTAGGGTTTACCACTGGTTAAAGGGTTAGGGTTCACCACTGGTTAAAGGGTTAGGGTTTACCACTGGTTAAAGGGTTAGGGTTCACCACTGGTTAAAGGGTTAGGGTTAACCACTGGTTAAAGGGTTAGGGTTCACCACTGGTTAAAGGGTTAGGGTTAACCACTGGTTAAAGGGTAAGGATTAACCACTGGTTAAAGGGTTAGAGGGTTAGGGTTTACCACTGGTTAAAGGGTTAGGGTTCACCACTGGTTAAAGGGTTAGGGTTAACCACTGGTTAAAGGGTAAGGATTAACCACTGGTTAAAGGGTTAGGGTTAACCACTGGTTAAAGGGTTAGGGTTAAAGGGTAAGGATTAACCACTGGTTAAAGGGTTAGGGTTAGTGGGTTAGGGTTAACCACTGGTTAAAGGGTAAGGATTAACCACTGGTTAAAGGGTAAGGATTAACCACTGGTTAAAGGGTTAGGGTTCACCACTGGTTAAAGGGTTAGGGTTTACCACTGGTTAAAGGATTAGGGTTAACCACTGGTTAAAGGGTTAGGGTTAACCACTGGCTAAAGGGTTAGGGTTAAAGGGTAAGGATTAACCACTGGTTAAAGGGTTAGGGTTAGTGGGTTAGGGTTAACCACTGGTTAAAGGGTTAGGGTTAACCACTGGTTAAAGGGTTAGGGTTAACCACTGGCTAAAGGGTTAGGGTTAAAGGGTAAGGATTAACCACTGGTTAAAGGGTTAGGGTTAGTGGGTTAGGGTTAACCACTGGTTAAAGGGTTAGGGTTCACCACTGGTTAAAGGGTTAGGGTTTACCACTGGTTAAAGGGTTAGGGTTCACCACTGGTTAAAGGGTTAGGGTTCACCACTGGTTAAAGGGTTAGGGTTAACCACTGGTTAAAGGGTTAGGGTTCACCACTGGTTAAAGGGTTAGGGTTAACCACTGGTTAAAGGGTAAGGATTAACCACTGGTTAAAGGGTTAGAGGGTTAGGGTTTACCACTGGTTAAAGGGTTAGGGTTCACCACTGGTTAAAGGGTTAGGGTTAACCACTGGTTAAAGGGTAAGGATTAACCACTGGTTAAAGGGTTAGGGTTAACCACTGGTTAAAGGGTTAGGGTTAAAGGGTAAGGATTAACCACTGGTTAAAGGGTTAGGGTTAGTGGGTTAGGGTTAACCACTGGTTAAAGGGTAAGGATTAACCACTGGTTAAAGGGTAAGGATTAACCACTGGTTAAAGGGTTAGGGTTCACCACTGGTTAAAGGGTTAGGGTTAACCACTGGTTAAAGGGTTAGGGTTTACCACTGGTTAAAGGATTAGGGTTAACCACTGGTTAAAGGGTTAGGGTTAACCACTGGCTAAAGGGTTAGGGTTAAAGGCAAGGCAAGGCAAGTTTATTTGTATAGCACATTTCATGTACAGGACAACTCAAGGTGCTTTACACAAAAACAGAAACAGAAGAAAATTAAAATCATAAAGATGCATTAAAAGACAATTAAAATCAAGACATAAAAACATTTTAAAGCAAATAATAATCTAAGTAAAAGCTCCAGTGAACAATAATGTTTTCAGGCCTGATTTAAATGAACTGACAGTTTGAGCAGACCTCAGGTATCCAGGTAGTTTGTTCCACAGGTGAGGAGCAGAGTAACTGAATGATGCCTCACTTTGTTTCGTCCTTATCTTTGGAACACACAGTAAACCTGTTCCCGATGACCTCAGGGCTCTGGATGCTTCATAAGGAACCAGTAGGTCTAGGATGTATTTGGGTCCAAGGCCATTTAGTGCTTTATAGACTAGGAGTAAGATTTTGAATTCTATCCTTTGACCCACAGGAAGCCAATGTAAGGATTTGAGGATGGGTGTGATGTGGTCCAGTTTCCTGGTACTGGTCAGGACTCTGGCAGCAGCGTTTTGGATCAGCTGTAGCTGCCTGATTGATTTTTTGTTTAGACCAGTGAAGACACCATTGCAGTAATCTAATTTACTGAAAATGAATGAATGAATGAGTTTTTCTGTGTCTGGTTTGGACAGAAGACCCTTGATTTTAGCGAATGTTCTTTAGGTGGTAGTAGGCAGATTTGGTAATGGCTTTTAAATGTTTGTTAAGTTTCAGGTCAGAGTCAATAATTACACCCAGATTTCTGGCTTGGTTTGTGGGGTTTAGTGACATGGACTCAAGGTGTGCACTGACCTTTGACCTTTCTTTTTTGGGGCCAAAAACAATCACTTCTGTTTTGTCCGCATTAAGCTGGAGGAAGTTCTGGCACATCCACTCAGTGATTTGATGAATGCATTTACTCAGTGTCAGTAAGGGACTGTAATCGAGTGTTGACACGGAAATATAAAGTTGTGTGTCATCTGCGTATGTGTGGTAAGAAATGTTGAAATGCTCTATGATCTGAGCCAGGGGCAGCATATAGATGTTGAACAGAAGCGGTCCCAAAATTGACCCTTGGGGAACCCCACACAACATAACGTAAAGGGTAAGGATTAACCACTGGTTAAAGGGTTAGGGTTAGTGGGTTAGGGTTAACCACTGGTTAAAGGGTTAGGGTTAACCACTGGTTAAAGGGTTAGGGTTAACCACTGGCTAAAGGGTTAGGGTTAAAGGGTAAGGATTAACCACTGGTTAAAGGGTTAGGGTTAGTGGGTTAGGGTTAACCACTGGTTAAAGGGTTAGGGTTCACCACTGGTTAAAGGGTTAGGGTTTACCACTGGTTAAAGGGTTAGGGTTCACCACTGGTTAAAGGGTTAGGGTTCACCACTGGTTAAAGGGTTAGGGTTAACCACTGGTTAAAGGGTTAGGGTTCACCACTGGTTAAAGGGTTAGGGTTAACCACTGGTTAAAGGGTAAGGATTAACCACTGGTTAAAGGGTTAGAGGGTTAGGGTTTACCACTGGTTAAAGGGTTAGGGTTCACCACTGGTTAAAGGGTTAGGGTTAACCACTGGTTAAAGGGTAAGGATTAACCACTGGTTAAAGGGTTAGGGTTAACCACTGGTTAAAGGGTTAGGGTTAAAGGGTAAGGATTAACCACTGGTTAAAGGGTTAGGGTTAAAGGGTAAGGATTAACCACTGGTTAAAGGGTTAGGGTTAGTGGGTTAGGGTTAACCACTGGTTAAAGGGTAAGGATTAACCACTGGTTAAAGGGTTAGGGTTAACCACTGGTTAAAGGGTAAGGGTTAACCACTGGTTAAAGGGTTAGGGTTAACCACTGGTTAAAGGGTTAGGGTTAACCACTGGCTAAAGGGTTAGGGTTAAAGGGTAAGGATTAACCACTGGTTAAAGGGTTAGGGTTAGTGGGTTAGGGTTAACCACTGGTTAAAGGGTTAGGGTTCACCACTGGTTAAAGGGTTAGGGTTTACCACTGGTTAAAGGGTTAGGGTTCACCACTGGTTAAAGGGTTAGGGTTTACCACTGGTTAAAGGGTTAGGGTTCACCACTGGTTAAAGGGTTAGGGTTAACCACTGGTTAAAGGGTTAGGGTTCACCACTGGTTAAAGGGTTAGGGTTAACCACTGGTTAAAGGGTTAGGATTAACCACTGGTTAAAGGGTAAGGATTAACCACTGGTTAAAGGGTTAGAGGGTTAGGGTTTACCACTGGTTAAAGGGTTAGGGTTCACCACTGGTTAAAGGGTTAGGGTTAACCACTGGTTAAAGGGTAAGGATTAACCACTGGTTAAAGGGTTAGGGTTAACCACTGGTTAAAGGGTTAGGGTTAAAGGGTAAGGATTAACCACTGGTTAAAGGGTTAGGGTTAGTGGGTTAGGGTTAACCACTGGTTAAAGGGTAAGGATTAACCACTGGTTAAAGGGTAAGGATTAACCACTGGTTAAAGGGTTAGGGTTCACCACTGGTTAAAGGGTTAGGGTTAACCACTGGTTAAAGGGTTAGGGTTTACCACTGGTTAAAGGATTAGGGTTAACCACTGGTTAAAGGGTAAGGATTAACCACTGGTTAAAGGGTTAGGGTTAACCACTGGTTAAAGGGTAAGGGTTAACCACTGGTTAAAGGGTTAGGGTTAACCACTGGTTAAAGGGTTAGGGTTAACCACTGGCTAAAGGGTTAGGGTTAAAGGGTAAGGATTAACCACTGGTTAAAGGGTTAGGGTTAGTGGGTTAGGGTTAACCACTGGTTAAAGGGTTAGGGTTCACCACTGGTTAAAGGGTTAGGGTTTACCACTGGTTAAAGGGTTAGGGTTCACCACTGGTTAAAGGGTTAGGGTTTACCACTGGTTAAAGGGTTAGGGTTCACCACTGGTTAAAGGGTTAGGGTTAACCACTGGTTAAAGGGTTAGGGTTCACCACTGGTTAAAGGGTTAGGGTTAACCACTGGTTAAAGGGTAAGGATTAACCACTGGTTAAAGGGTTAGAGGGTTAGGGTTTACCACTGGTTAAAGGGTTAGGGTTCACCACTGGTTAAAGGGTTAGGGTTAACCACTGGTTAAAGGGTAAGGATTAACCACTGGTTAAAGGGTTAGGGTTAACCACTGGTTAAAGGGTTAGGGTTAAAGGGTAAGGATTAACCACTGGTTAAAGGGTTAGGGTTAGTGGGTTAGGGTTAACCACTGGTTAAAGGGTAAGGATTAACCACTGGTTAAAGGGTAAGGATTAACCACTGGTTAAAGGGTTAGGGTTCACCACTGGTTAAAGGGTTAGGGTTTACCACTGGTTAAAGGATTAGGGTTAACCACTGGTTAAAGGGTTAGGGTTAACCACTGGCTAAAGGGTTAGGGTTAAAGGGTAAGGATTAACCACTGGTTAAAGGGTTAGGGTTAGTGGGTTAGGGTTAACCACTGGTTAAAGGGTTAGGGTTAACCACTGGTTAAAGGGTTAGGGTTAACCACTGGCTAAAGGGTTAGGGTTAAAGGGTAAGGATTAACCACTGGTTAAAGGGTTAGGGTTAGTGGGTTAGGGTTAACCACTGGTTAAAGGGTTAGGGTTCACCACTGGTTAAAGGGTTAGGGTTTACCACTGGTTAAAGGGTTAGGGTTCACCACTGGTTAAAGGGTTAGGGTTCACCACTGGTTAAAGGGTTAGGGTTAACCACTGGTTAAAGGGTTAGGGTTCACCACTGGTTAAAGGGTTAGGGTTAACCACTGGTTAAAGGGTAAGGATTAACCACTGGTTAAAGGGTTAGAGGGTTAGGGTTTACCACTGGTTAAAGGGTTAGGGTTCACCACTGGTTAAAGGGTTAGGGTTAACCACTGGTTAAAGGGTAAGGATTAACCACTGGTTAAAGGGTTAGGGTTAACCACTGGTTAAAGGGTTAGGGTTAAAGGGTAAGGATTAACCACTGGTTAAAGGGTTAGGGTTAGTGGGTTAGGGTTAACCACTGGTTAAAGGGTAAGGATTAACCACTGGTTAAAGGGTAAGGATTAACCACTGGTTAAAGGGTTAGGGTTCACCACTGGTTAAAGGGTTAGGGTTAACCACTGGTTAAAGGGTTAGGGTTTACCACTGGTTAAAGGATTAGGGTTAACCACTGGTTAAAGGGTTAGGGTTAACCACTGGCTAAAGGGTTAGGGTTAAAGGGTAAGGATTAACCACTGGTTAAAGGGTTAGGGTTAGTGGGTTAGGGTTAACCACTGGTTAAAGGGTTAGGGTTCACCACTGGTTAAAGGGTTAGGGTTTACCACTGGTTAAAGGGTTAGGGTTCACCACTGGTTAAAGGGTTAGGGTTCACCACTGGTTAAAGGGTTAGGGTTAACCACTGGTTAAAGGGTTAGGGTTCACCACTGGTTAAAGGGTTAGGGTTAACCACTGGTTAAAGGGTAAGGATTAACCACTGGTTAAAGGGTTAGAGGGTTAGGGTTTACCACTGGTTAAAGGGTTAGGGTTCACCACTGGTTAAAGGGTTAGGGTTAACCACTGGTTAAAGGGTAAGGATTAACCACTGGTTAAAGGGTTAGGGTTAACCACTGGTTAAAGGGTTAGGGTTAAAGGGTAAGGATTAACCACTGGTTAAAGGGTTAGGGTTAAAGGGTAAGGATTAACCACTGGTTAAAGGGTTAGGGTTAGTGGGTTAGGGTTAACCACTGGTTAAAGGGTAAGGATTAACCACTGGTTAAAGGGTTAGGGTTAACCACTGGTTAAAGGGTAAGGGTTAACCACTGGTTAAAGGGTTAGGGTTAACCACTGGTTAAAGGGTTAGGGTTAACCACTGGCTAAAGGGTTAGGGTTAAAGGGTAAGGATTAACCACTGGTTAAAGGGTTAGGGTTAGTGGGTTAGGGTTAACCACTGGTTAAAGGGTTAGGGTTCACCACTGGTTAAAGGGTTAGGGTTTACCACTGGTTAAAGGGTTAGGGTTCACCACTGGTTAAAGGGTTAGGGTTTACCACTGGTTAAAGGGTTAGGGTTCACCACTGGTTAAAGGGTTAGGGTTAACCACTGGTTAAAGGGTTAGGGTTCACCACTGGTTAAAGGGTTAGGGTTAACCACTGGTTAAAGGGTTAGGATTAACCACTGGTTAAAGGGTAAGGATTAACCACTGGTTAAAGGGTTAGAGGGTTAGGGTTTACCACTGGTTAAAGGGTTAGGGTTCACCACTGGTTAAAGGGTTAGGGTTAACCACTGGTTAAAGGGTAAGGATTAACCACTGGTTAAAGGGTTAGGGTTAACCACTGGTTAAAGGGTTAGGGTTAAAGGGTAAGGATTAACCACTGGTTAAAGGGTTAGGGTTAGTGGGTTAGGGTTAACCACTGGTTAAAGGGTAAGGATTAACCACTGGTTAAAGGGTAAGGATTAACCACTGGTTAAAGGGTTAGGGTTCACCACTGGTTAAAGGGTTAGGGTTAACCACTGGTTAAAGGGTTAGGGTTTACCACTGGTTAAAGGATTAGGGTTAACCACTGGTTAAAGGGTAAGGATTAACCACTGGTTAAAGGGTTAGGGTTAACCACTGGTTAAAGGGTAAGGGTTAACCACTGGTTAAAGGGTTAGGGTTAACCACTGGTTAAAGGGTTAGGGTTAACCACTGGCTAAAGGGTTAGGGTTAAAGGGTAAGGATTAACCACTGGTTAAAGGGTTAGGGTTAGTGGGTTAGGGTTAACCACTGGTTAAAGGGTTAGGGTTCACCACTGGTTAAAGGGTTAGGGTTTACCACTGGTTAAAGGGTTAGGGTTCACCACTGGTTAAAGGGTTAGGGTTTACCACTGGTTAAAGGGTTAGGGTTCACCACTGGTTAAAGGGTTAGGGTTAACCACTGGTTAAAGGGTTAGGGTTCACCACTGGTTAAAGGGTTAGGGTTAACCACTGGTTAAAGGGTAAGGATTAACCACTGGTTAAAGGGTTAGAGGGTTAGGGTTTACCACTGGTTAAAGGGTTAGGGTTCACCACTGGTTAAAGGGTTAGGGTTAACCACTGGTTAAAGGGTAAGGATTAACCACTGGTTAAAGGGTTAGGGTTAACCACTGGTTAAAGGGTTAGGGTTAAAGGGTAAGGATTAACCACTGGTTAAAGGGTTAGGGTTAGTGGGTTAGGGTTAACCACTGGTTAAAGGGTAAGGATTAACCACTGGTTAAAGGGTAAGGATTAACCACTGGTTAAAGGGTTAGGGTTCACCACTGGTTAAAGGGTTAGGGTTTACCACTGGTTAAAGGATTAGGGTTAACCACTGGTTAAAGGGTTAGGGTTAACCACTGGCTAAAGGGTTAGGGTTAAAGGGTAAGGATTAACCACTGGTTAAAGGGTTAGGGTTAGTGGGTTAGGGTTAACCACTGGTTAAAGGGTTAGGGTTAACCACTGGTTAAAGGGTTAGGGTTAACCACTGGCTAAAGGGTTAGGGTTAAAGGGTAAGGATTAACCACTGGTTAAAGGGTTAGGGTTAGTGGGTTAGGGTTAACCACTGGTTAAAGGGTTAGGGTTCACCACTGGTTAAAGGGTTAGGGTTTACCACTGGTTAAAGGGTTAGGGTTCACCACTGGTTAAAGGGTTAGGGTTCACCACTGGTTAAAGGGTTAGGGTTAACCACTGGTTAAAGGGTTAGGGTTCACCACTGGTTAAAGGGTTAGGGTTAACCACTGGTTAAAGGGTAAGGATTAACCACTGGTTAAAGGGTTAGAGGGTTAGGGTTTACCACTGGTTAAAGGGTTAGGGTTCACCACTGGTTAAAGGGTTAGGGTTAACCACTGGTTAAAGGGTAAGGATTAACCACTGGTTAAAGGGTTAGGGTTAACCACTGGTTAAAGGGTTAGGGTTAAAGGGTAAGGATTAACCACTGGTTAAAGGGTTAGGGTTAGTGGGTTAGGGTTAACCACTGGTTAAAGGGTAAGGATTAACCACTGGTTAAAGGGTAAGGATTAACCACTGGTTAAAGGGTTAGGGTTCACCACTGGTTAAAGGGTTAGGGTTAACCACTGGTTAAAGGGTTAGGGTTTACCACTGGTTAAAGGATTAGGGTTAACCACTGGTTAAAGGGTTAGGGTTAACCACTGGCTAAAGGGTTAGGGTTAAAGGGTAAGGATTAACCACTGGTTAAAGGGTTAGGGTTAGTGGGTTAGGGTTAACCACTGGTTAAAGGGTTAGGGTTAACCACTGGTTAAAGGGTTAGGGTTAACCACTGGCTAAAGGGTTAGGGTTAAAGGGTAAGGATTAACCACTGGTTAAAGGGTTAGGGTTAGTGGGTTAGGGTTAACCACTGGTTAAAGGGTTAGGGTTCACCACTGGTTAAAGGGTTAGGGTTTACCACTGGTTAAAGGGTTAGGGTTCACCACTGGTTAAAGGGTTAGGGTTCACCACTGGTTAAAGGGTTAGGGTTAACCACTGGTTAAAGGGTTAGGGTTCACCACTGGTTAAAGGGTTAGGGTTAACCACTGGTTAAAGGGTAAGGATTAACCACTGGTTAAAGGGTTAGAGGGTTAGGGTTTACCACTGGTTAAAGGGTTAGGGTTCACCACTGGTTAAAGGGTTAGGGTTAACCACTGGTTAAAGGGTAAGGATTAACCACTGGTTAAAGGGTTAGGGTTAACCACTGGTTAAAGGGTTAGGGTTAAAGGGTAAGGATTAACCACTGGTTAAAGGGTTAGGGTTAAAGGGTAAGGATTAACCACTGGTTAAAGGGTTAGGGTTAGTGGGTTAGGGTTAACCACTGGTTAAAGGGTAAGGATTAACCACTGGTTAAAGGGTTAGGGTTAACCACTGGTTAAAGGGTAAGGGTTAACCACTGGTTAAAGGGTTAGGGTTAACCACTGGTTAAAGGGTTAGGGTTAACCACTGGCTAAAGGGTTAGGGTTAAAGGGTAAGGATTAACCACTGGTTAAAGGGTTAGGGTTAGTGGGTTAGGGTTAACCACTGGTTAAAGGGTTAGGGTTCACCACTGGTTAAAGGGTTAGGGTTTACCACTGGTTAAAGGGTTAGGGTTTACCACTGGTTAAAGGGTTAGGGTTTACCACTGGTTAAAGGGTTAGGGTTCACCACTGGTTAAAGGGTTAGGGTTAACCACTGGTTAAAGGGTTAGGGTTCACCACTGGTTAAAGGGTTAGGGTTAACCACTGGTTAAAGGGTAAGGATTAACCACTGGTTAAAGGGTTAGAGGGTTAGGGTTTACCACTGGTTAAAGGGTTAGGGTTCACCACTGGTTAAAGGGTTAGGGTTAACCACTGGTTAAAGGGTAAGGATTAACCACTGGTTAAAGGGTTAGGGTTAACCACTGGTTAAAGGGTTAGGGTTAAAGGGTAAGGATTAACCACTGGTTAAAGGGTTAGGGTTAGTGGGTTAGGGTTAACCACTGGTTAAAGGATAAGGATTAACCACTGGTTAAAGGGTAAGGATTAACCACTGGTTAAAGGGTTAGGGTTCACCACTGGTTAAAGGGTTAGGGTTAACCACTGGTTAAAGGATTAGGGTTTACTACTGGTTAAACCACTGGTTAAAGGGTAAGGATTAACCACTGGTTAAAGGGTTAGGGTTAACCACTGGTTAAAGGGTTAGGGTTAAAGGGTAAGGATTAACCACTGGTTAAAGGGTTAGGGTTAGTGGGTTAGGGTTAACCACTGGTTAAAGGGTAAGGATTAACCACTGGTTAAAGGGTAAGGATTAACCACTGGTTAAAGGGTTAGGGTTCACCACTGGTTAAAGGGTTAGGGTTAACCACTGGTTAAAGGGTTAGGGTTCACCACTGGTTAAAGGGTTAGGGTTAACCACTGGTTAAAGGGTAAGGATTAACCACTGGTTAAAGGGTTAGAGGGTTAGGGTTTACCACTGGTTAAAGGGTTAGGGTTCACCACTGGTTAAAGGGTTAGGGTTAACCACTGGTTAAAGGGTAAGGATTAACCACTGGTTAAAGGGTTAGGGTTAACCACTGGTTAAAGGGTTAGGGTTAAAGGGTAAGGATTAACCACTGGTTAAAGGGTTAGGGTTAGTGGGTTAGGGTTAACCACTGGTTAAAGGATAAGGATTAACCACTGGTTAAAGGGTAAGGATTAACCACTGGTTAAAGGGTTAGGGTTCACCACTGGTTAAAGGGTTAGGGTTAACCACTGGTTAAAGGATTAGGGTTTACTACTGGTTAAACCACTGGTTAAAGGGTAAGGATTAACCACTGGTTAAAGGGTTAGGGTTAACCACTGGTTAAAGGGTTAGGGTTAAAGGGTAAGGATTAACCACTGGTTAAAGGGTTAGGGTTAGTGGGTTAGGGTTAACCACTGGTTAAAGGGTAAGGATTAACCACTGGTTAAAGGGTAAGGATTAACCACTGGTTAAAGGGTTAGGGTTCACCACTGGTTAAAGGGTTAGGGTTAACCACTGGTTAAAGGGTTAGGGTTCACCACTGGTTAAAGGGTTCTTATCTGCTCCTCCACCGCCTCACCACAAGGGCGTGTGCTCTCACCCGTCTTATTTCTTCTGTCAGAGCTCATTTAAAAACTGTTTTATTTTTAAATATGCAGACGACTCAGTGATTGTTAGTGTGCCTAATTATTTATTTATTTATTTGTTGTTGTTTTTTCTTGTTCCTTTGTGAGCATTAATATCTTTGTTGTTTGTTTTTTCACATAATATTTTGGTTTAAGCTAGGTTATATTATTTCTATTTTCTTATATATTGAAAAATTGTCCATTAGTGACGTAATGCCAGGTGACCGATATAAAGTGGAAGATGTACCTGGTTCGGTTTGGACTGGTGGTATTCTGTGTCTGTGACCTTAGAAGCTCCTGATGTTTTGGTTGGAAGGTGCACATGCTAAGGGAAGCTGTATTCTTTTATGTACTGTGTGTTTATTCTGAGGACCTTATATTGGGATGTTTATTAGTCAATGAATATGACAGTGTTAAACATCTATTGTTTATTTCATTTCAGTTTTTCATGGTATATGATGTACGGCTTTCGTGCCCATCATAGCACTGAAACAGCGTTAGTTAAAGTTACTAATGACTTATTATTAGCCGCTGACATCGTATTAATATGGGTCCTGGTGTTATTAGACCTTAGTGCAGCCTTTGACACCATTGACCACAGTATCTTAGTGCACAGATTAGAATGTGATATAGGTATTAGAGGAGCAGCCCTCTGCTGCTTTAAATCATATTTATCTAATCCATAACAATTTGTTAACGTCAATCAACAATCATCGCAGTCCTCCAGAGTTAATTATGGCGTTCCTCAAGGGTCAGTCCTTGGGCCTATTTTGTTTACACTATATATGCTCCCTTTAGGTAACATCATTAGAAATCATGGCATTAATTTTCATTGTTATGCAGATGACACACAGCTATATTTATCGATTAAACCTGATCAGACCAGACAAATAGATAAACTAAGTACATGTGTCCAAGACATAAAGACTTGGATGAGTGACAATTATTTTTTATTGAACCCTGAAAAAACTGAAGTCGTTATAATTGGTCCTAAAAATTTGAGAGACTCCCTACCTGACCACATAGTTACTGTAGACAACTTAAGTGGAACACCCAGTGACACAGTTAAACATTTAGGAGTTTTATTTGATCCAGATCTTTCATTCAAAGGGTCAGGGGTCAGAGGTCAGGGCACATTAACCAAACTTGCAGAACAGCCTTCTTTCACCTGCGCAACATTAGCCAAAATTAGGAATATTCTGTCTAAAACGACTGCAGAAAAATTAATTCATGCATTTGTTACATCACGATTAGATTATTGTAACTCCTTACTTGTAGCGTGTCCTAAATATTCCCTAAAAAGCTTCAACTGGTTCAAAATGCAGCAGCAAGATTATTAACAGGATCAAATAGAAGAGAACACATCACCCCTGTGCTCCAAACCCTGACCCCTGACCCCTAACCCTATCACCCCTGTGCTCCAAACCCTGACCCCTGACCCTTCACTGGCTACCAGTTGAGTTTAAATTTAAAATCCTCCTCCTTACATATAAAACCATTAATGGTATGGGTTAGGGTTAGGGGTCAGAGGTCAGGGGTTAATGGTATGGGCCCCTCTTATCTTAAAGATGATCTGGTTCCGTACCAACCCAATAGAACCCTTCGTTCTCAGAATGCAGGTTTATTGAAAGTTCCCAGGGTTTCTAAAAGTACAGTAGGAGCTAGAGCCTTTAGTTACCATGGTTACTGTCTGATGGAGCTAGAGCCTTTAGTTACCATGGTTACTGTCTGATGGAGCTAGAGCCTTTAGTTACCATGGTTACTGTCTGATGGAGCTAGAGCCTTTAGTTACCATGGTTACTGTCTTATGGAATCATCTTCCCTTTAATATTAAAGACGCAGAAACAGTCTCTACATTTAAAATCAGGCTTAAAACATTCCTGTTTGATAAAGACTATGGTCAGGTTAGTTAAAAATGATGTGACTCATATATCATGTATACATGATGTATGAGTCACAGTTCAGTCTAGGCTGCACTAGGAGTTAGAATGCTGGGGGAAGTACAGACACTGAGTTCTTTCTTCTCTTTCTCTCTCTCACACCTGTTTCTGTCATTTTTATAACATATCTTTCATACCAAGTCTGTTCATGACTAGTCACCTGGTGTCCCCTCCCCCCCTGGGGGGAGTGGTGGCTCTCCTGACAGTGTCTGCACGGGAGCCATGGACGACAGGATCTGCAGTATCTCGCCTGTGCCGACCTGTGACCCCGGACCCCTGCCCCTGCCTGTCTGGACCAGCCCCCCCTTCCTGCATTTATAAATGGACGTTCATCTATAGTCTGTCCGTCCATGGGAGTGGATCTGTCCTTCAATGTGGTTCTCCTGAAGATTTCTTCTTTTTCCCACTGGGTTTGGAAGTTTTTTCTGCTGAGAAGGAGGGTCTAAGGACAGGGGGAGGGTCTAAGGACAGGGGGAGGGTCTAAGGACAAGGGATGCTTGGGACTTTTTTCATATATCTCTGTAGTTGATTGTGTTTTTGTAAAGCCCTTTGAGACGACTTTGTTGTGATTTAGGGCTTTATAAATAAAATTGAATTGAATTGAATTGAATATAAAAAAAAAACAAAAAAAACATCACTCACACCAAGCATCAGTCGATGCGTGATTATTTCCGACCAGAAAAGAAGCCACAGGGGCAGCGGCAGTTAATTTGCTGCAGAGAAATGAAGACAATAATCACAGCCCTGTTGTTGACAACTTTGTCAAGTGATGCAACGAGTCCCACCTACCGATCAACTTAAACATTAACTTAATTAACATGCACATATCCCCAGAGTGGAATATGACCGAGAAAGGCAGCACGGTGACCACCATGGCAAGACAAAGTGTTCACATAGGCACACGTTCCCTTTATTATATCACTCGTTACAGGACGTGTTCTGGCATGTCTATTGGCACCCGTTCCATAACATGTGCCATTTCACGTGCTAGAACACGTCCAGTAATGCGTGACAAAATAAAGGGAAAACGTGACCTATGTGAACACTTTCCTCCAGTAGCTTCAGTGTTTGTCTCCAACATTTGATAATGGTAATAATTTGTTGTGTTAAAAAAGAGCAGAAATGGAGGCTGGGTCGTTGAACCTCCGCTGAATAGAACATGTGTTTATAGAGTACAGGCTGACATTGGACTCATGTTCTAGAACACTCATACACACTTTACAAGTTATTTTGTGCATCACCCTGTTTGTTTTGAATGTGTTGCTAATGTCTATGCAGTTCATTAAGGTTCATTCTTTACATATGTTAGTTACTGGAACTGAGAGTATTTGTCATTGTAGCAATAAATAAACATGTTTTTACATAAAACAAACATTTGTCTATTGTCATGTTGAAAAAAGTATTACAATATGCAATTAATCGCAATTAACTGTGATCATCATGTGATATATATAAATATATATATATATATATATATATATATATATATATATATATATATATATATATGTGTATAAAATCAACACAACCTTATCCACACTTGCAGATTTTTCTTCTACATACTTGTTTAGAAATATTTTTTAAACAGATTTTCATTCCTACTTTGTTTTATTGAAGCCTCCAGAATGTTCCTTGTATGTTGTGTCCATTTCCTTGTAGTTCAAACCATTTCTTTTAAAGTGAAGCCCCCCCCCCCCCCCCCCCCCCCCCGTCTATAAACACCACCTGTATATTTTGTGGTCATCGATCATTTGTTGTTTTCCACATTATTTGTCTGTTTTGACTTTGACCACATCGATGAATTTAAACAAGTCTGATGTGACGAACAGTGGGTTTAAGAAAAGAATAAAACTAACAAAGACTGAATTAAATGATTTAATTATTAGGAACCAAACAAATAAAATCAGTTCATTGATAATGGAACCAATGACCTGCAGGAGTTCTCCACCAGGGGGCGGGACTTCCCCAGGGTTACAACAAAAGAATCCAGTTACTATCAGAGGTGGTAAAAGTACTGCAGACAAGTACAGTTTCTGGTGTGAAAAAATATTTGGTAAAAGTACAAGTACTGATTTACTTTACTGAAGTAAAAGTAAAAATGTACAACTTCTGAACTGTAATGAAGTTTTATATATATATATATATATATATATATATATATATAATGTGTGTGTATATAGTGTACATATATAATTTGTTGCCATGAAGACAATAATACTTATTTAAGCAGGAAAAATAAGAACAGCATAAACAAATTATAATCTTAAGAGAAAAAGTCAAAATCATTAAATAAAATGTGAAAATAATGTTTTATTGTAATTTTTATCACAATTTTGTCTTTTTATCTAATAATTTTTATTTTACAATTTTGTCTCTTGGCTAGAACTGTTCTTTTGGGAAAATTGTACGAGTTGAACAAATGTTGAAGTGAGTGTTGACACGAAGTTTTTATAAACAATGGAGACCTTCGACATTTATACTGATTAGAACCAGACTAAACAAGCAGGGTTCTAACATTCAACACTCAAAGTGTGTGGAACGTTTAAAGTGTGTGGAACGTTTAAAGTGTGTGGAACGTTCAAAGTGTGTGGAACGTTCAAAGTGAGTGGAACGTTCAAAGTGTGTGGAACGTTTAAAGTGTGTGGAACGTTCAAAGTGAGTGGAACGTTCAAAGTGTGTGGAACGTTTAAAGTGTGTGGAACGTTTAAAGTGTGTGGAACGTTTAAAGTGTGTGGAACGTTTAAAGTGTGTGGAACGTTCAAAGTGTGTGGAACGTTTAAAGTGTGTGGAACGTTTAAAGTGTGTGGAACGTTCAAAGTGAGTGGAACGTTCAAAGTGTGTGGAACGTTTAAAGTGTGTGGAACGTTCAAAGTGTGTGGAACGTTCAAAGTGAGTGGAACGTTCAAAGTGTGTGGAACGTTCAAAGTGTGTGGAACGTTTAAAGTGTGTGGAACGTTTAAAGTGTGTGGAACGTTCAAAGTGTGTGGAACGTTCAAAGTGTGTGGAACGTTTAAAGTGTGTGGAACGTTTAAAGTGTGTGGAACGTTTAAAGTGTGTGGAACGTTTAAAGTGTGTGGAACGTTCAAAGTGTGTGGAACGTTCAAAGTGTGTGGAACGTTTAAAGTGTGTGGAACGTTTAAAGTGTGTGGAACGTATAAAGTGTGTGGAACGTTCAAAGTGTGTGGAACGTTTAAAGTGTGTGGAACATTTAAAGTGTGTGGAACGTTCAAAGTGTGTGGAACGTTCAAAGTGAGTGGAACGTTCAAAGTGTGTGGAACGTTCAAAGTGTGTGGAACATTTAAAGTGTGTGGAACGTTTAAAGTGTGTGGAACGTTTAAAGTGTATGGAACGTTCAAAGTGTGTGGAACGTTTAAAGTGTGTGGAACGTTCAAACTGTGTGGAACGTTCAAACTGTGTGGAACGTTCAAAGTGTGTGGAACGTTTAAAGTGTGTGGAACGTTTAAAGTGTGTGGAACGTTTAAAGTGTGTGGAACGTTCAAAGTGTGTGGAACGTTTAAAGTGTGTGGAACGTTCAAAGTGTGTGGAACGTTTAAAGTGTGTGGAACGTTCAAAGTGTGTGGAACGTTTAAAGTGTGTGGAACGTTTAAAGTGTGTGGAACGTTCAAAGTGTGTGGAACGTTTAAAGTGTGTGGAACGTTCAAAGTGTGTGGAACGTTTAAAGTGTGTGGAACGTTCAAAGTGTGTGGAACGTTTAAAGTGTGTGGAACGTTCAAAGTGTGTGGAACGTTCAAAGTGTGTGGAACGTTCAAAGTGTGTGGAACGTTCAAAGTGTGTGGAACATTTAAAGTGTGTGGAACATTTAAAGTGTGTGTGCAGAGGCAGACATTGACACTAACGTTCTAAAGCAGAACTTTCAAACTAATTGAAACATAATTTCTAAACATGTTTGATCACAGACCAGTTTTACAAAGACACTAAAGTCTTCGTAACAGAAACAAAAAACTCATTTTCTTTAGACATTTCAGGTTGTTCACATTTGTTCAGGTTTTTCAGTTTATTGTTACAGGATCGTTTGTAAATGTTAATATTTTCATTATTTAATGTTAGTTTTTACACTAAAACAAAGACAAAAATATCAAGTTGTCAATATTTATTGACAAAGAAAAAAATAAGAAGAAAATCTGGAGTCATTTAATATTGAAACAGTAATGATCTTCACCCCACGGGCCATATTTGGTCCCTGGAACACATGTTTAACACCCCTGTGCTACGACACAGACATGTTGTCAAAGTCAAATAAATGAGTAGAACATTTCAAAACAAAAGCATGACTAACCTTGTCCAGACTTTTATCAGATGTAAATGTTTTATCTGCAGTGACATAACACTTATCAAACTATTATTATTATTATTATTATGCTTTTAAATCTTTATTTTCAACATTTACAATAAAATAAAATAAACACAGCAGAAAATAATTAGGTAATTATGTCAAAAAGAAACCATAATAGACATTAAACACAACTATTTTACAAAACAAACACTTTTTAACCGTCCATAAATAAACCTAATGAGTAAGAAAGAAAACATTTACAAATTCAAAACTGATAAAATTATAATAATAATAATAACAACAACTATAAACTAGATCAGTGGAAGAGTTCAGAAGGCAGTGAAGTAGTGATGCGCGGGCTACCCGCTGGCCCGCGGATATCCGCGGGTGACCCGCGGGTCGGGCGGGTTGGGTCGCAGTATTTAATATATATTGCGGATGTGGGTGGGGCGGGTCAGGGACGATCAATACCCGCATTTTTCCATACGACATTCCCAAAAATGGCACAATATGGATAGACTGAAGGTATACAATATTTCAACTTAAAATAACCTCAGTAAGAATAAATAAAAAAATATGATGATGAAAGACAACTCAATTGACATCGGCAGTTTCATTCCACGAGAGGCGGCACGCTCCAGTCACAATGAATGGGTAACAGCCACGTTATTTTCACATCCTTTCCATTGCCATCTACAGGAAAGGGTTGCCTTCATATGTTTACAGACCATGTTAAGACCGATGAGGGAGGATAGAGAGGTGTGTGCGTGCATGGAGCAGTCTCCACAGCCGTGTTATGAAACGGAAAGGAGCCCCGCTAACCTACAGTAGCATCCTCGTCTCTCCTCTCCTTCCAATTACTCGTACACTTAATTCTCCTATGACCCGCGAGTCGGGTGGGGTGGGTCGCAGTATTAATACATATTGTGGATGCGAGTGGGGCGGGTCAGGGATGATCAATACCCGCTGAAGTGTGTGTGTGTGTGTGTGTGTGTGTGTGTGTGTGTGTGTGTGTGTGTGTGTTCGGCTCGCGCATGTGCAAGCCCGTCACTTCCTGTTTTGAATGCTTTTTTATCCCAACTTTTTGTTATTTGTTATTAGCGCCAAATCTCCCTGAACACTCAGAGATAAGAGTGAAAATGTGGGACTTGATCAGGGAGAAGATTAAAACAGGCGATGCGAAGGTTGTACGGAAACGTTGTATGTGTTGGCTTTATAGAGTGATGATGTGGGTGGAGTCTATTTTATGTGCTGGAGTGCATATTGAGACGTTAGAAAGGAGGCAAAAATGATGCTTCATGACTTTTAACATTAGAAGCACAAGGTAAAGATGCTGCGAATGTACTATGTGAGTTTAGAGACAAATTTAAGCTCGCGGGTTGATAGCGGGCGGGTTGGGTTTATCCATACGTGACATCATGCGGGTTGGGCGGGGTGGGCCTAGCCACGTCTTGGGTTTGGGCGGGGCGGATTTCTGTAAAACCCCCTAACCGCGCATCACTACAGTGAAGCATATTTCGTACAGATTTCGCATTATTAAACCAAATAAAACTCCATTCATTCTTAATGGGACAGACAAAAACACTCCTGCTTCTTCATACTTTGTGGCACAGACTTCATTTAAACTTTCAAACACAGTCATTTTTGTGGTGTCTTTAGGATGTGATTGTCATGAGGGTGTGATTTACGGTTGTCGATAGAGAACTCAGTAAATCCACCCTGAAAAGACCAAAATCTGACTTTTTATCAGTGGGTGATGTCATCGCTAGAGCACGAGAGAAGAAAAAATTAAGCTGAAAAATGTCTCAATAACTCGTCCTCACGGCAAAACCATAAATAGTAGACAAACAATCTTTTCCACAAATGTTGCCATGGTTGTGAGAATTCAAACAATAGACTTCAGCAGATATTTCTTCCTTTCATCATCCTCCACTGATGCGACAGGAGACAAACACAGGTTATGTTTCCTTCACCATGGAGGTATTCACTTTGGCTCTGTCTGCCTGTCTGTCTGTCTGCCTGTCTGTCTGCCTGTCTGTCTGCCTGTCTGTAGCATTACACAAAAACTTCTGAACAGATTTTGATGAAACTTTCAGGAATGATAGATAATGAACCCATTAGATTTTGAGCAATGAAGGTCAAAGGTCAACAGTTAAAACACATCAGTTCTAATATCAAGTTTTTTTATGTCATCCGGACGAAGTCGCAATAAGTTCTGGCCATGACCATCTATTGAATGATATGAAGCTGTGAGGACCTGATGAACACATGGTCTGACCTTTGACCCCTAACCCTAACCTTCAGACATCAGATGGGTCAACACCTTTAACCCTAACCTTTGACCCCTAACCTTCAGACATCAAATGGGTCAACACCTTTAACCCTAACCTTTGACCCCTAACCTTCAGACATCAGATGGGTCAACACCTATAACCCTAACCTTTGACCCCTAACCTTCAGACATCAGATGGGTCAACACCTATAACCCTAACCTTTGACCCCTAACCTTCAGACATCAGATGGGTCAACACCTATAACCCTAACCTTTGACCCCTAACCTTCAGACATCAGATGGGTCAACACCTATAACCCTAACCTTTGACCCCTAACCTTCAGACATCAAATGGGTCAACACCTTTAACCCTAACCTTTGACCCCTAACCTTCAGACATCAGATGGGTCAACACCGATAACCCTAACCTTTGACCCCTAACCTTCAGACATCAGATGGGTCAACACCTATAACCCTAACCTTTGACCCCTAACCTTCAGACATCAGCTGGGTCAACACCTATAACCCTAACCTTTGACCCCTAACCTTCACACATCAGATGGGTCAACACCTATAACCCTAACCTTTGACCCCTAACCTTCAGACATCAGATGGGTCAACACCTATAACCCTAACCTTTGACCCCTAACCTTCAGACATCAGATGGGTCAACACCTATAACCCTAACCTTTGACCCCTAACCTTCAGACATCAGATGGGTCAACACCTATAACCCTAACCTTTGACCCCTAACCTTCAGACATCAGATGGGTCAACACCTATAACCCTAACCTTTGACCCCTAACCTTCAGACATCAGATGGGTCAACACCTATAACCCTAACCTTTGACCCCTAACCTTCAGACATCAGATGGGTCAACACCTACGGCTCCATCACGTCACGTTTTGACGTCATATCAAGTCTGCTGTCTGTGACTGGCTTGTTATTATTATTATTGTTGTTATTATTATTATTGTTGTTGTTATTATTATTATTGTTTTTATTCTTATTGTTATTATTATAAATTGATTCACTGATAAAAACCCATGTACCTTCCCTTGTACTAACTAAAACATCCTTCATATTCATTAGTGCAGAATATAAACTCATAGTAGCAGCTGTTGATCAACGTCAGTAAAACTGGATCAGAATTGGTCTTTATCTGATCCATTTAAACCTGAACCACCTAAACATGTCCTTAATGTTGTGACAGTAATGTATGTAGACCAGATCAGTAGAGTCCGGTCCAGCTCAGTCCAGTTCATCCAGATCAGCTGGTGGTGGTTTTAGTCCACAGTCAGTTCCAGTTGTAATGGATCAACAACATCCATGTAAACAAGCAGCTTTTCAGTCACTCTAGCATCATCACTCTTTAAAGGAGACTAGTACATGTCCCGCTCATCTGGGCCGGTCATCTGGGTCGGTCATCTGGGCTGGTCATTTGGTCTGGTCATCTGGGTTGGTCATCTGGGCTGGTCATTTGGGCTGGTCATCTGGGTCGGTCATCTGGGCTGGTCATCTGGGTCGGTCATCTGGGTCGGTCATCTGGGCCGGTCATCTGGGCTTTATATTCCTTCTGGTACGTGAAGGTGAGTATCTGTTTTTGTGATGACGGCTGTTGTGTGTTTTCGTTCTAGAAGAATCCCTCCTGGGTGCTCTCAGATTTTCTAGAACTTTATTTTGAAATAAGACTTCAATCCGCTTTGCCTGCAACAAAAACAAAACAAAAGGTGAAACTGATTTTGTGTAAAACTAAAAACAATAATTAATTAATTAATTAATTAATTAATTAATTAATTATTGTTTTGTATGTAATGTTTCGGACTATACAAAAACTTTGAGAAAAAAAATGCAGTCCCGTACCGCTGTGAATTGACCAAAAGTTTTGAAGCTAAAATGTGCGGACTGGTCTCGAAAAATGTTTTATCTATTGAGGATCGTATAAAAAGTTAAAAACAGTCAAAAATATCCATCTGAAATGAATGGGCCATGTTTATAAACGTAACGCTTTCAAACCTAGGCCTTTTTATAAACCCCTCTGTAACACTAAATAATTTCACCACTGTAGACCAAACTGATGTCATATCTATTATCATGTCTTCCAAATCATCACCTGCCTCTTAGATCCAATTACAACTAAACTCTTTAAACAGATTCTGCCCCTAATTATTAACACTGTCCTAAATATAATTAACACTTCATTAATTACTGGATATGTGCCACAGTCATTTAAATATGCTGTTATTAAACCAATTCTGAAAAAGCCTACCCTAGATCCTGACATTCTAGATAATTATAGGTCTATATCTAATTTGTCCTTCCTGTCAAAGGTTTTAGAACGAGTAATAGTTAAACAGCTGTGCCAATTCCTGCAGGATAATAGTTTATTTGAACAGTTTCAGTCTGGCTTTCGTGCCCATCATAGCACTGAAACAGCGTTAGTTAAAGTTACTAATGACTTATTATTAGCCGCTGACATCGTATTAATATGGGTCCTGGTGTTATTAGACCTTAGTGCAGCCTTTGACACCATTGACCACAGTATCTTAGTGCACAGATTAGAATATGATATAGGTATTAGAGGAGCAGCCCTCTGCTGCTTTAAATCATATTTATCTAATCCATAACAATTTGTTAACGTTAATCAACAATCATCACAGTTCTCCAGAGTTAATTATGGCGTTCCTCCAGGGTCAGTCCTTGGGCCTATTTTGTTTACACTATATATGCTCCCTTTAGGTAACATCATTACAAATCATGGCATTAATTTTCATTGTTATGCAGATGACACACAGCTATATTTATCGATTAAACCTGATCAGACCAGACAAATAGATAAACTAAGTACATGTGTCCAAGACATAAAAACTTGGATGAGTGACAATTATCTTTTATTGAACCCTGAAAAAACTGAAGTCGTTATAATTGGTCCTAAAAATGCCACAGACTCCCTAACTGACCACATAGTTACTGTAGACAACTTAAGTGTAACACCCAGTGCCACAGTTAAAAATTTAGGAGTTTTATTTGATCCACATCTTTCATTCAAAGGGTCAGGGGTCAGAGGTCAGGGCACATTAACCAAACTTGCAGAACAGCCTTCTTTCACCTTCGCAACATTAGCCAAAATTAGGAATATTCTGTCTAAAACGACTGCAGAAAAATTAATTCATGCATTTGTTACATCACGATTAGATTATTGTAACTCCTTACTTGTAGCGTGTCCTAAATATTCCCTAAAAAGCTTCAACTGGTTCAAAATGCAGCAGCAAGATTATTAACAGGATCAAATAGAAGAGAACACATCACCCCTGTGCTCCAAACCCTGACCCCTGACCCCTAACCCTATCACCCCTGTGCTCCAAACCCTGACCCCTGACCCCTAACCCTATCACCCCTGTGCTCCAAACCCTGACCTCTGACCCCTGACCCTATCACCCCTGTGCTCCAAACCCTGACCACTGACCCCAAACCCTTCACTGGCTACCAGTTGAGTCTAGAATTAAATTTAAAATCCTCCTCCTTACATATAAAACCATTAATGGTATGGGTTAGGGTTAGGGGTCAGAGGTCAGGGGTTAATGGTATGGGCCCCTCTTATCTTAAAGATGATCTGGTTCCGTACCAACCCAATAGAACCCTTCGTTCTCAGAATGCAGGTTTATTGAAAGTTCCTAGGGTTTCTAAAAGTACAGTAGGAGCTAGAGCCTTTAGTTACCATGGTTACTGTCTGATGGAATCATCTTCCCTTTAATATTAAAGACGCAGAAACAGTCTCTACATTTAAAATTAGGCTTAAAACATTCCTGTTTGAGAAAGACTATGGTCAGGTTAGTTAAAAATGATGTGACTCATATATCATGTATACATGATGTATGAGTCACAGTTCAGTCTAGGCTGCCCTAGGAGTTAGAATGCTGGGGGAAGTACAGACACTGAGTTCTTTCTTCTCTTTCTCTCTCTCACACCTGTTTCTGTCATTTTTATAACCTATCTTTCATACCAAGTCTGTTCATGACTAGTCACCTGGTGTCCCCTCCCCCCCTGGGGGGAGTGGTGGCTCTCCTGACAGTGTCTGCACGGGAGCCATGGACGACAGGATCTGCAGTATCTCGCCTGTGCTGACCTGTGACCCCGGACCACCGCCCCTGCCTGTCTGGACCAGCCCCCCTTCCTGTATTTATACATGGACGTTCATCTATAGTCTGTCCGTCCATGGGAGTGGATCTGTCCTTCAATGTGGTTCTCCTCAAGATTTCTTCTTTTTCCCACTGGGTTTGGAAGTTTTTTCTGCTGAGAAGGAGGGTCTAAGGACAGGGGGAGGGTCTAAGGACAGGGGGAGGGTCTAAGGACAGAAGGAGGGTCTAAGGACAGAAGGAGGGTCTAAGGACAGGGGGAGGGTCTAAGGACAGGGGGAGGGTCTAAGGACAGGGGATGCCTGGGACTTTTCATGTATTTCTGTAGTTGATTATGTTTTTGTAAAACCCTTTGAGACGACTTTGTTGTGATTCAGGGCTTTATAAATAAAATTGAATTGAATTGAATAAATACATTGTAGCCATTTTGCAGTAAATATGAAAAATCCATCAGATTGTCCCAGACATTACACGTGTGCTCTCATAATTCCGATATATCGTACAGATTTCACATTATTATACCAAATAAAACTCCATTCATTCTTAATGGGACAGACATAAAAATGTCCTTTTTTTCCAACACTCCTGCTTCTTCATACTTTGTGGCACAGACTTCATTTAAACTTTCAAACACAGTCATTTTTGTGGTGTCTTTAGGATGTGATTGTCATGAGGGTGTGATTTACGGTTGTCGATAGAGAACTCAGTAAATCCACCCTGAAAAGACCAAAATCTGACTTTTTATCAGTGGGTGATGTCATCGCTAGAGCACGAGAGAAGAAAAAATTAAGCTGAAAAATGTCTCAATAACTCGTCCTCACGACAAAACCATAAATAGTAGACAAACAATCTTTTCCACAAATGTTGCCATGGTTGTGAGAATTCAAACAAACCAGGGTTTGAAGATCTAGCTCTTTTTAAAGTGAAATGACAGGAACCTGTTTGGGATGATGTCAGGGATTTCTGTCAATAGACTTCTATTGGAAAAATCATTTCTGTCTCATGTTGAGTTCAGTGTTTTTGAAATTGTTCTAACTCACTTATTTTTCACAGTACACACATAAAAAGTACATGTACTTGTTCCTCACACCCTCCTGTCACTCATCATCAACTTTGTTTTCACCAATTATTTACACTTTTACCAAAAATGGCAGTAGTTCGGCAGTATGTTCACACCTATTTTTTCCATGTAACAGAGTGTGGAGCTGTCTATGAGTCTGCCCTTTGAAGTTCCCGCCACTGCTCATCACCATGGCAACAGTGCTCCTGGCACTATGAAACACCTGCAGACAATTAAGACTGTGGGAGGAGCTTTAACATGATTGACAAACACTGTGGGCGGGGCTTTAACATGACTGACAGACTATGGCTGTGTCCGAAATCACTCTCGTTCCCTTCTCACTACATAGTGAACTCAATTGAAAACGTTTCGGACACTACTACAGCGCTGTTTAACTGCGTCATCATCGTCGAACAATTCAAACGTCTCAAAAAATTAAAATACTTTTAAAGATTTTTTGTATTACCGTCTGTGCAATAAAATAAAACATGAATAAACTTTGTTCACGTCTGTTTTACTGCTATTAACGGTTATTAACGGTTATTAACGGTTATTAACTGTTATTAACTGTTATTAACTGTTATTAACTGTTATTAACTGTTATTAACTGTTATTAACTGTTATTAACTGTTATTAACTGTTATTAACTGTTATTAACTGTTATTAACTGTTAAATAACTGTTAAATAACTGTTATTAACTGTTATTAACTGTTATTAACTGTTATTAACTGTTATTAACTGTTATTAACTGTTATTAACTGTTATTAACTGTTATTAACTGTTAAATAACTGTTAAATAACTGTTAAATAACTGTTATTAACTGTTATTAACTGTTATTAACTGTTATTAACTGTTATTAACTGTTATTAACTGTTATTAACTGTTATTAACTGTTATTAACTGTTAAATAACTGTTATTAACTGTTATTAACTGTTATTAACTGTTATTAACTGTTAAATAACTGTTAAATAACTGTTATTAACTGTTATTAACTGTTATTAACTGTTATTAACTGTTATTAATTGTTATTAATTGTTATTAACTGTTATTAACTGTTATTAATTGTTATTAATTGTTATTAATTGTTATTAACTGTTAAATAACTGTTGTCTGGTGCCTATCATCCAACAGGCAGAGTTAACGTTTACCGTTACTGAACAGCTGTGGTTCTGTCCGTATGTCGTCCAATATCAATCTGTCTGTGTTTTTTATAATCATCCAGCTCTACGTAACATTTATCGTGTGGCAGAGTTTTTAAAGAAAATATTCAATATCACTGCTCCTTCTGTAATACTGTTGATAAAACACTGCATCATTTATTTTTTTGGGCTGTCTTGTATCTCAGTGTTTTTGGTCTAATTGACATCATTGGATTTAACTAAACATTAACAGTGTTCCATCCTTTGAATGACATCATATCATTTTTACACGTATGATGTACATTATTAATATCATTATAATTCTGTTAGTATCATATTCACTAAACTCTCTTTCCCTGGTTTTATTAATGACTTCTAAATTTTTTTTCATGTCTAAAAAATAAGATATTAGACGACATTTATTATTTCAACCAAAGAACTTCCTTTTGTATCTGTGCTCTGTGTTGTTTAATTTAAAGTGTCTAATGTAAACCTTATTTATACATTGTTTAATTTTGTATTTTACTGTAGTTGTTGTTTTTACAAAATCCCCAACTTTATGTTTATATATTTAATTTGAAGTTGTATTCATTATCCTCATTGAGAGTTTGTATATTGTAATTTCATAAAGTTGTTTTTTTTTTTTTAAATCTTCGTCCTTCAGTCATTTTTCGATTTGTGCAATGCATGATGGGATATAGTGCTTTGGTTAGTGACCATCGATGCTCACTACATTTCGTGGTGGATTGTGGGATACATTGAGTGACTATGTAAGGCTTATAAAGTAGTTCACTACATATTGGGACACCCCTACAAAATGTCCTGGTCCCTATATAGGTCCCTCTGTAGGGAGTAGGGACTGGTTTAGGACAAAGCCTAACAGATCTACTTCATTTTGGTGAGTTCAGTGGTTTTAAAACTGCTGTATCTCACTTATTTTTCACAGTACAGGAAAAATAAATATATCTACTTGTTCCTCACACCCTCTTGTCACTAATGATCAACTTTGTTTTCACCAATTATTTACAGTTTTACCAAAAATCACAGGAGTGCAGAGGCATGGTTTAACATTCAGACAGACTTTAGTTAAGGCTTTGGCTAACTTTAATGAATGAGTTAACTTTAATTAACTCATTCATTAAAGTTAACTCATTCATTAGAGTTAATTAATTCATTAAAGTTAACTCGTTCATTAAAGTTAATTCGTTCATTAAAGTTCACTCGTTCATTAGTTCAGACGTTCATTAAAGTTCACTCGTTCATTAAAGTTCACTCGTTCATTAAAGTTCAGACGTTCATTAAAGTTAACCCGTTCATTAAAGTTAACCCGTTCATTAAACTTCACTTGTTCATTAAAGTTAATACGTTCATTAAAGTTCACTCGTTCATTAAAGTTCACTCGTTCATTAAAGTTAACTCGTTCATTAAAGTTCAGACGTTCATTAAAGTTAACTCGTTCATTAAAGTTAATTTGTTCATTAAAGTTCACTCGTTCATTAAAGTTCAGACGTTCATTAAAGTTAACTCGTTCATTAAAGTTAAGAGATGGATCAGGAAGAATCAGAAAAAGTTTACAACTTCAGTTCCTTAGTTTTTATGACATGTGATATTTAAAAACTATCACCATTGGTATCATTTGTGTCTTTTGGGTCAACTTTGGAGCCATATTATGAATCAACCACAGTAGATAGTTGTCATGTGAGTGGAGACTGTGACTCTAGGAGAAGAGACCAAAAATCTAATATATAGGTCAAAGGTCAAATGATAGCGGAGCAGTGGAAGCTCATGGGTCGAGTGGTGCTTCAAAAGTTCAATCAAGCATAACTAGACAACTACAACAGTATATTAGAATGCTACTGCTAAGGGGGCTAGCGCAACGAAGCTACTAAAATGCACTAAATCACTATCCTAGCCTAGCCTAGCCTAGCCTAGCAGTGCTATCTCTATTCATTCCATGTATAGGTCTAGTGGTGCTTCATAGTCAGAGGAGGCGGGGCTAAAAGGTTGTCTTTCAAATCCTCTGTATGCAATAGGACGGTACTACAACCAATCAGTGTAATCTTTAGGATGACGTAGTTAGAGCGACTGAAAGTTGACGGAAGAGTCTGGAGAAAGTTAGGAATGACTAAACAAAATGGTGGATTATGGAGCTGAACGACTGTTGTCGCTTCTGTAAAAAGAATTTAAAGATTGTTGATGTTTTCTCACATTCTTCACTCATCTGTGATAAAAGGAAATCTACACCTGTTGTTGTTCTTCTTCTATGGTTGTTTACACTTGTTTCTCTACTAATCATTGCAGCGTTACTTTGTTAGGCCCGCCCTCTGACTCTATACTTCACTGTGATTGGTCGACCAGTTTACTGACACAAGGGGGAGCTAGCGTGGCTAGGCTACTATGATAGAACATTAGTTTACTGACGCTAGGAGGAGCTAGCGTGGCTAGGCTACTACGATAGAACATTAGATTTACTGATGCTAGGAGGAGCTAGCGAGACTAGGCTAATGAACATGTATACATTTTTTTTGATTTTCTAAGAGGGTGATGTGGGAGGGTCTGGGTGATCTGACATGGAATGACCCACACCATTTGTGGTTGTTAGTGTAGGAAGTGAGAGTCTTACTTGCTGGAGCTCTGTCTTGCTACTGCTGCTAATGCTAATACTGTTGTTGTTGTTGGGGGGGGTTGTGCTCGGCAGGTTGGCAGTCTTTGGTTTGTTGCAGTATTTCTCCAGATGGTGCAGGTCACATCCACCAGGACGACAACATTGATCTACGATGCCCTTCTTCCCTCTGGGACGAGCGCCGTAACCAGACCACGAACCACGACCTGAACCACACACATGAACACTAACTATAGGTCTGAGGGACAAAAAGTTCCACAAACACTAACACTCATCATTTTGACTTGACTAAATGTAACCCTAACCCTGTGTCAAATATGCTACTTACTTTATAAAATCATTTCTAAAAGCATCACGTACCCCCTGCAGTACTTTACGTACCCCCAGGGGTCCGGAGAATTTGGTCCATTTGAGAACCAGTGTTCTAGATGTTTCCCTCTTCCATCACCATGGAAACCATTCTATCTTCATCAGTCTTCTGCACAGATGATGATGAGCAGTTGATTATTAACTAATGATTTAGTTTAAATATTCACAAAAACTTCTTTTCATTTTTACACTGTTTTTGTTTTGTTGATGGAACAAAAATAAAGTGAGTTAGAAAAGTTGTTTTTGAATCGACAGCAGAACAATGTTACTGTGGTCATTAATTGTCATATTTACACACATGCTCCACTGTTTCTTCTTCGTTGGTGTAAATGTTCAGTGATAGCAGCTGCACATGTGACCTTGGTCTGAACATTCAGGTCAAAGTTTCTCTGCTTCACTTTTATCTATAACTGACAAAGACTCAACTGTACTTTTGAATTAAAGGGAGGGTTTGGACATTCACACACAATTCACTCACATTCACATCTATTGATCTGATGGGATTCAATTATTTATGTCATTTTCTTTGGGTTATTCACTCGAACTAGGGTTCAGACAAACTTTAATCAATACTTTTAGTCAAATTTCCATGACTCTGTACTTCCTAAAAATGCCAGTGGACTTTAAACAATTAACAATTAAACAAGTGTCGTGTTAAAGTTTGTCCTCAGAAGGTTAACAATAAAATAAATGATAATGTGTGGTTTAACATGAAATTAATTCATTAATATATTAAAATCTATGTTCTTTATTTTACACTATAAGGCACGTTAAGCAAAGTCAAAATTATGAGATAAAAAGTCTTCTTATCAAACTACTTTCATCAGTTGTTAGCAGTGTTAGCTGTTAGCAGTGTTAGCTGTTAGCAGTGTTAGCTGTTAGCAGTGTTAGTTATCAGCATTGTTAGCTGTTAGAAGTGTTAGCTGTTAGAAGTGTTAGCTGTTAGCAGTGTTAGCTGTTAGCAGTGTTAGTTATCAGCAGTGTTAGCTGTTAGAAGTGTTAGCTGTTAGCAGTGTTAGTTATCAGCAGTGTTAGCTGTTAGAAGTGTTAGCTGTTAGCAGTGTTAGCTGTTAGACGTGTTAGCTGTTAGCAGTGTTAGCTGTTAGAAGTGTTAGCTGTTAGCAGTGTTAGCTGTTAGACGTGTTAGCTGTTAGCAGTGTTAGCTGTTAGAAGTGTTAGCTGTTAGCAGTGTTAGCTGTTAGCAGTGTTAGTTATCAGCAGTGTTAGCTGTTAGAAGTGTTAGCTGTTAGAAGTGTTAGCTGTTAGCAGTGTTAGCTGTTAGCAGTGTTAGTTATCAGCAGTGTTAGCTGTTAGAAGTGTTAGCTGTTAGCAGTGTTAGCTGTTAGAAGTGTTAGCTGTTAGCAGTGTTAGCTGTTAGCAGTGTTAGCTGTTAGAAGTGTTAGCTGTTAGCAGTGTTAGCTGTTAGAAGTATTAGCTGTTAGCAGTGTTAGTTATCAGCAGTGTTAGCTGTTAGCAGTGTTAGCTGTTAGAAGTGTTAGCTGTTAGCAGTGTTAGTTGTTAGCAGTGTTAGCTGTTAGCAGTGTTAGCTGTTAGAAGTGTTAGCTGTTAGCAGTGTTAGCTGTTAGCAGTGTTAGTTATCAGCAGTGTTAGCTGTTAGAAGTGTTAGCTGTTAGCAGTGTTAGCTGTTAGCAGTGTTAGTTATCAGCAGTGTTAGCTGTTAGAAGTGTTAGCTGTTAGCAGTGTTAGCTGTTAACAGTGTTAGTTATCAGCAGTGTTAGCTGTTAGAAGTGTTAGCTGTTAGCAGTGTTAGCTGTTAGAAGTGTTAGCTGTTAGCAGTGTTAGCTGTTAGCAGTGTTAGTTATCAGCAGTGATAGGTGTTAGCTGTTAGCAGTGTTAGTTATCAGCAGTGTTAGCTGTTAGAAGTGTTAGCTGTTAGCAGTGTTAGCTGTTAGCAGTGTTAGCTGTTAGAAGTGTTAGCTGTTAGCAGTGTTAGCTGTTAGCAGTGTTAGCTGTTAGAAGTGTTAGCTGTTAGAAGTGTTAGCTGTTAGCAGTGTTAGTTGTTAGCAGTGTTAGTTGTTAGCAGTGTTAGTTGTTAGCAGTGTTAGTTGTTAGCAGTGTTAGTTGTTAGCTGTGTTAGTTATCAGCAGTGTTAGCTGTTAGAAGTGTTAGCTGTTAGCAGTGTTAGCTGTTAGCAGTGTTAGTTATCAGCAGTGTTAGCTGTTAGAAGTGTTAGCTGTTAGCAGTGTTAGCTGTTAGCAGTGTTAGTTATCAGCAGTGTTAGCTGTTAGAAGTGTTAGCTGTTAGCAGTGTTAGCTGTTAGAAGTGTTACCAGCTAGCGCATTAATCGCTATTGAGAGAAAGTAGCTCGAATCAATTACGAGGTGTGAGTTTTTGTTCAGTGACAGTTTTCTTATATAAATAAATCACTCATTCCAACACATACTGTTTTAAGAAGAAACACGTTTTATTTTGTTGACCCCAGGAAACCTGCCGGGACTACTTTGGCTTTGACCAAAAGTGAACCAGAACTGGGCTCACAGGACACTGTGGGGGGTAAGTCACTGTGGGTGCACCAGAGTAAAGGGGCGGAGTCGGAAGAGAGGGGCGGAGTCACTGTGGGTGCACCAGAGTAAAGGGGCGGAGTCGGAAGAGAGGGGCGGAGTCACTGTGGGTGCACCAGAGTAAAGGGGCGGAGTCGGAAGAGAGGGGCGGAGTCACTGTGGGTGCACCAGACTAAGGGGCGGAGTCAGAAGAGAGGGGCGGAGTCACTGTGGGTGCACCAGCGTTACTCTGGTGTACACAAACACACACTCAAACACACACACACTTACACAAACATGCACACACTCTCACACAAACACACACACACACACTGACTCACACTCACACACACACACTGACTCACACTCACACACACACACTCACACACACTTACACACACACTTACACACACACAAATGCACACACACACACACACTTACACAAACACACACACACACACAAATACACGCACACACACACACACTTACACGAACGGACACACACACACACACTACGAAAACACACACACACTCTTACACAAACACACACTAACACAAACGCACACTCACACACACACACACACACTTACACAAACATGCACACACACACACACACACACACACTTACACAAACACTCACACACTCACTTACACAAACACACTCACACTCACACTTACAAAAACACACACTTACACAAACACACTCACACTTACAAAAACACACACTTACACAAACACACTCACACACACACTTACAAAAACACACACTTACACAAACACACTCACACACACACTCACACTTACAAAAACACACACTTACACAAACACACTCACACACACACTCACACTTACAAAAACACACACTTACACAAACACACACACACACACTCACACTTACAAAAACACACACACAAAAACACACGCTCACACATTCACACACACACACACACACACACACACACACACTCTCATGGTAGTCCTTCGGGTCCAAAGATGACGTAGGTTGTGTGTCTCATCGTCTCTGTACACAAAGATGGCTCTGCAGTCCCAGTCTGGACGCGCTGAGTCGAGCACAGGTGGAACATTGGAACTCCGTTGTGGTAACAGTGGTAGATGCTGCTGAGTGGCGTTTCTCTCGAGCAGCTTCGAGTCTCTTACAGCGGTCATCCCCAAAACTGGCAGTTGCTTTTCGAATCATGGCTCGCTACTTTGGTCTCTCTCCTGCAGCAGCTATGATGGCATTATCGTCTGCATACTGGAGCTCCATGATCATGGAAGTCCTAATCTTTGTTTTGGGTTTGAACCTGTTAAGATTGAAGAGCTTGCCATCAGTTCTGTACCAGATTGGGATTCCCTGTGGTAGTTCTTTGCCAATGAGATGGAGTATGGCGGCGTTGAAGATAGAGAACAGGGTGGGTGCAATAATGCAGCCCTGTTTTACCCCTGTCTCCACAGTGAAAGGCTCAGACATGGAGCCATTGTTGTTGATCACTGTGGCTGTCATTCCATCATGTAACAGTCTCAGTATTCTGACGTATTTACCCGGGCAGCCATACCTCAGGAGGATGCTCCATAGGGCCTGACGGTCCACCGTGTCAAAGGCTTTTGTCAGGTCTATGAAAGCCATGAACAAAGGCTGTTTATGCTCACGGCATTTCTCCTGTAGTTGGCGTGCTGTGAAAATCATGTCGGCAGTGCCTCTAGATGGACGAAAACCACACTGCGATTCTGGGAGAGTTTCCTCAGACAGTGGCAGTAGGCGATTGGCAAGAACACAGGCAAGTACTTTGCCAACTGTTGAAAGGAGTGAGATTCCCCTATAGTTCCCACAGACGGCTTTGTCTCCCTTTTTGAAAATGGTCACTATCAGAGCATCCCTGAGCTCTGAGGGGAGTTCTTCTTTTCCCCAGACCTTCAGAAGGAGGGCATGGAGGCGGCACTGGAGTTCAGGTCCGCCCTCCTTTAGGACCTCAGCTGGTATCCCATCTGGCCCCGAGGCCTTGTTGTTATTCAGGCTTCTGATGGCATCTTGGACCTCTGCTAACGTGGGGGGTTCACCCATGTCTTCCCTGATGGGACTCTGAGGGATGTGACTGAGGAAATCCGGGTGGGTTGTGCTGTTACGGTTGAGGAGTTCCTGGAAGTGCTCTCTCCACCGTTTATTTATGGACTTGTTGTCCTTCAGCAGCTCCTGCCCGTCCTTAGAGCGTAAGGGGTGTTGCCCGCGGTGGCCCGGGCCGTAAACGGCCTTGGTGGCATTGAAGAAGCCTCTGGTGTCACCAGAGTCTGCCAAGCTCTGGATTTCCAGTGCCTTTTCTGTCCACCAGGTGTTTTTAATCTGCCTCACCCGGCTCTGGACATCAGCCTTGGCTCGAGAGTGAGCCTGTCTCTTTGATTTGCAGGTTATGTCATTTTGCCAGACACGAAAGGTTTCCCTTTTCTTAGAGATCAGCTGTTCTATCTCTGTGTCGTTCTCATCAAACCAGTCCTGATTTTTTCTGGATCTATAGCCGAGAGTGGCACTGCAGGTATAAAGGATGGAAGACTTGAGCAGTCTCCAGTGTTCTTCAATGTCCTCAGGGTATTCCTGGTTGAGGCTTTCTCCAAGAGACACCTGAAGCTGCTGCTGGGTGGCGGCTACATTCAAGCGCTCAAGGTTTAGTCTCTGCCGGCTCTGCTTCTTTTGCAGTCTTCTCCTACTCTTGAGTCTGATGGACATTGTGGATCGTATCAGGCGGTGATCTGTCCAGCAGGCCTCTGAATCCATCATGGCCTTTGTGATGGTCACGTCGCGCTGATCCCTAGCTCTGACAATGACATAGTCAATAAGATGCCATTGTTTAGAGCGAGGGTGTCTCCATGAAGCCTTGAGTTTGTTCTTCTGGCGAAAGATGGTATTAGTGATGGTAAGATCGTACTGAGCACATTTGCTAAGAAGCAAAACCCCGTTAGAGTTGGTATTTCCGATGCCTTCCTTTCCGATGGTGCCCTTCCAGAGGTGGTGGTCTCGGCCAACTCTGGCATTAAAATCTCCCAGAATAATGACGTTATCCTCTTTGGGGAATTTTGATAGAACCTCGTCTAGACAGGCATAGAAGGTCTCCTTTGCATCTTCATCGGAGTCAAGGGTAGGTGCATAAGCACTGAGGACTGTTGCCATCTGGTTATTGGCCAACGCCAGACGGAGGGTCATCAGCCGCTCACTGATTCCCACAGGGAGTTCAGATAGCTGACTGACCAGTTGGTTCTTGATGGCAAAGCCAACCCCATGGATCCTAGGCTCTTCTGCAGCCTTTCCTTTCCAGAAGAAAGTGTATCCGCCCTTTTCCTCCTTCAGATGCCCTTCCTCTGCCCGTCGGGTTTCTGAAAGAGCAGCTATGTCAATCCGGCATCTTCTCAGTTCCCTGGCAATGACGGCGGTTCTCCTCTCTGGCCTATCACTGGTTGCACTGTCCATTAGTGTGCGCACATTCCAGGCTCCAAAGTTCATATGTCTGTGTTTTCGACCGCATATTGGTGATCCCTCTGGATGCGGTACTCCAGTCGGGAAGTTGAGACAGGCTATGTTTAGGGCACCTTTTCTAGCCCCTTCCCCGTCCAGGGTGAGCAGAGTGGATCCTAAAAAGGGCTGCTCAGTCATGGATGCAGCTACCGAAGAGCTCTTTCTGTCTCGGTCCAAGAGCCCAACGATCATCTAGCATCCACCGCCTGATGTGCCAGCTTGTGACTAGGGGCTTCCAGACAGCACAATCCTGCCCCCGTCGCCACTTACTGGTCGCCATAGGACTTTAATCCGGATGCAAGGTGGATTCCCTGAAAAAGACGCCTGTGCGTGACTTTGTTTAAAGTGGGGAGACTGGTGCACAGGCAGTCACCACACTGTCCTTGACAGATTGGAGTCGGAATCCAGTGGCATGGAGACCAAGACGACTGGTGACCCCTGTCTGCTGCAGCCTTCATCCGCCTTCCCAGCCGTTGTGATGCCCCCCTTGGGTCAGCCACCATCCTCCGCCTGGTCCGCCGTTGAGGTCTTCACTATTTACCCATAGCTGGAGCTGTTTACCCACAGCCGGGGCAGTGGTTGATGGGCAGCAGGGCGTGTCCACATTCCAGTGGGCCTGCATGCCACATCTCTGGGGCCCACTGCTGCTCCGAGATCCTGCACAACTTAGCCTGGAGCCGCAAGGTACCAGTTGCCGTGTGTGGCCACGAGGAGGCGTGTGCAAGTCTTGGCAAAGGAGAGGCTATGTACCGGCTGAGGAGACTTACGCACTCGGCTCCTCTTTTCGCCCCCGGAAACAGAGGGCTAGCCGGTGGCGGTAGCTGAGAGCAGGAAAGTGACAAGCAGAGGCAGCATGCAGCATGCAGCATGCACAAACTACAAGCACTACTACAGGCACTAAAGCTACTCCAACACTACTGCACTGACGCATCACATGCCCTGTGATGTGTGTGTGCGCACACACACACACACACACACAAACACACAAACTCACACCACACATACACTCACACACACACATGCACACACACTCACACAAACACACACTTACACAAACATGCACACACACACACACACACACACACACATTTACACACCCATGCACACACACTCACATAAACACACACACACTCAATCATACACACACTTATACAAACACACACTAACACAAACACACACACACACACACACTAACACAAACACACAAACACACACTTACACACACACGCACACAAACACACACACACGTACACAAACACTTACACAAACACACGCTTACACAAACATGCACACACACACACTCACACACACTTACACAAACACACACTTACACAAACACACACTTACACAAACACACACACTCACACTTACACACACACACACACACACACACACACTCACACTGTAACAAACACACGCTTACACAAACATGCACACACACACACTCACACACACTTACACATACACATACACACACTTACACAAACACACACTTACACAAACACACACTTACACAAACACACTTACACAAACACACACTTACACAAACACACACACTCACACTTACACAAACATGCACACACACACTCACACCACACACAAACACTCACTCACACACACACACAAACACACACTCACACACTCACACTTACACAAACATGCACACACACACTCACACAAACACACACACTCACACTTACACAAACATGCACACACTTACACAAACACACTCACACACACACTCTCACACACAGTCACACAAACACACACTTACACAAACTCACACTCACCCACACACACACGCACACAAACATGCACATATGCATACACATACACACACTCACACTTACATAAACATGCACACACACAGTCACTCACTCGCACACTCACACACACACACACACACACGCTCAAACTTACACAAACACACGCTTACACAAACATGCACACACACACACACACACACACACACACACTCACACTGACACAAACACACGCTTACACAAACATGCACACACACACTCACACCACACACAAACACACACGCACACTCACACACACACACACACATGCTCAAACTTACACAAACACACACACACACTCACACTGACACACACACACGCATTCACACACACACACACTTACACAAACACACACACACACGCTTACACAAACATGCACATATGCATACACATACACACACTCACACTTACATAAACATGCACACACACAGTCACTCACTCACACACACGCACACTCACACACACACACACGCTCAAACTTACACAAACACACACACACACTCACACTGACACAAACACACACTTACACAAACATGCACACACACAGTCACACCACACACAAACACACACGCACACTCACACACACACACGCACACTCACACACACACACGCTCATACAAACACACACACACGCATTCACACACACACACACACTTACACAAATACACACACACACGCTTACACAAACATGCACATATGCATACACATACACACACTCACACTTACATAAACATGCACACACACAGTCACTCACTCACACACACACACACACACACACACGCTCAAACTTACACAAACACACACACACTCACACTGACACAAACACACACTTACACAAACATGCACACACACAGTCACACCACACACAAACACACACGCACACTCACACACACACACACACACACACGCTCACACAAACACACACACACACTCACACACAAACACAAACACACACGCACACTCACACACACACACACACACACGCTCACACAAACACACACACACACTCACACACAAACACAAACACACACGCACACTCACACACAAACACAAACACACACGCACACTCACACACACACACACGCTCACACAAACACACACACACGCATTCACACACACACTTACACAAACACACACACACACACTTACACAAACACACACACACACTCACACACACACGCTCAAACTTACACAAACACACGCTTACACACACACACACACACACTCATACTGACACAAACACACGCTTACACAAACATGCACACACACACTCACACCACACACAAACACACACGCACACTCACACACACACACTCACACTGACACAAACACACGCTTACACAAACATGCACACACACACTCACACCACACACAAACACACACGCACACTCACACACACACACACACATGCTCAAACTTACACAAACACACACACACACTCACACTGACACACACACACGCATTCACACACACACACACACTTACACAAACACACACACACACGCTTACACAAACATGCACATATGCATACACATACACACACTCACACTTACATAAACATGCACACACACAGTCACTCACTCACACACACGCACACTCACACACACACACACACACACACACGCTCAAACTTACACAAACACACACACACACACACACACACTCACACTGACACAAACACACACTTACACAAACATGCACACACACAGTCACACCACACACAAACACACACGCACACTCACACACACACACGCACACTCACACACACACACGCTCACACAAACACACACGCACACTCACACACACACACGCTCACACAAACACACACACACGCATTCACACACACACACACACTTACACAAACACACACACACACGCTTACACAAACATGCACATATGCATACACATACACACTCACACTTACATAAACATGCACACACACAGTCACTCACTCACACACACACACACACACACACACACACACACTGACACAAACACACACTTACACAAACATGCACACACACAGTCACACCACACACAAACACACACGCACACTCACACACGCTCACACAAACACACACGCACACTCACACACACACACACGCTCACACAAACACACACACACGCATTCACACACACACACACTTACACAAACACACACACACACACACTTACACAAACATGCACACACACACTCACACCACACACAAACACACACTCACTCACACACACACACACACACACGCTCACACTCACACGCTCACACTTACACAAACACACACACACTTACACAAACATGCACACACACACACACTTACACAAACATGCACACACACACTCACACCACACACAAACACACACTCACTCACACACACACACACACACGCTCACACACACACTTACACAAACACACACACACACCTACCTATATAAACTCCTCGGTCCCCACACACAAACAACAGGTCGTTCATCAGTTCTGAACCACAACGTCGTTTGGCAGCTTCTGTCAACACTGGCCAGATGGTTACCATGGTAACAGAGAAGACACTGACGGCAACACACACCTGAGGAGAAAAACACAAATATATAAATAAATAAATATATATATATATATATATACACACACACACACACCCAACTATCTCCTGCTAACCAAGGTTAAAGAACAAAGTACCAGACCAGTCTCTACTGGAGGACCTGAACACTGCACTGCAAACTGTCCCTACCACTACCATCAATTCAATTCAATTCAATTTTATTTATAAAGCCCTAAATCACAACAAAGTCGTCTCAGAGGGCTTTACAAAAACATAATCAACTACAGAAATACATGAAAAATCCCAGGCATCCCCTGTCCTTAGACCCTCCTTCTCAGCAGAAAAAACTTCCAAACCCAGTGGGAAAAAGAAGAAATCTTGAGGAGAACCACATTGAAGGACAGATCCACTCCCATGGACGGACAGACTATAGATGAACGTCCATGTATAAATGCAGGAAGGGGGGCTGGTCCAGACAGGCAGGGGCGGTGGTCCGGGGTCACAGGTCAGCACAGGCGAGATACTCCAGATCCTGTCGTCCATGGCTCCCGTGCAGACACTGTCAGGAGAGCCACCACTCCCCCCAGGGGGGGAGGGGGGAAAGGGGACACCAGGTGACTAGTCATGAACAGACTTGGTATGAAAGATAGGTTATAAAAATGACAGAAACAGGTGTGAGAGAGAGAAAGAGAAGAAAGAACTCAGTGTCTGTACTTCCCCCAGCATTCTAACTCCTAGGGCAGCCTAGACTGAACTGTGACTCATACATCATGTATACATGATATATGAGTCACATCATTTTTAACTAACCTGACCATAGTCTTTCTCAAACAGGAATGTTTTAAGCCTAATTTTAAATGTAGAGACTGTTTCGGCGTTTTTAATATTAAAGGGAAGATGATTCCATAAGACAGGGGCCTGATAACTAAAGGCTCTAGCTCCTACTGTACTTTTAGAAACCCTAGGAACTTTCAGTAAACCTGCATTCTGAGAACGAAGGGTTCTATTGGGTTGGTACGGAACCAGATCATCTTTAAGATAAGAGGGGCCCATACCATTAATGGTTTTATATGTAAGGAGGAGGATTTTAAATTTAATTCTAAGACTCAACTGGAAGCCAGTGAAGGGTTTGGAGCACAGGGGTGATGTGTTCTCTTCTATTTGATCCTGTTAATAATCTTGCTGCTGCATTTTGAACCAGTTGAAGCTTTTTAGGGAATATTTAGGACATGCTATACCATCAAAGCAGTGTCCCAGAGCAGTCAGGGAGGCTGGACAGCATGGGAAGGCGTCATGGGCAGGCATATGACCTGGCCTGACCTGTGGAAAACCCCCCAAGCCAGGCTCAGCTTCCTGATCCGAGCGACCTACAACACGCTACCTTGCCCCCAAAATCTCCACCGGTGGTTTGGCACTGACGAGATCTGCCCCCTCTGTAACACCAGCAATGCTAGCCTCCGGCACATCCTCTCAGGCTGCAACATGGCGCTGTCCCAAGGCCGCTACAGATGGCGGCACGATGCTGTTCTGAGGAAGCTGGCAGAGGTAGCGGAAGTATGCAGACGGGAAGCGAACAGCCGGCCAGCTACCCCAGCAAGGCACACCATCGTCTTTGCAAGAGCGGGCGAGAACATCAATGCCCCCCGTCCATCAAACAGGGGTAAGCTCCTCTCACCTGGCAGCGGGTGGAACATGAAGGTCGACCTCGGAAAGCAGCTGCAGTTCCCCAGGGAGATCGCCGAATCATCACTGCGGCCAGACATGGTGCTGTGGTCTGTGACCTGCAAGGCGGTCCTCTTGGTGGAGCTCACTGTCCCGTGGGAAGAGGGGCTCGAAGCTGCTCACGAGAGGAAAAGAGCAAAATACGCAGACCTGGCAGCTGAGTGCAGGGAGGCAGGCTGGAAAGCCACTATATGCCCCGTCGAGGTGGGGTGCAGGGGCTTCGTGGGCGCTTCAACCTCTCGCCTGCTCAGAGATCTGGGGTGCACAGGAGCTGGCTACCGGAGAGCGGTAAAGGAACTGGCGGAGGAGGCGGAGAAAGGAAGCTTCTGGCTGTGGCTGCGGAGGAAGGATAGGAGCTGGGGGCCAAGAAACACCTAGGGCATCAGTGGGGTTGGCAGGGAGAGTTCCCAGCCAGCGCTCCGCCACCGGTCGATGTCCTGGGGTTAAAGGAGCGAAACATCCATGACCGGTGGTCCCCAGCTGATGACCCAGTTAGGCCCAGGGTGTTCAGGATGCACACGCATTCCGAAGGCGCCGGAGGAGGCGCAACAGGCAGAAATGTCCAGCAGGAATACCATCGATCCTGTATTTCCAAGTTGCTACAAGTAAGGAGTTACAATAATCTAATCGTGATGTAACAAATGCATGAATTAATTTTTCTGCAGTCGTTTTAGACAGAATATTCCTAATTTTGGCTAATGTTGCGCAGGTGAAAGAAGGCTGTTCTGCAAGTTTGGTTAATGTGCCCTGACCTCTGACCCTTTGAATGAAAGATCTGGATCAAATAAAACTCCTAAATTTTTAACTGTGGCACTGGGTGTTACACTTAAGTTGTCCAGAGTAACTATCTGGTTAGTTAGGGAGTCTCTCGCATCTTTAGGACCAATTATAACGACTTCAGTTTTTTCAGGGTTCAATAAAAGATAATTGGCACTCATCCAAATTTTTATGTCTTGTACACAAGTACTTAGTTTATCTATTTGCCTGGTCTGGTCAGGTTTAATCGATAAATATAGCTGTGTGTCATCCGCGTAACATAGCTGTGTGTCATCCGCGTAATGGGATTGGTCTCCCATCACTGAGACCAATCAGCTGATGTATGCAGCAGCAACCGTAATCCTAGAGATGCTTGGCTACAAGATGAACAGCCAGAGCAGCCAGAAGGTTGCCCCATGGAGGAGAAGGCTAGAGGCAAAGATCATGGCAGCACAGAGAGAAGTCAGTGTTTTAACAGAACTAAGCAGAGGTGTGAATCTGAGGAAAGAACTGCCCAAGAAATACAACAAACTGTCCACAGCTGAGGCACTGGAGACTGCTAAGCAAAGGCTCACAGCACTAGCTACTCGCCTAAAGAGATACACAAGAGAGGTAGAGGCCAGGAGAATAAACCAGGTGTTCTCCACCAACCCAGCTAAGGTCTACTCTCAATGGCAGGGGGGCAAGGTGACAACAGACCCACCTAGGGCTGAGACTGAGCAATACTGGAAGAGCATCTGGGAGAAGGAGGCAACACATAACACCAATGCCCAATGGCTAACCGCAACTGGCAGGGATCCCATTTAGCAGTCGAATTAACAAGAAATCTACGAAGTTGACCAGGCTCACCAATGCTTCCTGGAAAGTTTGTACACTCCAAGACAATGCAAACACTGCTAGACCTGAAAAAAGAACCGCCCTTGTTGCAAGCCAACTTAAGCGCCACAACGTTGACATTGCTCCACTTTCAGAAACCAGGTTTGCTGATCAAGGACAACTCAATGAAAAGGGAGCAGGCTATACATTTTTCTGGAGTGGACATAAACAAGAAAAACATTGCGAAGCAGGAGAAGGCTTTTCTGTTAAGTCCAACTTAGTAAGAAAGCTTGAATGCTTACCAAAGGGTGTTAATGACAGACTCAGGACCATGCAGATTTCACTTTCAGACTTAGTTCATATGCACCTACCATGAATAATCCTGATGAGGCAAAGGACATATTTCATGAAGAACTTGACTCATTGATATCACGTGTTCCTAGAGCAGATAAGTTATTTATTCTTGGGGACGTCAATGCCAGAGTTGGATCTGACTCTGAGGTGTGGGATGGTACCATTGGAAAGCACGGGGTAGGAAAGTGCAACAGTAATGGCCTCCTTCTCCTTGTTATTACAAACATTTTATTTCAGCTCCCAACTAGAAAGAAGACAACTTGGATGCACCCGAGGTCCAAACATTGGCACATGCTGGACTATGTTATCACCTGGAGGTCAGATGGAGGTGATGTATGCATAACTAAAGCAATGTGTGGTGTTGAGTGCTGGACAGATCACTGCCTAGTAATCTCCAAGATTGTCATTCACATCAGACCAAAGCATAGACAAGGAAAGAGAACACCTCCATAGAGACTGGACACCTCAAAATTGAAAGAGGAGTATTCAGCTAATAGCCTCATCAATGACCTCAACAGTAAGCTTGCTAACCTCAACTTTGAGAATGCATCTGTAGAGGAAGAGTGGGAAACTATCAAGAATCTATTCTATACAACATCTTTAGAGAAGCTGGGTTTAGTTTAAAGGAAACATAAAGATTGGTTTGATGAAAACAACTTGCAAATCAAATCCCTACTGGATGAGAAGCATAGACTCCATCTTGTCCTTCATTGCAACCCAAATTCAAAGGCAACGAAAGCTGCATTCACAGAATGTCAGCGCAAAGTACAACTCAAGTTCCGCGCCTTACAAGACCAATGGTTTATGGCCTAAACTTTACTAAACTTTAGTAATAAGGCAGACGAAATACAGTCGTATGCTGATCGACACAACGCAAAAAGATTCTATGATGCTCTAAAAACTATCTACGGCCCCACACTGTCTGGATCCTCGTCGCTTCTGTCCCCTGATGGCAAGACACTACTGACAGACCAGTCTAAAATTCTTGATCGCTGGGCAGAACATTTTGACTCCGTTCTGAATAGGCCTTCCTCAATAAATGAAGCAGCAATCACTTGACTCCCACAAGTAGAAATTAATAAAGAGCTCAACTTGAAACCTACCACTGAAGAAATGACCAAAGCTATCAACCAGCTGTCATGTGGCAAAGCCCCTGGTGCAGATGCTATCCCTGCTGAGATATACAGATCAGGGGACCAGCGCCAACCAAGAAGTTGACCGAGCTATTCTCGAAGGAACCCTTCCTCAAGACTTTAAGGATTCCCCCATCGTTCACCTATATAAGCGTAAGGGACATAGACAAGACTGCAACAATACACAGAGGGATATCACTGCTCTCCATAGCAGGAAAGATACTAGCCAGAATGCTATTGAACCATCTCATAAAACACTTAGAGCAAGGCTTACTGCGGGAAAGTCAATGTGGCTTCAAGGCTGGTAGAGGCACCGTCGATGCCAAGAAGAGCATCAGAATCTCGACACTATCTTTTTAGATTTGACAAAAGCGTTTGATAGTCAAGAGGGGCTGTGGAAAATCTTGGCCAAGTATAGCTGCCCTCCAACGTTTATCATCATAATACACCAGTTCCACGATGGAATGATGGCTCACGTGCTCAATGATGGTCAAACTTCAAACCAATTTATCGTCAGCAATGGAGTAAAACAAGGATGTGTTCTGGCTCTGACATTGTTTCATGTTCTCAGCCATGCTCTCTGATGCATTCACTGACATAGATCTCGGTCTCAAAATTCGGTACAGAACTGATGGCAAACTCTTCAATCTAACCCTTCTGAAAGCTTCCACCAAAGTACACCTTACAAAGATAGTTGATCCTCTCTTTGCTGACGATTGTGCCCTAATTGCTATGACTGAAGGGCAATTACAGCAAACTATGGACAAATTCTCAGGGGCATGTGACAACTTTGGTCTTTCCATCAATACCAAGAAGACGGAAGTGTTGCCCCTGCACCTAGTACAACATATATAGAGCCCAACATCATGGTGAAGGGTGCCAAACTTCAGTCTGTTGACAGTTTCACATAGCTTGGTAACACAGTATCTTGCTGCGTCCACATAGATGATGAAATCAATAAGCGTATGCCCAAGTCCTATGGGCAGCTGTGGGTCAGTTGGTAGAGTGGGTCGCCCAATGACCGAGAGGTTGGCGGTTCGCATCCCGGCTCTGGCTGTCCACATGTCGAAGTGTCCTTGGGCAAGACACTGAACCCTGACTTAGACTCCCAGTAGGACTGACCTTTGACCTTAGAAACCTACTGGTGTATGAGTGTGTGTGTGAATGGGTGAATGTGAGGCTAATGTAAAGAACTTTGAGCACCATGAAGGTGGAAATACCATTTACCATAAAGAGAGCTGACTTCCATCCATCCATACTCTTCAACAGACAAGCCAACTTCGCTGGGCCGGTCACATGCACAGAATGCCCGACTACAGAATTCAAAAACAGCTCTTCTACTACGAGCTCTCAACAGGCAAGAGAACTGTAGGAGGCACCGGCGGAACCACCATAGACGTTGGGGGGGGTCATGTCCCCCCCCAATGTTGCGAAAGTGCCAATCTGTCCCCCCCCAATATTTGGTCTAATATGTGATATATAAAGTCTTTCTTTCTTAGATCAGTCCCTTTCTGTTCCCGATTTACTTTCAATGTAGGAAACACATGAGAATGAATCAACCAAACACTCAAGGAAAATAAAACATTACAACCCCCCCCCCCCCCCTTTATTGTCAATTTGGTTTAGCCCAGAATGTCAAGTTACAGATTTGTTCAATAATTCTGTGTATTTTTTTTTTTAATCACAATGGCGTTAGCTAAAAAAAGAAAGACGGACCAAAAGGGAGACATTTGTCGCTTTTTCCTGCCGGTATGAAACTGAGCGTCCATGTCCGTGTATGATGATCAGACCTTGTCTTTGTCTTTGTTTGTCTTCATGAGAAGTAATAGTGCTAACACTGAAAACATACGCATCACCGTTACGTTAGACAAATGTTCTGATGCCCACATGTGGTTCTACTGTGTCACTGTTAATAAGCTAGTTCCAGTGGGGACACTAAGCTAGTGCAGACGCAGTAGAAGACATTATTTTGGTCCAGAAACATGTGTTGGTAAAAACGATAGCAGCTAGAAGACTGTCTTTGAACTGAGAAGAAGTGTCTTGTTGTTTAGCAACAACACAACGTCTGGGCCTTCCTTACACACCTGCTACTGTTACAGACCATAACATGTCAACACTAATGAGACAGACGTAACGACTGTCCACTGGACTTTTATCAACATGATGTGGACCTTCAACTTGTTGGGACATTATTTAGTTGTGAATGGACAGTGTCTGCATGTCTGTCCACACCGTAGTTTAGCAGACAGTGGCTTACGTCGATATTTGTTTTAAAGGACATTAATGTGTATGGACGTAGAGGACACATAGATATGTCCACCTGCACTGAAGAGCAGATGAAAATTAACAATGGCTGCATGTTCTTCCACCAGTGAATATTCAAATAATATCATCATTTAGGTCAAGACGACTTTATTTATACATTAATGGTTATGTGGTGGATGGTAGAGGACAGGCAGAGAGGGACAGTAGAGGAGAGACAGAGATATTAGAGGACAGGCAGAGAGGGACATTAGAGGACAGGCAGAGACAGTAGAGGACAGACAGAGGACAGGCAGAGACAGTAGAGGACAGGCAGAGGACAGGCAGAGACAGTAGAGGACAGGCAGAGGGCAGGCAGAGACAGTAGAGGACAGGCAGAGGACAGGCAGAGGACAGGCAGAGACAGTAGAGGACAGGCAGAGACAGTAGAGGACAGGCAGTGAAGAAGATGAGGTAAGACAAGTGTAAACAACATGAGGATAATGTTATAGTTTTAAAGTGTTGTCCTATAAACAGCTCATGTCCTCCATGTCCACATACATGTCCAGATGGTTGACAGTATTGACTCGACCTGAACAGGCCGTTGTTATTACTCTGTACATTTATCACATTAACGAAGGACATACTGTCCTACGTTCCCAACACTGGATTTGTCCAACTGTCCCAGGAAACAATAACAAAACAGTTGAGTGGATATTTACATATTTATATAATATTAATAAACTTACACCTAACAAACTAAAATATGACAAAGAAAAAGAAAAAAAACCTGCGTGTGTTGAAACATGGAGTGGAAGATTTTCCTCCATAAAAAGAATTATTTTATATATTATATAAAAGTAAAAGAATGATATATTATATAAAACAACATGAACGTACAGTTACAGTCGTGTGATAAAGTAAATAGAGATAATTGTATCAAAGCCGCAGCTGTTTTATCTCATGTTTAATGATCAAACTTATTTAGGTCATTTGTTTGATTGTGTATTTCAGCGTAACCATAGTAACAGAAGTGTTATGGTGACGTTCTACTGCAAAACAAAACAAAATATCTGATGGAAAAACAAGACAGTCTGATCCAACTGTGATTTACGTCATAAATATAAAAGCTATGTTTACGTTTATTCTGTTTTTATGTTTCTACTGTTATTCATATCATACATATGGAAGATAATTATACTTTTATTCTCTTTTTATTATATGTTTCTACTTCTATTTATATCAAGTAAAAAACAGAGTAAAATGTAAAATGTACTAAAAATACACTAAAAATAGAGTAAAATATCGTACAATTGCACTAAAATACACTAAAAATACATCAAAGTAAAAATACACTAAAATAGAGTAACATGAGGTATAAATACACTAAAATACACAAAAAAGATCAAATTAAGTAAAATTACACTAAAATAGAGTAACATGAGGTATAAATACACTAAAATACACAAAAGATAAAGTAAAATATAGTACAATTGCACTAAAATACACTAAAAATAGATCAAATTAACTAAAAATACACTAAAAATAGAGTAAAATGTAGTAAAAATACAATAAAACACACCAAAATATGATAAAACGTAGTAAAAATATATTAAGATACAGTAATAATAGTCAAATGCAGTAAAGATACACAACAAAACGGGGGTGTTTAACCAGGGGGCAAATGTTTCAATGCAGTGAATAGTTCAAAGGTCAAAGGTGAATAATTCCACAGTCAAAGGTGTGGAAGTGATTGTAGTTCAGCTTCCACATACAGACCATAATATTATCTATAGTCTAATAAAAGTCATAATTACACGTTTGCTTCATTTTGATGTGTTTAAACTTGACATTTGTTTTTGTTTTACTGCAAAATCTAAGATAAAATGATGAAATATTCACATTTACAAACAATAAACTGTGAAAAACCTCAAATGTGCAAAGTTTCCTGTTTGTAAAAGTGATCCTTAATAAAACATATGAACTAATGTTAGAAAACTTTATATAGATTGTGCTTAGACACTTTTATTTCAACATTTTAAAAACTGACGACACTCAGGTTAATCATTTCATTTATAGAACTTTTAAAACTTTTCAAAAATAACACTGAACCCAAAATGTCCGTCTTTAATAAGTGGAAAAAGTATTAATTTTAATCCTTAAGCATCGTTGATATTTTGGAACCAAATATATGTTCTTTAACCTTTAACCTTTAACCCCAACGACCTGCTCTATTTGAACCACATCCTCCATAACCTTTAACCTTTAACCTCTAACCAAACTGAACCACATATTTATAATATAAACTGGATCCTTTGTCACAGTGAAAAAACTTCAGCGACATCAGTTTGACCATGAATTAAAGAATGTTCTAGAAGAGTTCGAGTGAGTTCTTACCTTCACAGTGTGACGGAGTAAAGACTGGCAGCATGTGGAGAACATTCTGGAAGTGAAGAAGTGACTGAAATGACCCTGAAGTTATACTGATACAACTGGAGGAAGAGGAGGGGGAGGAAGGAGGGGGAAGAGGGGGAGGAGGAGGAGAAGGTGGAGGAAGAGGAGGGGGAGGAAGAGGGGGAGGAGGAGGAGAAGGTGGAGGAAGAAGAGGGGGAGGGGGAGGAGGAGGAGAAGGTGGAGGAAGAGGAGGGGGAGGAGGAGGGGGAAGAGGGGGAGGAGGAAGAGGGGGAGGAGGAAGAGGGGGAGGAGGAGGAGAAGGTGGAGGAAGAGGAGGGGGAGGAGGAGGGGGAGGGGGAGGGGGGAGGAGGAGGGGGAGGGGGAGGAGGAAGAGGGGGAGGAGGAAGAGGGGGAGGAGGAGAAGGTGGAGGAAGAAGAGGGGAGGGGGAGGAGGAGGAGAAGGTGGAGGAAGAAGAGGTGGAGGGGGAGGAGGAGGAGGGGGGAAGAGGGGGAGGAGGAGGAGAAGGTGGAGGAAGAGGAAGAAGAGGTGGAGGGGGAGGAGGAAGAGGGGGAGAAAAGAGGAGAAAGAGGGGGAGGAAGAGGAAGAAGAGGTGGAGGGGGAGGAGGAAGAGGGGGAGAAAAGAGGAGAAAGAGGGGGAGGAGGAGGAGGGGGAGGAAGAAGAGGTGGAGGGGGAGGAGGAGGAGGGGGAAGAGGGGGAGGAGGAGGAGAAGGTGGAGGAAGAGGAAGAAGAGGTGGAGGGGGAGGAGGAAGAGGGGGAGAAAAGAGGAGAAAGAGGGGGAGGAAGAGGAAGAAGAGGTGGAGGGGGAGGAGGAAGAGGGGGAGAAAAGAGGAGAAAGAGGGGGAGGAGGAGGAGGGGGAGGAAGGAGGAGGGGAAGGGGGAGGAGGAAGAGGGGGAGGAGGAGGAGGAGGGGGGGGAGGGGGAGGAGGAGGAGAAGGTAGAGGAAGAGGAGGAGGGGGAGGAGGAAGAGGGGGAGGAGGAGGAGAAGGTGGAGGAAGAGGAGGGGGAGGGGGAGGAGGAGGAGGAGGGGGGAGGAGGAGGGGGAGGAGGAGGAGGAGAAGGTGGAGGAAGAGGAGGGGGAGGGGGAGGAGGAAGAGGGGGAGGAGGAGGAGAAGGTGGAGGAAGAGGAGGGAGAGGGGGAGGAGAAGGTGGAGGAAGAGGAGGGAGAGGGGGAGGAGGAGGTGGAGGAGAGGGGAAGGAAGAGGAAGAAGAGGGGGAGGGGGAGGAGGAAGAGGAAGAGGGGGAGAAAACAGGAGAAAGAGGGGGAGGAGGAGGAGGGGGAGGAAGGAGGAGGAGGAGGAGGAGGGGAAGGAAGAGGAAGAAGAGGTGGAGGGGGAGGAGGAAGAGGGGGAGAGGAAGGAGGAGGAGGGGAAGGAGGAGAAGGAGGAGGAGAAGGTGGAGGAAGAGGAGGGGGAGGGGGAGGAGGAAGAGGGGGAGGAGAAGGTGGAGGAAGAGGAGGGGGAGGAGGGGGAGGAGGAGGGGGGAGGAGGAAGAGGGGGAGGAGGAGGAGAAGGTGGAGGAAGAGGAAGAGGAGGTGGAGGAAGAAGAGGTGGAGGGGGAGGAGGAAGAGGGGGAGAAAAGAGGAGAAAGAGGGGGAGGAGGAGGAGGGGGAGGAAGGAGGAGGGGGAGGAAGGAGGAGGGGGAGGAAGGAGGAGGGGGAGGAAGGAGGAGGAGGAGGGGGAGGGGGAGGAGGAAGAGGGGGAGGAGGAGGAGAAGGTGGAGGAAGAGGAGGGGGAGGGGGAGGGGGAGGTGGAGGAAGAGGGGAAGGAAGAGCAAGAAGAGGGGGAGGGGGAGGAGGAAGAGGGGGAGAGGAAGGAGGAGAAGGAGGAGGAAGAAGAGGTGGACTAAGAGGGGGAGAGGAATGGTAAATGTTCTTCACTTCTATAGTTCTGTTCCACCTTCATGGTTCAAAGTTCTTTACATTAGCCTCACATTCACTCATTCACACACACTCACACACCAGTAGGTTTCTAAGGTCAAAGGTCAGTCCTACTGGGGGCCTAAGTCAGGGTTCAGTGTCTTGCCCAAGGACACTTCGACATATGGACAGCCAGAGCTGGGACGCGAACCGCCAACCTCTCGGTCATTGGGCGACCCACTCTACCAACTGACCCACAGCCGAGGAAGGAGGAGGAGGAAGAGGAAGAAGAGGTGGAGGGGGAGGAAGAGGAGGAAGAGGAGGAGAAGGTGGAGTAAGAGGGGGAGAGGAAGGAAGAGGAAGATGACAGTGAGGAGGAAGAGATGGAGGAAGAGGAGGAGGGGGAGGAGGAAGAGGAGGAAGACGGGGAGGAGGAAGGGGTGGAGGAGGAGGAGGGGAAGGAGGAGGAAGAGGAGGAAGTGGTGGAGGAGGGGGAAGAGGGGGAGGAAGAGAAAGATGACAGAGAGGAGGAAAAGGAGGGGGTGGAGGAAAAGAGGAAGAGGAGGGGGTAAGAGTGGGGAGGAAGAGGAGGAAGACGAGGAGGAGATGGAGGAGAAGGAGGAAGAGGTGGAGAAAGATGAGGGGGAGGAGGAAGAGGAGAAGGAGGAGAAGGAGGGGAGGAAGAGGAGGGAGATGAGGGGAAGGAGGAGGTGGAGAAAGAAGAGGAGGGGTGACCTTAACCCTCTCAATAGTTTAAGAAAGAAAACAAATCCATAAACAGAATTAAACTTTTATAATATTTAGTGTCGTTAAAAATAGACTGAAGACAAATGAACATATAAAAACATAAAGTCACAGCGTTAGTTTGAACATTAGTGTGTTTAAGTGGGATCATATAAAGTGGGTAAAAACTAAAGAGTAGATCAGGTTCCACCAGGGGCGACTCTAACATGTAACCTTTAGGGGGGCTCAGCCCCCAGTGCTGACAGTGACACCTGTCTGGAACCAAAGAGTTAAATCAATTTCTAAACTTTTTTTCTTTTAATTGACCAATAAACTATCATCTACCATCCACTGAAATAAAGACTTATTTTACAAACTTACCAGTTCCATGTCAATGTATAAACTTATTGGATGAGAAACAAATGTTCTGGTTCTGGGATGTTCTGGTGAAGTGTGGTGGTGATAAGGTGGTAAGAAAAAAAAATACCCATAGACCACTAGGCTGTTTGTGGTTAGCTGCTACTGTGTTAGCTCACTGCTACTGTGTTAGCTCACTGCTACTGTGTTAGCTCACTGCTACTGTGTTAGCTCACTGCTACTGTGTTAGCTCACTGCTACTGTGTTAGCTCACTGCTACTGTGTTAGCTCACTGCTACTGTGTTAGCTCACTGCTACTGTGTTAGTTCACTGCTACTGTGTTAGCTCACTGCTACTGTGTTAGTTCACTGCTACTGTGTTAGTTCACTGCTACTGTGTTAGTTCACTGCTACTGTGTTAGCTCACTGCTACTGTGTTAGCTCACTGCTACTGTGTTAGCTCACTGCTACTGTGTTAGCTCACTGCTACTGTGTTAGCTCACTGCTACTGTGTTAGCTCACTGCTACTGTGTTACCTCACTGCTACTGTGTTAGTTCACTGCTACTGTGTTAGTTCACTGCTACTGTGTTAGCTCACTGCTACTGTGTTAGCTCACTGCTACTGTGTTAACTCACTGCTACTGTGTTAGCTCACTGCTACTGTGTTAGCTCACTGCTACTGTGTTAGCTCACTGCTACTGTGTTAACTCACTGCTACTGTGTTAGCTCACTGCTACTGTGTTAGCTCACTGCTACTGTGTTAGCTCAATGCTACTGTGTTAGCTCACTGCTACTGTGTTAGCTCACTGCTACTGTGTTAGTTCACTGCTACTGTGTTAGCTCAATGCTACTGTGTTAGCTCACTGCTGCTGTGTTAGCTCACTGCTGCTGTGTTAGCTCACTGCTACTGTGTTAGCTCACTGCTACTGTGTTAGCTCAATGCTACTGTGTTAGCTCACTGCTGCTGTGTTAGCTCACTGCTACTGTGTTAGCTCACTGCTACTGTGTTAGCTCACTGCTACTGTGTTAGTTCACTGCTACTGTGTTAGTTCACTGCTACTGTGTTAGCTCACTGCTACTGTGTTAGCTCACTGCTACTGTGTTAGCTCACTGCTACTGTGTTAGCTCACTGCTACTGTGTTAGCTCACTGCAGGTCAACTCCTGGTCTACTCACACACATAGGTACTCAAATGTAATAATTCCTCTAAAGCAGGCAGGGGTAAATGTAACATTTAATTTTTATTTTATTTATTTCTGTACAAGCTGCTGGAAATCTAATTTCCCCAAGGGTGCCATCCCAAAGGGATCAATAAAGTCTGTCTAAGTCTAAGTCTAATTATGATTCAAACTAGCCAGACATTATGAAGACCAGGTCTTAGCCCAGAGGGGGGTCTGGGGGGCCTCCCCCAGAGAAAAACTGATTTATTAAATGTAATGTTCTGTATTTTAGTGCATGTTAAGGTGACCTGTTTGACAAATGCTAACCTCATGACATAGATATAGAACACTATACAGTATATCAGTATGTTAGCATGTTAGCATGTTAGCATGTCCAGCCTCAGGTGCCACAGCCGCCATCTTGGTACAAGGTCCATATGTTTGTCACACTATCAGGGAAGATATTGTCAAGTGATGATCAGGTAAGAAGTGTTACCCCCATATAAAGATGGCACTGATTAAAGTGAAACATTCATTGTAATTGACAGAGATAGTTAATGTAATGTGTTCTATATCTGTGACCCTGTGACATGAAGACAAACATTTTTAAATGAACACACTGAAAGGTTTTCATTAAACAAAGTTTCCTTGTGGGAAAAAAGGAAACTTTATTTAATGGGAAGAAAATGTAAATGAGTCCATATTTAATGAACATATTTAACACTGAGTAAATATTAACACTATATTATAAATAAAATAAGAGAATGTAGAAATGTAAACTAAGGATCAGGGTTAGAATAGTTTGGATTTTTCATTATAGTTTTGTTTTAGTTAGTTTGGACTTTTTTCCTCTAATTCACTTAGTTTTAATGTGTCTTTTGAGCAGGTTTGATAGTTTTTTTATGAATGTTTGGTTTTAGTTTTTTCATATATTTTATTTTCCTCACCATCCCATTCAAAGTAAAGTGAGGTGTGGGTCAACTGGGTCAGGTGGAGGTGGGTTATTGACTGAGCAGAGACATAAACATATAGACAGTATGATGGAGAAACTCCCTATAGCAGGTTGGGGGGGGTGGAGTCAATCTGGGTTTTGATGTAGGATTGATGCCCAAATATCAGTTGTAATATGTGTTGTTTGGAGCGAAGTACACGGGCGACTTTTTTTGACAAAATAATTAAAAAAAAGATCCGGGGCATAAATCCCCAAAGCCACGCCCCCTCTCTACAGATGATTCAAACCCTGTTGTCAGAAATGGACAAGATGGTTTAACATGTAAAGCTACAGAGTTCTAACCTGATTGATCATGTGTTAGCGTTAGGCTATGCTAACCAACAGTCAGGGTAACAGAGTTAAACATCTAGTAAATAATGTGTGTGAACTGTCCCCATGAACACCTGCACACTACACACTATTATGACAATGCACTTATGCACAACAATACATCTATTTTTAACACAAACATGTCACTTTCATTTATTAGTAATAAAGGGGTAGGAACATATTCATTGTAGACGGGACATGACAAAGTTAAAATCCTACAAAAACAACTTTTATAAGCCATAACTTCACACACAGGTCACATTTCCTACCATGAAAGAGGACGTAAATATACATAACACAGTTGTTCAGTGCAGAAATCAGCACAGATACAACTATACTAGTACTGTACTCATTCTTACCTGAATGATTATCCAATCAAACAGATAATTTTAGATCAATAATGACCAAGCCTACATGGTGGTTGTTCACAATGTCCAGTTGTGACAAAATGAGATCAATGATGGTGAAGGTGGTTTTTATAGTTGTCCACAGACCAGGGAACACTACTATTGGATTGAATTGTTGACTAATTGTAATGACACAGGCCTACCTTCACATCTTACTGTCACTCATCTGCAGTGGAACCACCATCAAATGTCCATTTGTCAAAACAATCAGAAAAGGCTGGAAGTAGAAGGATTTGATTGGTTTAGACAAATCACATGATGACATGACAGTTCTCCACTAGGATAGGAGAACTCTGAGGATGCACACATTTGGTCTTTTTTTGAAGGAAGCAACCAGGGGGGGCTGAGCACATTTTTAGGGGGGCTGAAGCACCCCCTAAAAATAGCCTAAACTCTCCTCTGGGTTCCAGATTAAATTATGTTTAAAACTAAAAGTATGTTTTTGTTTTTTGGAAGAGACGATGGTTCTGACAAATTCTGCTCATGACGTCCTTCCAGAATATTTGCATTTTTTCCACATTCCCCAAAACAGTGCCTTATCTGACATATTTTTGGATTTTATTTCTTTACCTTTTCATGATCCACTTCCACTCTAGTGTTCATTCAACATGGCCTCAGAACTTCCTTCTTTAGTCAGAGGAGAGAAGGGGCGTGGCCTCGTTCACCTACATACTGTTAACATTGAAACTTAATAAAACTTCATATTTGTAAATAATTGAAAAAGTGGGTCTATTGAATATTACAGACACCCATGACCCTCCTGTGACCACCATTTTTTACCAGGTGTGACCTCCCTATGACCCCAGACAGGACAGACCAACAGTTGTCCAACCCTCGTCCTTTTGTGGACGCTGTGGTTGGGGACAAAAGTACCTGCTCTTCATGGAGCTGCCCAGTAGTACCACAAAACCTTTGGTACCTTCAGGACTCCCCCATCAGATGGAAGGTAAGCAGTGTCAGACGGAGCCTTAGGAACAAAGACGTCCACATGAGTTTAGTGAATGTTTTCATATCACAAAAGAATTTAAGAGGAGGCGAGAGCGGGACAGACATTTATACGTCCCGTCACTGAGAGGGACTGAGGTTCCTTCACTTTTAGTACCAGTGGATGATAACTGACAGGTATTAGTGATGGTAGCACTAATAAAAATACTAACTTATTTAAACCTCAGCTCGACTCCTTCCTGTCGGTTAAAAAAAACAACCTGTCAATCACATCAGTCACAGCTGATACTGATGTCCTAAAAACCACAGGAACATCTGCACATACACCCTCCAATAACAGGAGCATCTCTGAGGGTTCCCGTGCCCTGACAGGTACCTGACAGGTACCATGATGTACGGTGAAAGGTTTGGAAATAACATCAGTCATTATCTGTGCAGTTGGTCCAGAATATAAGAGTCTGACCCACTGCCGAAAACAATCACCAAAGTGGGACAGAGGATCAGGTACGGCCGGATAGGGTCAGGGTCAGGGTCAGGTGTCCCACTTAGGTGTACGGTCCAGGTGGGTGACACGGTTCCAGCAGGAATCTAAAATGGCCTTAAAGGAGGTATTAAGAGAGGGTTCCTTTAAAAAAGAATGATCAAACAAACTCTTGTATAACAACATATATATATATATATATATATATATATATATATATATATATATATATATATATATATATATATATATATATATATATATATATATAAAATTATTTATATCTCTTATGATACAAAAATAAAAGATAGGACAATTAAAAGTGTCCCAAAGTGCAATAAAACAAGTGAAGAACCACATAAAAACATCTGGAATAAAACACACTCCAAAGACAATTCATAAAAAGGACAAACTTTAAAACCTTAAAATAATGCATAAATAAAATTCATAAGAGAGAATATAAATAAATAAATAACCAATTCATATAATAATGTGATAAATAAGAGTACATTTATCTTCTGTGATGGCTGTCAGCCATTTTGTCTGTGTGTGTTTGTGGCCCTCCATTTTCAGATATGTCTGGCTCCGCCCACCTCGTTTCCAACACCTGGCCAGGTTCTATATAGGAGACCAGGAAACCAAGATGGCTCTCTCTCCCTCCTGCATGGATGATGACTTTTGATTATGTTTGTTAGGTTCTTTAGGTTTTGACCACACATACACCTCACTACTGAGGACTGTTTTGTATAACCTGAGTAAGTTTGATGTAAGTTATCTTTATTAAAGTCACATTGCTTTAATTGTTACTGTGTGGACCTTCCCTACTTTTGTTATTCACAAGCTGGGCGTAACACTTCCTTTTCCTGAAAATGATGCCCTCTCTCCTGTCTCCTCCTTCAGGGTTAAATGGTCCTGTCGGTGTCATGGCTCAGGTTCACCAGAAGATGGAGGCAGAGGGTGGACGCTCGTTACCCCGGCTTTTCCTTCAAGTCGCCAGGGTCACACGTACCCAATTTCATAATCCATCTTCTCTCCACCCTCCGCCTCTCACGCTGCGTCCAATGTGCCCTGACACATATACCAAATATTTTAAAATTCTTCATCCCATGTACATTAAAATGGGTTAAGGTCAGAGTTAGGGTTAGGGGTCAGAGTTCAGGGTCAGGGTCCAGTCCATAGACGAAACACTGGAAATAGTCCAGTCCATAGACAAAACACTGGAAATAGTCCAGTCCATAGACAAAACACTGGAAATAGTCCAGTCCATAGACAAAACACTGGAAATAGTCCAGTCCATAGACAAAACACTGGAAATAGTCCAGTCCATAGACAAAACACTGGAAATAGTCCAGTCCATAGACAAAACACTGGAAATAGTCCAGTCCATAGACAAAACACAGGAAATAGTCCAGTCCATAGACAAAACACTGGAAATAGTCCAGTCCATAGACAAAACACTGGAAATAGTCCAGTCCATAGACAAAACACTGGAAATAGTCCAGTCCATAGACAAAACACAGGAAATAGTCCGGCCCCTTGACGAAACACTGGAAATAGTCCAGTCCATAGACATTTTTGTTTACACTTTTTATCTCAAAATGAAAAAGGAGAAAACCGCTGTTTTTTTTTTGTTTTTTTTAAATCGTTTTTATTTTGAAAACAAAATAACCTATAAAAACATAGATGGACTTGTAACCCTGGAGGAAGTGACGTATGGAAACAACTGAATGGATTTAAAAGAATACTTTTACCATAAACTGGAATTCCATGGAATCACATTTTCATTTATTGATCCTAAATTATTTCCATTCCAACGTGTTCCTTATATGTGATGATTTTTATTATTATTTTTAAATATTAAGAAAAGTCACATGTTCTATCATCTGCTTTCTTTTAAATGTTCATTTCATCCACTAGCAGTTTAGGATTAGTTTCCATAGTAACAGTGTGTAGTAATGAAACAAGCTGATGTGAATTATTTCCAATGTACGAACACAAGTCATGAATGAACTAACAACTATTCTACAGAAATAACTGGGGTTTTATTTTTATGTTGTGACTGTGTGTGTGAGACTGTGTTTGTGTGTGTGAGACTGTGTGTGTGAGACTGTGTTTGTGTGTGTGTGTGACTGTGTATGTGTGACTGTGTTTGTGTGTGTGTGTGTGTGTGTGTGTAGTGTATACCTTCTTTTTGACAGATATAAACCACATATATAAACACTTCAACAAAAATGTTAATCCAGGAAACTGAGTGAACAAAGAAGTAAATTAAAAAGCGGCAAGACTTAGACTAGTAGAAGACCAGAAAAAGACCAGTGGGAGACTAGAGTAAGACTAGAAGAAGACCAGAGGAAGACTAGAGGAAGACCAGAGGAAGACTAGAGGAAGACCAGAGGAAGACTAGAAGAAGACCAGAGGAAGACTAGAAGAAGACCAGAGGAAGACTAGAAGAAGACCAGTGGAAGACTAGAAGAAGACTAGAAGAAGACCAGTGGAAGACTAGAGGAAGACTAGAAGAAGACCAGAGGAAGACTAGAAGAAGACTAGAAGAAGACCAGTGGAAGACTAGAGGAAGACTAGAAGAAGACCAGAGGAAGACTAGAGGAAGACTAGAAGAAGACCAGAGGAAGACTAGAGGAAGACTAGAAGAAGACTAGAAGAAGACCAGAGGAAGACTAGAAGAAGACTAGAGGAAGACCAGTGGAAGACTAGAAGACCAGAAAAAGACTAGAGGAAGACTAGATGAAGACCAGAAAAAGACCAGAGGAAGACTAGAAGAAGACTAGAAGAAGACCAGAGGAAGACTAGAAGAAGACCAGAAAAAGACCAGAGGAAGACTAGAAGAAGACTAGAAGAAGACTAGAAGAAGACCAGAGGAAGACTAGAGGAAGACTAGAAAAAGACCAGAGGAAGACTAGAAGAAGACTAGAAGAAGACCAGAGGAAGACTAGAAGAAGACCAGAAAAAGACCAGAGGAAGACTAGAAGAAGACTAGAAGAAGACCAGAGGAAGACTAGAGGAAGACTAGAAGAAGACCAGTGGAAGACCAGAGGAATGTATGGTATGGTGGAACCGTAGTCTTTTTAATCCTGTTCTAGTCAAAGGGATACACCCCCCCTGGCCAAATCCAGTGTGTCCCCACTGTTCTCAGACCTAAATAAGTGTGTGGAAGCATTACGAGGAAAGTAATGAGGAGACTAAATCAAGTCCATTAATTCACTTTAGACCAGATACTTATTTGGCGCCACAAGAATGCCATTAGTGTAGGAACCCAACCTGTGGTCAGTTCTCATAGATGTGGACATTGGCCGGGTCACCAGGAAAATGCTTGGACACACTTATTCAGGACTGTGAAGCGTGGGGACACAGTGGGGGGTGACCTGGGGAGTGTATCCCTTTAATAAAGACTTTAATTTACTTCCTCTTTATTTCATGGATTAACGTTTTATTGAAATGGACTCAACGTCTGTATCCAAGAACACCCAAAAAAATACATATATATATATATATATATATATATATATACACACACATTTATTTAAAACACTGCCACCTTCTGACCTACCAGCCATTTTGATTTTAGGATATATAAACACCCTGTTCATTCTGCATGTTCTAATAGTTTTAGATTTTGAAATGTTGGCTTTATTAGAAATTCTGACGGCAGATTATTTCCTCAGTAACTGATGACATCATCACTGTGGGACAGAATGACAGTGAAAGATAGAGGTCATGTGATGTTATGAAAGTATGTCATTGGCTGGATAAAGGTTTCACTATCAAGTTTAGGCCAATCAGAACCCATCTTTATTTAAAATGTTCCCCAAAGGGTTTGGTTCCACATGTGGACAGTGTGCAGTCGAATAAAACAACAGTGTCAGAGAACACCTGGATACACTACACTATATAGAGGCTTACACTGACACAACACATTTAACAATAATTAAAAAGAATGATGGAACATTCTGTTGGAAAACAATCTTCTTACAAGCGGAAGCGGTCAGAGAAGTTTGGTGACTGGGGGACAGTCAGAGGAACTTCACTCTTCTTCACTTTCATACTTTTATAGTTTCTGATGGGTTGAGCTTTGTGGACCTGAAGAGGAGAACATATGACTGGTCACATGACTGGTAAACACGACTGGTAAACATGACTGGTAAACACGACTGGTAAACACGACTGGTAAACACGACTGGTCACATGACTGGTAAACATGACTGGTAAACACGACTGGTAAACACGACTGGTAAACACGACTGGTAAACACGACTGGTAAACACGACTGGTAAACATGACTGGTAAACATGACTGGTCACATGACTGGTCACATGACTGGTCACACGACTGGTAAACACGACTGGTAAACACGACTGGTAAACACGACTGGTAAACATGACTGGTAAACACGACTGGTCACATGACTGGTAAACACGACTGGTAAACACGACTGGTAAACACGACTGGTAAACACGACTGGTAAACACGACTGGTAAACACGACTGGTAAACATGACTGGTAAACATGACTGGTCACATGACTGGTCACATGACTGGTCACATGACTGGTAAACATGACTGGTCACATGACTGGTAAACATGACTGGTCACATGACTGGTCACATGACTGGTCACATGACTGGTAAACAGCAGTTTCATACATTTTCAATTCAATTTTATTTATGGATAGATGTGAAGTGTAACATAAACAGAGCATGTTGTTGTTGTTGTCATGGTTACCTGTTCCTGTCGCAGTCTGATAATCTCCTCTTTCGCCTGCTGTTCCTCCTCCTTCCGTTGCTCCTCCTCCATTAGCGCTCGGAGGGTTTCCTTCTCGTTAGCCGCTCGCTCATAGTCCTGTCGCTCATGGGCTCTCTGCTCTGTCGACAGCTCAAAGGGTTGGACAGCTGTGAGACAAGTGGGACAGCTGTGAGACAAGTGGGACCGCTTAAAGCATGGTTTTCTAAAAAAAAGTTAAATTTTACACATTTTTAGACCAGAAAACACTTTAATGTTGTACAAAAACCACACTGCACCTTATATATGGATTAATACTGGTTGTGCTTAATGACTGGGAATTTAGACCTGATCTGATAATTTGGACTTTTTATCTTTTTTTAATATTTGGTTTGGTTTATTTCAGTAATATATTCACTTCAAAGCAGCAAAAAAAAAAAAAGAGACCAACATAGAATTTAACTGAAAAAAGTTGAGGCAGAAGCTAAACGTATTAATGCCCACCTTCTATGCATGTTCAGCTACACAATTGATGATATCAAACAGGTAGAGAAAAAAGTAAAAAAATACATAAATATATATTTATATACACATACATAATTATAGCCATAACTCCTAAATAAAAATGCACATAATGCTTAGTTGAACAAAGGTAGTACATTGCTTTAGTTTGAGGTTAGCACTGTTCCACAGCTGAACCCCCTTAAATCTAATTTATCTTCTTGTAACTTTTTTATCTTTTGGGAACAAACACTCATCTGCTTCCATCTCTAACTCATATTTACTCTCAGACCCTTTGAAGAACCTCTGCACACCATCTGGTAGCGTTTTATTATTTACTTTAAACCTCAGTTGATTGTTGTATAATAAACCAAGTCTCTAAACTTCAAAACATGAGAATTTAAAAATAATGGATTAGTGTGATCATAGAAACCCAGTGTTTATGATGCGTACGCTTCATTTTTGTTCTAATACCGTTTCATCAGTTATAGTTTTAAACGTAGATCCCATATTTCTACACAGTAAGTTAAGTAAGGAAGTATTAGTGAACAGTAAATAGAAACTTTAGTGATTCAGCATGTCTTTGGTTTTCTATAGAACTACAATTGGTTTTGATATTTTTCCTTTTCTATACTCAACATGTTTCTTCCAGTTAAGTTTGTAATCGATCACAACCCGAGGAATTTGGTCTCCCAAACCCTTCCTATTTAAATGTTGTAGAATTTTTAGTTGATATCACTTCCAAATATCATACATTTTAGATTTCTTTATATTAAGAGATCATTTTTTTGACATCAAACTAGGACTGGGTGATTTATGGAGATTTGTGATATCTCAACATGTTTTATGAAATGGAGAAAAAGTTTGGCAAATTGAATATCTCCACTCTGCTGTGGAGCTGTCCACCACGCCTCCTTGTGTTTCTGCCCCTCTAAACCCATAATATTCCATTTGTTCCAGTAAATAGTATCAAAAGTTTTACCTAAGTCTATGAAGATAATGGCTGTATAAAGATCACTGTCCATGTCTTCACTGCATATGGACATGTTCGCCTCTTTCTGAGTACAGACTGTTGGTCATTTAGAATATTATACTTTTCAATAAAATTATCCAACTGTTTTATAAAGAGTTTTTCTAAAATTTTAGAAAACTGTGGCAATAGAGCTACTGGCCTGTAATTGTCCATATTGTGTCTGTCACCGTTTTTAAAGATGAACACGACTTTGGTTGATGTTTTATTCTTGAACTTATTTACAAAATCGATAATAACATCAATGATAATTTTGACTTTTTATCTGATAATTTTGACTTTTTATAATGTGCCTGACATGTGAAAACCCCCTAAAAATAAACAATTCATTGACATTGCTCCTTATAGCCCAGTGTGCCTTATAGTGTGGAAAATAAGGTAAATAGTTTTCATCATTTGACAGTAGAATAATTAGTTTTCATCAGCACACAGTAGAAACAGTAAAAGAAACTTTATTCTTCTACAGACACTTCTGTCAGAATGCACAGACCAGACGTATAAAAAATTAAGACTTAAGTTAATTTTTTTTTAGACCTGGGATGAAAATAGGGTGTTTTAAGACATTTTAAAGACTAATATTTAAGTTTCTGAATATTAGACTTTTTTACACCCTGCAGGAACCCTGAGTATAAAAGAACCTTTACCTGTGACAGTATAGAGTATAAAAGAACCTTTACCTGTGATAGTATAGAGTATAAAAGAACCTTTACCTGTGACAGTATAGAGTATAAAAGAATCTTTACCTGTGACAGTATAGAGTATAAAAGAACCTTTACCTGTGACAGTGCGGACCTCCTTTTTGGGCTGGAAAGGTTCTTTGTGTGCAACAGTGTTGGGTCTGGCTTTAAAAGAAGTTGCTTCCTCCTGCTGTTTCTTTTCTTGGTGGATCTGTAAGGATGACAGTCATAATTAAATCTATTGTAGACTAGTGTAAGGATGACAGTCATAATTAAATCTACTGTAGACTAATGTAAGGATGACAGTCATAATTAAATCTATTGTAGACTAATGTAAGGATGACAGTCATAATTAAATCTATTGTAGACTAATGTAAGGATGACAGTCATAATTAAATCTATTGTAGACTAATGTAAGGATGACAGTCATAATTAAATCTACTGTAGACTAATGTAAGGATGACAGTCATAATTAAATCTATTGTAGACTAATGTAAGGATGACAGTCATAATTAAATCTATTGTAGACTAATGTAAGGATGACAGTCATAATTAAATCTATTGTAGACTAATGTAAGGATGACAGTCATAATTAAATCTACTGTAGACTAGTGTAAGGATGACAGTCATAATTAAATCTATTGTAGACTAATGTAAGGATGACAGTCATAATTAAATCTATTGTAGACTAATGTAAGGATGACAGTCATAATTAAATCTACTGTAGACTAATGTAAGGATGACAGTCATAATTAAATCTATTGTAGACTAATGTAAGGATGACAGTCATAATTAAATCTATTGTAGACTAATGTAAGGATGACAGTCATAATTAAATCTACTGTAGACTAATGTAAGGATGACAGTCATAATTAAATCTACTGTAGACTAATGTAAGGATGACAGTCATAATTAAATCTACTGTAGACTAATGTAAGGATGACAGTCATAATTAAATCTACTGTAGACTAATGTAAGGATGACAGTCATAATTAAATCTATTGTAGACTAATGTAAGGATGACAGTCATAATTAAATCTATTGTAGACTAATGTAAGGATGACAGTCATAATTAAATCTACTGTAGACTAATGTAAGGATGACAGTCATAATTAAATCTACTGTAGACTAATGTAAGGATGACAGTCATAATTAAATCTACTGTAGACTAATGTAAGGATGACAGTCATAATTAAATCTACTGTAGACTAATGTAAGGATGACAGTCATAATTAAATCTACTGTAGACTAATGTAAGGATGACAGTCATAATTAAATCTATTGTAGACTAATGTAAGGATGACAGTCATAATTAAATCTACTGTAGACTAGTGTAAGGATGACAGTCATAATTAAATCTACTGTAGACTAATGTAAGGATGACAGTCATAATTAAATCTACTGTAGACTAGTGTAAGGATGACAGTCATAATTAAATCTACTGTAGACTAGTGTAAGGATGACAGTCATAATTAAATCTACTGTAGACTAATGTAAGGATGACAGTCATAATTAAATCTACTGTAGGCTAATGTAAGGATGACAGTCATAATTAAATCTACTGTAGACTAATGTAAGGATGACAGTCATAATTAAATCTACTGTAGACTAATGTAAGGATGACAGTCATAATTAAATCTACTGTAGACTAATGTAAGGATGACAGTCATAATTAAATCTACTGTAGACTAATGTAAGGATGACAGTCATAATTAAATCTACTGTAGACTAATGTAAGGATGACAGTCATAATTAAATCTACTGTAGACTAATGTAAGGATGACAGTCATAATTAAATCTACTGTAGACTAATGTAAGGATGACAGTCATAATTAAATCTACTGTAGACTAATGTAAGGATGACAGTCATAATTAAATCTACTGTAGACTAATGTAAGGATGACAGTCATAATTAAATCTACTGTAGACTAATGTAAGGATGACAGTCACTGTAGATTAAGGCAGGGTTTTTTGAAAATGTTTCCATTTAAAGTCCTGAAGTCATTTCATGTTAATGTTTCAATGACACACTCAGATTTAAGATCAAAACTAAAGAAAATTATGAAAATTCTCATAAATGGTTAAAATCAGTTTAAAGTAAACTAGAACAATTTTAATATTTTGAACATATAAAATTCAAGCATTTTAATTAATTACATTTTTTTTTTTTTTTTATAAAATCATACAGATAAATTAATAAATAACAGTTAAAATACTGTCATCAACTTTGTCCCCGTTTATAATTATAGTAAATTCTTCAGAAAGACACCAATCTTTTTATGGTTTCCGTTTTCTTCATGAATTTTCATTATCCCAGACACCAATTTTATCAATTTACATGAATTTTCATCATTTTCTTTAGTGTTGATGTTAAATCTGAGTGTGTCATTGAACTCTCCACATGTTTTTACTGCTGTCAAAAAGTTAAATCGCTCATTAAAGGACAGACCCGGTGCGCTCTGAGGGGTGGTGGTTCCTTTTCCACCCTTGGTCTTGTAGTACCAAGGGTCTATGGAAATTCTGGGATTTAGAGGAATTTCTACAGAACCAAAGTGGAAATTATTCTAGATACTTAGAATAATTTCCAATTCAGGTTTGTAGTACCAAGGGTCTGGTTGTCTTACTGGACCAGATTAAATGGTTTTGCCTGTGGAGGGGTTTTAACTTTGGGGGTACCAAGTACGGGCTGCGGTAGGTAGAGGCCAGGCCGGGTGTGTCTAGATTGTGGCCGGGGATAGCATGGCTGAAAGTAACAGAAACATTTTTGTGTATGCGGAGCCTGGCGGGTGTAGGCGCAAAGTTCTCTAGGGGGGTCCGGGGGCATGCCCCCCTGGAAATTTTTTTAAAATGGCATCATTTTGGTGCATTCTGAGAGCATTATAGGCCATGATTTAACATTACAGAATGTGAAATTTGTACTTACATTTTAGAAAAATCTGGCTCATATGATCATAAAATTTTAAAATTTACTTATAACTCATCTAGGAAAATGAAAATACTATATATGTTTGTTTAAATGTATATATACACTAAATACTATACACTATACACTAAATAAACAATGGATAATATACAAAAGACTAGCATGGGATGCTTCCATAAAGATTACCTTATCATCTTTACAATTAAAGCTTTTGATTTCACTATCAAACAAAATAATTACAATAATAAATAATAAAAAATGTCATTAAATCTAGTAAAATCTAGTGTCTTTCACTGTGATGTCAAGAAGATAATTTAGTAGCACTGTCTACTAATAATTATTGTCCTGGGTTTTCTTTTGCAAATATTAATCATTAAGAAAATAAACTTTCCTGATCAGAAATATCATATATTAAAGTGAATCTATAATCATATTCAGGTTCCGTTCTGTCTCCTCCAACACCTGGATCAATTCCAGTGTTGTAGGAGTCACAATACTATCCCCCGAAGTACTTTGAATGTTCCCCAAAACTAGGTGGTCTGTCCCGGGTTCAGGTACGGGTGTATCCATAATCTGTGGTACGGATTGTGGAATAGGATCTGGAATGGAGTCTAGTGGGGGTCTGGTTACTATTGTGGTGTGGACCCCTCTGGATGCCCCATGTCTCTGTACCCTCTGTTCCTTAATGAACGGGTTTACATTGGTGGTAAGCAGTGGAACCCCCCCCATCTACATTGGTGGTAATTGGTGAAACCCCCCAATCTGCATTAGTAATACCCGGGTTCACAGGTGAAGACCATCTATTTACATTGGTGGAAACAGGTGGAGACCCCCTATTAACATTGGTGGTAACAGGTGGAGACCCCCTATTAACATTGGTGGTAACAGGTGGAGACCCTCTATTTACGTTGGTGGTAACAGGTGGAACCCCCAAAATCTGTTGGGGGATCCGTCCCCTGGTCTCTTGTGGCCTGGGGAGCAAAGGTCTGTGTGCTGTGACCTCTTGGAGTGGAAGTAGGTATGTTATTTTGGGGAGTAGGGGTCACATTGTTCTCCTCAGTGGGTCTGTCCCTTACTGTGGCTAAAACAGTCCCCCTAATCTCATCCACAACATCCTGTCTTAGTCTGGGAAATGTCCTTTTACACCATCTCAGTGCTACATTAAATGGCTCTTCCCATTCATCCCCATGAAATTCCTCAACTTTGGTCATTAATTCCTCCACAATGTCTTCATAATGCTGTTTTAAAATTAACATGGTGGTGTGAGCCCAGTTTTTAGCATTACCTATAATGTCATCACATGTTTTCTGTGATGGCAAAGCAGGTTTAATTAAATTAGCCAACATATCTTCCATGTTAATGATTGTTCTAGGTCTTTTTTCATCCTCAGAAACCCTCACATTGACCCGTGGTGAACAGCTCTAATTAAATCATGAAAGGTATGTGTCATTTGTTTAAACCGGGACGTAGGTTTAATGTAGTCCGCCATGTTTTTTGGACCCCGCATCTCCCCCCGTTGCAGCCCGGGCGCACGGCGAAATCCTCCCCGTGTGCCCCGCACCGCCTGCGCATAAGTCCAGATGAGGGGTTAGGGACGACCGGTGGGGATAATCCTCCGGGGTGGCACTGGCTCAAGGTTGGGGTTATAATGGTTGCGGACCCCGGCGTTGTGAAACCCCGGAGCCCTAAATGCACTGTCCGTCCCCCAGAGAAAATCATCCCCAACCGCGGCGTCCCCCTTCCCACTCCCCTGGCGCGAAGCGACCTGGCCGGCGTCCCCTGCGGACCACCGTCCAGCCCTCTCCGTCCATAAAATTTTGCATTTTATTTTATATATGTATGTGTCTGTGTGTCCCGTGTGTGTTCTGTAGTGTGTGTGAGTGTGCATATTTTAATTTTAACAAAGAAAAGAGACAAAAAGAAAATAAAAAGAAGCTAGCTAACACGGAAATCTTCGCCGAAGCCGGGCGGAAAACTCCCGTGAAAGTCAAATAAAAATTAAAAAGTGGATGACGTTTCGACCTAAATAGGTCTTCTTCAGGTCCAAATAAAATAAAATAAACCAGAAAAAGGAAAGGGTTTTGTGGTGGTTTTCGACCAAAATAAAGCTTGAAAAATTTTTTTTCCGTCAGCGGATAGATTTGACAGAATTTGACGGAAGAAATTTCATTTTTGACGGATTTCCATCTGTGGACGGAGATTTGACAGCCATGGGATAGTGAGCATTTGGCTGGTATGGGTCCCTGGATTAGACCCCTGGTTCTTGGCGGTCCATAGGGGGTCTTATGTGTTAATACTGTGGCCGGGAAGAAAGTCTTCTGGGCGGGTAAAAGTCTGGTGTTTACATCCCTGGTTCCCCGTCTGTCCAGGAGTCCACATGCCCCGCTATTCTGCCCCAGAATAGGGCCTCCCGGGCAGGTTAAAGCCCGGCTTTTTGACCCCTGGTTCTATGTTGTTCCATGGGTCAAACGCCCTGCATTTTTACCCCCAGAACAGGGCCTTCTGGGTGAGTTACATCATGGGAATCGGTTTGTGGGTGGGCACAACTGGTGTTGGCAGAGAAAGAAAGGCGAGCTTGAGTGAAGATGGCAAAAAACAGAGATGTAGCGAACTGAGGCAGCTGGCGGTGGAAGAAAGCAGGTTTAGGAGTATTTCAGGAGATACTGCGGCAGGTGAGGGGGAAAGAGGAAGGAGAGTAGGTTGGAGGTTGCCAGCAAAAGAGAAAGGCAGAGTGAGCGGGTGTGGTTCGCACCATGTGCCCTCGAAGGACCAAGGACACCAGCATGGCCCAAGTGAATCCGGTTTAGAGGCTCGCAGTGAACCAGACCCGGATTCTTCAGATGAATTGCTGCCGCCTGGTTCGACTGACACCAGCAGAGCCTCATCGCCGGATCACTCCGATAATGGACGTGACAGTGGTAAGAATTAACCCCCATTCAGTCCATATTACATGAACACCATTTTCCTCCAGTCGTATTATGGGCACCTGTTGCCAATCTTTATGGTAATTATGTGTTACAGGTGGCGAGTCCAGCAGGGCCCCCATCCCTCTCTTGGTGGAGGACAAACAAAGACAGGTGAAAGTGTTCTTTTTGTTGTTTTTTGTTTTCCCCTCTTCAATATCATAAAGGATGAAATGAATTATGATATGAATTATTATATGCATGTACATCATTTACAGGTGTATCAACTAAGGGCTGGGACCAGGACCAGGGCTGGTGTCAAGCCGGCTAGCAACCCCTGGGGTTGGCGCTTTCTGCAACACCGGGCCCTCAGAATACTGCTGCGGAGCTGGTCTCCAACGAGCTGGCCAATTTCCTGGACCCGTTTGTGACAAATGAGCTGCTGCACAACGTCCACCCAGTGTTAGATTACCTTGTTGGGAAATGCAAAGAACTGTACCAGCCAGGAAAAAACATTTGTATTGATGAGGGCATGATGCAGTGGCGGGGGCGCCTATCATTCCGAGTGTATAACCCACAAAAGCCGCTGAAGTATGGTATAAAATCTTACATTCTGTGTGACTCTGCGACAGGGTACTGCTTCAACTTGCGGCCTTATGTGGGTGAAGGTAGTACTCTGCCAGAGATAGTGTTCTCTCTGCTTGATGGTCTCCAGGGTCATGGTTATACTGTCTACATGGACCATTTCTATAATTCTGTGTCCCTGTGTGAACGCTTACTGAGAGCACAGACAAACATCTGTGGAACCCTCAGGAAAAACAGGGGAGAGCCAGTGATCATCCGGGATATCAAAAAGTCTGACCTGGGGGCAGGGGAAAGAATTGTGCGGCACAATGGGCGCATGATGGTGGTAGCTTGGCAGGACAAACGAATGGTGAAGATGGTGACAACCTGCCACCAAGACAGAATGGAAGGGGTTGATGTGTGGCAGAGGGGGCAGAGACATAAAGTGACCCAGTTTAAACCAGCGTGTGTGATCGCCTACAACTCCAACATGAATGGTGTGGATAAACTGGACCAGAATGTGGCCTACTACCCCTTCATAAGGAGGTCCCTAAACTGGTCAAAGAAGTTTGTGGCTTACATGTTCCAAATTGCCATGTTTAACGCATATGTTCTTTATAGGGCCAGAAATCCACAACAATGTAAGTCACTTTTGGAGTTCACACGCAGGGTCGTGAGGATGTGGTCAGGGAAGCAGCATGGGGTGCTGGAGGCGGAGACAGACCAGGCAGACGAAGCACACAATCCCAGAGCACCGTACAACATGGACCCTGAAAGTAGGCTGTATGGTAACATGGGGAGGCACCGACTGGACCATCTGATGCCCACCACCAAGAAGACCAGGCCAACACGGAGGTGTGGGGTCTGTGTACGCAGCGGCCGTTGCAGTGAGACGAGGATGTGGTGTGTTTCCTGTCGTGTGGCGTTACATGCAGGAAACTGTTTTACAGCAAATCACACACAGAGAAATAGTACACTGATTAGGGCACGTTTATGAATAAATTACTGTTTTTCTATCAAACACTGTGTTTTCAGTGTTGTTTCATAGAAGTCTACACTTTCTCTTGATGTGTTTGGTGTTTATGTCTTGAAAAATCAGTCATAATTCTCCAAAACTGGTGACACTGTGAGGCTGGCTGTTCAAAAGATCACTGGCAGTGAATGAGTTAATAAATAACCATAGAATGACAAGGTTAAAGTTAACGCATTGGTTAGATAAGATAAGACTTTTTTGATCTCACACAGGAGAAATTCACTGTTACAGGAGCTCACAGAAAAAAGGTGCAGGAAGTAAAGCAGTGCAAATAATCATAGAGGTAAATAAAATTAAACTAGAAATATATATACATATATTTGGACCTTGCTGTGGCGGCCATATTGAATTTGTCCATTTTGAGGCATTATTGGACATTTTTGAACCCAGCATACAGAAGATTAGAATCTAACACCCTTCAAAACCACTAAAAACACTGTATGACAAACATTAAAATGAAATGACTTCAGGGTTTATCCGTTATTGAAAACTGAGCCTGTCTGTGTAGATGATTACAGATTATTTCCTGCTCAAACTGGATGTAGATGTTGTGCAGGTTTCACCATTTGTTCCCAGCGGTGGTTCTTCACAGCTCCTCGCTGGTCAATGAGCAGTCTGAAAGGCTCAGGCTTAGTGGGCTCTAACTTCTTCTTATCAGGGAGGACCACAGAAGTGAAGTCTGGCAGAGGCTGAGCCTTGAACTTTGGCATCTGGAACAATTCAAACAAACCACTTTAACACTGGACACAACTACTAGGATTAAAGGCCAATAATAATAATAATGATGATGACGGACTGGATTTATATAGTGCTTTTTTGGCCACTCAAAGCACTTCACATTAAGGGGCGTTCACACTGAATGCGACTAAATGGCCTGCTCAACCTTGGAGCTTGATGATCTAAGATGGCAGATGGCAGCGGCAAGGTATGGCAGATTGACAGGTGCTGCTACTCCTTTTCCTATACCATCAAGGAAACCGCCTGATTATTCTCCCAAACACCGGCTTTGGCTAGAATTGATTTACATCCATAAAAAGGATGTATTTCATAAAGTGACCGTAGCTCTATACATACTAGCTCTCATCATCACGCAACTGTATGGAAGTTGGTCCGCAGCTGCTCGGGAACGCACGGCTGGTGCTCAGGAGAATTTGGCTCTGCCTCGCTTTACGGGGCAGCACACCGCCGTGGAAGGCCTGTCGCAGGTCATGCCACTGGATTCCTGGAGGCAGTTTATAATATTCACTCATGTGTTGGAAAAAGGCAAAGCTGTCATTCTAAGGACAGAGCGTGGACTGACTCGAGATAAGTCTGGACGGCGAGGAGGGACCTTGCTATGCATTGTGCTCCTATTGTGTGGAGATGTTCGGTTAAACCCTGGACCAGTGGATCTACCCGTGGCCTCACAACAACAGCTACAGGTAAACTCTACTCCCTGTGTACCGGTGGTTTATTCTGACACTTCACTTGCACCAGACAACATTGCAACAAACTGTCTTTCGGGTATACCGGCTGCGTTTTCCACCGCAAACGTAAGCGCGCGCCAAACTCTCGTAGCTTTAAAACAACAAAGGATGAAACTTTTTCCAACTGTTAACCACGCTAGCGTGATGTGGAACCCGGACAAAAAAACCTAAGGGGATTTCCGGCGGACACCTAAATATACGGAGTATAATCTCGAAGACCGAGCAAATTGAACACTTAACGGACTCAAACCTGGACTATTTATGTCTAAGCAAAACCTGGTTACGTCCCACAACTCCATTATCGGCTTTTACTGTCCCAGGTTATAATGTGTATAGACGGGACAGAGAAAAGGGAAATGGTGGAGGTGTCCTGATGTATGTTAAACAGAATATAGAAAGTAAAAACATAGACGTCCGTAAACATAAGCTTGAGTGCGTAGGGGTCACGATCACTCTTTCTCCTGAAATGTCTTTTGTAATTATCGATCTCTACCGCCCTCCTAGTGCTTCTAATGAGTTTTATTCTGAATTGTTTGAGATGCTTAAAAGGTTTGAAGGGAGAGAAATCTTACTTATGGGGGATGTCAATTTAAATTGGTGTGACTCAGCATGCAAGAAAAAAACTTGAGGACATAATGAAAACCTATTAAATGACTCAATTGATAAACCCACAAGAAAAACTAAAACCTCTCAAACACTAATAGATTTAATATTTTCAAATAAACCTGAAAGGATAACAAAAACATATAACTTAAATACTGGTCTATGGGATCATAACTTCATACTGGTAGCAAGAAAACTAAATAAAACTAGACATAAGTACAAATAAATTAAACATTTTAATATATCGTTTATACCCAAAAAAAATACCTCCCTATTATAGAAAAAGATATAAAACAAACAAACTGGAATGATATTATGGAAAATAAATCATGTGAACTGGCATGTACTGATTTAATGGTAACTCTACAAAATCTCTTATTAAAATATACAAAAAGGAAAACAAGGAAGCAGACCACAAAATGGAGTCTACCCTGGGTTACTGTGGAGCATGATTAAAAAAAAAAAGAGATGCTGCAATGAAAAAGTTTACAAAAGTCTGATGACCTACTCAACAAAAGACAGACCCTAATTATCACATTCTCCTCCATGATAGACTCTCTTCTCCTCCCATATTATTTTCCCAACCTGATAATACAGATCAACTTTTAATTAGCCGTCACCGCCATCGCACTGCTTCTGATTTGCATGAAGTTGAATTTCTCAACTTTTCCTCGTCGCTCAATTCTTGGGTTAGGGTTAGGACCCTTTAGTGTGTAAAACATACATAAGCCACACGGTTGTTTGACCTGCAGGTTCACAGCATCAGAAAAAGGAAGCGCCTTAGTCTGGAAAATGTGTTAGTTTAATTCTCCTAATGCGTGGACCTTTGTAGAATAAGTCAGAGTGTCTTCACCTCGCCATTTCTCTGTTCCTCCAGCCTCTTCTCTTTCATGGCTCTGCTCTCTCTATCCCTCTGGTCAAAGGAGAAGGGACAGGTGTCTATGTGGTGATTCTCTGGGAGCTGGGGCTGGAATGGGAGGCCAAAGTGAGGCACTGGAGGAGCCTTGACCACTGGTGCTGCCTTCACCTGGAAGGGGACACAAATTCCGTCACAACCAAGGCTCACACTAGGGTTAGTGTTAGCCACTAAGCTAACCCTAACCCGCACTAGATCAGTACAACTTTCACAAAAGAAGACTTCTAGTGACAGAGTTGGTAAAGCATGTTTTAATATTATCATTTCAAGGTTATTATTCTGAATATTGTGTTAACCAGCTGAATTCTGAGTTTTTCTAATTTCAGGGTTCTTTCAAGAATTATCAAGTTAAATTTTAGACATTTTTTAGACCATTATGAAAAACATTTGACCAACATGGAGACCCCCACTAATAAAAAGACGATCACATTTGATTCTCCAAACCATGTCACTTTGTATTGGAAATGAAAAAGTAAAATTTTAATATATTTATGTAATATATATGAAAATATAAAAGGTACAGAACATGGTAGTGGACACACTGAGCTGATAAATACTGTATTTACTGGACTATAAAATGTACTGAAAACAATTCAAGCACAACCAGTATTAATCCATATATAAAGTGCAGTGTGGTTTTTATAAACATTAAAGACTGGGAATTTAGACTTGATCTGACAATTTGACTTCTTTTAATACGCCTTCTATATGGAAAACTCCCAAAAATTAACAATTCATTGACAGTGTGCCTTATTGTGTGGAAAATACAGTAATTAGTTTTCATCAGCTGACAGTAGAAACAGTAACAGGTACTTTTTCCCCCCTACAGACACTTCTGTCAGAATGGACGTAAAAAATAATAATAAAAAAAAAAAAAAAAAGACTTAAAGGTGTCATTCCATTGAAAACCACTTTCCCACTTTTGGAATCTGATGGCTCACCCAGCGTTACCATGGTGACGGCTCACCCAGCGTTACCATGGTGACGGCTCACCCAGCGTTACCATGGTGACGGCTCACCCAGCGTTACCATGGTGACGGCTCACCCAGCGTTACCATGGTGACGGCTCACCCAGCGTTACCAACACATGTTCCTTTAACAGTGGTTCATCACCTCCACTGGCTGCATACTGCATTCACACTAAACAACAACAGGAACCAGGGACCCAGAAAAAGACGGTCCATCTGACGACAGATGGACTTTAGCCCCACCCACCTGGGGTTAAGCCCCTCCCCCATTGCAGCCAATCTGCAGTAGCATTAGCATTAGCATCTACTAGAGCAGACGGCGCCACAGTAGCTGCTGCACAAACTGTAAAAAACTGTTGGATCAAACTGGTTCATGTGTCTCTGTGGAAATAAAGACTGTTTTTTTACTGCACGTTTTCAAAACAAGTGACGTCACCAAACCTAGCTGGATGTTACTCTGGGATGGTAAACACACACAGAGCCAGAGGGGAGGGGGGAGTGTTCCTTCACACATTCTGAGCCAATCACAGACGCCTCATCAGCGCGTCATGGACATGTATGAGGAAGTAGAAGTAAACTGTGTTGTTCCACCTCCAGTCATTTTTCTACCGTGAAAAAACAACTGGAAACAAAACAATCTGAACGTTTTTATAAATAGAACCAACACACAATGAATTCAATAACAATGAAGAACAACTATATTCATGAAATAATGATGGAATGACAGCTTTAATTAAATTACATTTTAGACCTTTGGATGAAAATATGGGTGTTTTTTAAGACATTTTAAGGCCTAAAATTTAAACCCCGTAGGAACCCTGTAATTTGCAGATTAAAATTAAGGATTGACCGATACAGTTTTTTAAATGGCTGATGCCCTAACCCATTTTTTATTATTATAATTTCTTAACTAATTAGTTACACATCATAGTATCAGTTCTACAATAGTACATGAGTCACAGTAAAAATATTTTAACATATTATATTGATATATGTGAGTGAAGCTGTGGGGATACATGTACCACTGGAATTTTTATAAAATATCATTAATTAAACACAACTATGACTGCTATGTTATCATGGTAATTAACAGACTTAAAACTCACAATTCTCATATTTTGGTAAACTGAATATTGAGAATCAGCATGTTTACCCACTTTTACTCAAATGTTACTCTGCTTGACCCATTTTCTAAAGAACTTTCAGACATTTTTGTCCAGACTCAAGTTGAACAACTTTCAACAAGTGCCAAATATGAGGAAAAGTTGTGAAACCATCTTTTTAACATCATTTGGGGAAAGGATTGTAAATATTGTGTTTTATTACCACCTGGATTTTGAAGTGCTAAGCCTCGTTATTCACATATTAATATGGTACTGGATTGTTAGTGTTTTTTTGAATGTCATCCATCTTGAAATCATTGTCTTTTTATATGTTTTCACATATGGAGAATTTAATGCCACGCTCAGATTTAAGATCAAGACTAATGAAAACGCTGGAAAGTTTACACTTTTTGTTTTTTCCTCCAGTTAAAACCACATTCTATCTTTTTTGTTTTAAAGTCACTTCTTAAAAAGCAGATTGGTAACTCTACAAAGACACTGGAGACACAAATACAAAAAAAGAACATTAGCTTGATAAAGTTCTTACTTCCTCGGGTTTGTGTTCTAGTCGAACCCTCTTTTTAAGAGCAAAGGCTGGAGACTCAGGCACCGTTGGATGCACAGTTTTCTTCTTGGGCAAACCCTGAGGACAGCACACATCTGTGTTACACTCTCACTCAGTAAGAAGTTCAAGTTAGACTCATCAGGACTCACTGTGACTCCCTCCAGGATCTTCTTAGGCACTGGTTGAGACTTGAATGCATGTGGTTGCTCCTCAACCTCCTGGACTTTCTTGGTAGCCAGTCTCCCCTGGAGCCGTTTGTCAATCTGCAGCTGGAAACCTTCAGGTACTGTGGGCTCCTTCACTGCTGGCTTTTTCAGACACTCGGTACCTTCCAAAATCTTTCTGTTGAGCTCCAGAGCCTTAAACTGAAACCTGGAATTTAAACATGACATTAAAGGAGTCATTCCATTAATACAATAACATGTTCTGTGTTGATTCCTCAGGTGTGTGTGTGTGTGTGTGGGGGGGGGGTCTCGACCACAGTCCACACATTGCTATGCATACGCAGCCACAAGCCTTGCAGTGGAGAGAGGATGCAGAGGAAAACTCGTCCTCTGGACGTTTGATGCACGACGCTCTGATCCTTGTGTTGTCAGTGGAGTCGATACTGCAAATACTGTGCATTGTTTTATGTATTGGTTATAGTCATAAAAATATTCAAACATGTCTGGACATGAAGAGAAGCTCTGTGAAGTGATTACACAATATGGACATTTGGACAACAGTAGGACAACTGGACAGTAATAAACATGTCCACCACAGACACAAACTGTCCATCCTGGTCTCTGCAGATGTGAACATACAACTGCAGTTTTTGTCCCCCCGCTGTCAATATAAAAATAGAAATAGAGTGAACTCCTCTGGAGTTGTTTTGACTGATGTCCCCACAATAACAATCCCCAAAAGTCATATGTGATTGTGCTACCACCTACTGTCTGAGTGGTGAATTACAGTCAACACATGATGCTGCATGTACAAATATGAAATGGGGTCAGGTCACTCACAACATCATTTTATTTGCGTGTTTGTTCGTGTCGTATAAACCCCGGCCTAAAGCCCAGGGGTGTGTGTGTGTGTGTGTGTGTGTGTGTGTGTGTGTGTGTGTGTGTGTGCGTGTGTTGAAATCATGTGCAGAGGAAAGTGTTGGAGCACACACTTATTCAGTTTGTCCAGCTCTTCAGCCTCCAGCTCAGCACTGCTCTTGACAGTAGGGGGTCGGTTCCGTTGACGGGTCATCAGCTGAGGGGTGTGAGGTTGGGTGAGCTTCAAATGGTCACCCTTCACTGGGGAGGGTCCTGGAAAATATATGTTTGAAGTTATTGATTTAAAGTGGCTGCCTTTTCCACATGCCTTTCCCAGCACACACACCTCTGTGTTGACTTTGGCGACTGCGCAGATGATAGCGTTCAGGTGTTCGTCTGTAGAACTGTTGAATCTGCTCGGCCATGGGGACGTAGGAGCCTACATCATCCACACTTTTTTTGTTGCCCGTCGAAAGGGTGAAAGGTTTGGGTATCGTAGCTCCCTTCAAAGCTTTTACCTTGGAAGGAAAATACAAAAGCAGGATGGAAAATGAAAGGGTTTGTACGTTTACCATAAGTATATTTGAGCAGAAAGACAAACAGCCCAGGGTCCTCTGGTCCTCTAAGGCCACGGTTCTCAAACTGGGGTCCGCGGACCCCGAGGGGGACGTGGCGCATGTCCAGGGGGTACGCGAAATTATTCACGGTTTGTTTGTTTTTGTTGTTTTTTTTGCTGTTTTATTTTGAAATGCAGAAGTTTTATTTTGTAGCGAGCGGGCGGAAATAACAGCGCTGTTTGACGCTAGCTTGACTAAATTGAGACGGAGCGAGTCACAGGCTATTTTTAGCCACCCTGCAGCGAACATGGATGGATTTTTGTGTCCGCCAAGTTCCTCAAGAAGTGGTAAAAGAAATGACAATGAAAATGACAATGACAAAAACAAACGCCCTAACCCTAAAAAGAGAAAGTACATTGATAGTTATATTGAGTTTGACAAGATCATCCCTCTCATTAAGTCTCTGTCTGTCTGTCTGTCTGTCTGTCTGTCTGTCTCACACACACACGGTTTTGTGTGTCTTTTGTTCCGTTTATTATTTTAAAATTATTTAAAATTGTTGTTTCTGAAGTGTTCATTTATATTATAATACCTGAAAATGTGGCTGGTTTGCACAAAAGCACTATTAAAAAAGGTTATCATTGTTTCATAATAATCATTGTTGAAGTGGTTTTTTATCATTTTCAGTATCGCCAGGATGAGGGGGGGGACATGGACAAATGTCACCCCTCCAAGGGGGACCTGGGCCAAAAAAGTTTGACAACCCCTGGTCTAAGGAGTCATTCTGCTGAAAACCACTTTTGCACTTTTCTACTTGTGGAATCTGATGGGTGTATGAGGAAGTAGAAGTAAACTGTGTTGTTCCACCTCCAGTCATTTTTCTACCGTGAAAAAACAACTGGAAACAAAACAATCTGAACGTTTTTATAAATAGAACCAACACACAATGAATTCAATAACAATGAAGAACAACAATATTAATAAATAAGCATAGAATGAGTCCTTTAATAAAGTTAATATTAATAAATAAGCATAGAATGAGTCCTTTAATAAAGTTAATATTAATAAATAAGCATAGAATGAGTCCTTTAATAAAGTTAATATTAATAAATAAGCATAGAATGAGTCCTTTAATAAAGTTAATATTAATAAATAAGCATAGAATGAGTCCTTTAATAAAGTTAATATTAATAAATAAGCATAGAATGAGTCCTTTAATAAAGTTAATATTAATAAATAAGCATAGAATGAGTCCTTTAATAAAGTTAATATTAATAAATAAGCATAGAATGAGTCCTTTAATAAAGTTAATATTAATAAATAAGCATAGAATGAGTCCTTTAATAAAGTTAATATTAATAAATAACCATAGAATGAGTCCTTTAATAAAGTTAATATTAATAAATAAGCATAGAATGAGTCCTTTAATAAAGTTAATATTAATAAATAAGCATCCTTTAAAGTCTAATAAATTAACTAATTTCATTTTATTTGTGTGCACATTCAAATAATCAGTGCTTTCACATCATAAACATTTCATAATTCTGTTGTACATGTGGAGAGTCATTTATACTGAGGGGTGGGTTTAAGGTAGATTCTCCCAGGGTTCAGAGACACTTTAATTTCCATGACTACTTTAAAAAATCTGAATAAAAAGTTAAAGTTTACCCTCAGAGGTTTAACAATAACAATTAATGACAATGTTTGGTTCAACATTAAATTAACAATTATGTTCACATTCCAGTAAAGACACACATTGTTAAATCCACACTTTACTGACATTTATATTTAATTTGGGCAGATTTCAGTCCATACCCACTTCACCACATGAGGAAGGATACATCGCAACAAGTGAGTGAACACAACAAAATTAACTTTTTGTTCACACATTCAAACTATTTCCTATTATTATTAATCAACATTATTATGCTGTGTGAAAAAAATAAAAAATCCACTACTTTTCCAAAATTGTTGTCTTGTCCAGGCCTGGAATTTGCATTTTTCACATTTGAAAACTTTTCCAGGTTTTTTTTCAAAATGTACAAACCCTGTTCTCATTTCAAACAGACCCCCCCTCTCTAATGTCTCTAACATTTACTCACTGGGGAAGTGGGTTTGCGTAGCTGAGCGATGAAGTCCACTTCCTTGTGTTCACTAGTGGATGCAGAGGTGGTTTTCAAACGAGTATCTGTGCTGAAGTGGAACTCTTTAGGAACAGTAGTAGACAGGGCCATCTTCTTTGGTGGTGGAACTATATGGGGGGGGGGGGGGGGGGTAACAGAACAAACCCACATACAATGAATACAAGATTCCCTTAAAGTGCTCATATGTTCCCAAATGCACTTTTATTAGAGAACCTAAGTTTAATAATTTAATATTAAAATAACATTAACACATTTATACATATAGGTACAGACTTGTGAGTACACATTATGACACCTACGGTGTCCTCCAGACTAACTTTTTCACAGGTTCACTGGTGCCACCTCGCTTTTCATTTAGTTGCACTACAAAAAATGAGGTAGCCCCATATTTTTCATTGCATAGCGTGTTATTAAAGCACTCACCTTCCCATTAAGCACGCATGCATTAGAGGTAAGATCTTTAGCCCGAGCCTGACCGGACCCGAATTTCGGGCCGGGTCGGGCTTCTTTCTCGCTGACTTTTTTTTTCTCAGCTGTAATATATGAAGTGGATGAAGTCATGTATTGTCAGTCTACCTGTGTATTTTATTCTATGGTCCCAACAATAACACAGTTAACAACAGTTTAAAGTTACAGTGTCACCTACAGATCAAACACACTTCTGATATTTAACTACATCTGTGGAATTAAATGTGTGAACATTAACATCTGTCTTTGACTCTTATTGTCTGTGTTCCACTGTTATTATTACGTTGTATAAATGCATTTATCAGGATAATAAAAAGATGTAGATGATTTTAATCTTAAAAAATCTTGCGTTTTTTCTGCCAAAAATACTATGAGATAAATTAAAATTTTGGGTTTGCTTCAGGCTCGGGCCTGTAAATCAATGCCTTTAATGCCTCCGGGCCTGGGTCGGGTTGAGCTGGATCTTTTAGGCCCGATCTTCCCTCTAAAGAATGCTGCTGGCTCCACCCCAAACCCTGAACAGTCCCCTGAACTGGCCATAAAATATAAACAATTATATATAATATATGCATCATTTTAAAACAACATTAGCTTCACTTTTGTCACCAACCTCATCTTAAAAATAAGGTCATTGATTATTATTTTCCCATTTTTTTTATTTGCATTTTTGTTGATAAGGTATGGAATGCGGCCTGTCCCCGACAGTAAAAGTCATCTTTAAGGGGTCTTTGTAATTGTTAATTATTGGGAAAAAATTCTATAATTTTCACATTTTTATGTTGTTCTAGGAGTAATTTCGTAGTTCAGCAATGTTTTTAAAATTGCATTCATATATATTTACGATGAATCAATGATTGAAGATTTATTCACTTTCTCTGTCAAAAATAAATCACATTCCAACATTCTATCATTTCATGAGAAGGAAAAATAATGTTATTCCTACTTTGGGGAATAGTTGTAATAATATTCAACACTACTGAAGAGTACTTTACATACGTGAAGTTCATTTATCTATTTATTTTGGCCAAAAATACATATTTTATTATGGATTTAGTCTAAATTCATGACTGTCTTCATTTTTCCACAACAGGAGGAGGATGACAGCCTTATATGACACAAATAAAACTGCTTTTTGAAGAAACACACGGACCAGTTCAGTCTGCTGCCAGACCCCCCAACTGATGATAGACCACCTCAATACCTAACGATAGACCACCCCCCAACTGATGATAGACCACCTCAATACCTAACGATAGACCACCCCCCCAACTGATGATAGACCACCTCAATACCTAACGATAGACCACCCCCCCAACTGATGATAGACCACCTCAATATCTAATGATAGACCACCCCCCACCTAATGATAGACCACCTCAATACCTAACGATAGACCACCCCCCCAACTGATGATAGACCACCTCAATACCTAACGATAGACCACCCCCAACCTAATGATAGACCACCTCAATACCTAACGATAGACCACCCCCCCACCTGATGATAGACCACCTCAATATCTAATGATAGACCACCCCCCCAACTGATGATAGACCACCTCAATATCTAATGATAGACCACCTCAATACCTAACGATAGACCACCCCCCCAACTGATGATAGACCACCTCAATATCTAATGATAGACCACCTCAATACCTAACGATAGACCACCCCCCCAACTGATGATAGACCACCTCAATACCTAACGATAGACCACCCCCCCACCTGATGATAGACCACCTCAATACCTAACGATAGACCACCCCCCCAACTGATGATAGACCACCTCAATACCTAACGATAGACCACCCCCCCAACTGATGATAGACCACCTCAATATCTAATGATAGACCACCCCCCACCTAATGATAGACCACCTCAATACCTAACGATAGACCACCCCCCCAACTGATGATAGACCACCTCAATACCTAACGATAGACCACCCCCAACCTAATGATAGACCACCTCAATACCTAACGATAGACCACCCCCCCACCTGATGATAGACCACCTCAATATCTAATGATAGACCACCCCCCCCAACTGATGATAGACCACCTCAATATCTAATGATAGACCACCTCAATACCTAACGATAGACCACCCCCCCAACTGATGATAGACCACCTCAATATCTAATGATAGACCACCCCCCCAACTGATGATAGACCACCTCAATATCTAATGATAGACCACCCCCCCACCTGATGATAGACCACCTCAATATCTAATGATAGACCACCTCATTATGCAATATGCAATCAATTTGCACATTTGTTCAATTTTATATTGGATTTTTACTAAAGCGTATTATTATTATTGATATATCATTATATTGTTTGGAGTAAGTTCTTAATAAAACTACTCCATTTGGAGACAAAATAATCCACGTTTATTTGCTTTAATTGATCTTAGTTGAACACAAAGGTCGAAGTTGATGAAACACAAGGTAAATTTAATTTCTAAAAGCTCCAGTAGACAGTAGTAGACTTCAGAATAAAAGCTCCAGTAGACAGTAGTAGACTTCAGAATAAAAGCTCCAGTAGACAGTAGTAGACTTCAGAATAAAAGCTCCAGTAGACAGTAGTAGACTTCAGAATAAAAGCTCCAGTAGACAGTAGTAGACTTCAGAATAAAAGCTCCAGTAGACAGTAGTAGACTTCAGAATAAAAGCTCCAGTATACAATAATAGATTTAGGATTAAATTAGCCTGAAATCGTCAACCCGTTTACTGTCATTCCTGTTACTTTTGTTGTAACAAAGGTAACAGGGATGACGTCTGTCAGTCCTGCTGCTTCCATGAATTTCATAAAAAATATAAAGAATTACAATTCCAACAATATTCCAGGTATTAACATTACAATTGACATTACATAACAATTTGGAAAATGGCTTTCATCCAATAGCATTCTCATAAATACAATAATATCTATAATAACACGTGGTCAACTTCAACAATTTAGGATATAATGGTCATATGATAGGTAAAATTTAACATTTAAAAATATATTAATCATCTGAAAACCATACAGTGAAAAAAAGGAACACATTTACTACCCATTCATGTATAAACTATTACACAAAATTACTTATAAGTATATGGAACATTAACTATTTTGTCCATAACAGGGTTGACAAATTAATCATATAATGAAGTAGAAAAGGACACATAAATAAAATAGATAGACTGAGATAGAACCATGTCATTTCTTGTCACTATAAGATGTATTGTTTTAGCTGGTATTTTTTTTTAAATCTGATCAAATTACTTTAACTTAAAAAAATGCACCGATTCGGTGGAATGACCCATTTATTTATTTAGTTTTAGTTTATATGTGTTGTGGTGTGTGCATGTTCTTTTTTCTGTTCGTCCTTTTCCATTAGTTTAACTCTTATTTCAATAATTGTCAGACAATTCAGTTTAATTTCTTCCTTTTTTGCTTTTATTAAGTCTAATTCCTTGTTCTGTGGATGCAAATTTAATTAAATTATTTTATTTTTAACATTTCAGTTGAATATGTATATGTATATATATATGAATTGAATATGTAATGATTGTGTATTGCTGTATGCCGTGCCTGTGAAATGTAACCACGTGCGTGTAAATACACCCATGGAGTAAAACAGTTACTCACTGTTTTTTTTTCCTATATTTGAAATGTAAGTTATACGCTATTTTGTGTTTAAATATAACAATTATAAAAATTAAACCGAAAATAACTGAAAATTGGCAATGTTTCAGGTCTATAAACTCTTCGTCAGGCCAAAATAAACCAAAATAATTAGTAAATCAAAGTGTCAGACAGTAAAACTGTTGGTACTATTGGTAATTACCTTTTAAAGGTGGTCCGCTCGGATGTTAGAGGCAAAGTCTTCACACTGAAGCTGCTTTTTTTTTTTTTTTTTTTTTATGAGCACACTGCGTGCACAGGGGCGTGCGCAGACCGTAACGGGTGCAGATAGACCGGTAGGAAGACAGGGAGCAGAAAGTAAGATTGTAATATCGACCACTCCATTAATGCAGTAACACAGCTGAGTGAAAGAAAAAGAGTCGTAGTAGCAAGTAGCACCGGAGCGACCTCATTCAATTTTAACTCGCACCTTAATAAATTAGGTCACACTGTACTCTAACGCATACGGTGCACTGCGACGCATACGGTGCACTGCGACGCATACGGTGCACTGCGACTTATGGTGAGGTGAGAACTTCTTTTAACTGTGTAGGAGAAAGTCTAAACATTTATTCAACTCTGTACTGAAATACCATGATAATCTCACACAAGACCTAAACACTGACCAACCATGATAATAAATATGTTAAATATGTGAGAAATTGTTTCCTGTCTGGGATTCGTACTTTTAATTTCATATTTAGTCAATTGCTTTCTGATGTCTTATGGCTGTAGTTAAACTCAAACACTGTCTATAGTTTAACAGAGGACTTACTTCCAGCCAGAGCAGCTTTATAACTGGCCTCATTCCTCTTACGCTGCAGAGACACTTCCTTCTGGAGGTTCCTGATCCTCTCCAGCTCCTGTGCTTCAGAACTACTCATCCTGTTAGGACACAAAACTACTTTACAACCAATAATAAATTAATTAAACTAAAGTCATGTGACTTAACAGTAGTTTATAGTGTGCAATAGAACACTCACCCAGGGTTAGCGTTAGCAGAGGCTACTGCTGCACTGTTCCTGGGAACATTTCTGGAAGTCTGCCATTTTTGGGAGGCTGTACTGGATCTTCTGGCTGGGGGGGCACCTCCATCCCTACATAAACAGCTAGCGTTAGCAAAACACTGTACATGTGAATGGTATTCACATCAGCTGCGGTTCAGTTTGTAGGACAGGTCGTACATTGACTGAAGGGTCGGAGGTTCACATCCCAGCTATGGCTGTTCACATGTCCAAGTGTCCACATGTCCAAAGACACTGAACCCTAAGTTAGCCTCCCAGTAGGACTGACTGAACCATGTATGGTAACAGCACCTACTAGTGAATGTGATCACAAATCACTTTGAGCACCTTGAAGGTTTAGAACAAGTATAGAAGTACAGAACATAGTCCTAGTTATCTACAGAAGTGTGGTCAGTGTGTGGTCACTTACTGCTTATACTTTTTGACCGGTGGTGCAACTGCAACAGGTTGTGCCTCCTTACGCTTTGATACCCTAGATTGAAGACAAGAAAATATATATATATTTTTTAAATCAAGCTAAACAGATGAAGCACTGAGGACCTCCACCAAAGAATGTATGTTTTACTGTGTTTGTCAGTAATACAACTCAAAAAGTTATGGATAGATTTTGATGAAACTTTCAGAGATGATTGATAATGTGTCCAGGAAGAAACCAATAGATTTTGAGCTCTAAAGGTCAAGGTCACAGGAAAGGTCAACAGTTCAAACACATCAGTGGTGATATCTCAGAATCCAGACCAGATAGTATCAGGTGTTTTTTTTCCTTCACTTCGTCTGACCTTCTGACCTCAGATGAGATAACAGCCATAGGCTCCATGGCGTCACGTAAAGACGTCACATGATGTCACGTAAAGACGTCATATGACGTCGCACCAATGGTATATTTGGTAAATGTATGACCTTTAACCTTAAAGCAGGTTATTGACATATTTAGTTAAATCAGACAATATCTTGTGCTTCATATTTAACATTAGATCTAACATGTGACAGTTGTGACGTCAGAGTGACGTCATACGTGGTCGAATGTTGAAATGGACATATGTGAAAAACAGGAGCCAGGATTTCTGGGAATGTTTTTAAAACCTCTAAGGGATTTATTTATTTATTTTATTTGTTTAACCTTTATTTAACCAGTCAAGTCACTAAGAACAGACTTGTATTTACAATGACGGCCTGCCAAGAGACCAGAGTCACTTGAGGGAAAAGGGTAGAGGGCTGCAAACTAAAAACAAATAAAAAACTTCACAGAAAATTATGGTTAAAAAAACATGCAGCAGACAACAAACACTTCTGAAATATCCAGTGACAAAACATAGCAGAAAGCAACATATAGCACTCATATTGGAGGACGGGGTCTGGGGTGGTCACACACACTGGGGGACAGCGATTGAGGGGTTATTGTGGTGAGAACAAGTGGCAGGTGTCCTTGAGGATGGCTATAATAGAGTTTTTAGAGGTGGATCTGGAGACAAAATACTCCAGTTTCAGTGTTTTTTGTAAATTGTTCCAGTCAGTGGCAGCAGCAGATTGTTAATGAGCCACAAAATAAATGGTTAGTGAACACAGAACACTAGTTTATAAATAACTTCTGAACATCCAGATCCAAACCTTGGCAGATTTAATGTGTTAGCGTTAGCACAGACTGGTGCTGCTTCACTGAGGTCTGAACTCTACCACTGATCTAGTTTAATGTGTTAGCGTTAGCATTAGCACAGACTGGTGCTGTTTCACTGAGGTCATGTATATACCAACAGATAATAGAGACAACTGTCAGTGTCTCATGTTTATGTCATACCCCCCCCCTCAAAAAAAAAAACCAAAACAAAAAAAACACTACTGAGTATCAGATTCCAGGTCCTGTTTCATAACAGAAACACAAAAAGTCCAAGCAGAATGGAACCAGTATCAATAGAAACGTGACATAAGTAACCACTATGCTGTGTTATTTTCTAAGACCATGGTTTTGAACTTATTACACAATTTGACAATGACAAAGTTTTTTTAAGGGGTAGGGATAAGAGGGGAGAACTGGGATTGGACAGAAGACTATACCTGCGTGGTTGAGCGGTGGTCCTTCTTGGCCGTGATGCCCGAGCAGGAACTCCAGGACCCCATGATGTGACGATGTTTGGAGGGGTTGGTGAGGAAGGTGCTGCAAGATCAGAATTTACTTAAATTCTACACACAAACTACTCATTCAAACATTGTAGAACAGAAGATATATGTACGCAGTACGGATGAGAATTTGAATTTTGACATTTAAATATAATTTGAATGTTATATAAAAAAAAGAGATGGAACAAATATTTGGCAGTTCTTAATATTCTAACATGTATACGGTGTCATTAATATTCTAACATTTATGCGGTGTCATTAATATTCTAACATTTATACGGTGTCATTAATATTCTAACATTTATACGGTATCATTAATATTCTAACATGTATACGGTGTCATTAATATTCTAACATTTATACGGTGTCATTAATATTCTAACATTTATACGGTATCATTAATATTCTAACATTTATACGGTATCATTAATATTCTAACATGTATACGGTGTCATTAATATTCTAACATTTATACGGTGTCATTAATATTCTAACATTTATACGGTATCATTAATATTCTAACATGTATACGGTGTCATTAATATTCTAACATTTATACGGTGTCATTAATATTCTAACATTTATACGGTATCATTAATATTCTAACATGTATACGGTGTCATTAATATTCTAACATTTATACGGTGTCATTAATATTCTAACATTTATACGGTGTCATTAATATTCTAACATTTATATGGTGTCATTAATATTCTAACATTTATACGGTATCATTAATATTCTAACATGTATACGGTGTCATTAATATTCTAACATTTATACGGTGTCATTAATATTCTAACATGTATACGGTGTCATTAATATTCTAACATTTATACGGTATCATTAATATTCTAACATTTATACGGTGTCATTAATATTCTAACATGTATACGGTGTCATTAATATTCTAACATTTATACGGTATCATTAATATTCTAACATTTATACGGTATCATTAATATTCTAACATTTATACGGTATCATTAATATTCTAACATGTATACGGTGTCATTAATATTCTAACATGTATACGGTGTCATTAATATTCTAACATTTATACGGTGTCATTAATATTCTAACATTTATACGGTGTCATTAATATTCTAACATTTATACGGTGTCATTAATATTCTAACATGTATACGGTGTCATTAATATTCTAACATTTATACGGTGTCATTAATATTCTAACATTTATACAGTGTCATTAATATTCCAACATTTATACGGTATCATTAATATTCTAACATTTATACGGTATCATTAATATTCTAACATGTATACGGTGTCATTAATATTCTAACATTTATACGGTATCATTAATATTCTAACATGTATACGGTGTCATTAATATTCTAACATGTATACGGTGTCATTAATATTCTAACATTTATACGGTGTCATTAATATTCTAACATGTATACGGTGTCATTAATATTCTAACATTTATACGGTGTCATTAATATTCTAACATGTATACGGTGTCATTAATATTCTAACATGTATACGGTGTCATTAATATTCTAACATTTATACGGTGTCATTAATATTCTAACATGTATACGGTGTCATTAATATTCTAACATGTATACAGTGTCATTAATATTCTAACATTTATACGGTGTCATTAATATTCTAACATTTATACGGTGTCATTAATATTCTAACATTTATACGGTGTCATTAATATTCTAACATTTATACGGTGTCATTAATATTCTAACATTTATACGGTGTCATTAATATTCTAACATTTATACGGTGTCATTAATTTAAATGAAAAGCTCAGTCTCCCCTTTAAAATGACATGAAACATAATATATTAAAATATTGAACATATTGAAATATTTTATTCTATGTCAGTGTTCTGCTTCATTTATATGCCTTTTACCCCCCAACCATAGTTTACATTATACATAACTCTAAACAGCTACTCTTGTCAGATGACCATCATACATCACTGAAAAGCTGAGATTCCAGGCTTTCAGAAAAGGTACGGTAACCTTTGCCATTTTAATTATTTTTTTTATAGCAATCTCTGGTCCATCAATGCCCGTTTTGATGACTTTAGACAAAAAAAATCGAAGGACTTGTTTCTGGCCAGCTGGAGCAAACTAAGAAACTGGATGACATTCAGAACCAGGCTGCGGATCACGAGAAATTGATTCACCAGCTGGAAAAGGTATTGGATGAGCTGCAATGGGAAAATAAGTCTCTCCGCTCTAAAGTCTCTGATTTAGAAGGACGATCAAAGTGTAATAATATCAAAATTGTGGGCATTGCTGAAGATGAAGAAAGGGGACACCAACTGATTTTGTGTCCAACTTGGTCCCTAAACTACTCGGAGTCAAGAACTTCTCTAAATCAGTTGACAATAACAGGGCACACCGCACCCTTCAGCCTAAACCAGCAGAGAGCTCAAACCATGCACCATCATTACATGTGTGCACTACGCTCAAGATAAAGAAAAGATTCTATGGGTGTGCAGACAACGCTCCTTGGAATACAACGGAAAACGCATCTTTACTAGACGACACCGGATGTCATGGGCAAGCGTCGGAACTTCAAGGAAGTGCAAAGAGTTCTATGTGAGAAAAATATCCAACATTATCTTCGCTTCCCTGCATGTTCATTATCCATGACAGGTAGAGGTGTTCAACAATCCTCAGGTGAATGATTTCTTCACCGACTAACTTAAGTAGATGGAGGACACCAACAATAAACTGCTTTAGCATCTTGTATGTAAATAGCATAATACTGTGTCTCTGAGATGCTCTGTGAGAACAGGTATAGCTTATTTAGTAATTTGTCTTTTGGGGGTTTTTCTCTTCCCTGTGCTCCTGTGTGAGTATATAGGTAACTCAGCTATGAGTGAGGAAATGTTAACACACATGTTTACTGTGTGTTGTCTATCTATTTTTGTTGTTGTTTCGCTTTTGTTTTTGGTTTAATGCTGCCAGTAGGGTTGTCACGATACTAAAATTTCCAACTCGATACCGATACTAAGGATAATACTCTATACTATTTCGATACTGGAGATGTGAGGGATTCCTCTTAAAATGTCCTCCATGGACTGTTAAAAAAAGGTAGTGAGTGCGGGTGCAGAATAAATGCATGTCTATCTCTTGGTAAGTTATGGTAGGTCTATCTTTTTGTTCAAGCCCTTCTGCAGTGCTAACTGCAAGACTCTTTATGGTCGAGCATTATGTGTGTGGGCGGCAGCGTATTGCATCATGTGACCACTGCGGACCCCTTGCGGGACTAGCAGCGCGCAAGTCAAAAATGATAGGCTGACATGCTCACGGTGGCCTCCGTGGTGGTAACGTGATACTATGCGCTACCGCCTGGCTGCCGCCCGCACGCATAAACGTTCGACTATATCGAGGCCTTTAAAGTTGCATCGGATGGTCCAATCACAGACCTATAGAAATAGTGTATAGGTCTGTGGTCGCACTGGCGTCATCCCGTGTGCTGTCAGAGGCAGCTGGAGAAAAAAAGAGACTTTAACTTACACGCCGGCATTACGGCTGTGCCAGAGCTGACCGCGTTGATGCCTGTTTACAATTCTTAACGTTACCCGCTACAAAAAAGCGGCGACGCGACATAAAAACAAAAATCGATTTTCCAACAACTTAGTATCTAATTAGATACCAAGGGTCAATATCGATTTAGTATCTAAAATCGATTTTTTTGACAACCCTAGCTGCCAGACATACTAAAATTATTCTTTGTATTGCAACTGCTTTAAGTCTGATTTTGTTTTGCTTATTGTTATATGGACCGCTCAAATAGCTCATGGCCATTGGTCTCATGGAATGTCTGGAGATTAGGTAGCCTAGCCAAACGTGCTAAAGTTGTTGCACATTTGAAGTATATTAAAAGGGCCAATATTGTGTTCTTGCAAGAAACGCATATAGCAGCTAGGCATCATAGGAAACTGAGTTAATTGGATATATCAGACTTTTCAGTCTCCATTTACATCTACAGTTAGAGTAGCAATTTTGTTTCGCAAGTCATCATCTTTTAGTTTACAGACTTGTGTCACAGACCCTAACGGCTGCTTTATCATTCTAAAGGGATGCATTAACTGCACTACGCTAGTGTGCTTATATGCACCAAATATAAATGATCCAACCCTCTTCCATAAAGTATTTGATGTTATACTAGATGACGAAGTAAGGCATTTGATTATTGGAGGAGATTTCAATTGTTATTTAAACCCATATCTGGATAGACTCTCCAGAACTCCTCCACCGAACATCTGCTCAGTATTGACTCTTAATTGAATTAAATATAGGAACACTGTGGATGTATGGAGGTTGCAGCATCCAACGGTTCACGATTTCTCTTTTCGCGATTTTCCACTTTTCAAGCTTGTGAATTACATAGAGAATTTACAAGCAGATTTGGACACCTCTAGTTTTAAATTGAAGGAAGATACAGGCCTAAAAAACAACATGCCACCTCAGTATGACCCTGTCTATCCGATGGTGCACATACTAACAGCATAGCTTTATTATTTATGGATATATTAAGCCTTGAAAACGATAAGTGTGAAAAGTGTGATGAAGAGTCTTGACATTTTGGGGATCCAGAACTTGGAAACTGTGTCCATTATGGGAGGTGTGATCCATTTTCCATCATATTTGGGAACTGTACTGCGTATGAAAACACAGTGGAGGACGTCACAAGAAAATGTATATATGGGTGAAAACGTATATTTTGTCACTTCCTTCACTGCTTTTTCATAATTTATGCTGCTGTTAGCGTTTTGGCAGCAGGAACCCAGAGACTGATGGAAAAGGGACACATTTCACACTTGTTCATGTTTTTGTCCTTGGCCTCATCAATATTGAGGGAAAACACAGAACTCTGAAGTTTCTCAGATGTTTTTTTTTTTTTTTTTTAATTCTGGTGACATGCCACGGGTGAACAGATAGACCACATGCTGTCTTGACACGGAGAGCTGTGCAAGTGTGGTTCCATCTTCAGCAACTTTCTTACACAGAGCTACAAGTGGTTGAGTTACCGCAAATGACAAGTCATGTTCCACAATGAAGACACACAGTGGTGTTTTTAAATCAGTCCCTCTGACTGTAATGGAGGGTGGAATGTCCGCTGTGGCAGCGATCTGGCTGCTGCTTTGTGGAAAGCATCTTGTTTGTGCCAGGGTAGTGTTTTTCTTCCACTTGTTCCATAGACTAAGTTCTTCTTACATAAAGTGCAGTAACATACACTGGGTTGAAGTAACTTTTGACACCAGCTCAAAAAAGGTTTACTGTCCGCACCCAAATCCTCCAGCCAAGCCCAGCGCCATTTATTTTTTTTATACCTTTATCCATGTGTTTTACCTCCTCTCCTGCTTCATAAACGTAGCCATGCTTCGCCGACGCTACAGACAAGTTGAGAGACACATGACGTGTCTGGAGTCGACACAAAGATGCTCCTGTGATAGCATGGTTGGGCAGCATCAATCTAGTCTACTGTTATGAGCCGAGACAAAGGTCCGCCCTGTTTCTTATTGGCTTATCGTCTTGTACATAGACATGTCACTGTAGTTGACAGTTAAAATTGGTCTGTGCATCTCAAATCCAGAAAATAATGACAGAAAGGACAATTTATAAAAAAAATAAATAAATAAATAAATAAAAAATCAGCCATGTTACTACGCCGGAAATCCGAAAATAGCTGGAGCGCTATCAGCCCTGTTATTTTCTAGCCGATTCTAAATTAATCCCCAAAATTGAAAGTAGTATATATCACGATATTATTATTTCCCATCACAGTCCAGTGGCTCTCAAACTAGATTTTTCCAAACAAAACTACTGTTGGTGCTTTAACCCTATGTTGCTTGCTGATGTGACCTTTAACAAATACATGTCTGACCAATATTTCTGTGTAGCTTGAGATTAATGATCATGGTGAGGTCAATGATTCAATATTTTAGAAAAGCCTAAAAGCTTATATAAGGGGGCAAATAATAGCTTTTCAAGCTGGACACAGTAAAGTAAAAGGACAGCAGATTAAAAGTAATTGAAGAGGAAATAATAATTATGGATCAAACTCATCAAAACTCCAATCGGACTACAACAAAATCCTTAAACTACAATATGAATATAATTCAATACTCAGAAATGAAGTCGGTAAAATTCTTTCAAAACTGAAACAAAAAACTTTGAACTTGGTGAAAGGTCTCATAGGCTGTTAGCTAGACTACTAAACAGTGAACAAGCAAAATGTTCTATTCACAAAGTTAGGGCAAGAACTGGATTAATTCTAACTGATTTGCAGAATATTAATGAATGCTTCAGAGAATTTTTTTCAGACATTTACTCCTCTAAAACACATGCTACACAGCTAGAATTCAAAAGGGTTTTTTTGCTTCTTTGTCCCTTCCACATTTGAATGACTCCTCTCACGAGTATTTAGACTCTGATTTCACAACAGTTGAATTATTAGATGCTATAAAAGCTTTCCCCCCTGGTAAGACCCCTGGACCTGAATTTTATAAAGCATTTGGAAACAAACTGGCCCCACTGTTATTAAGAATGATACCTCACACATATGTAAATAAGTCACTTCCAACATCACTATGTGATGCAAACATTTCTGTCCTCCTAAAACCAGGCAAAGATGATACAGACCCTGGCAATGATAGACCAGCGGGTTTACTAAATCATGACTAAAAATTACTTACAAAAATGTTGGCCACAAGACTAGCAAAATGTATCGCACATATTATACATCCAGATCAAACAGGATTCATACCTGGTAGATACTCCTTTTATAATGTTCACAAGACCTTAAATATTTTATACACTAATAAAAAGGTTAGTAACGCTGCAATATTGTCTTTAGATGTCATACCTTTTTGAAACACTAAAAGAGTTTGGCTTTGGTGCCACCTTTATTGAATGGATAAGAATCTTGTATAAAAACCCCAGATCATCAATCCTCACTAACGGGAACAAGGCTAAAACATTTTCTTTGAAAAGAGGAGTCAGGCAGAGAGACCCGTTGTCCCTCCTACTTTTTAATATTGCCTTGGAACCATTAGCTATAGGGATTCGGGGGCATCCAGATCTCAAATGTATCAAACTGGGGGAGATAGAAACATGTGTAATGCTTTACGCAGAGGAGTTGCTCATTTGTTTGTCTGATCCCAAAACATCTATTTCTCTTCTTTTGAATTATGTCAACACATTTAGACATTTCTCTGGATACACCATTAATTGGGGGAAGAGTGAATTCATGCTCCTGGGGGATGAATTACTTCAAGAGTTTCTGAATTCTCTTCCCTTTAGTGTAGTTAGTGACCACTTTAATTATCTGGGATTAAAACTGACTCAAGAGTCTAAACAACTTTATAGGGCACAATTTGTTCAACAAATAGAGAAACTTAAAATCAATATTGAGTCTTGGAGAATATTACCAACTATGATTGGATGAGTCAATGCTTTTAAAATAGTTAGTCTACCAAGATGTTTGTATTTGTTTCAGAACTTGCCAATTTACTCAAATGTAGCTTTTTCTAAAAAGTTGGACTATTATTCTGCCTTTTATATGGGGATACAAGTCCCACAAGATTGTTAAAGCTCATGTGCATAAACCAACAGATAAGGGAGGTCTTGGACGCCCAGTGTTCAGACATTACTACTGGGCGGCCAACGCTAGAGCTCTGACCTATTGCAAATGTTGGAGCTCCACAGACACCAGAATAAGAAAGCATTCCCTCAGGTCAACATCACACTACGTACATTTTTATTTTCTAGCACCACAATGGATAAGTCACTTCAGAATAATTTTGTTTTAACAAACTCCACGTGTACGTTACATCAGATGAAAATGGGCAGTCAGGTACCAAAAGATTCTCTATATACTCCAATCTATTAACTCCTTTATTTAAGCCTGGACAAACTGACAGTGTTTGCTATTTGGAAGGATAAAGGCATTATATCTCTGGCCGATTTATATATTGATGGTAGTTTTGCCTCATTTGCACAATTATGTGATTAGTATAATATTTCAAAACCAGACTTTTTTCCACTACCTTCAAATTCAACATTATGTGAAAAAAACATTTGCGCAATTTAAATCTATTCCAATTTCTCATCCATTTTACAAAAACGTATGTCTTTCTCCCAATGCTTAAACATCTGATCTCATGATCTGTTGACTGCGAGTGGCCTGGCCTCAAGATTTGAATTCAGAGGTACCTCAAGAGCTATGGGATAAGGCCGTAACACAGATTCACTCCTGTTCCATTAACAGTCACCATAGACGTATACAGTATAAAGTAATTCATAGATGACATTACTCAAAAACAAAATTAAAGAAGACGTCTCCATCAGTATCTTCCCTATGTGATAAGTGTTCCTCTGCTGAAGGAACACTGGCACATTTATTTTGGTTCTGTCCTTAACTATTTAGTTTTTGGTCTGCTATTTTCAAATGGTTTTCCAAAAGTTATTCATTGAATATTACTCCAGACCATAATATGGCCATATTTTTTAGACAATAGGGGATATGGGACTAATGTATGCTTGGCACTACAGCTTGGAATGGAGGTGGTCAAAAAACTGGTACTACTGACCTGGAAGTCTATGGAGTGTCCAAATTTAGAGAAATGGTCTCTACAATACAAATGGACAAAAATCCGCTTGGACAATATGGACAAACACACAACAGGATGGGGACCCTTTTTGGCACAATCTCAAATTTCTGCATCTTGATGAACTCAGAAATTTGCAGTCTGAAATGGTCAGTTGCCTTTTCTTTTGTTTATTTAGTCTGGCAGTTTGTTTATGTAAAAACTTTTTTTGAAAAACTTAATATAATAATGAAAAAAAAAGGGTCCGCTGACAATAATGCTCATTACTGCCACACTGCATGTTTCATCAGTAATGGTTGGAAACACACCAGAATATTTGACATCTTTGACTCAATACTGCCCCCCTTGTGGGCCGAATAAAATTGGGTCATTCCATGTCAAATCACCCAATTTAACCTTGCCCTCCTCAGATTTTGTTGAAACTTTGTCCTAAGGGTAAGTTTGGCAGGAAAATATGATTCTCCAATTTTTTTGTTAATCGGACCAACCGTGTCCAAGATATGGCTGCCAACATTCTGCCAATTTTAGTGATTTTTGCCGTGGCCGCCATTATTCAAACTGCAATCATTTCTGAACTATTGGTCTAATTTTCATGAAATAGGTGTCATTCTGTTTGAAACCTTTTAAGGAATCCAAATCTGTAAATTAGAATTGACAATATAAGAGTATATTCTGAGGAAGAAATATAGATTATGAAGTCTCTCATAAAATTGTGATGTTATAACTCGTAGCGACTTTGTTGTAGATTTGGCAGAAAAATAGATTACAGCATTTCTTTTTCAGGATGGAAAACTTTAAAAAGAAATTCTTTCTCATGGTGTAGAAATATAGTCTTAAGGTTTTGTTGATCGAACTTGCTACGCATAGCAAGAAATTTAAGTTCTTCTACTGGAATAGTTGTTCGTGAAACTCCTCTAGTATGATGAGGACAAGGATTCAGTTATTCTACCAAATATATTAGATGTAAATTAAAATTGACAATATAAGTTCTCACTCCATGAATTTCAGGAAATACAATAGAATGTGTATTCTGAAGGACAAATATCGATGTGTGCATCACCACTATTTACTTGCCCAGTCTTGGAAAATATTAACATATATTTCAGGTCAGTGTATTTTTGAAACTAACTAAAAACATTATAACTGTGATTTTTGTATATTATTTGCAGACTATGAAGGGCTATGAAATGGACCAAAATTTATGTCAAGGTCACGTGATCCACAAGGTCAAATATTTGATTTAAATGTCATTGCATGAAAACTTGGTCATTCAGATTGATTGATTTCAGACTTGGATTCCTTAAAAGGTTTCTGACAGAATGACATGTATTTCATGAAAATTGGACCAGTAGTTCAGAAGTTATTGCAGTTTAAATAATGGCGGCCACGGCAAAAAAAATCACTAAAATTGGCAGAATGTTGACAGCAATATCTCGGAAACGGTTGGTCTGATATTCCTCTTTTCCTTCCAGACCTACCCCAAGGGCTTCAGCAAAATCTGATGGGGTAAGGTTAAACCGATTGGGTGAATCGACATGGAATGACCCAATATCCAATTTTGATGCCGACGTTAGCGAGGCATTTTTAGATTTAAATAATTAATAGATGTTCAAATATATATGTTAATTTTCTAATTAAATTCAAATAGGATTTTTGAGCAAAGGTCAAAGGTCTAGTATCCAGTCTGCCACTGAGCACAAACAATTCAGAGACCAACCTGGGTCCACATTAGTGTCTAGTTGGGGGCTCAGGACAGATGGGGACAGGTCAGCCTTGGCGTTTCTTGTAGATTTTTGGCTCATCAGGGGTGTGAAGAGGTGACCGTCTGCTCCACCAGTCTGTTGTTCTGTTTATTAAAAACAACCACAGTTTAGGAGATAAGAAAGGACAACCTTTGATCTACAGTGGATTCATAGGTTTATTGTTTCAACAAACTACACACACTATTTTTTGGGCATCAACTGCTTCTTTTCTGACCAGTATGTTTATTTTCATTATGGAAATGGACATATGTATTATTAATATTAGAGTGTTTTGTAGTAGTACTAGTAGAAACTTGGGGGGGGAGTGAATATATAAAAACTAGAAAAACAGTAAGGGTGGGATTAAATCAGTTTTGCATTTATTGTCGTTTTTAATTTTGTTTTATTTCGTTCGTGTTGTTCAAAATAAACTTCTATCAATCACACCACTTTAACCCTTGTGCGGTCCTTCGGGTCAAAGAGACCCGGTGGTTCACAAATGTACCTTTTTATACGTACTGTAGGATGCCATTGCTTACTACTGAAAACAGTAATATATCCTTGGGGGGTGATGAGTCTATGGAACTGAACTTTGGAATCTGGGTTTTTAAGACCCGATTGTAGGACACAGCCAGTGTGTCTTTTACGAAGGACCGCACAAGGGTTAAAAAGACATCTATTCATAAATACATCAAAAGAGTAAGAGAAGAGACAAAAACTATAAACTAAACAAGTGTTCCATCTATGATCATATTTGTGAGTGATACACCCACACACACACACATATATATATATATATATATATATATATATATATATATATATATATATATATATATATATATATATATATATATATATATATATATATAGGGTTAGGGTAAAAAGTTGCTTAAAGAAAAACCCGCGGCGGTGTGTGAGAGAAGACAGAGGCTCGACCAGACCCTGTGGATTACTTTTACACGTTGGCACGGAGGAGTTTGACCTGAACTCTCTGCCAAAGATTAAAGTTATCGCTGACTCTGCGATAGATGAGGCGAGGTGGCGACCAGCCACCTGTTTGTGGATGCGGCGGACAATAGTGGATATATATTTTTCCCTCCCTTACCTTTGGAAATATACACTTTTTTTTCCTTGGATTACTTTCAACTGGACCCGGACTCTGCAGGTCTGCATCAAACCTTAAGTATCATTTTCCCTGGGTGGGGTGATGAGTCTATGGAACTGAACTTTGGAATCTGGGTTTTTAAGACCCGATTGTAGGACACAGCCAGTGTGCCTTTTACGAAGGACCGCACAAGGGTTAATGAAGGACATTTAGTTTCATTCGTGGGACTTGAAGTCGGGTTTGGGTTAATTTTGTGTTTGTGTTACATGTTTTAATGTGGGCACATGCGGCTTATATACAGGTGCGGCTTGTGTATGTACAAAATCGGTTTTCCTCTTAGAATGGGGTGGGTGCGGCTTATAATCAGGTGCGCTCTATAGTCCGGAAATTACGGTAAATCTAAAATTAAAAAAAAACTTACTGAGGCAAATACTAGAGACAAGAAGAGTTTTGAAGCAAAAAGGTTTTGTTCTCTGTTTAATTTGTACTTTTGGCTTATTTTTACACATTCTGTTTTATTGTGTATTAAGACTGTAAATAAGACGACTTTGTTGTGATTTAGGGCTTTATAAATAAAATTGAATTGAATAATACATTTAAGTAGAATGGTAACTAGTGCCCTTACCACCACCAAAATGATGTGTGGTCCACAGCTGATATGAAAAGGTTTTAATGGCACCAGTTCCAGTAGCAGTAAATCTTACTCTCCTTATGTTGTAAAAATGTTAGATCAGACACATGTTTTCATTGTTCTGTAACAAAGGTGACAACGTATTATTTGGGTTATATGGACAAATGTAAGAGTGTGGTTAATGTATGATGTGCTTTGGAAAATTGTCAAAATAGAATAGATACATATATAGATCATGGTATTATTTTAGTTGATTTCCTCCTTAAATTCCAGTACCCCTCATGATGAAAGCAGAATGGAATTTCCATCTGGACACATGAAAGACACTAGTACATATATTTTCCCAAATGCTGGAGTGAAACTCGTTGCCTGTCACTCCTCATGCCTATCCTTTGTAAGTCAAGTCTTGTTTTTGTGGGCTCATCACATTAGAATATTATGTTAAAAAATCTGATGGTGGTGCGTGTAGACGCAGCGACCTCACGTTCTCCTGTAAATGCGTTTTGTCTTTGTTTTTTTTGTCCGTCAAACAAATATTTGTCTGGAGGTTTGTCCCGCAGATCTATGTCGGAATATGTGTACAGTAGACGGGCCTTCTTACGGATTCGGAGAAGCAAGATTTGCCGAGCCTTGGACACGAAATGGAATAAGTCACTGAAGGAAATGGGACTGATACGCCGGCCTGCTACCTCACCAGACTCACCTGCCACCCCTCCCCCAGAAAGGAGGCGCCGGAAGCAGTGTGCTAGGACAAGGAAGCGGGGCAAGCGCTGGGGTGTCCGTACCAGGCTAGAAGGTAAACCATCCCGCCTAGCCATACCGTCCATCCTTCTAGCAAACGTACGATCACTGGACAACAAAATTGATGACATCCGACTTCTGAGATCAACGAATCGGAAAGTAAGTGACTGTTGTGTGCTAGTTTTTACTGAGACATGGTTAAATAACAACATTCCGGACTCGGCGATACAACTGGAGCAGCTAACATGCTACAGATCAGACAGGGCACTTGCAGACGGAGGTAAGATACGGGGTGGCGGCGTCTGTGTTTACATCCATGATACGTGGTGTCGGGATGTCAGTGTAGCATACAAACACTGCTCACCCGTGGCGGAGTTTGTTATCATGAAGTGTCGCCCTTTTTATTTACCAAGGGAGATAAGTTCAATCCTGCTGGTTTCTACTTATATCCCCCCAACTAATAACAACGGCAACAGATATGTGGCGCTGAATGAGCTGTACCAGGCTATCAGTGAGCAACAAACAGCACATCCAGATGGTTTTATTATCCTTGCTGGGGATTTCAATCATGCCGATCTCAAATCTGTCCTTTTGAACTTCCATCAACACATCCATTTTCCAACAAGAGGTAAGAATACTTTGGACTTTGTTTACACCCAGCACAAAAAGCATACATAGCCACCCCCCTCCCACCCATCGGCGCCTCTGATCACCTCACCATTATGCTAATGCCTGCATACAGACCGAGAGTGAAAGCCATCAAACCTGTTCAGAAGGAAGTAAGAGTGTGGTCACAGGAGGCAACCTTTGATCTACAGGACTGTTTTGGGACAACAGACTGGGAAATGTTCAAGGAAGCAGCCACCTCCAACAATCTCATAGACATTGAAGAATACACAGAGACAGTGACTTCCTACATCACGAAATGTATCAATGACGTGACACACATCAAGAACATCACCATTCGAGCTAACCAGAAGCCATGGCTAACAGGAGATGTCCACAGACTTCTGAAGACCAGAGACAAGGCCTTCAAAGCTGGCGATGAATCAGCTTTGAGAACGGCGAGAACAAACCTGTCCCGAGCCATCAGGAAAGCAAAACAAAAATACACAAGCAAGATAAATTCCCTCTTCAAGGACAGTAAAAATGCACAGAGCCTATGGCAGGGCATTCAAACAATCACAGACTACAAACCTGTACCACGAAGCTGCGAGAACGACACCACTCTGCTAAACAATCTAAATAGATTCTTCGCACGCTTTGAGGATCAAAACACCACCCATCCACAGAAAACACCACCACCTTTACACGACCAGCCTCTGTGCCTGTCTACTGCTAGCGTGAAGAGGGCACTCTCCACCATCAACACCCGGAAGGCAGCGGGTCCAGACAACATCCCTGGCAGAGTGTTGAAAGACTGTGCAGAGGAACTGAAAGATGTTTTCACGGACATCTTTAACATCTCCCTGAGGCAAGCCACTGTGCTTCAAAGCTGCCACCATCATACCCGTGCCGAAGAAATCATCTCTATCCTGCTTCAATGACTACCGTCCAGTAGCACTGACATCCATTATAATGAAGTGCTTCGAACGACTAGTCCTGTCACACCTCAAATCCACCCTACCTCCCAGCCTGGACCCACACCAGTTCGCCTACAGAGAAAAATGATCCACAGACGATGCAATCTGCTCTGCCCTCCACCCAGCGCTCACCCACCTGGATAAGAAAGACTCCTACGTGAGAATGCTTTTCAAAGATTTCAGCTCAGCATTCAACACTATAATACCACAACAACTCATCTGCAAACTGGACAAACTGGGCCTCAGCACCTCCCTTGCAACTGGCTGCTGGATTTCCTCAGCCACAGGCCTCAAGCAGTGCGAGTTGGCAACAACATTTCAAGCAGCATCACCCTGAGCACTGGGGCTCCACAAGGCTGCATGCTCAGTCCCCTCCTCTTCACCCTGCTCACCAACCTACCACTCCAACCACCTCATGAAGTTTGCAGACGACACGACCCTGGTGGGCCTCATCACAAACGGTGACAAGACTACCTACAGGAGGGAGGTGGAGCTCCTGACCAGATGGTGCAAAGACAACAACCTCCTGCTAAACATCGACAAGACAAAAGAGATTGTCGTCAGCTTTCAGAGGGGTCCCACCAAATACCCTCCACTGACCATCAACAGCACCATAGTGGAGAGAGTGAGCAGCACCAAATTCCTGGGTGTGCACATTGATGAAGACCTCTCCTGGACTACCAACACTACATCACTGGCCAAGAAAGCGCAGCAGCATCTCTACTTCCTGCGTAAATTGAAGCAGGCAAGTGCTCCACCCCCCATCATGACCATGTTTTACAGGGGAACCATTGAAAGTGTCCTTTCCAGCTGCATCACTGTGTGTGGGGGGGCTGTACTGACTATAACAGGAAGGCTCTACAACGTATTGTGAGAACAGCGGAGAAGATAATTGGCGCACCACTCCCCTCCCTGCAAGACATATACACCACCCATCTCACCAGCAAAGCCATGACAATCAGAAATGATCCAAGTCACCCTGCACACAGTCTGTTCAGCCTCCTGGGAAGAGGTACAGAAGTCTACGCTCCCACACCACCAGACTAAACAACAGTCTCATTCACCAGGCAGTGAGGCTACTGAACCCCCCCCACACACACACACACCACCACCATATGTCTGTTGTACATAATGTCCTGTTTCATTAGTTTAGTAGCACTAGGAAAATAGCCTTAAGCCACTGCACTCTATTTATTTATTTATTTATTAGCATTGTATTTTATTACTTTACTGTATTTTATCACTTTAAATGAACGTATAGGGGAGCGAGAAACGTAATTTCAATACCTTTGTATGTTGAGCACATATGAAGAATTGACAATAAAACTGATTCTGATGTTCTATGGACCGTCAGTTGATCTGGAAAAACCAACAGCCCCATGAACAGAGGAAAAGCTCTGAGGATATTGTCCATACAATTGTATGACACTAGGTTTGACATTGGCAGAGAGACGGAGTGGACACTGTTGGACATATGGACCCCGTGTGTCTTCTGACATGACAAGCGTCCATTAAAAAATGTCAATAACTAAGAGATAATTTAAACAAAGCAGATGATGCTCATGGTGAACTGGGGTTTCTGGAGTTGATTGACACTGGAGGAAATAAAAATTGGATTAAATAAGATATTAATGTTGTTAACAACAATGGTAGTTTGTTTTTCCTCTGTATAATTGTTATTATAGAATATTATAATAATACTTCCCTGTTTAAAAAGTGATTATGAGTCATATGATTTGGAAAATTACCAGTTTGTTTTACGAACACAAATATATTAAAATGCTCCACCAACATGAAAACGACCTGCAGAGTGAAGATGAAGCATGTTTAAGACTGTCTGATGTTCCCATAGAGAGTAGAAGAATTAAAAACAACTATAGGATTCCATTTGTCTTTAGAGTATATGTTCTGTGATGTCTGTAAATATGATTGGGTAACAGAAAATCAAAAGAAGATTTTAATCTAGGGTCTGAGAAACCAGATGATGCCCCCCTTTTCCCTGAATAAACAAAGGTTTGCAGGCAGAGGCGAATTCAGAGTAAGGTAAAACAGTGTCACTGAATTTCTGCTCTCCTCGCTATTTTATCTTAAAACATATTCTCTCCGGTCTCGTTTGTGTTTTTTTCTTACAGATTGAACCTGACACATGTCAACATTACCTGTGTTGTGCTTCAGTAGCAAAGCAGGACAATACTACTTACCTGTTTATTCACCTCAAACACCAGTATGAAGAAACAGTACCGAACCACTAAGGGATAATGTATTGGCCACGCGCCACTATCAGAAAAATATTCCCCAATGGGTAGAACAGCACGCCGACGCTGAAGGCGGAGGGGTGCTGTTCTGCCCCGAAGGGAAATATTTGTTGATAGTCACGTGTGGTCAATCCATTATCCCGCTTATTCTATGCTTATTCCTGCTACTACTCTAACACACTGGATAAAACAACCGTTACAACGTAGACAATATTTACTTTCACAGTGGCCGAACTACCTGCGGAGTGATACAGTACAGTGAATCTGAAGTGACAAAACCCGTTGCCATTGGTAGTGGGCGTTAACAGCGCAACAGGTCGTTATCGAAAAAAACATCAGCGCGCTGAAGGCTGGGGACGTCAATTTAAAAGTGAATGGGAGCTGACGGAATGGTCTAGAGAGCTGCAGAATAAGACCCCTGAAAATGCATGTCTGAAAAAAACCATCTATAAAAGGACACTATGATACCCCACCTGCACAGCTCCAGCAGGCAAAAACAAAAAAACTGCAGCAATCTCTTATCACATCACTGAAGACACTATGGGCACATTTATTGACTGTACCTCTGCACACCCAAGCAACACCATCATTAAGTACGCCGACGACACCACTGTAGTGGGGCTCATATCTCTGGGAGATGAGTCGGCATACAGGGCAGTGGTGGAGCAGCTGACTAGGTGGTGCATAGACAACAACTTGCTCCTCAACACAGTGAAAACCAGGGAGCTAATCATCGACTTTCGGAAGAGTAAAACTGATGTTCCACCCCTACTCATCAATGGGGACTGTGTGGAGAGGGTAGAAGACTTCCGCTTTCTGGAAGTCCACATAGAAAGGGACTTGACCTGGTCTGTGAACACCTCTGAGCTACTGAAGAAGACACAGCAGAGACTGCACTTCCTGAGGGTGCTCAGGAAGAATAACATCCCCCAGAGACTACTGGTGTCCTTCTACAGGTGCGCCATCGAGAGCACCCTGGTGTATTGTCTGTGCGTTTGGTACACCAGCTGCACAGTGGCTCAGAGGACGTTATAAACACGGCCCAAAACATCACTGGCTGCCCTCTCCCCACACTGGAAGAACTGCACCACTCCCACTGTCTCCGAAAGGCCGAAAACATAACCAAGGACACCTCTCACCCTGGACACCATGTGTTGAATCTGTTACCGTCAGGCAGGCGGTACAGGTCAATCACTGCCAGAACAAACCGGCTCAGGGACAGCTTTTATCCAACGGTAGTTAGGGCTCTAAACAAAGGGTCCTGAACAAAACTACAACTACCCCATTAACGCACCTTGTACATATAGATACATTTATTTTTACATACATATTGTATTTTCTTTTAATTTACTTTTATTGACCGTTTGCACTGTCTGGAGGGCTTTTTGCAATTTCATTGCATTTGTTGCAATGACAAATAAAGTTCTATTCTATTCTATTACATGGTAGAGCACAACGGATTAAAAAAATAAACATAAAAAATCAAAACATTAGATAAGCAATACTCTGCATTTGGAAGTTATTTTATAACAAAAATAACTATCAACTAAGCTTACTGATGATAATAATAATAATAATCTATCCATTTATCAATATATAATATCACACTTAATAAACGGCTAAATTAATAGTTCAACAATAGTGAAATAGGTTACATAAATTGCAACTATGCAAATTTTGGACTTGAGTTGAATAAAACTTCTACTTTATTATAAAAAGTCATGCAGATAAGCATATCAATTTTTATCAAGAAAATTGTGACACATTTTCCCAGAATCGTGCATCATGTGTCAACACTGTTTTCTGAAGTGAGTTTTCATAGTCACAGGACCCACCACTAGGGGTGATTGTTTAGTCCCAGAATGCAAGACTTGTTTCTGTCATTCTGCTCTCTTAACAACATTTAACAAGGGTTAGGCTAAAGTGAGCTCAACTTTAGAACCCTCAACCCACTGAACTAAAATTATAAATCAATAGAAATGTTTTTACAAAGGACTCAAACACTGGATCAAATCTCGACAACAGTTGACACATAAAGTGTGTTAGCTGATTACTGGATCAAACTGCCTTTGCTCTTTAGTTAATTTGTTATTATTATTATTATTAGTTATTTATTTATTTAAGTTGGTTTGTTGTTGTGTTTTTCCTCCTCTTCCTATTTATTTTCACTATATACTTTCCCCTATTTGTTTCCTTTTTCAGATGTTTTAGGGTTAGGGTTGTTTTAGTTTACATAAAGCCTCCTGTACACTGGTGTTGTAAATTAACACTTTTGGGTTAGGGTTAGGGTAATAAATAACTAGAAAAGCACTCTGAGAACACAAACCTTCACTAAGGAGGTTATGCTTTTGCTAGTTTGTCTGTCTGTTACCAGGATAACTCAAAAAGTTATGGACGGATTTTGATGAAATTTTCAGGATGCAGGGAGTGTCAGAAGAGATCCTGGATTCTGGATCACTTTGAAATGTATTCTCCATTTACTGCAATGTAAAATCTCAAAGTGATCGAGAATCTCGTTCAGATCACCACCGAAATGTAATAATTTGTTCCTTGTGACACTCCCAACACATCCTGAAAATTTCAACAAAATCCGTCCATAACTTTTTGACTTATCTTGACCCCCCCCCCCACACACACACACACAACCGGATCACCACCAAAAATCAAAGAATTTCCAGATCTCCCCATTACCAACCTACCCTAAAATTTCATCAAGATCCGTCCATAAGTTTTGAGTTATCTTGTTAACTGACAAACAGACCAACTGTCAAAAACATAATCTCTTTGGCGGAGGTAAAAATAAAAAAGGGACACATCAAACATGAGAATATACTGTTAATCCATTGCAACATTCTCTCCACATCCTTATAGTACACATTTTTTGTTCAAGCAGATCTTTTAAACACATTGACCTTTTAAATAGTTGGTCACTTATGACACAAATAAAAGGAATGTGGAGGAGTTTTATTTATACTTTCCGAACGTAAGCGCTAGCATTATGCTACACCTAGCATTATGCTACACCTAGCATTATGCTACACCTAGCATTATGCTACACTAAAAGGAAAGGAAGCGTTAACCCCCCTTTATGTTTCGCACTAGCAGACATAAGCAGCCCAAACATAGAAAACAGTTTTATCAAACATGGAAAACAGTTTTACCAAACCAATGATCCTCATTGTCAGCATTCTGGAGCTCCTGTAAATCCACAACATGAGACGGAGCATCGAACTCGTACAGGTCACAACTCAGACTGGAGTCGGCTTCGGCCATTGTCTCCTGCCACAACTCCCTAAAACAACAGACCAACGGTTTGGAACGTTAATAAAGATAACTTTTATTAAATAATCAAATTCTCCCGGAAGTCAAGTAACTGGATAAAAATATGATCAGAAATATTCTATTCAACTTTGGTTAACAATCAAACCATTTACTAACTAGTACAGTTATGTTCGTGAAAGTACATTACATATAAACTTTAATGATTAATCTGAAGAACTCACCAAATAAGTCAAGTTACAATGGCACCACTCTGAAGCAGATGCTAACTCTAACACACAGACGTTGTTGTGACTCCAAATTCCCTCCGTTTTTTAACTTCAAAGCCTAGAAGAGCTGTGCTTTGAACCAGCCAATAGAAACCAGATACGTCACCAGTTCACCGCTCATTGGCTAAAACGATTTAAGGAGGCGGAAATATCTACAGACGTAGATACACACGTGACTGAGATGATCAGAAAGTGCAACTACTACTGGTGCTGTGAATGTTAGATTAATGAATGATATTTATAGTATTATAAAACAAAAGTATTATTATAGCTCCTCTGAAATATCTGTTATAATAATAATAATAATAATAATAATAATAATAATAATAATAATAATAATTATTATTATTATTATTATTATTATTATTATTATTATTATTATTATTATTATTATTATTATAAATATATCATGATTATGAGATAATATTTGCTATTAGGCTGTTTACCCTAAACTTATTTTGGTAATACTCTCATACAAAAGTATTTTGGTGTAAACTATCCAGATATATTATAGACACTGTCAAAAGAAGAATAATAATAACATAAATAATAAGAGTAATAATTAAACGTAAAGGTAAAATGATTGAGAAACAAAGAAACAGTTGTAGAACAAATAATAACTAATAACAATAAGGAATGGGTGTAAATAAGTGAATATAAATTAATAGTTTAATGTAACAACCTGTGAGACATTTCCCAGGGCAGTAGTCTTTGATAAACTAGGTCACGGTAAAGCAAAACCAAGCGATTGGTCTATTTTTCCATTGGTTCCTGTACTTGTAAGTCATAACATTGTGAGGATTTCATTGGTAAAAAGTAAGTTCAGTGGGCGGATACAATGTTTGTGGCAGTGTTGGAGGCGGGACTGTTGGATTCGACAGGAAAACCTCAGGAAAGGCGAGTGTCTAAACTACATAGAAATAGTACAGCAGAGGGGAAATCACCGTCTGGGCATGTGCCAGTACGGCTGCCATCTTGGTACATGGTTCCAATCAAATTTCTAAGGTCAGTCCTCGGTTCCATTAGTAGTAGGGGTGGGAGAAAAAAATCAATTCACATATGTATCAGGATTTTTTGTTTTCCGATTTTTAAATCAATTTTTTTTTGTTCAAAAAATTATTATTATGAATATAAATTATTCATTTTAAGCCAGATGGGAAAAATTGCACATTTAAACACCATAGACCGTATGAGTCAGTCAGATGTATAATATGTGTCATGGAATACACAGAAACCACCTCAGTGAAGGCACACAGATAACAGCTAGCTTATTATGGTATTAGCTTCAACAACACACCAGTGTTAAACAGCATTAACTTATGCACAGATAAACAATACACTATGATAATATCTATTCAACTGTTATTAGTGTGACCTTGTGTCATTTACACACAGTAATAAACCAGGACGATATGAACTAGAGTTGGAAACATAGGGTGACATGGCTATGTTAGCAACAACACAACGGCTAATTTTAAACATGGAGGTGGTGCGTTCAGGACCGTCGTAATATCTCTGGTGCGTTCAACAGCATGGGATATCTGAAAACTTATAGAAAATGAGTTGTTCCTGAATAAATATAGTTAAACAATCAACAACAGTTAAAGTGTGTGGTGTTTGTAACAGAAGGAAGAGCAGAGCTGGACATGTTGACTTTAAAGTTGACTTTATTATAAGTCTGTTCATTTAAAGGCTCCTGTTTGTGTTGTAGATAAATGTCACAGTTTATTTCCCAAAGTCTGGTTCAAATATATTACTGCTGAATAAATGTGAACTGACTCACATATGATGGAAATATAGATATGATATGATCTGTAGGGTCATCATGTAGCTTTTTCACCTGGTCTGGTGTTAAAAAGACAAGAGAAAAATCTGGAATATCAAAGAATGGGAATTTAAATTGAATTGACACCTAAAAATTCATAAAAGAATCGAATTGGCATAAAACCATATGGTCCCGGCCCTAGTTAGTAGGTCTGCACTTTCAGTGAAAATGCCGGATTTTTGTGGCGCGTAAGGCTGCAGCAACGAAAGGACTGAAACGTCCAAAGAAAAAGGAGTGACCTTTCACAGGTGAGTCCTGATTTTATGATTTTGAATGTTATCAATACAATATGACATTTTTTTGACAAACAACGGTATGTTGCATTTGCCTTGAGCCCATAGCTGCTATCATTTCACAGCTTGTTTTCTGAGGTCAATCAACAACGATTTAAGTGGAGAACATCATAACACTTGAAATGTTCAATAAAGGTGACATTTTGGACTATTTGTTTTGTTCCTGAATTAATATATGTGTTGCTTTGTTCAACGACTATGCAAAAACTAATGTTATGTGAGTGAATATTGTAAAATACTGTACATAGCCCAAACAAGTGAATATAAATCCAGTGAAACAATGGACTAATATGGGTCCTGGTGTTATTAGACCTTAGTGCAGCCTTTGACACCATTGACCACAGTATCTTAGTGCACAGATTAGAATGTGATATAGGTATTAGAGGAGCAGCCCTCTGCTGCTTTAAATCATATTTATCTGATCGCTACCAATTTGTTAACGTTAATCAACAATCATCGCAGTCCTCCAGAGTTAATTATGGCGTTCCTCAAGGGTCAGTCCTTGGGCCTATTTTGTTTACACTATATATGCTCCCTTTAGGTAACATCATTACAAATCATGGCATTAATTTTCATTGTTATGCAGATGACACACAGCTATATTTATCGATTAAACCTGATCAGACCAGACAAATAGATAAACTAAGTACATGTGTCCAAGACATAAAGACTTGGATGAGTGACAATTATCTTTTATTGAACCCTGAAAAAACTGAAGTCGTTATAATTGGTCCTAAAAATGCCACAGACTCCCTAACTGACCACATAGTTACTGTAGACAACTTAAGTGGAACACCCAGTGACACAGTTAAACATTTAGGAGTTTTATTTGATCCACATCTTTCATTCAAAGGGTCAGAGGTCAGAGGTCAGGGCACATTAACCAAACATGCAGAACAGCCTTCTTTCACCTGCGCAACATTAGCCAAAATTAGGAATATTCTGTCTAAAACGACTGCAGAAAAATTAATTCATGCATTTGTTACATCACAATTAGTTTATTGTAACTCCTTACTTGTAGCGTGTCCTAAATATTCCCTAAAAAGCTTCAACTGGTTCAAAATGCAGCAGCAAGATTATTAACAGGATCAAATAGAAGAGAACACATCACCCCTGTGCTCCAAACCCTGACCCCTGACCCCTAACCCTATCACCCCTGTGCTCCAAACCCTGACCCCTGACCCCAAACCCTTCACTGGCTACCAGTTGAGTTTAAATTTAAAATCCTCCTCGTTACATATAAAACCATTAATGGTATGGGTTAGGGTTAGGGGTCAGAGGTCAGAGGTTAATGGTATGGGCCCCTCTTATCTTAAAGATGATCTGGTTCCGTACCAGCCCAATAGAACCCTTCGTTCTCAGAATGCAGGTTTATTGAAAGTTCCCAGGGTTTCTAAAAGTACAGTAGGAGCTAGAGCCTTTAGTTACCATGGTTACTGTCTGATGGAGCTAGAGCCTTTAGTTACCATGGTTACTGTCTGATGGAGCTAGAGCCTTTAGTTACCATGGTTACTGTCTGATGGAATCATCTTCCATTTCCTCTCTCCCTCACCTGTCTGGTGTCTGGACCTGCCCCCCTCCTTAATTTTGTCATGTCTATATGTTGTTCTGCTCTGTCTTTCCTCTCTACTCTGTTTTTCATTATCTCTGACCTCTGTCCTAAATATTATCACAGCCACCTGAGTACCCACACCTGTGGGTACTCAGGTGGCTGTATATAAGCCTGCTCTTTCTGCCTGCTCGTTGCCAGATCGTTTTTGTCCATCAAGACCTTCCAGCGTTTTCTCCTGTCTGTTTTTCCCCATGCCTTTGTCTGTGCTCTGTTTTTGACCCGTTCCAGCCTGCTCCCTATTTTGACCTGTTTCCATCTGACCACGCCCCTGCCTTCGACCTTCGGATCTGAGCCTTATCCTGTGACGACCACGGTCCTGTCTTCTTCCCCAGTACTCGACCTGCCTTCTGGACTCTGACCTCTCTCTCTGCCTGTCTCCACTGGATCACCATTACCGAACCCTGGACTGGACTGCGTCTTCCCTTTTGCTCTATCCCTGTGGACTCTCTCTGTTATTAAATTCTTATTTGAACTTTTACTTTGTCTGCTGTCTGCATTTATAAATGGACGTTCATCTATTATCTGTCCTTCAATGTGGTTCTCCTCAACATTTATTCTTTTTCCCACTGGGCTTGGAAGTTTTTTCTGCTGAGAAGGAGGAGCTCAGGACAGGGGGAGGGTCTAAGGACAGGGGGAGGGTCTAAGGACAGGGGGAGGGTCTTCTCATATATCTCTGTAGTTGATTGTATTTCTGTAAGGTGCTGTGAGACAACTTTGTTGTGATTTGGGGCATTATAAATAAAATTGAATACATTTGATTGGGCTATAGTTTGGACTTTGTACATTATATAATATAGAAAGTCCAACCAAGTGTCGATAATTCCATTTAAAGGTGTCATTCCACTAAAACCACTTTCCCACTTTTGTCCTTTTGGAATCTGATGGCTCACCCAGCGTTACCATGGTGACGGCTCACCCAGCGTTACCATGGTGACGGCTCACCCAGCGTTACCATGGTGACGGCTCACCCAGCGTTACCATGGTGACGGCTCACCCAGCGTTACCATGGTGACGGCTCACCCAGCGTTACCATGGTGACGGCTCACCCAGCGTTACCATGGTGACGGCTCACCCAGCGTTACCATGGTGACGGCTCACCCAGCGTTACCATGGTGACGGCTCACCCAGCGTTACCATGGTGACGGCTCACCCAGCGTTACCATGGTGACGGCTCACCCAGCGTTACCATGGTGACGGCTCACCCAGCGTTACCATGGTGACGGCTCACCCAGCGTTACCATGGTGACGGCTCACCCAGCGTTACCATGGTGACGGCTCACCCAGCGTTACCATGGTGACGGCTCACCCAGCGTTACCATGGTGACGGCTCACCCAGCGTTACCATGGTGACGGCTCACCCAGCGTTACCATGGTGATGGCTCACCCAGCATTACCAACACATGTTCCTTTAACAGTGGTTCATCACCTCCACTGGCTGCATACTGCATTCACACTAAACAACAACAGGAACCAGGGACCCAGAAAAAGACGGTCCATCTGACGACAGATGGACTTTAGCCCCACCCACCTGGGGTTAAGCCCCTCCCCCATTGCAGCCAATCTGCAGTAGCATTAGCATTAGCATCTACTAGAGCAGACGGCGCCACAGTAGCTGCTGCACAAACTGTAAAAAACTGTTGGATCAAACTGGTTCATGTGTCTCTGTGGAAATAAAGACTGTTTTTTTACTGCACGTTTTCAAAACAAGTGACGTCACCAAACCTAGCTGGATGTTACTCTGGGATGGTAAACACACACAGAGCCAGAGGGGAGGGGGGAGTGTTCCTTCACACATTCTGAGCCAATCACAGACGCCTCATCAGCGCGTCATGGACATGTATGAGGAAGTAGAAGTAAACTGTGTTGTTCCACCTCCAGTCATTTTTCTACTGTGAAAAAACAACTGGAAACAAAACAATCTGAACGTTTTTATAAATAGAACCAACACACAATGAATTCAATAACAATGAAGAACAACAATATTAATAAATAAATATAGAATGAGTCCTTTAATAAAGTTAATATTAATAAATAAGCATAGAATGAGTCCTTTAATAAAGTTAATATTAATAAATAACCATAGAATGAGTCCTTTAATAAAGTTAATATTAATAAATAAGCATAGAATGAGTCCTTTAATAAAGTTAATATTAATAAATAAGCATAGAATGAGTCCTTTAATAAAGTTAATATTAATAAATAAGCATAGAATGAGTCCTTTAATAAAGTTAATATTAATAAATAAGCATAGAATGAGTCCTTTAATAAAGTTAATATTAATAAATAAGCATAGAATGAGTCCTTTAATAAAGTTAATATTAATAAATAAGCATAGAATGAGTCCTTTAATAAAGTTAATATTAATAAATAAGTATAGAATGAGTCCTTTAATAAAGTTAATATTAATAAATAAGCATAGAATGAGTCCTTTAATAAAGTTAATATTAATAAATAAGTATAGAATGAGTCCTTTAATAAAGTTAATATTAATAAATAAACATAGAATGAGTCCTTTAATAAAGTTAATATTAATAAATAAGTATAGAATGAGTCCTTTAATAAAGTTAATATTAATAAATAAACATAGAATGAGTCCTTTAAAGGTGTCGTTCCATCCACTTTCAAAGGCAACATGTGTTAGTAAGTCGGGATGACCAATCAGATTCCAAAAGGAGCGTGGGAAAAGTGGTTTTCAGTGGAATGACACCTTCATTGTACAAAGTTCATGCTTTCTGAAAACCAGGCAGGATATTGTACAATATTTGAAGTGTTGTTGTAAGTTTAATAAATGTGGTAAATATTTTAATCAATTGTATGTAATATTGATTTCATTAGTGTAAATATTGTGTATATAATTTTAACCAAACTTTATGCACTCCTACAGAGCAGGACATTGAATAAATTAATATTTCATCGTAAATATTCTGACCCAGTATAATATACTTCTCTATGTTTGCACCAGTTCTATTATATGTCGTTGGTGCACACAAATGTGTGGAGTTGGTAATCAGGCCTACGTTGTGAGCATAAATGTAGGTATGATATGTTGACCAAAATGGGCTCATTTTTCATTTTAACCCGTGTAATTACATGTGTAACGTTTGTTATGAACCAGGATATAAAAAACAACGGCAGCCCAGTTCTGTTTGGTTTTGGCCGATGTTCATTCATTTCAAAGCAGCACTTGGCAGCGCTACCTATGTTCCAAGATGGTGGTCTGTTTGACGCTACCGTTCCAATACATACCTTTGCAGTGACATTACTTCACCTAGTAACACGTGCCGCCATTTTGAAAGGGGTAAAACAACAGCGTAGGAACCAGTGTGTGAAGTGCACTGCACCGTCCTGCAGCTTTCAGGTATAAGAAACATGATTGGAAGAGAAGATGTGTTTGTTCTGTGTACCCACAAAAAGTAGTCGCTATTATGTCTATTTATTGTAACACAGCTAAACAGTTACCTGTTAGGTCTAACCCTAAAATGAATGGAAAAAGTATTTTATTAAGGGTTTTTTCATCTATATTTGATTTTTATTTATGAGTCCTATTCAGGGGCAGAGCGTTTGGTTAACTGTAGAGGGGGGTGATGACCTGTAGTGGGCCCTTTATACACTAGGTCTAGTACCGTAATTTCCAGACTATAGAGCGCACCTGATTATAAGCCGCACCCACCACATTTTAAGAGGAAAACCGATTTTGTACATACACAAGCCGCACCTGTATATAAGCCGCATGTGCCCACATTAAAACATGTAACACAAACACAAAATTAACCCAAACCCGACTTCAAGTCCCGCCAATGAAACTAAATGTCCTTCATTAAAGTCCACAGTCCAAAAATCACAGCCGGCAAAATGAAGGGAAAATGATACTTAAGGTTTGATGCAGACCTGCAGAGTCCGGGTCCCGTTGAAAGTAATCCAAGGAAAAAAAAGTGTATATTTCCAAAGGTAAGGGAGGGAAAAATATATATCCACTATTGTCCGCCGCATCCACAAACAGGTGACTGGTCGCCGCCTCGCCTCATCTATGGCAGAGTCAGCGATAACTTTAATCTTTGGCAGAGAGTTCAGGTCAAACTCCTCCGTGCCAACGTGCAAAAATAATCCACAGGGTCTGGTCCAGGGCTCTACACTAACTTTTTTTTCCAGGAGCACACGTGCCCCTAAGTTAAAAAATTTAGGAGCACATAAAAAAATAGGGGCACAAGTAGGTTTTAGTTTTAAATGTTTATTTATTTACAGTGCAGTACTTACGCACAGATACCAACATTGTTGAATGACTGCTGTCATTTGTGTTAATTTAGAGCAGACCATAACATAACTTTGTATTATGGGATGTTTTGTCCTTTGATCCATTTTAGAACGTTGTATTGGCTGCCTTGTTATTAGATCCATTTTAGAATGATTAACCCTTTAACTCCTGAGACTGAGACACAGTAAAAAATAAAATAAGATAAAATAAGCAACACAATGAACAAAAAACAGTCAAAGTGATCAGTAAAATGAACAAAAATGAATAATAAACCAACAAAATAATATGTAACATGAACAAAGTAAGACACTAACAGAACACAATTAAAGAAAAATAATAAAATTAAAAAAACTGAAAAATAAGCAACAGAAACTAATATATATTCACAAAATAAGAAATAATGTGGAAAAAAAGGCAAAAAACAAAAACCCACAAAACCCAAAATGAAATAAAAAAAAAAGAAGGAATAAATAACTAGTGTTGTAATTTGGTTCCAGTAGTTTTAGTTCGGGGTTTTTCTTTTTCTTAATCACTTGCTTTTCGACACCTGTACATCAGTTCCATGAACAAAATTCTCAGTAAAATAACAGTTAAAAAAACACTTGAATTTGTCTGAATTTTTAAACTAAACCTACAGCCAGCTCATGTGTTAGATTAACACAACAAAATAAGAATTAAAATACAATAAACAAACCCGTAAGAATAGACACTAAAGTTGAACAAGTTAAATAAAGTAGATTGATGAAGGAAAAGTCAAAAATATTTAGCAAAAATTAAACATTGAGTGAATGCACTTCGTTTGTGAAGGTCAGATCAGTGCTCAGTTATTCTGGACTCGTTGTGTTGAACAGTGATTGGCTGGAAGCACTACAAATTAATTGGCGGAAAAAATCAGTGGGAGAAGATCATTACCATATAGCACGCGTTCTAACGCGTTCTAGAACGCGTTCTGTAACGCGTTCTGTAACGCGTGATATAATAAAGACAAGGCGTGGCTATGTGAACACTTTGTCTTGCCATACGGGACTAGCAGCGCGCACGTCAAAAATGATAGGCTGACATGCTCACGGTGGCCTCCGTGGTGGTAACGTGATACTGTGCGCTACCGCCTGGCTGCCGCCCGCGCGCATAAACGTTCGACTACATGGAGGCCTTTAAAAGCAAAGTTACATCGGATGGTCCAATCACAGACCTATAGAAATAGTGTATAGGTCTGTGGTCGCACTGGCGTCATCCCGTGTGCTGTCAGAGGCAGCTGGAGAAAAAAAGAGACTTTAACTTACACGCCGGCATTACGGCTGTGCCAGAGCTGACCGCGTTGATGCCTGTTTACAATTCTTAACGTTACCCGCTACAAAAAAGCGGCGACGCGACATAAAAACAAAAATCGATTTTCCAACAACTTAGTATCTAATTAGATACCAAGGGTCAATATCGATTTAGTATCTAAAATCGATTTTTTTGACAACCCTAGTGTGCCTTATTGTTGCTGCAAGAAGCACTCGCACATGTGCGACTGTTTTGTTTTTCTCGTTCGCATGATGAAATATTTGCTGCAAATGTGGGTGAAATGGGTGCACTGTAGAACCCTGGTCTGGTCGAGCCTCTGTCTTCTCTCACACACCGCCGCGGGTTTTTTTAAGCAACTTTTTACCCCCTCTTCACCTTTTTTTTGTCTGTCCCTCACCTTTACCGGTCCCCACTTAAACCCGTCACCCCGCGTTTGTTCTGCCCCTCCTTTTTCATTCAGTCTTCCTCGACGCATATATTCCACCGGTCTAAATCTTACCTTTTCTACTCGAGCGCCGCTGGCGGCCGTTAGAAAAATTACATAAATTGGCCCCATCACTGAATAAGCCGCAAGGTTGAAAGTTTGGGAAAAAAGTAGCGGCTTATAGTCCGGAATTTACGGTATATATAATGTTAGTGTTCAGTCCAACACCAAGGCTTTAATTAGTCCTCATGTTGATCTTCCTCGAGGGTTAGACATTTAGTTTTTTATGTCTTGTGTGTTTATGTTTTCAGATTGTTTCTATATAAAAGTAGACTATAGACTCCTTCAAAGTCAACGTCATTCAAACATTAGAGGAAGTGTAGTGCACAGACTGGACTAGAAACCTTCATGTAAACACAGTTGTTTATATAGATGACAGACCTACAGTAGAACTACAAATGTCTAGTTGTTACGAGGACAGAGTTAAACTGGATAGAATTCCATCTGGATCTCACCTATTCAAAAAAACCAACAGACAGGACATCACAGACACACTAAGGCGCCGTTGCCTGCAGGACGCTGGACATATGTCCTCCTGCTGCGTTGGAACCAAAAGTTCAAATGGACACTGGACACATGACTGACCCACACTGGACACATGACTGACCCACAAATACCATCTGGGGATGAAATGAGTGAAGGTAACCAGGTCATGTGACCCAACTGTACAGCAGTTTGCTGATGCCAACATCTGGATGTGGAAGGATGATGATGGGTCTTTTATTTTGTTATGTGGGTTCACGTTCACTTCACCTGTTATTTCTTCTATAATAGAGGTGTCAAACATGCGGCCCGGGGACAAAATCCAGCCCTCTACTGTCATATCTATTGTCTCTGAGTCTTTTTTCTGTCTCGCTTCCTGGTTCAACTCACCTGCCACCCAGTTCTTGCCTTCCAAGGCTGATTGAGGATATGGCACACCTGATGAGCTCAGCTGGGCTCATCAGGTGGAGAGGATATAAACCCTCATTCTGTCCTCTGTCTCTTACCAGAATATCATGATCTAATCCTCTGATTTCCCGCGTATTATCCTGTTCCAAGTTCCGTGTACCAGACCAGTTTCGCCTGACTCCGTCTCCTGCCTCTGTCTTCTGCCTTGGCTCTTTGGTACTGACCCCGGACTGGATTCCTGTTACGAACCAAGCCGCCCGCCCCGCCCCTGGACCAGATCTGACCCCGACCCAGCTTACGCCCACGGACGTGAGAAGGTCTAGTGATACCAGTCTGTACTTTCAGTACAGAACTCTGAAAGACTTAGGTTTCCCTTGTTTTATTAATCAGACTTGAATTAATAAAGATCTGAACCTTTAAGAATTGTCTGTGGTTCTACACTTGGGTTCCCTGCTGCCCGTTACATCCACAGGGTCCAGGCTGGGATAAATTTTTAAAATGAAAAACTGACGGTGAAGACATGAAAGGTTCAGGTTCTACATGCAGATGTGGGTCATATGAGTCGAATAGTCGTATAAATACTAACAACTGTACAGGTTCAATGTCTGTAAAAATATTCATGTCATTTTATTGTATTGACATTAAATGATTTCACAAAAAAACAACGAACTGGAACAAATATGAACATTTTTGAAGCATCTGAACAGTAAGCAGGAGTCTCTCGTCTCGTCATCTGAACCCGCTTTATCCTCACTAGGGTCACTGGGGGCCTAATCCAGCTACAATGGGTGAAGGTGGGGTCAGAGGTCACCCTGTATGAGTCTGCAGTTCATCTGAGGACTGAACATATATAGACAATCACACCTGTGGGTGATTTAGATTAACCAGTTAACTAGTTAAGCATTTAACCTATCAGTGCATGTGTTTGGATGATGGGAGGAAACCGGAGTACCCGGAGAAAACCCATGCACAAAGTAGAAGTCATTAAATGCTTTATTAGTTGATCTATTGTAAATAATAAAGTGACTCCTACTTTTGTTAAATGTTCATGTTTTAAAGCTTATAACCATTTTCATGACGTAACTTAACTTTTTTTGGCTCTAAAACACAGATGACATTAATTCTATATTGTTTTATTGTTCCACCGTCTGCAGATCAACCTTGAAGTGGGACTGAACTGACTGGGACAGTCCCTCTGCTGTGTCACAGTGGGCTGGACATGTCTTCTTGTCCTCTGGGTAGAACTTCCAGCAGTTGATTCTGTCTTGACTTCCTGGTTTAGACCCAGTTTGTTCCGTAGATTTAGTATTGTGGTTCTGTCTGCTTTTGTACATCCCTGTTTTGACCTTTGACCTTCTCCTGTCTTCGCCTCTGCCTGGTTTTGGACCTTTGTCTTCACCTCCGTCATGTTTTGGATTTTCCTTTGGACTCTATCAATCTAACGTGTATGACCTATTTTCACTTGACCTCCGACCTCATTGTGTGTCAGCTAACGTCCATTATGAGATGTCCCCCATGTGGGACAGAGGACAGACAGGAGCACACTTTACACACATTATTAAAGAACTTTGTTCAACTGATTCATGTCTCTGACTTCTTCATGTGGGTCCAGTTCTTTCCTCTCACCAGATGAGAATAAATAAATGTTGTCGTCGTCAAAAGACACAAAAACACTGAAAATATAGTTTTAACTTAGAAATGTTTGTTACTGTTAAAAATAAGACACTTCAATTATAGATTATAGTAGTGATTATAGATTATAATAGTGAATTTACTAAAATTTTGACAAAGTGATCTGTTTTTCGTCGAATGCTTAGATCTATCTAATGAATCAATTAGAATTTAAATCTGGATGTGGATGATGATGGACGAGACGTGATGGAAATAACTGCAAGTTTTATATATATATAGCGAGTCTATAGTTTAGTGGTCTACACCACTGACAGCTGGGACAAATGTCCTTTACCAAAGTGAATTGACTGATGGAACGATGGGTCATGTGACTCTTTATTCTAATGTTTGGTGACGTCCTGGTAGGTCATGTGTGTCATTGATATAATTTAATAACAAACTGAACCAAAATGAAGACACAGACAAAGACAGAGACTGAAACAGAACTGGAACCAAACAAAACCTGGGGTAGATCAGCCAGAGTCTGTGGTGGTGGAAGACATGTCCAGGTTATGGAGAACAACCCCACACTGACAACTGCTTAAATAATGCAGACTGGTAATGATTTACTGCTGCACGGTGTGGGACAGGTGGATCTGGTGTGGACCTGGTGTGGATCTGATGTGGATCTGAGTGGATCTGATGTGAATCTGGGAGAAAGGCCGTGGCAGGTTGTGATGATGTGACTCTTCACTCTAAGGTTTGGTGAAGTCCTGCCACTAACTGCTGATACCACGGCTCTGAAAACCAAAACATAAACAAATGTAAATATTAACCACTAACTTTACATGATGCTTTTTAATTGTGAATAAAGTTATTCTGAATTTAATGTATTTCCTTAATTTTTACATGGATGTGCTAATTCTGTAAACAAGTAAGTCACCGACCGGAAATGGTCCATAGACCTGTACACTTTACAGATGTCTGTAGACCTGTAGACTTTACAGAAGGTCTACAGACCTGTGTCTGGGTCAATAATGGAGTGTCTGATCAGAAAGTCCAGAACCACCATGGCGCTGTTGGGTTTGAAGTCGTCTGTGGCCAGAACCTCCTTCACCTTAATGTGATTTTTAAAAAAAAAAAAAGATGTTCACATTCACTCAGATTAGTTTAATTTAGAAGAAAACAAATATTTACCTTATGAACATAAATATTTACCTTATGAACATAAATATTTACCTTATGAACAGGTAAGTGGTAGAACTCCTGAACTTCTCCGTCTCCTACTGTTGGTTTAAAATCCAGAGGAAGTTTTAAGTCAAAAACAAACTGAGTTTCTGCAAAAACACCGTCTTCTTCTTCATAAGTGTAACTAGAAAACACAAAGACACGTTCAATCCTATAGTCATTAAACACATTATAATAATAATAATAATAATAATAATTATTATTATTATTAATAATAATAAAGTCACCTGACGGTGTTGACAGGACGAGCTTTTTCAGCCAGAGCTTCTGGAACACGAGCTTCTTCATAACATTCTTTAACCAGAGTTTGTTTGACTGTGACTCCAGCAGCAATGCCACCTGCTGCCTGTAGAGTATAGAACACACACAATACATACACACACACACACACACACACACACATACACACACACACACACACATATATATGTACAGTTGAAACCAGAAGTTTACATACACTATATAAAAAGGCACATAATCTTTTTTTTCTCACTGTCTAACATTAAATCAGATTAAACTTTTCTTGTTTTTGGTCAGTTAGTATTACCTTAATTATTTATATTTGCTAAATACCAGAATAATGAGAGAGAGAATTTTTTAGACAATTTTTTATTATTTTCTTCAAAGTCAGAAGTTTACATACACTAAGATTACTATGCATTTAAACTATTTGGGAAAGCCCACACGATGATGTCATGTCTTTGGAAGCCTCTGATAGGTTTATTGACAACATGTGTGTTAATCAGAGGCACACCTGTGGATGTATTTTAAGGTACACCTGAAACAAACTGCTTCTTTGTGTAACATCATGGGAAAATCAAAAGAAATTAGCTAAGACATCAGGAAGAGAATTGTGGATTTGCAAAAGTCTGGTTCATCCTTGGGTGCAATTTCCAGATGCCTGAAAGTGCCACGTTCATCTGTTCAAACAATTATACGCAAGTACAAACACCATGGGAATGTCCAGCCATCATACCGCTCAGGAAGGAGACGGGCTCTGTGTCCCAGAGATGAACGTGCTTTGGTCCGAAATGTGAACATCAACCCAAGAACAAAAGCAAAAGACCTTGTGAAGACGCTGAAGCTGGTAAGTGTGAAACGAGTCCTGTACCGACATGGGCTGAAAGGCCACTCTCCCAGGAAGAAGCCATTTGTCCAAAAGAAACATTAAAAAGCCAGATTACAGTTTACAATTGCACACAGAGACAAAGACCTTCATTTCTGGAGACATGTCCTGTGGTCTGATGAAACTAAAATTGAACTTTTTGGCCATAATGACCAGCGTTACATTTGGAGGAAAGAGGGGGAACACCATCCCAACTGTGAAATATGGGGGTGGTAGCATCATGTTGTGGGGTTGTTTTGCTGCAGGAGGGACTGGTGCACTTCACAAAATAGACGGCATCATGAGGAAAGAACATTATGTGGAAATACTGAAGCAACATCTCAAGACATCAGCCAGGAAGTTAAAGCTTGGGCGCAAATGGGTTTTCCAAATGGACAATGACCCTAAGCATACTGCCAAACTGGTTCCAAAGTGGCTTAAGGATAACAAAGTCAACGTTTTGGAGTGGCCGTCACAAAGCCCTGATCTCAATCCTATTGAAAATTTGAGATGAAAAGGCATGTGCGAGCAAGACGGCCTACGAACTTGGCTCAGTTACACCAGTTCTGTCAGGAGGAATGGGCTAAAATTCCTGCAAACTATTGTGAGAAGCTTGTGGAAGCATATCCAAAGCGTTTGACCCAAGTCATACAGTTTAAAGGCAATGCTACCAAATACTAATGAAATGTATGTAAACTTCTGACTCAAGAAAGTAATAAAATATTGTCAAAAAAAATCATTTTCTCATTATTCTGGCATTTAGCAAATAGAAATAATTTCCGTAATCCTAATTGACAAATAACAGGAAAGGTTTAATCTGATTTTATATCAGATGGTGAGAAAAAAAGGTTATGTGCCTTTTTATATGGTGTATGTAAACTTCTGGTTTCAACTGTATATATATGGAGCGACTGGAAAACTTAGTGGTCTACACCACTGACTTTGGTGCGGAAGGCTCATACATCATGTATACATGATATATGAGTCACATAATTTTTAACTAACCTGACCATAGGCTTTCTCAAACAGGAATGTTTTCAGCCTAATTTTAAATGTAGAGACTTAGCCACAGCTGAGGCACTGCTAAGCAAAGGCTCACTACCGCCTAAAGACATACACGAGAGAGGAGAAGGAGCCCAATGGCTGACAGACTTACAGAGCAGAGCAGTAGATTCAGTAGTAGACAAAATGAAAAGGTGGACAGCACCAGGGCACGACATGTAGGGAAACCACCCAGAGTGGCGAACCCAGGGCCAGACAGTCCTCATAAAGAAGGACAATACCATCTAACTACCGGCCTATAACCTGCATCAGCACCACATGGAAGCTTCTATCAGGCATCATAGCGACTAAGATGAGTAGGCACATGGAGCAATACATGAGCAGAGCACAGAAAGGAATAGGCAACAACACCAGGGGAGCCAAACACCAGCTACTGGTTGACAGGGCAATTGCCCGAGATTGCAAGACGAGGAACACCAACCTGTGCACTGCCTGGATTGACTACAAGAAAGTCTATGACTCAATGCCACATACATGGATACTGGAATGCTTAAAACTGTATAACATCAACAGGACACTAAGAGAGTTCATCCAGAACTCAATGAGGCTGTGGAAGACAACTCTGGAGGCCAACTCAAAGCCAATTGCACAAGTGAGGATCAGATGTGGCATTTACCAAGGAGATGCTCTGTCCCCCCTGCTGTTCTGCATAGGCCTAAACCCCCTCAGCCAGATCATCTCAAAGAGTGGCTTCGGATACCAGTTCGAAGTGGAACATCCATCAACCACCTCCTCTACATGGATGACATCAAGCTGTATGCCAAGAATGAGCGTGACATTGATTCCCTAATTCACCTCACCCGGATCTACAACAAAGACATTGAGATGTCATTGGGACTAGATAAATGTGGGCGGATGATATCTAGAAGAGGAAAGGTGATCACAACTGAAGGGGTTGACCTACCTGAAGGGAATATCACAGATGTGCAGGAAAGTTACAAATACCTAGGGATCCCACAGACAAATGGTAATCATGAGGAGGCAGCTGGGAAGTCAGCCACAGCCAAATACCTACAGAGGGTAAGACAGGTCCTGAAAAGTCAGCTGAACGGCAAAAATAAGATCCAGGCCATTAACACCTATGCCCTTCCAGTAATCAGATACCCAGCTGGGATAATATCCTGGACACTGGAAGAGATACAAGCCACTGATATCAAGACAAGGAAACTCCTTACCATGCATGGAGGGTTCCACCCCAAGTCCAGTGTCCTGAGGCTGTACACTAAGAGAAAGGAAGGGGGCCGAGGACTAGTTAGTGTCAGAACTACTGTCCAGGAGGAAACGGCGAACCTCCAGGAATACATCAAGAAAATGGCCCCCAATGACCAACTGCTAAGTGAATGCCTCAGGCAACAAAAGCCCAGTAAAGTCGAGGAACCAGAGGGGCTATCATGGAGGGACAAACCCTTGCATGGCGTGTACCATCGACAAATTGAGGAAGTGGCTGATATGGAAAAGACATACCAGTGGCTGGAAAAGGCTGGACTAAAGGACAGCACAGAGGCACTACTCATGGCTGCACAAGAACAAGCCCTGAACACCAGAGCAATAGAGGCCGGGGTCTACCACATCAGACAGGACCCCAGGTGTAGGCTGTGTAGAGAAGCCCCTGAAACAGTCCAGCACATCACAGCAGGGTGTAAGATGCTGGCAGGCAAGGCATACATGGAGAGGCATAACCAGGTAGCGGGCATACTGTACAGGAACATCTGTAAAGAGTATGGACTGGAGGTCCCAGGGTCAAGATGGGAGAACCCCCCAAAGGTGACAGAGAACAAACAGGCCAAGATCCTGTGGGACTTCCAGATCCAGACTGACAAGATGGTGATGGCCAATCAGCCTGACATCGTGGTGGTGGATAAACATGAGAGGACAGTGGTGGTGATAGATGTAGCAGTCCCCAGTGATAGCAACATGAGAAAGAAAGAACATGAGAAGCTTGAGAAATACCAAGGGCTGAAAGAGGAGTTAGAGAAAATGTGGAGTGTGAAGGCAACAGTGGTACCAGTAGTGATGGGGGCACTAGGGGCAGTGACCCCCAAGCTGGGACAATGTCTCCAGCAGATACCAGGAACAACATCAGAGATCTGTGTCCAAAAGAGAACATTGTTAGGAACAGCTAAGATCCTGCGCAGAACCCTCAGGCTCCCAGACCTCTGGTAGAGGACCCGAGCCTGAAGGGGACACCGCCCACGTGGGGCGAGAGGAACATTTTATATATATATATATATATATATATATATATATATATATATATATATATATATATATATATATATATATATATAGTCTATGTGGACTCTCCAGGGTTAGGGTTAGTCTTGGTGGTCTTACCATGTTGTCCAGGACTCCAGGGTAGGTCTGCTTGGTGGCAGAGCGTCGTGCCACCCACATGCTAATGTCCCCACCTTGTCCCACCGTGTAGCCGTTGACGTGGACACCGTAGCGTTTGATTCCGAACAGACCTGAGGACACAAGGTCTAAGGTCATCGGTGGAGACACAAGTTCAAAGGTCATCAGTGTCAATGGAGACACAAGGTCAAAGGTCAAACATCGCTTACTGGTAGCTGCTCGTTCCATCCACATCACAGGATGATCTGAGAACCTGGGCATCACACTGTACTTCTGTAAGACGAGACAACTGGTGAGGACATGGAGACAACTGGTGAGGACACAGACAACTGGTGAAGAAGTAGAGACAACTGGTGAGGATGTAGAGATAACTGGTGAGGACATGGAGACAATTGGTGAGGACATAGACAACTGGTGAGGACGTAGACACAACTTGTGAGGATGTGGAGAAAACTGGTGAGGACATAAAAACAACTGGTGAGGATATGGAGACAACTGGTGAGGACATGGAGACAACTGGTGAGGATGTAGAGACAACTGGACAGGACATGGAGACAACTGTGACGATGTAGAGACAACTGGTGAGGACATAAAGACAACTGGTGAGGACATAGAAACAACTGCTGAAGACATGGAGACAACTGGTAAGGACATAGAGACAACCGGTGAGGAAGTAGAGACAAGTGGTGAAGACGTGGAGACAACTGGTGAGGATATAGAGATAACTGGTGAGGACATGGAGACAACTGGTCAGGATGTAGAGACAACTGGTGGGGACATAGAGACAACTGGTGAGGATATAGAGACAACTGGTGAGGATATGGAGACAGCTGGTGAGGACATTGAGACAACTGGTGAGGACATGGAGACAAATGCTAAGGACATAAAGACAACTGGTGAGGACATTTAGACAACTGGT
>CM035789.1:49020124-49035124 GCA_020466265.1 Siphamia tubifer | reverse complement strand
CTACTGCACAGCTTTAATATAGACCAGAACTATGTATGTTCTGTAAGTCAGTGGTCCCTAACCCCCGGGCCACAGACCGCTACCGGTCTATGGATCAATTGGTACCGGGCTGCCTGCGGCCTAATGAAAAATTAATTATTTGTCTTTTATTCATTATCTGAGTCTGAACAATCTTTTATTTTAAAAATGACTGGATTCTCTCAGTTACATCTCTGTCAGTTGAAGAGACACTATGTAACCCACGTGTTCGCGAGATAAAAAAACAGATTCTTTTGAAGAGGCAGAGGCCAACTGAAGAGACAGAAGAGTCTAGAACCAAGAAAAGAAACGTTTTTAACAGACCACCCCAGGAGTTCTATTTAAAATATGCACTGACCGATGGAAACAATCGAACCCTAACCCAAACCTTGATTGGTCCGCGGTTATAAAAGGTTGGGGACCACTGCTGGAAGTGACTCATTAGTGCCCCCTAGAGGATTTAAAACAACATCCATAATTCAGACAGAGGCACAAATACCCCTAACCCTAACCCTAACCCTAGCCCCTAACCATGGCCCCTAACCCTAACCCTAACCCTAACAACGGCAGGAACAGAAGGATGGATTTGTCTGGTTCTGAAGGAATAAATTAGGCTGAAGACACAACACATAAAACAGTGTCATTAGAACATGTGTGTGTGTGTGTGTGTCATTAGAACATGTGTGTGTGTGTGTGTGTCATTAGTACATGTGTGTGTCATTAGAACATGTGTGTGTCATTAGAACATGTGTGTGTGTGTGTGTGTCATTAGAACATGTGTGTGTGTGTGTGTGTCATTAGTACATGTGTGTGTCATTAGAACATGTGTGTGTCATTAGAACATGTGTGTGTCATTAGAACATGTGTGTGTGTGTCATTAGAACATGTGTGTGTGTGTGTGTGTCATTAGTACATGTGTGTGTCATTAGAACATGTGTGTGTGTCATTAGAACATGTGTGTGTCATTAGAACATGTGTGTGTCATTAGAACATGTGTGTGTGTGTCATTAGAACATGTGTGTGTGTGTCATTAGAACATGTGTGTGTGTGTGTGTGTCATTAGTACATGTGTGTGTCATTAGAACATGTGTGTGTGTCATTAGAACATGTGTGTGTCATTAGAACATGTGTGTGTCATTAGAACATGTGTGTGTCATTAGAACATGTGTGTGTGTGTGTCATTAGTACATGTGTGTGTGTCATTAGAACATGTGTGTGTGTGTCATTAGAACATGTGTGTGTGTGTGTGTGTCATTAGTACATGTGTGTGTCATTAGAACATGTGTGTGTGTCATTAGAACATGTGTGTGTCATTAGAACATGTGTGTGTCATTAGAACATGTGTGTGTCATTAGAACATGTGTGTGTGTGTGTCATTAGTACATGTGTGTGTGTCATTAGAACATGTGTGTGTGTGTCATTAGAACATGTGTGTGTGTCATTAGAACATGTGTGTGTGTGTGTCATTAGTACATGTGTGTGTGTCATTAGAACATGTGTGTGTGTCATTAGAACATGTGTGTGTGTGTGTCATTAGAACATGTGTGTGTGTTATTAGAACATGTGTGTGTGTCATTAGAACATGTGTGTGTGTGTGTCATTAGTATATGTGTGTGTGTCATTAGAACATGTGTGTGTGTGTGTGTGTCATTAGTACATGTGTGTGTGTCATTAGAACATGTGTGTGTGTCATTAGAACATGTGTGTGTGTGTGTCATTAGAACATGTGTGTGTGTTATTAGAACATGTGTGTGTGTCATTAGAACATGTGTGTGTGTGTGTCATTAGAACATGTGTGTGTGTTATTAGTACATGTGTGTGTGTCATTAGAACATGTGTGTGTGTGTGTCATTAGAACATGTGTGTGTGTCATTAGAACATGTGTGTGTGTCATTAGAACATGTGTGTGTGTCATTAGAACATGTGTGTGTGTTATTAGAACATGTGTGTGTGTTATTAGTACATGTGTGTGTGTCATTAGAACATGTGTGTGTGTGTGTCATTAGAACATGTGTGTGTGTCATTAGAACATGTGTGTGTGTGTGTGTCATAAGTACATGTGTGTGTGTCATTAGTACATGTGTGTGTGTCATTAGAACATGTGTGTGTGTCATTAGAACATGTGTGTGTGTCATTAGTACATGTGTGTGTCATTAGAACATGTGTGTGTGTCATTAGAACATGTGTGTGTGTCATTAGTACATGTGTGTGTGTGTGTGTCATTAGAACATGTGTGTGTGTCATTAGAACATGTGTGTGTGTCATTAGTACATGTGTGTGTGTCATTAGTACATGTGTGTGTGTGTGTCATTAGAACATGTGTGTGTGTCATTAGTACATGTGTGTGTGTCATTAGTACATGTGTGTGTGTGTGTCATTACAACATGTGTGTGTGTCATTAGTACATGTGTGTGTGTCATTAGTACATGTGTGTGTGTGTGTCATTAGAACATGTGTGTGTGTCATTAGAACATGTGTGTGTGTCATTAGTACATGTGTGTGTGTCATTAGTACATGTGTGTGTGTGTGTCATTAGAACATGTGTGTGTGTCATTAGTACATGTGTGTGTGTCATTAGAACATGTGTGTGTGTCATTAGAACATGTGTGTGTGTCATTAGAACATGTGTGTGTGTCAATAGAACATGTGTGTGTGTGTGTCATTAGAACATGTGTGTGTGTGTCATTAGAACATGTGTGTGTGTCATTAGAACATGTGTGTGTGTGTGTCATTAGTACATGTGTGTGTGTCATTAGAACATGTGTGTGTGTCATTAGAACATGTGTGTGTGTCATTAGAACATGTGTGTGTGTCATTAGAACATGTGTGTGTGTCATTAGAACATGTGTGTGTGTGTGTGTCATTAGAACATGTGTGTGTGTGCCATTAGAACATGTGTGTGTGTCATTAGAACATGTGTGTGTGTGTGTCATTAGTACATGTGTGTGTGTCATTAGAACATGTGTGTGTCATTAGAACATGTGTGTGTGTCATTAGAACATGTGTGTGTGTCATTAGAACATGTGTGTGTGTCATTAGAACATGTGTGTGTGTCATTAGAACATGTGTGTGTGTGTGTGTGTGTGTGTGTGTGTCATTAGTACATGTGTGTGTGTCATTAGTACATGTGTGTGTGTGTGTGTGTGTGTCATTAGAACATGTGTGTGTGTCATTAGAACATGTGTGTGTGTGTGTCATTAGTACATGTGTGTGTGTCATTAGAACATGTGTGTGTGTGTGTCATTAGTACATGTGTGTGTGTCATTAGAACATGTGTGTGTGTCATTAGAACATGTGTGTGTCATTAGAACATGTGTGTGTGTGTGTGTGTCATTAGTACATGTGTGTGTGTCATTAGAACATGTGTGTGTGTCATTAGAACATGTGTGTGTGTCATTAGAACATGTGTGTGTGTCATTAGAACATGTGTGTGTGTCATTAGAACATGTGTGTGTGTTATTAGAACATGTGTGTGTGTTATTAGTACATGTGTGTGTGTCATTAGAACATGTGTGTGTGTGTGTCATTAGAACATGTGTGTGTGTCATTAGTACATGTGTGTGTGTCATTAGAACATGTGTGTGTGTGTGTGTCATAAGTACATGTGTGTGTGTCATTAGAACATGTGTGTGTGTCATTAGAACATGTGTGTGTGTCATTAGTACATGTGTGTGTCATTAGAACATGTGTGTGTGTCATTAGAACATGTGTGTGTGTCATTAGTACATGTGTGTGTGTGTGTGTCATTAGAACATGTGTGTGTGTCATTAGAACATGTGTGTGTGTCATTAGTACATGTGTGTGTGTCATTAGTACATGTGTGTGTGTGTGTCATTACAACATGTGTGTGTGTCATTAGTACATGTGTGTGTGTGTGTCATTAGAACATGTGTGTGTGTCATTAGTACATGTGTGTGTGTCATTAGTACATGTGTGTGTGTGTGTCATTACAACATGTGTGTGTGTCATTAGTACATGTGTGTGTGTCATTAGTACATGTGTGTGTGTGTGTCATTAGAACATGTGTGTGTGTCATTAGTACATGTGTGTGTGTCATTAGTACATGTGTGTGTGTGTGTCATTAGAACATGTGTGTGTGTCATTAGAACATGTGTGTGTGTCATTAGAACATGTGTGTGTGTCATTAGAACATGTGTGTGTGTCATTAGAACATGTGTGTGTGTCAATAGAACATGTGTGTGTGTGTGTCATTAGAACATGTGTGTGTGTGTCATTAGAACATGTGTGTGTGTCATTAGAACATGTGTGTGTGTGTGTCATTAGTACATGTGTGTGTGTCATTAGAACATGTGTGTGTGTCATTAGAACATGTGTGTGTGTCATTAGAACATGTGTGTGTGTCATTAGAACATGTGTGTGTGTCAATAGAACATGTGTGTGTGTGTGTCATTAGAACATGTGTGTGTGTGCCATTAGAACATGTGTGTGTGTGTGTCATTAGTACATGTGTGTGTGTCATTAGAACATGTGTGTGTCATTAGAACATGTGTGTGTGTCATTAGAACATGTGTGTGTGTCATTAGAACATGTGTGTGTGTCATTAGAACATGTGTGTGTGTCATTAGAACATGTGTGTGTGTGTGTGTGTGTGTGTCATTAGTACATGTGTGTGTGTCATTAGTACATGTGTGTGTGTGTGTGTGTGTGTCATTAGAACATGTGTGTGTGTCATTAGAACATGTGTGTGTGTGTGTCATTAGTACATGTGTGTGTGTCATTAGAACATGTGTGTGTGTGTGTCATTAGTACATGTGTGTGTGTCATTAGAACATGTGTGTGTGTCATTAGAACATGTGTGTGTGTGTGTGTGTCATTAGAACATGTGTGTGTGTCATTAGAACATGTGTGTGTGTGTGTCATTAGAACATGTGTGTGTGTCATTAGAACATGTGTGTGTGTCATTAGAACATGTGTGTGTGTGTGTCATTAGAACATGTGTGTGTCATTAGAACATGTGTGTGTGTCATTAGAACATGTGTGTGTCATTAGAACATGTGTGTGTCATTAGAACATGTGTGTGTGTGTGTGTGTCATTAGTACATGTGTGTGTGTCATTAGAACATGTGTGTGTGTCATTAGAACATGTGTGTGTGTCATTAGAACATGTGTGTGTGTTATTAGAACATGTGTGTGTGTCATTAGAACATGTGTGTGTGTGTGTCATTAGAACATGTGTGTGTCATTAGAACATGTGTGTGTGTCATTAGAACATGTGTGTGTGTGTGTGTGTGTCATTAGTACATGTGTGTGTGTCATTAGAACATGTGTGTGTCATTAGAACATGTGTGTGTGTCATTAGAACATGTGTGTGTGTCATTAGAACGTGTGTGTGTGTGTGTGTGTGTGTGTGTGTGTGTGTCATTAGAACATGTGTGTGTGTGTGTGTGTGTGTCATTAGAACGTGTGTGTGTGTGTCATTAGAACATGTGTGTGTGTCATTAGAACATGTGTGTGTGTCATTAGAACATGTGTGTGTGTGTGTGTGTCATTAGAACATGTGTGTGTGTCATTAGAACATGTGTGTGTGTCATTAGAACGTGTGTGTGTGTCATTAGTACATGTGTGTGTGTCATTAGAACATGTGTGTGTGTCATTAGAACATGTGTGTGTGTCATTAGAACATGTGTGTGTGTGTGTGTGTCATTAGAACATGTGTGTGTGTCATTAGAACATGTGTGTGTGTCATTAGAACGTGTGTGTGTGTCATTAGTACATGTGTGTGTGTTATTAGAACGTGTGTGTGTGTGTCATTAGAACGTGTGTGTGTGTGTGTGTGTGTGTGTGTGTCATTAGAACGTGTGTGTGTGTGTGTGTCATTAGAACATGTGTGTGTGTCATTAGAACATGTGTGTGTGTCATTAGAACATGTGTGTGTGTCATTAGAACATGTGTGTGTGTCATTAGAACGTGTGTGTGTGTGTGTGTATGTGTCATTAGAACGTGTGTGTGTGTGTGTCATTAGAACGTGTGTGTGTGTGTGTGTGTATGTGTCATTAGAACGTGTGTGTGTGTGTCATTAGAACGTGTGTGTGTGTGTGTCATTAGAACGTGTGTGTGTGTGTGTGTGTATGTGTCATTAGAACGTGTGTGTGTGTGTGTGTGTCATTAGTACATGTGTGTGTGTCATTAGAACATGTGTGTGTGTGTGTCATTAGAACGTGTGTGTGTGTGTGTGTGTCATTAGTACATGTGTGTGTGTCATTAGAACATGTGTGTGTGTCATTAGAACGTGTGTGTGTGTGTGTCATTAGTACATGTGTGTGTGTCATTAGAACGTGTGTGTGTGTGTGTCATTAGAACGTGTGTGTGTGTGTGTGTGTCATTAGTACATGTGTGTGTGTCATTAGAACGTGTGTGTGTGTGTGTCATTAGAACGTGTGTGTGTGTGTGTGTGTCATTAGTACATGTGTGTGTGTCATTAGAACGTGTGTGTGTCATTAGAACGTGTGTGTGTGTGTGTGTGTCATTAGAACATGTGTATGTGTCATTAGAACATGTGTGTGTGTGTGTCATTAGAACATGTGTGTGTGTCATTAGAACATGTGTGTGTCATTAGAACATGTGTGTGTGTGTGTGTGTGTGTCATTAGTACATGTGTGTGTGTCATTAGAACATGTGTGTGTGTCATTAGAACGTGTGTGTGTGTGTGTGTGTGTCATTAGAACGTGTGTGTGTGTGTGTGTGTCATTAGTACGTGTGTGTGTCATTAGAACATGTGTGTGTGTCATTAGAACGTGTGTGTGTGTGTGTGTGTATGTGTCATTAGAACGTGTGTGTGTGTGTGTGTGTCATTAGAACATGTGTATGTGTCATTAGAACATGTGTGTGTGTCATTAGAACATGTGTGTGTGTGTGTCATTAGAACATGTGTGTGTGTCATTAGAACATGTGTGTGTGTCATTAGAACATGTGTGTGTGTGTGTGTGTGTGTCATTAGAACGTGTGTGTGTGTGTGTGTGTCATTAGTACATGTGTGTGTGTGTGTCATTAGAACGTGTGTGTGTGTGTGTGTGTATGTGTCATTAGAACGTGTGTGTGTATGTGTCATTAGAACGTGTGTGTGTGTATGTGTCATTAGAACGTGTGTGTGTGTGTGTGTGTATGTGTCATTAGAACGTGTGTGTGTGTGTGTCATTAGTACCTGCCGAATAAAAGTTATTCATTCGGTGGAGGAGCTGCAGAACATTTTCTGACCAGGTATGGTTAGCCATTAGCATTAGCAACAGCAACCCGTATATAAATCGCGAACTAGAACAGTTACTAGAACAATAACTAGAACAATAACTAGAACAATAACTAGAACAATAACTAGAACAGTAACTAGAACAGTAACTAGAACAGTAACTAGATCACGAATTTACTGAGTTCAAAGACACACCTGCGTTAACAAAATCATCCCGTCCTATTTCCAAACAGCTGATCACACTACTCACAACATACGGGACTTTAATGGAAGCCACTGCGCACACTCCAATTTCTTTTCTTTCTTTAAAGTAATCTTTATTGACACTGATTCAGAACAAAACACATGGAAACTATATATATATATATATGATTAATACTCCTAACACTTTTTTGTGACTTTTAGTTTTTTATCATAAACAGACTGAGTTTGACCCAGTTTGTTTATGTGAAACACAAGTGAAGGAAAAACCTTTATTTCAAGAGTATTTTATGAGTGGATATTATTATTATTATTATTATTATTATTATTATTATTATTATTATTATTATTATTATTATTATTATTATTATTATTATTATTTGTAGTAGTAGTAGTAGTAGTGCTCCATCCATACTTCAGTCCAACAGGTGGCGGTAAATGCACTCTTCGGTTGACTGACAACCACCATTAAAAAACAAAGAAGAAGAAGAAAAGAAAGAAAAAAGAAGAAGAAGAATTCGCAGGATGTCTGAAGATATTTAGTTTCGTGATTTCGTTGAGTATGTAGCGCATTGTTTGGCTTTATTTATGAGAAATGTGAAGGAGCTTTCTCCTTTCGTGTATTAGCTACACTGTTAGCTACACTATGTTAGCTACACTATGTTAGCTATACTGTTAGCTACACTATGTTAGCTACACTATGTTAGCTATACTGTTAGCTACACTATGTTAGCTACACTATGTTAGCTATACTGTTAGCTACACTATGTTAGCTACATGTCTACGTCTATGGTTAGCTATGTGAAGAGGAAACATCAAAAACAAACAAGAATAGCAGCGACTCTCTCTGTGTGTAGAACCCATACTACTGACCCGTCTGTGTGTGTAGAACCCATACTACTGACCCGTCTGTGTGTGTAGAACCCATACTACTGACCCGTCTGTGTTTATAGAACCCATACTACTGACCCGTCTCTGTGTGTAGAACCCATACTACTGACCCGTCTGTGTGTGTAGAACCCATACTACTGACCCGTCTGTGTGTGTAGAACCCATACTACTGACCCGTCTGTGTTTATAGAACCCATACTACTGACCCGTCTCTGTGTGTAGAACCCATACTACTGACCCGTCTGTGTTTGTAGAACCCATACTACTGACCCGTCTGTGTGTGTAGAACCCATACTACTGACCCGTCTGTGTTTATAGAACCCATACTACTGACCCGTCTCTGTGTGTAGAACCCATACTACTGACCCGTCTGTGTGTGTAGAACCCATACTACTGACCCGTCTGTGTTTATAGAACCCATACTACTGACCCGTCTCTGTGTGTAGAACCCATACTACTGACCCGTCTGTGTGTGTAGAACCCATACTACTGACCCGTCTGTGTGTGTAGAACCCATACTACTGACCCGTCTGTGTGTGTAGAACCCATACTACTGACCCGTCTGTGTGTGTAGAACCCATACTACTGACCCGTCTGTGTTTATAGAACCCATACTACTGACCCGTCTGTGTTTGTAGAACCCATACTACTGACCTGTCTGTGTGTGTAGAACCCATACTACTGACCCGTCTGTGTTTATAGAACCCATACTACTGACCCGTCTGTGTGTGTAGAACCCATACTACTGACCCGTCTGTGTGTGTAGAACCCATACTACTGACCCGTCTGTGTGTGTAGAACCCATACTACTGACCCGTCTGTGTTTATAGAACCCATACTACTGACCCGTCTGTGTTTGTAGAACCCATACTACTGACCCGTCTGTGTTTATAGAACCCATACTACTGACCCGTCTGTGTTTGTAGAACCCATACTACTGACCCGTCTGTGTTTATAGAACCCATACTACTGACCCGTCTGTGTTTGTAGAACCCATACTACTGACCCGTCTGTGTGTGTAGAACCCATACTACTGACCCGTCTGTGTTTATAGAACCCATACTACTGACCCGTCTGTGTGTGTAGAACCCATACTACTGACCCGTCTGTGTTTATAGAACCCATACTACTGACCCGTCTGTGTGTGTAGAACCCATACTACTGACCCGTCTGTGTGTGTAGAACCCATACTACTGACCCGTCTGTGTTTGTAGAACCCATACTACTGACCCGTCTGTGTGTGTAGAACCCATACTACTGACCCGTCTGTGTTTGTAGAACCCATACTCCTGACCCGTCTGTGTTTATAGAACCCATACTACTGACCCGTCTGTGTGTGTAGAACCCATACTACTGACCCGTCTGTGTTTATAGAACCCATACTACTGACCCGTCTGTGTGTGTAGAACCCATACTACTGACCCGTCTGTGTTTATAGAACCCATACTACTGACCCGTCTGTGTGTGTAGAACCCATACTACTGACCCGTCTGTGTGTGTAGAACCCATACTACTGACCCGTCTGTGTTTGTAGAACCCATACTACTGACCCGTCTGTGTGTGTAGAACCCATACTACTGACCCGTCTGTGTTTGTAGAACCCATACTCCTGACCCGTCTGTGTTTATAGAACCCATACTACTGACCCGTCTGTGTGTGTAGAACCCATACTACTGACCCGTCTGTGTTTATAGAACCCATACTACTGACCCGTCTGTGTGTGTAGAACCCATACTACTGACCCGTCTGTGTTTATAGAACCCATACTACTGACCCGTCTGTGTGTGTAGAACCCATACTACTGACCCGTCTGTGTGTGTAGAACCCATACTACTGACCCGTCTGTGTTTGTAGAACCCATACTACTGACCCGTCTGTGTGTGTAGAACCCATACTACTGACCCGTCTGTGTTTGTAGAACCCATACTCCTGACCCGTCTGTGTTTATAGAACCCATACTACTGACCCGTCTGTGTGTGTAGAACCCATACTACTGACCCGTCTGTGTTTGTAGAACCCATACTCCTGACCCGTCTGTGTGTGTAGAACCCATACTACTGACCCGTCTGTGTGTGTAGAACCCATACTACTGACCCGTCTGTGTGTGTAGAACCCATACTCCTGACCCGTCTGTGTGTGTAGAACCCATACTACTGACCCGTCTGTGTTTATAGAACCCATACTACTGACCCGTCTGTGTGTGTAGAACCCATACTACTGACCCGTCTGTGTGTGTAGAACCCATACTACTGACCCGTCTGTGTGTGTAGAACCCATACTACTGACCCGTCTGTGTGTGTAGAACCCATACTACTGACCCGTCTGTGTGTGTAGAACCCATACTACTGACCCGTCTGTGTGTGTAGAACCCATACTACTGACCCGTCTGTGTGTGTAGAACCCATACTACTGACCCGTCTGTGTGTTTAGAACCCATACTACTGACCCGTCTGTGTGTGTAGAACCCATATTTCCATGAAATGCCTTCAGGACTTTAAATAGAAACATTTTCCAAAATCCTGCCTTCGTCTATAAAGAGTTAATAATCAACTCCTCATCATCTCTGTAGAAAACTGATGAGGATGTTATGTGTTCCAGGTGTGATGGAAGAAGGAAACATCTAAAACACACAGGACAGCAGCCCTCCAGGACTGAACTTTGACCCCCTGGTCTATGGCTTCAGAGGTCAGTCTGCAGGACATGGGGGAGGTGGTGGTGGTGACTTTACCTCCAGAGGAGCTGCCGTCTATGGTGGAGGAAGACAAAGCAGTTCTGCTGAGCACACAGCCCAGGTTTGGAACACCAAATACACATCTACACAAACTGAAGGAACTATCTGATGGCTACAAACCCCTGGATCATTCCTTCTTTGGTTTTTCAACTGCCAATCAAAAACAAAAAAAGATTCAGATGTCTTTATTTATCCCCCAGAGGCAATTCAGTTTGTAGACAATTGGTTGCAGCACCATATAAACAAACACATGTTCCACACCTACACTAGGATCTGTCAGTTTTCCAAACAGCTAAGAAAACCCAGCAATAAATAAATAAAATATAACATACAGATTTGACAGTGCAACAGCATCATTAGATACATAAATACATTTTAAAAACAGAAAAAGAGATCACACATGTATATAAAAAATCTAAAAGCAGGCAGTATACCCTACCCTCTACATTAACACTATAACTGTGATTTAAAACTCTGATAACACATGGAATAAAAGAATTAGTAAAAAGATTTGTTTTCTTTTTGTAACAATATAAGGCCTCCCAGAAGGAAACAATGCAAATGTATTATATAGCTCATGCTATGGGTGTGCAGTAACACTCTTGGCCTTGTGGAGCACCTGGCTGCTCCACAAAGAGTATACATTTGTTGTGGGTACACCCATGACCCATGACCCAAGTTTTAGTAATGCAGGACAAGCTTCTTTCTTTTTTTTCTTTTTTTTTGGATTGACAGCTCATAAAGCCACGGCATGAAAGCAAAGGTTAAAAGACTCTTGATAAAAGATACATAAATGTGTTTAGATATGTTAAAGGAGGTCAGATAAATACTTTCTTTAAAATAACCTCTGTGTTTTTGTCAAACTTCAGGTCTGAGTCAAATACTGTGCCTAAGTATTTTTACTTGTCGACAATTCCCACCTCTTGACTACATATTTTTGGGGTTTGTTCCTAAAGTCAATTATCATTGAGGTCGAGATAATTGTCTCTGCACCATGTGATAAAATCAGACAGGGTTCTGCCATGTCCTGACCCTGTAGGAGGGACAACAGAACACTGGCATCTGAAAACTTTATCAGATACCTGCCGTTCTGACGATTTCTGTAGTGTGTACATGATGTACAGAACACAGCCCTGAGGTACACCAGTACTGCAGAGGTGACAGAACACAGCCCTGAGGTACACTAATACTGCAGAGGTGACAGAACACAGCCCTGAGGTACACCAATACTGCAGAGGTGACAGAACACAGCCCTGAGGTACACCAATACTGCAGAGGTGACAGAACACATCCCTGAGGTACACCAATACTGCAGAGGTGACAGAACACAGCCCTGAGGTACACCAATACTGCAGAGGTACACCAATACTGCAGAGGTGACAGAACACAGCCCTGAGGTACACCAGTACTGAGGAGGACACAGTCAGACCTTTGGACTGTCACTAAAACACACTGAACTCAATCAGTTAAAAAGTTTTAAAGCAATAATAAAACCTCCCCTAGGATTAAAATAAAATAATAAATGTTAAATTAAAATATGTGGTTGCATTTAATGAAAAGCAAAAGAAAAATCTGCAAATAAAATTCGATGGGACCAGGGTTTTTCGAAATGTTCATATATTTTGTGTAACATAAACAGTCCATTTCCTGTCTGGTTTTAAAACTCAAATGGATCCAGTTTAGTGTCAAAGGACAAGAATAGTTTCTCTAAGGATTTTCTCAAAGCTGTTCATCACAAGGAATGTTAGAGCTGTGGGTCTGACAAATTCACTTCTTTAGGTTGTTTGCATTTAGGCAGAGGAATAATGTTGGTTTTCCATAACTTAGTGATAATATCCACTGTTCAAACAAAGTAGAACCTGTTTAGTGAAGACCCCGCTGAGCTGTTCAGCACAAAAATAAAGAGAAAAAAAATATAGCAGATGGATTATTTTCATTTTCTTAGTAGGAAGTGAACTTCAGAGTCACGTAAATACAAACAATTAAATTTAAAAGTCAAATTCAGTCCATTGGCCCGTTTTTCCATTTCATATTTTTGATCTGAACCTAAAATGGAAATATGAAACCCCAGGCATGTGTTAGTTTTTCGTGTTGGATTAAGAAAACGAAAATAATCCATCTGCCTTTTATATATTTTTGTTTTTGTTTTGCAGTTGAAAACCTAAAGAACGAATGATACACAGGATTGTTTCAAATATTCACTGGGCTTTTATTTTGATGCTAAATGAGTATTTGTGACATATTTTCCAGGGAAGACGTCCTGACGGTGACCTCAGTGGACGCTGACGCAGACACAAGTTTAACAGACTCTCTGTCCAAGGAGGAGGCGGTCATTGGTAAGACCTGCTCCTGAATGTCTGGACTTTTATGATAACAATGAGTACATGATAAATGTTCTGCACTTCTATAGTTCTATTCCACCTTAGTTTGGTATAAAGCAGCTGTTCTTTAATTAATCCCCCTGTCCACTGTTAACAGCAGTGCATGCACACAGCAGCCAAAATGATGAGATAAAAAGTCAAAATGATGAGATAAAAAGTCAAAATGATGAGATAAAAAGTCAAAATGATGAGATAAAAAGTCAAAATGATGAGATAAAAAGTCAAAAGGATGAGATAAAAAGTCAAAATGATGTGATAAAAAGTCAAAACGATGAGATAAAAAGTCAAAATGATGAGATAAAAAGTCAAAATGATGAGATAAAAAGTCAAAATGATGAGATAAAAAAGTCAAAATGATGAGATAAAAAGTCAAAATGATGAGATAAAAAAGTCAAAATGATGAGATAAAAAGTCAAAATGATGAGATAAAAAGTCAAAATGATGAGATAAAAAGTCAAAATGATGAGATAAAAAGTCAAAATGATGAGATAAAAAGTCAAAATGATGAGATAAAAAGTCAAAATGATGAGATAAAAAAGTCAAAATGATGAGATAAAAAGTCAAAATGATGAGATAAAAAGTCAAAATGATGAGATAAAAAGTCAAAATGATGTGATAAAAAGTCAAAATGATGAGATAAAAAGTCAAAGTGATGAGATAAAAAGTCAAAATGATGAGATAAAAAGTCAAAATGATGAGATAAAAAGTCAAAATGATGTGATAAAAAGTCAAAATGATGAGAAAAAACGTCAAAATGATGAGATAAAAAGTCAAAGTGATGAGATAAAAAGTCAAAATGATGTCATAAAAAGTCAAAATGATGAGATAAAAAGTCAAAATGATGAGATAAAAAGTCAAAATGATGAGATAAAAAGTCAAAATGATGAGATAAAAAGTCAAAATGATGAGATAAAAAGTCAAAATGATGAGATAAAAAGTCAAAATGATGAGATAAAAAGTCAAAATGATGTGATAAAAAGTCAAAATGATGAGATAAAAAGTCAAAATGATGAGATAAAAAGTCAAAATGATGAGATAAAAAGTCTAGATGATGAGATAAAATGTCAAAATGATGAGATAAAAAGTCAAAATGATGAGATAAAAAAGTCAAAATGATGAGATAAAAAGTCAAAATGATGAGATAAAAAGTCAAAATGATGAGATAAAAAGTCAAAATGATGAAATAAAAAGTCAAAATGATGAGATAAAAAGTCAAAATGATGAGAGAAAAAGTCAAAATGATGAGATAAAAAGTCTAGATGATGAGATAAAAAGTCAAAATGATGAGATAAAAAGTCAAAATGATGAGATAAAAAAGTCAAAATGATGAGATAAAAAAGTCAAAATGATGAGATAAAAAGTCAAAATGATGAGATAAAAAGTCAAAATGATGAAATAAAAAGTCAAAATGATGAGATAAAAAAGTCAAAATGATGAGATAAAAAGTCAAAATGATGAGATAAAAAGTCAAAATGATGAGATAAAAAGTCAAAATGATGTGATAAAAAGTCAAAATGATGAGATAAAAAGTCAAAGTGATGAGATAAAAAGTCAAAATGATGTGATAAAAAGTC
>CM035789.1:49018180-49020024 GCA_020466265.1 Siphamia tubifer | reverse complement strand
ACTTTGGATGGTCTGAATCCACATGGACCCACACCACCAGAGAGTAGGATTAACCCGGGGTCCCAGCCTGCAAAAGCAGGCAGAAAAAGGGAAAAGACAACCTTAACCAATTTGGACACAGAACACAGAGTGTTTACCTGGGAAGTAGTTAGAATAGGAGAGGAAAATCCAAAAACCAGGGGAGAGGAAGAAAAACAAGAAAAAGCTAAGAGTCAAAGCCTTGACACTTTTTTAGAAGGGATTAGCAAGAGAATAATGGAAAAAGAAAAAGAAGAGATGGAGAGAATAAGGCAAAAGAACACACAACAGATAGAGAGGGAAGGTTATAAGGAGAGCTATTGGGGAAGAATGTTGAGGGAGGAACAAGAGAAAGCAGAGAAGGAAAAAGCAGAAAAGATGGAAAAGACAAAAGAGAAAAAAGAAACAGAGGAGAGGGAGAAAGAGAGACCTCAGAGGACAAAGAAGAGAGGAGAGAAACCCACAACTCTACAAACCTAAATCAACCAAACTATGACCTTTGACCTTTAAAACCCTGACCTACAATTTAAAATCTTTATAAGCCCTGACCCTGACAACTGACCCTAAACCTAACCTGGACTTCAACCTTGGACCTCTAACCTCCATCCCTAAACTTAACCTCTAAACTTAACCCTTAATCTCGGCCTAGACCTAAACCTAAGCTGAATGCTAACCTTAACCTGGATATATAGCCCTGACCCTAACAACTGACCCTAAACCTAACCTGGACTTCAACCTTTGACCTCCCATCCCAACAATCTATACTAAACTTAACCACTTGCTTCCAGACCTAAACCTAACTACTTTAATCCAAACTGAACCTTAACCACTAAATTACATACCCATCCCAACATTCTATACTAAACCTAACCACTTCATTTCCAGACCTAAACCTAACTACTTTTAATCCAGACCTAAACCTAACCATTTTAATCCAGACCTAAACCTAATTACTAAATTACATGCCCATACCAATATCTAACCCTAACCCTAACCACTTCACTTCCAGACCTAAACCTAACTACTTTTAATCCAGACCTAAACCTAACCATTTTAATCCAGACCTAAACCTAATTACTAAATTACATGCCCATACCAATATCTAACCCTAACCCTAACCACTTCACTTCCAGACCTAAACCTAACCACTTAATCCAGACCTAAACCTAAACACTTAATCTAGACCTAAACTTAACCACTTAATCCAGACCTAAACCTAACTACTTTAATCCAGACCTAAACTTAAACCACTAAATTACATGCCCATACCAACATCTAACCCTAACCCTAACCACTTCACTTCCAGACCTAAACCTAACCACTTAATCCAGACCTAAACTTAACCACTTAATCCAGACCTAAACCTAACTACTTTAATCCAGACCTAAACTTAACCACTAAATTACATGCCCATACCAACATCTAACCCTAACCCTAACCATTTCACTTCCAGACCTAAACCTAACCACTTAATCCAGACCTAAACTTAACCAATTTAATCCAGACCTAAACCTAACCACTAAATTACATGCCCATAACCTTAATCCGGATATATAGCCCTGACCCTAACAACTGACCCTAAACCTAACCTAGACCTTAACCTTTGACCTCTGACTTCCAGCCCAAAGAACTTTAACCCTACCTAACCCCACCCTCTGCTACTCATATCTAGACCTAACCTACGACCCCAATACCTACAATCTAATTCAAATTTAACTTATACTTACCTTTGACTTTATATTAAGAAAAATCCTATAAAAAGAATAAAATATCGAAAAATAATAAAAAAATTAAAAAATATACCAAAAATAAATAAAAAACAGACA
>CM035789.1:48945680-49013180 GCA_020466265.1 Siphamia tubifer | reverse complement strand
AACCCTAACCCTAACCCTAACCCTAACCCTAACCCTAACCCTAACCCTAACCCTAACCCTAACCCTAACCCTAACCCTAACCCTAACCCTAACCCTAACCCTAACCCTAACCCTAACCCTAACCCTAACCCTAACCCTAACCCTAACCCTAACCCTAACCCTAACCCTAACCCTAACCCTAACCCTAACCCTAACCCTAACCCTAACCCTAACCCTAACCCTAACCCTAACCCTAACCCTAACCCTAACCCTAACCCTAACCCTAACCCTAACCCTAACCCTAACCCTAACCCTAACCCTAACCCTAACCCTAACCCTAACCCTAACCCTAACCCTAACCCTAACCCTAACCCTAACCCTAACCCTAACCCTAACCCTAACCCTAACCCTAACCCTAACCCTAACCCTAACCCTAACCCTAACCCTAACCCTAACCCTAACCCTAACCCTAACCCTAACCCTAACCCTAACCCTAACCCTAACCCTAACCCTAACCCTAACCCTAACCCTAACCCTAACCCTAACCCTAACCCTAACCCTAACCCTAACCCTAACCCTAACCCTAACCCTAACCCTAACCCTAACCCTAACCCTAACCCTAACCCTAACCCTAACCCTAACCCTAACCCTAACCCTAACCCTAACCCTAACCCTAACCCTAACCCTAACCCTAACCCTAACCCTAACCCTAACCCTAACCCTAACCCTAACCCTAACCCTAACCCTAACCCTAACCCTAACCCTAACCCTAACCCTAACCCTAACCCTAACCCTAACCCTAACCCTAACCCTAACCCTAACCCTAACCCTAACCCTAACCCTAACCCTAACCCTAACCCTAACCCTAACCCTAACCCTAACCCTAACCCTAACCCTAACCCTAACCCTAACCCTAACCCTAACCCTAACCCTAACCCTAACCCTAACCCTAACCCTAACCCTAACCCTAACCCTAACCCTAACCCTAACCCTAACCCTAACCCTAACCCTAACCCTAACCCTAACCCTAACCCTAACCCTAACCCTAACCCTAACCCTAACCCTAACCCTAACCCTAACCCTAACCCTAACCCTAACCCTAACCCTAACCCTAACCCTAACCCTAACCCTAACCCTAACCCTAACCCTAACCCTAACCCTAACCCTAACCCTAACCCTAACCCTAACCCTAACCCTAACCCTAACCCTAACCCTAACCCTAACCCTAACCCTAACCCTAACCCTAACCCTAACCCTAACCCTAACCCTAACCCTAACCCTAACCCTAACCCTAACCCTAACCCTAACCCTAACCCTAACCCTAACCCTAACCCTAACCCTAACCCTAACCCTAACCCTAACCCTAACCCTAACCCTAACCCTAACCCTAACCCTAACCCTAACCCTAACCCTAACCCTAACCCTAACCCTAACCCTAACCCTAACCCTAACCCTAACCCTAACCCTAACCCTAACCCTAACCCTAACCCTAACCCTAACCCTAACCCTAACCCTAACCCTAACCCTAACCCTAACCCTAACCCTAACCCTAACCCTAACCCTAACCCTAACCCTAACCCTAACCCTAACCCTAACCCTAACCCTAACCTAACCCTAACCCTAATTAGGGGAAACCCTAACTTCCATGTATGCTTTCCGAAAGTCGTAGAGCGACGGGACCAAGACCAAAACGCGTTTCGGGAGCCCCGTAAACAGAATAACACGACTTGCCGAATCTGGAATTATGGAAGCGATTTTTTTTCTCGGACCCTAAAAAATTTAAAGAGCCCAAACCTGCACCATTGTATTCGGCGTATTTTTCCGGACGTAGCGAGCTACTTTTTAGCTATTTTTAAAAATTGCAATTTTAGCCTCCAACCACCAGGTGGCGCAGTAAATAATAGATGTAATTATGGAATCGAATTATGGAATCATTCCAATTATGGATTTATTTCATTACTTTTTAATAATAGATGTAATTATGGAATCATTCCAATTTTGTATCTATTTAATGCTAAAATGAAAATGCTAGCATGCTAATGATAGCATGCTAATGCTAGCATGTTAATTCCACATTTACATCTATATTCCAAATTCCATATTCCACATTTACATCTATATTCCACATTCCACATTTGTATCTATATAGTGAATTCCACAATTCCACATTTGTATCTATATAGTGAATTCCACATTCCACATTTGTATCTATATTCCACATTCCACATTTGTATCTATATTCCACAATTCCACATTTGTATCTATATAGTGAATTCCACAATTCCACATTTGTATCTATATTCCAAATTCCACATTCCACATTTGTATCTATATTCCACATTCCACATTTGTATCTATATAGTGAATTCCACAATTCCACATTTGTATCTATATTCCAAATTCCACATTCCACATTTGTATCTATATTCCACATTCCACATTTGTATCTATATTCACACATTCCACATTTGTATCTATATAGTGAATTCCACAATTCCACATTTGTATCTATATTCCACATTCCACATTTGTATCTATATAGTGCATTCCACAGTTCCACATTTGTATCTATATAGTGAATTCCACATTCCACATTTGTATCTATATTCCACATTCCACATTTGTATCTATATTCACACATTCCACATTTGTATCTATATAGTGAATTCCACAATTCCACATTTGTATCTATATTCCAAATTCCACATTCCACATTTGTATCTATATTCCACATTCCACATTTGTATCTATATAGTGCATTCCACAATTCCACATTTGTATCTATATTCCAAATTCCACATTCCACATTTGTATCTATATTCCACATTCCACATTTGTATCTATATTCACACATTCCACATTTGTATCTATATAGTGAATTCCACAATTCCACATTTGTATCTATATTCCAAATTCCACATTCCACATTTGTATCTATATTCCACATTCCACATTTGTATCTATATAGTGCATTCCACAATTCCACATTTGTATCTATATTCCAAATTCCACATTCCACATTTGTATCTATATTCCACATTCCACATTTGTATCTATATAGTGCATTCCACAATTCCACATTTGTATCTATATTCCAAATTCCACATTCCACATTTGTATCTATATTCCACATTCCACATTTGTATATATATTCACACATTCCACATTTGTATCTATATAGTGAATTCCACAATTCCACATTTGTATCTATATTCCAAATTCCACATTCCACATTTGTATCTATATTCCACATTCCACATTTGTATCTATATAGTGCATTCCACAATTCCACATTTGTATCTATATTCCACATTCCACATTTGTATCTATATTCACACATTCCACATTTGTATCTATATAGTGAATTCCACAATTCCACATTTGTATCTATATTCCAAATTCCACATTCCACATTTGTATCTATATTCCACATTCCACATTTGTATCTATATAGTGCATTCCACAATTCCACATTTGTATCTATATTCCAAATTCCACATTCCACATTTGTATCTATATTCCACATTCCACATTTGTATCTATATAGTGCATTCCACAATTCCACATTTGTATCTATATTCCAAATTCCACATTCCACATTTGTATCTATATTCCACATTCCACATTTGTATCTATATTCACACATTCCACATTTGTATCTATATAGTGCATTCCACAATTCCACATTTGTATCTATATTCCAAATTCCACATTCCACATTTGTATCTATATTCCACATTCCACATTTGTATCTATATTCACACATTCCACATTTGTATCTATATAGTGAATTCCACAATTCCACATTTGTATCTATATTCCACATTCCACATTTGTATCTATATTCACACATTCCACATTTGTATCTATATAGTGAATTCCACAATTCCACATTTGTATCTATATTCCAAATTCCACATTCCACATTTGTATCTATATTCCACATTCCACATTTGTATCTATATAGTGCATTCCACAATTCCACATTTGTATCTATATTCCAAATTCCACATTCCACATTTGTATCTATATTCCACATTCCACATTTGTATCTATATTCACACATTCCACATTTGTATCTATATAGTGAATTCCACAATTCCACATTTGTATCTATATTCCACATTCCACATTCCACATTTGTATCTATATTCCACATTCCACATTTGTATCTATATAGTGAATTCCACAATTCCACATTTGTATCTATATAGTGAATTCCACATTCCACATTTACATCTATATTCCAAATTCCAAATTCCAATTACATATTCCATATTCCAACTCCATATTCATAATTACACCTTCATGGTGCTCAAAGCGCTTCACATTTGCTTCACAATCACCCATTCACAGTGTCTTGCCCAAGGACACTTTGACATGTGGACTGCCACAGCCGGGACGCGAACCGCCAACCTCTCGGTCCGTAGTAGACCAAGAGGTTGGCGGTTCGCGTCCCGGCTGTGGCAGATTGAGCCGCCGCCGTCTAAAAGCGCCACATAGATGTCCTTGACATATGTAATAGAGCTAGTTGAGACCATTCCAATTATACCTGTCCCAAATCCCTAAACGCTTCCGTTAGCCCAAATTCCAAAACAGAATCCACATTCCACATTTGTATCTATATAGTGAATTCCACAATTCCACATTTGTATCTATATAGTGAATTCCACATTCCACATTTACATCTATATTCCAAATTCCAAATTCCAATTACATATTCCATATTCCAACTCCATATTCATAATTACACCTTCATGGTGCTCAAAGCGCTTCACATTTGCTTCACAATCACCCATTCACAGTGTCTTGCCCAAGGACACTTTGACATGTGGACTGCCACAGCCGGGACGCGAACCGCCAACCTCTCGGTCCGTAGTAGACCAAGAGGTTGGCGGTTCGCGTCCCGGCTGTGGCAGATTGAGCCGCCGCCGTCTAAAAGCGCCACATAGATGTCCTTGACATATGTAATAGAGCTAGTTGAGACCATTCCACTTATACCTGTCCCAAATCCCTAAACGCTTCCGTTAGCCCAAATTCCAAAACAGAATCCACATTCCACATTTGTATCTATATAGTGAATTCCACAATTCCACATTTGTATCTATATAGTGAATTCCACATTCCACATTTACATCTATATTCCAAATTCCAAATTCCAATTACATATTCCATATTCCAACTCCATATTCATAATTACACCTTCATGGTGCTCAAAGCGCTTCACATTTGCTTCACAATCACCCATTCACAGTGTCTTGCCCAAGGACACTTTGACATGTGGACTGCCACAGCCGGGACGCGAACCGCCAACCTCTCGGTCCGTAGTAGACCAAGAGGTTGGCGGTTCGCGTCCCGGCTGTGGCAGATTGAGCCGCCGCCGTCTAAAAGCGTTAGGCAACCGTTGCCATGGCAACCGTTGCTATGGCAACCATTGCTATGGCAACCGTTGCCAATGCAACCGTTGCTATGGCAACCAATGTTATGGCAACCATTGCTATGGCAACCGTTGCCATGGCAACCGTTGCTATGGCAACTGTTGCTGTGGCAACCGTTGCCATGGCAACCAATGGTATGGCAACCATTGCTATGGCAACCGTTGCTATGGCAACCATTGCTATGGCAACCGTTGCTATGGCAACCGTTGCTATGGCAACCAATGGTATTGGCAACCAATGGTATTGGCAACCAATGGTATTGGCAACCGTTGCTATGGCAAACTAACATGTTAGCATGCTAGTATTAGCATGCTAGCATTAGCATATTAGCATTAGCATGCTAGAATTAGCATGTTAGCATTATCATATTGCATTAGCATGCTAGCATTAGCATGCTAGCATTATCATGCTAGCATTATCATGCTAGCATTAGCATGCTAGCATTATCATGCTAGCATTAGCATGCTTACATTAGCATACTAGCATTAGCATGCTAGCATGTTAGCATGCTAGCATGTTAGCATGCTAGCATGTTAGCATGCTAACATTAGCATACTGAATTTAGCATGCTAGCATTAGCATGTTAGCATTAGCATGTTAGCATATTAGCATGTTAGCATGTTAGCATGTAAGCATGTTAGCATTAGCATGTTAGCATTAGCATGTTAGCATTAGCATGTTAGCATTAGCATGTTAGCAATAGCATGTTAACATTAGCATGTTAGCATTAGCATGTTAGCATTAGCATGTTAGCATTAGCATGTTAGCATTAGCATGCTATCATTAGCATGTTAGCATTAGCATGCTAGCATTAGCATGCTAGCTTTAGCATGCTAGCATTAGCATGCTAGCATTAACTTGCTATGGTACGGTTGATATGGCAACCGTTGCAATGGCAACCGTTGCTATGGCAAATGTTGTCATGGCAACCGTTGCTATGGCAACCGATGGTATGGCAACCATTGCTATGGCAACCAATGGTATGGCAACCGTTGCTATGGCAACCAATGGTATGGCAACCGTTGCTATGGCAACCGTTGCCATGGCAACCGTTGCTATGGCAACGGTTGTCATGGCAACCGTTGCTATGGCAACCAATGGTATGGCAACCATTGCTATGGCAACCGTTGCCATGGCAACCAATGGTATGGCAACCGTTGCTATGGCAACCGTTGCTATGGCAACTGTTGCTATGGCAACCGTTGCTATGGCAACCGTTGCCATGGCAACCAATAGTATGGCAACCGTTGCTATGGCAATCGTTGCCATGAAAACCGTTGCTATGGCAACCGTTGCCATGGCAACCAGTGGTATGGCAACTGTTGCTATGGCAACCAATAGTATGGCAACCAATAGTATGGCAACCGTTGCTATGGCAACCGTTGCCATGGCAACCGTTGCTATGGCAACCAATGGTATGGCAACCGTTGCCATGGCAACCAATGGTATGGCAACCAATGGTATGGCAACCGTTGCTATGGCAACCGTTGCCATGGCAACCAATAGTATGTTAACTGTTGCTATGGCAACCGTTGCTATGGCAACCGTTGCTATGGCAACCGTTGCCATGAAAACCGTTGCTATGGCAACCGTTGCTATAGCAATTGGCAATTAGCATGCTAGCATTAGCATGCTATCATTAGCATGCTATCATTAGCATGCTAACATTAGTATGCTAACATTAGCATGCTATCATTAGCATGTTAGCATTAGCATGCTAGCATTAGCATGTTAGCATTAGCATGCTAGCATTAGCATGTTAGCATACTAGCATGTTAGCATGTTAGCATGTTAGCATGTTAGCATGTTAGCATGTTAGCATGTTAGCATGTTAGCATTAGCATGCTAACATTAGCATGCAAGCATCAGCATGTTAGCATGTTAGCATGTTAGCATGTTAGCATGTTAGCATGTTAGCATGTTAGCATGTTAGCATGTTAGCATGTTAGCATGTTAGCATGTTAGCATGTTAGCATGTTAGCATTAGCATGCTAACATTAGCATGCAAGCATTAGCATGTTAGCATGTTAGCATGTTAGCATGTTAGAATGTTAGAATGTTAGCATGTATGCATGTTAGCATGTTAATATGTTAGCATTAGCATGCTAGCATTAACATGCTATTATTATTATCATGCTAACATTAGCATGCTAACATTAGCATGCTAACATTCCACATTCAACATTCCACATCCACAGGTCAGCCATACTGGTGCCAGAGCCTGGACGCGAACCCACAACCTCTTGATCAAGAAGGGAAGGCTCCTTGGCTCAGTGCTTTACCAACTACGCCAAGGGACCTGCCTGTGAAATAACACGTAAATCAAGGCCCATTTAAACATTGGGAATGCATCAAAATTTATTATCGGTCTTTTCCACATTCCACATTTACATCGTTGCTATGGCAACAGTTGCTATGACAACTGTTGTCTTGGCAACCATTGCTATGGCAACCGTTGCCATTGCAACCGTTGCTATGGCAACCGTTGCTATGGCAACCGTTGCTATGGCTACGGTTGATATGGCAACTGTTGCTATGTCAACCGTTGTGATGGCAAACGTTGCTATGGCAACCGTTGCTATGGCAACTGTTGTCATGGCAACCGTTGCCATGGCAACCGTTGCTATGGCAACCAATAGTATGGCAACCGTTGCTATGGTAACCGTTGCTATGGCAACCAATGGTATGGCAACCGTTGCCATGGCAACCGTTGCTATGGCAACCAATGGTATGGCAACCTTTGCTATGGCAACCGTTGCTATGGCAACCGTTGCTATGGCAACCAATGGTCTGGCAACCGTTGCTATGGCAACCATTGCTATGGCAACCGTTGCCATGGCAACCGTTGCTATGTCAACCAATAGTATGGCAACTGTCGCTATGGCAACTGTTGCTATGGCAACCGTTGCTATGCAACCGTTGCTATGGCAACCAATAGTATGGCAACCGTTGCTATGGCAACCGTTGCTATGGCAACCGTTGCCAACCGTTAGCATGCTAGCATTAGCATGTTAGCATTAGCATGTTAGCATGTTAGCATATTAGCATATTAGCATGTTAGCATGTAAGCATGCTAGCATTAGCATGCTAGCATTAGCATGTTAGCATTAGCATGTTAACATTAGCATGTTAGCATTAGCATGTTAGCATTAGCATGTTAGCATTAGCATGTTGGCATTAGCATGTTAGCATTAGCATGTTAGCATTAGCATGTTAGCATTAGCATGTTAGCATTAGCATGTTAGCATTAGCATGCTAGCATTAACTTGCTATGGTACGGTTGATATGGCAACCGTTGCAATGGCAACCGTTGCTATGGCAACTGTTGTAATGGCAACCGTTGCTATGGCAACTGTTGTATTGGCAACCGTTGCTATGGCAACCGTTGCTACGGCAACCGATGGTATGGCAACCAATGGTATGGCAACCATTGCTATGGCAACCGTTGCCATGGCAACCAATGGTATGGCAACCATTGCTATGGCAACCGTTGCCATGGCAACCGTTGCTATGGCAACCGTTGCTATGGCAACTGTTGTCATGGCAACCGTTGCTATGGCAACCGTTTCCATGGCAACCGTTGCCATGGCAGCCAATGGTATGGCAACCAATGGAATGGCAACCGTTGCTATGGTAACCCTTGCCATGGCAACCGTTGCTATGGCAACCATTGCTATGGCAACTGTTGTATTGGCAACCGTTGCTATGGCAACCGTTGCTACGGCAACCGATGGTATGACAACCAATGGTATGGCAACCGTTGCCATGGCAACCGTTGCTATGGCAACCGTTGCTATGGCAACTGTTGTCATGGCAACCGTTGCTATGGCAACCGTTTCCATGGCAACCGTTGCTATTGCAACCGTTGCCATGGCAACCGTTGCCATGGCAGCCAATGGTATGGCAACCAATGGAATGGCAACCGTTGCTATGGTAACCCTTGCCATGGCAACGGTTGCTATGGCAATTGGCAATTAGCATGCTAGCATTAGCATGTTAGCATTAGCATGCTAACATTATCATGCCAGCATTAGCATGCTAGAATTAGCATGCTAGCATTAGCATGCTATTATTAGCATGCTAGCATTAGCATGCTATTATTAGCATGCTAGCATTAGCATGCTAGCATTAGCATGCTAGCATTAGCATGCTAGCATTAGCATGCTAGCATTAGCATGCTAGCATTAGCATGCTAGCATTAGCATGCTAGCATTAGCATGCTAGCATCAGCATGCTAGCATTAGCATGCTAGCATTAGCATGCTAGCATTAGCATGCTAGCATTAACTTGCTATGGTTACGGTTGATATGGCAACCGTTGCTATGGCATCCGTTGCTATGGCAACCCTTGCTATGGCAACCGTTGCTATGGCAACCAATGGTATGGCAACCGATGGTATGGCAACCGTTGCTATGGCAACCGTTGCTATGACAACCGTTGCCATGGCAACCGTTGCTATGGTAACCAATGGTATGGCAACCATTGCTATGGCAACTGTTGTATTTGCAACCGTTGCTATGGCAACCTAACATGTTAGCATGCTAGTATTAGCATGCTAGCATTAGCATATTAGCATTAGCATGCTAGCATTAGCATGCTAATGCTAGCCCTAATGCATGCTAATCAATCATGTCCAAACATTTAGGTGTGTTTTAGAACATGTTAGCATGCTAGCATTAGCATGCTAGCATTAGCATGCTAGCATTAGCACTTTTTCCCTCCAAAATCAAATTTGGTAGTAATAGATACAAATATGGAAGCGGCCCTGCCTTGGAAGAGCAATTTTATTTGGGTCGATTTCACACACTTCCCCTTGACCTAGACTTCTGAAAATTTAGATTTAGTAACATTAAGACGTTAAGTTTACACCCTGAAAATTTCATGTGTATAACTTAAAGGCTTCACGAGTTAGAACAGAATAAAGTACCATAACACTTTTTCCCTCCCAAAAAAAATTTGCTAGTAATAGATACAAATATGGAAGCGGCCCTGCCCTGGAAGAGCAATTTTATTTGGTTCGATTTCACACACTTCCCCTTGACCTAGACTTCTGAAAATTTAGATTTAGTAACATTAAGACCTTAAGTTTGCACCCTGAAAATTTCATGTGTATAACTTAAAGGCTTCACGAGTTAGAACAGAATAAAGTACCATAACACTTTTTCCCTCCAAAAAAAATTTGGTAGTAATAGATACAAATATGGAAGCGGCCCTGCCCTGGAAGAGCAATTTTATTTGGGTCGATTTCACACACTTCCCCTTGACCTAGACTTCTGAAAATTTAGATTTAGTAACATTAAGACCTTATGTTTACACCCTGCAAATTTCATGTGTATAACTTAAAGCCTTCAAGAGTTAGAACAGAATAAAGTACCATAACATTTTTTCCCTCCAAAAAAAAATTTGGTAGTAATAGATACAAATCTGGAAGCGGTCCTGCCCTGGAAGAGCAATTTTATTTGGTAGTAATAGATACAAATCTGGAAGCGGCCCTGCCCTGGAAGAGCAATTTTATTTGGTTCGATTTCACACACTTCCCCTTGACCTAGACTTCTGAAAATTTAGATTTAGTAACATTAAGACCTTATGTTTACACCCTGCAAATTTCATGTGTATAACTTAAAGCCTTCAAGAGTTAGAACAGAATAAAGTACCATAACATTTTTTCCCTCCAAAAAAAAATTTGGTAGTAATAGATACAAATATGGAAGCGGCCCTGCCCTGGAAGAGCAATTATATTTGGGTCAATTTCACACACTAATCCTTGACCTACACTCCTGAAATTTTACATTCAGTTACTTCTAGACCTTGTGTTTACACCCTGCAAATTTCAAGTGTATAACTTAAAGGCTTCAGGAGTAGGACTGAATAAAGCGTCATGACATTTTTCCCTTCTAAATCAAATTTGGTAGTAATAGATGTAAATCTGGAATTATGTGAAATGAGTTCATACCCTCCCATCACCTAAAGTGCTGATGGAAGGAGGCCAATGAGCAGCCTATTGCCATGGTTACGGTTGCTATGGTTACAGTTGCTATGGTAACCGTTGCCGCCATGGTTACGGTTGCCATGGTTACGGTACAGCGGCAACAAAATCCATTGGGAGTTAAAAAAAAAATAGATAAAACCTTGATTTTCACATATGATGTACACCCCTCTTGGAGCATCGGAGAACAGTTGTCCCTGTATCCCTAGCTCTTTCCGTTTCCATTTTATAGCCTTTTTTATTTTCAGGGGTCAAAAGGTCATATCTGTATAGGAATAGATACAAATCTGGAATTATGGAATGTAAATGTGAATTAATTTCTTAGGTAATAGATGTAAATGTGGAATGAGTTCATACCCTCCCATCCCCTAAAGCGCTGATGGTAGGAAGGATGCCAATGAGCAGCCTACTGCAACCAGTCAGTCAAGCACTACAAGTAGAAGTATGTCCCGTGTCTCTAACCCTCTTTTTTAAGGAGTTGACTCTGGAACAGCGCCACCGAGATGTCCTTGGAATATGTAATAGAGCTAGTTGAGACCTTTCCAATGATATATGCCCCAACTCCCCAAGTGCTTCCGTTCAAGAGATACGCCACTTGAAAAAAATCGAAATCTCAATAGGTTAGCGCCCCCTGGCTCTCGACAGAAAAGATGTAGAAGGTTTTTTCCAAGTGGGTCTAGTAAAGCTCGGCGAGACCTTTCCGTCGATACCAAGCTCGACTTACTGCGACCAAGTATGGCAAAAAAAAGTAGGACGAACGGGGTAGAGGGCTATAAGTCCCAGAGGCCTGGCATCAGGGAAAAATCCATTGGGGGTCAAAAAAAAATATTGAGATAAAGACTTGATTTTCACATATGATATACACCCCTCTTGGAGCATTGGAGAACAGTTGTCCCCGTATCCCTAGCTCTTTCCGTTTCCATTTTATAGCCTTTTTATTTTCAGGGGTCAAAAGGTCATCTGTATAGGAATAGATACAAATCTGGAATTTTGGAATGTAAATGTGGAATAAGTTCATAGGTAATAGATGTAAATGTGGAAGAGGCCCTGGCGGCGCAAAGGGTTTGGGGGTCCTGTTTGGCCAGGCAATGGAATAGAGAGTTGGATCCACCTCTGACTCAAACCTGGCATCTCACTGAGTAAGAGTGTCGATTTTCACCACTCTGACACAACAGGAAGGGTCCCAAATTTAGCCCTGAAATCAGTAAAGTAGTCGTAATGATAATAGATGTAAATATGGAAGAGGCCCTGAAACCGCAAAGGGTTTGGGGGTCCTGTTTGGCCATGCAATGGAATAGAGAGTTGGATCCACCTCTGACTCAAACCTGGCATCTCACTGAGTAAGAGTGTCGATTTTCACCACTCTGACACAACAGGAAGGGTCCCAAATTAAGCCCTGAAATCAGTAAAGTAGTCGTAATGATAATAGATGTAAATATGGAAGAGGCCCTGAAACCGCAAAGGGTTTGGGGGTCCTGTTTGGCCATGCAATGGAATAGAGAGTTGGTTCCAACTCTGACTCAAACCTGGCATCTCACTGAGTAAGAGTGTCAATTTTCACCACTCTGACACAACAGGAAGGGTCCCAAATTTAGCCCTGAAATCAGTAAAGTAGTCGTAATGAGAATAGATGTAAATATGGAAGAGGCCCTGTCCTGGCAGAGCAATTTTATTTGGGTCGTTTTCACACACTTCCCCTTGACCTAGACTTCTGAAAATTTAGATTTAGTAACATTAAGACCTTATGTTTACACCCTGCAAATTTCATGTGTATAACTTAAAGCCTTCAAGAGTTACAACAGAATAAAATACCATAACATTTTTTCCCTCCAAAAAAAAATTTGGTAGTAATAGATACAAATCTGGAAGCGGCCCTGCCCTGGAAGATCAATTTTATTTGGGTCAATTTCACACACTAATCCTTGACCTACACTCCTGAAATTTTACATTCAGTTACTTCTAGACCTTGTGTTTACACCCTGAAAATTTCAAATGTATAACTTAAAGCCTTCAAGAGTTAGAACAGAATAAAGTACTATAACATTTTTCCCTCCAAAATCAAATTTGGTAGTAATAGATGTAAATCTGGAATTATGGAATGTAAGTGTGAAATAAGTTCATACCGTTGCTGTGGCAACCGTTGTCATGGCAACCGTTGCTATGGCAACCGTTGCTATGGTTACAATTTATATGTCAACCGTTGCCATGGCAATGGGAAATTAGCATGCTAGCATTAGCATGCTAGCATGTTAGCATGCTAGCATGTTAGCATTAGCATGTTAGCATTAGCATGTTAGCATTAGCATGTTAGCATTAGCATGTTAGCATTAGCATGCTAGCATTAGCATGCTAGCATTAGCATGCTAGCATGTTAGCATGTTAGCATGTTAACATGTTAGCATGTTAACATGTTAGCATTAGCATGCTAGCATTAGCATGCTAGCATTAGGATGCTAATGCTAAAATGCTGTGCAACCGTTGCTGTGGCAACTGTTGCTGTGGCAACCGTTGCTGTGGCAACAGTTGCTATGGCAACCGTTGCTATGGAAACCAATGGTATGGCAACCGTTGCTATGGCAACCGTTGCTATGGCAACAGTGGCTATGGTTACGGTTGCTATGGCAACTGTTGCTATGGCAACTGTTGTCTTGGCAACCGTTGCTATGTCAACCGTTGTCATGGCAACCGTTGCTATGGCAACCAATAGTATGGCAACCAATGGTATGGCAACCATTGCTATGGCAACCGTTGCCATGGCAACCGTTGCTATGGCAACCAATGGTATGGCAACCATTGCTATGGCAACCGTTGCTATGGCAACGGTTGCTATGGCAACCGTTGCTATGGCAACAGTTGCTATGGTTACGGTTGCTATGGCAACCGTTGCTATGGCAACCAATGGTATGGCAACCGTTGCTATGGCAACTGTTGTCATGGCAACCGTTGCTATGGCAACCAATGGTATGGCAACCGTTGCTATGGCAACCGTTGCTATGGCAACTGTTGTATTGGCAACCGTTGCTATGGCAACCTAACATGCTAATACTACCATGCTAGCATTAGCATGTAAGCATTAGCATGCTAGCATTAGCATGCTAGCATTAGCATGCTAGCATTAGCATGCTAGAATTAGCATGCTAGCATTAGCATGCTAGAATTAGCATGCTAGCATTAGCATGCTAGCATTAGCATGCTAACATTAGCATACTAAATTTAGCATGCAAGCATTAGCATGTTAGCATTAGCATGTTAGCATTAGCATGTTAGCATTAGCATGTTAGCATTAGCATGCTAGCATTAACATGCTAGCTTTAGCATGCTAGCATTAGCATGCTAGCATTAACTTGCTATGGTACGGTTGATATGGCAACCGTTGCCATGGCAACCAATGGTATGGCAACCGTTGCTATGGCAACCATTGCTATGGCAACCGTTGCTATGGCAACCGTTGCCGTGGCAACCGTTGCTATGGCAACCAATGTTATGGCAACCATTGCTATGGCAACCGTTGCCATGGCAACCGTTGCTATGGCAACCAATGTTATGGCAACCGTTGCCATGGCAACCGTTGCTATGGCAACCGTTGCTGTGGCAACCAATGGTATGGCAACCATTGCTATGGCAACCGTTGCTATGGCTACCAATGTTATTGGCAACCGTTGCTATGGCAACCTAACATGTTAGCATGCTAGTATTAGCATGCTAGCATTAGCATATTAGCATTAGCATGCTAGAATTAGCATGTTAGCATTATCATATTGCAATAGCATGTTAGCATTAGCATGCTAGCATTAGCATGCTAGCATTAGCACTTTTTCCCTCCAAAATCAAATTTGGTAGTAATAGATGTAAATATGGAAGAGGCCCTGCCCTGGAAGAGCAATTTTATTTGGGTCGATTTCACACACTTCCCCTTGACCTAGACTTCTGAAAATTTAGATTTAGTAACATTAAGACCTTATGTTTACACCCTGCAAATTTCATGTGTATAACTTAAAGCCTTCAAGAGTTAGAACAGAATAAAGTACCATAACATTTTTTCCCTCCAAAAAAAAATTTGGTAGTAATAGATACAAATCTGGAAGCGGCCCTGCCCTGGAAGAGCAATTTTATTTGGTAGTAATAGATACAAATCTGGAAGCGGCCCTGCCCTGGAAGAGCAATTTTATTTGGTTCGATTTCACACACTTCCCCTTGACCTAGACTTCTGAAAATTTAGATTTACTAACATTAAGACCTTATGTTTACACCCTGAAAATTTCAAATGTATAACTTAAAGCCTTCAAGAGTTAGAACAGAATAAAGTACCATAACATTTTTTCCCTCCAAAAAAAAATTTGCTAGTAATAGATACAAATCTGGAAGCGGCCCTGCCCTGGAAGAGCAATTTTATTTGGGTCAATTTCACACACTAATCCTTGACCTACACTCCTGAAATTTTACATTCAGTTACTTCTAGACCTTGTGTTTACACCCTGAAAATTTCAAGTGTATAACTTAAAGCCTTCAAGAGTTAGAACAGAATAAAGTACCATAACATTTTTCCCTTCTAAATCAAATTTGGTAGTAATAGATGTAAATCTGGAATTATCGAATGTAAATGTGAAATGAGTTCATCACCTAAAGTGCTGATGGAAGGAGGCCAATGAGCAGCCTATTGCCATGGTTACGGTTGCTATGGTTACAGTTGCTATGGTAACCGTTGCCGCCATGGTTACGGTTGCCATGGTTACGGAACAGCGGCAACAAAATCCATTGGGAGTTAAAAAAAAAATAGATAAAACCTTGATTTTCACATATGATGTACACCCCTCTTGGAGCATCGGAGAACAGTTGTCCCTGTATCCCTAGCTCTTTCCGTTTCCATTTTATAGCCTTTTTTATTTTCAGGGGTCAAAAGGTCATATCTGTATAGGAATAGATACAAATCTGGAATTATGGAATGTAAATGTGAATTAATTTCTTAGGTAATAGATGTAAATGTGGAATGAGTTCATACCCTCCCATCCCCTAAAGCGCTGATGGTAGGAAGGATGCCAATGAGCAGCCTACTGCAACCAGTCAGTCAAGCACTACAAGTAGAAGTATGTCCCGTGTCTCTAACCCTCTTTTTTAAGGAGGTGGCTCTGGAACAGCACCACCGAGATGTCCTTGGAATATGTAATAGAGCTAGTTGAGACCTTTCCAATGATATATGCCCCAACTCCCCAAGTGCTTCCGTTCAAGAGATACGCCACTTGAAAAAAATCGAAATCTCAATAGGTTAGCGCCCCCTAGCTCTCGACAGAAAAGGGATAGAAGTTTTTTTCCAAGTGGTTCTAGTAAAGCTCAGCGAGACCTTTCCGTCGATACCAAGCTCGACTTACTGCGACCAAGTATGGCAAAAAAAAGCAGGACGAAAGGGGTAGAGGGCTATAAGTGTTAGAGGCCTTGGAATCAGGGAAAATCCATTGGGGATCAAAAAAAAAAGTTGATATAAAACCTTGATTTTCACATATGATATACACCCCTCTGGGAGCATTGGAGAACAGGTGTTCCCGTATCCCTAGCTCTTTCCGTTTCCATTTTATAGCCTTTTTATTTTCAGGGGTCAAAAGGTCATCTGTATAGGAATAGATACAAATCTGGAATTATGGAATGTAAATGTGGAATGAGTTCATAGGTAATAGATGTAAATGTGGAAGAGGCCCTGAAACCGCAAAGGGTTTGGGGGTCCTGTTTGGCCATGCAATGGAATAGAGAGTTGGATCCACCTCTGACTCAAACCTGGCATCTCACTGAGTAAGAGTGTCGATTTTCACCACTCTGACACAACAGGAAGGGTCCCAAATTTAGCCCTGAAATCAGTAAAGTAGTCGTAATGATAATAGATGTAAATATGGAAGAGGCCCTGAAACCGCAAAGGGTTTGGGGGTCCTGTTTGGCCATGCAATGGAATAGAGAGTTGGTTCCAACTCTGACTCAAACCTGGCATCTCACTGAGTAAGAGTGTCAATTTTCACCACTCTGACACAACAGGAAGGGTCCCAAATTCAGCCCTGAAATCAGTAAAGTAGTCGTAATGAGAATAGATGTAAATATGGAAGAGGCCCTGTCCTGGCAGAGCAATTTTATTTGGGTCGTTTTCACACACTTCCCCTTGACCTAGACTTCTGAAAATTTAGATTTACTAACATTAAGACCTTATGTTTACACCCTGAAAATTTCAAATGTATAACTTAAAGCCTTCAAGAGTTAGAACAGAATAAAGTACCATAACATTTTTTCCCTCCAAAAAAATTTTTGCTAGTAATAGATACAAATCTGGAAGCGGCCCTGCCCTGGAAGAGCAATTTTATTTGGGTCAATTTCACACACTAATCCTTGACCTACACTCCTGAAATTTTACATTCAGTTACTTCTAGACCTTGTGTTTACACCCTGAAAATTTCAAGTGTATAACTTAAAGCCTTCAAGAGTTAGAACAGAATAAAGTCCATAACATTTTTCCCTCCAAAATCAAATTTGGTAGTAATAGATACAAATCTGGAATTATAGAATGTAAATGTGAAATAAGTTCATACCCACCCATCACCTAAAGTGCTAATGGAAGGTGGGCAATGAGCATCCTATTACAACTAGTTAGTCAAGCACTTCAAGTAAAAGTATGTCCCGTGTCTCTAACCCTCTTTTTTAAGGAGTTTGCTCAGGAACAGCGCCACCTAGATGCCCTTGACATATGTAATAGAGCTAGTAGAGACCTTTCCAATGATATATGCCCCAACTCCCCAAGTGCTTCCGTTCATGAGATACGCCATTTGAAAGGTGTGAAATTTCAATAGTTTAGCGCCCCCTAGCTCTCGACAGAAAAGGGGTAGAAGTGTTTTTCCAAGCGGGTCTGATAAAGCTCAGCGCGACCTTTCCGTCGATACCGAGCTCGACTTACTACGACCTAGTACGGCCGAGTAATCGGTCACCGAAAACATCAAGAAATCGGGGGATGGGCGCTAAGCGTCCCAGAGGCCTTTAAAATGGCAAAAAAGGATTTGAGTCCAAAAAAAAAAGTTGAGATAAAACCTTGATTTTCACATATGTTACACAGCACCCTCGGAGCATCCGACGATATTTTTCCCAAGTCCCAACGTGCTTCGGTTAGCCCAAAATCCCACGTCGAAAACATAAATCCACGTTCCACATTTGTATCTATTTTTCAAAATCTCCTTCCACATTTGTATCTATTTTTCAAATTTTCCTTCCACATTTGCATCTATATTGCAAATTCCACATTTGTATCTATTTTCCTTCCACATTTGTATCTATATCATTAGAATTAGCATTAGCATGCTAGCATTAGCATGCTAATGCTAGCCCTAATGCATGCTAATCCATCATGTCCAACCGTTTAGGTTGGTTTTAGAACATGTTAGCATTAGCATGCTAGCATTAGCATGCTAATGCTAGCCCTAATGCATGCTAATCCATCATGTCCAAACGTTTAGGTTGGTTTTAGAACATGTTAGCATGTTAGCATTAGCATGTTAGCATTAGCATGCTAGCATTAGCATGCTAATGCTAGCCCTAATGCATGCTAATCCATCATGTCCAAACGTTTAGGTTGGTTTTAGAACATGTTAGCATTAGCATGATAGCATTAGCATGCTAATGCTAGCCCTAATGCATGCTAATCCATCATGTCCAAACGTTTAGGTTGGTTTTAGAACATGTTAGCATTTTAGCATTAGCATGCTAGCATTAGCATTAGCATTAGCACTAGCATTATAGAATGAATTTAGTTAAAATAAAAAATTAACAATATTTTAGATATAAATTTGGAATATTGGAAGATATTAAAATTGAACTTGGAATTATGGAATTTTATACTTTGGCGCCCCCTAGGGGTTCAAAAAATTCATCACACATTCGATTGGAATGCGGAAGGAAGGCAATGGAATGCGGAAGAAAAAGTTGGAAAGGGAAAGTGAAAGTCTTCCGGATTCGTATCTATTAGACGCGATTCTGGAAGATTGAATATGGAATCATGGAATCCCCATTCATTCTCTATGGGAAAACCCTAACCCTAACCCTAACCCTAACCCTAACCCTAACCCTAACCCTAACCCTAACCCTAACCCTAACCCTAACCCTAACCCTAACCCTAACCCTAACCCTAACCCTAACCCTAACCCTAACCCTAACCCTAACCCTAACCCTAACCCTAACCCTAACCCTAACCCTAACCCTAACCCTAACCCTAACCCTAACCCTAACCCTAACCCTAACCCTAACCCTAACCCTAACCCTAACCCTAACCCTAACCCTAACCCTAACCCTAACCCTAACCCTAACCCTAACCCTAACCCTAACCCTAACCCTAACCCTAACCCTAACCCTAACCCTAACCCTAACCCTAACCCTAACCCTAACCCTAACCCTAACCCTAACCCTAACCCTAACCCTAACCCTAACCCTAACCCTAACCCTAACCCTAACCCTAACCCTAACCCTAACCCTAACCCTAACCCTAACCCTAACCCTAACCCTAACCCTAACCCTAACCCTAACCCTAACCCTAACCCTAACCCTAACCCTAACCCTAACCCTAACCCTAACCCTAACCCTAACCCTAACCCTAACCCTAACCCTAACCCTAACCCTAACCCTAACCCTAACCCTAACCCTAACCCTAACCCTAACCCTAACCCTAACCCTAACCCTAACCCTAACCCTAACCCTAACCCTAACCCTAACCCTAACCCTAACCCTAACCCTAACCCTAACCCTAACCCTAACCCTAACCCTAACCCTAACCCTAACCCTAACCCTAACCCTAACCCTAACCCTAACCCTAACCCTAACCCTAACCCTAACCCTAACCCTAACCCTAACCCTAACCCTAACCCTAACCCTAACCCTAACCCTAACCCTAACCCTAACCCTAACCCTAACCCTAACCCTAACCCTAACCCTAACCCTAACCCTAACCCTAACCCTAACCCTAACCCTAACCCTAACCCTAACCCTAACCCTAACCCTAACCCTAACCCTAACCCTAACCCTAACCCTAACCCTAACCCTAACCCTAACCCTAACCCTAACCCTAACCCTAACCCTAACCCTAACCCTAACCCTAACCCTAACCCTAACCCTAACCCTAACCCTAACCCTAACCCTAACCCTAACCCTAACCCTAACCCTAACCCTAACCCTAACCCTAACCCTAACCCTAACCCTAACCCTAACCCTAACCCTAACCCTAACCCTAACCCTAACCCTAACCCTAACCCTAACCCTAACCCTAACCCTAACCCTAACCCTAACCCTAACCCTAACCCTAACCCTAACCCTAACCCTAACCCTAACCCTAACCCTAACCCTAACCCTAACCCTAACCCTAACCCTAACCCTAACCCTAACCCTAACCCTAACCCTAACCCTAACCCTAACCCTAACCCTAACCCTAACCCTAACCCTAACCCTAACCCTAACCCTAACCCTAACCCTAACCCTAACCCTAACCCTAACCCTAACCCTAACCCTAACCCTAACCCTAACCCTAACCCTAACCCTAACCCTAACCCTAACCCTAACCCTAACCCTAACCCTAACCCTAACCCTAACCCTAACCCTAACCCTAACCCTAACCCTAACCCTAACCCTAACCCTAACCCTAACCCTAACCCTAACCCTAACCCTAACCCTAACCCTAACCCTAACCCTAACCCTAACCCTAACCCTAACCCTAACCCTAACCCTAACCCTAACCCTAACCCTAACCCTAACCCTAACCCTAACCCTAACCCTAACCCTAACCCTAACCCTAACCCTAACCCTAACCCTAACCCTAACCCTAACCCTAACCCTAACCCTAACCCTAACCCTAACCCTAACCCTAACCCTAACCCTAACCCTAACCCTAACCCTAACCCTAACCCTAACCCTAACCCTAACCCTAACCCTAACCCTAACCCTAACCCTAACCCTAACCCTAACCCTAACCCTAACCCTAACCCTAACCCTAACCCTAACCCTAACCCTAACCCTAACCCTAACCCTAACCCTAACCCTAACCCTAACCCTAACCCTAACCCTAACCCTAACCCTAACCCTAACCCTAACCCTAACCCTAACCCTAACCCTAACCCTAACCCTAACCCTAACCCTAACCCTAACCCTAACCCTAACCCTAACCCTAACCCTAACCCTAACCCTAACCCTAACCCTAACCCTAACCCTAACCCTAACCCTAACCCTAACCCTAACCCTAACCCTAACCCTAACCCTAACCCTAACCCTAACCCTAACCCTAACCCTAACCCTAACCCTAACCCTAACCCTAACCCTAACCCTAACCCTAACCCTAACCCTAACCCTAACCCTAACCCTAACCCTAACCCTAACCCTAACCCTAACCCTAACCCTAACCCTAACCCTAACCCTAACCCTAACCCTAACCCTAACCCTAACCCTAACCCTAACCCTAACCCTAACCCTAATTAGGGGAAACCCTAACTTCCATGTATGCTTTCCGAAAGTCGTAGAGCGACGGGACCAAGACCAAAACGCGTTTCGGGAGCCCCGTAAACAGAATAACACGACTTGCCGAATCTGGAATTATGGAAGCGATTTTTTTTCTCGGACCCTAAAAAATTTAAAGACCCCAAACCTGCACCATTGTATTCGGCGTATTTTTCCGGACGTAGCGAGCTACTTTTTAGCTATTTTTAAAAATTGCAATTTTAGCCTCCAACCACCAGGTGGCGCAGTAAATAATAGATGTAATTATGGAATCGAATTATGGAATCATTCCAATTATGGATTTATTTCATTACTTTTTAATAATAGATGTAATTATGGAATCATTCCAATTTTGTATCTATTTAATGCTAAAATGAAAATGCTAGCATGCTAATGATAGCATGCTAATGCTAGCATGTTAATTCCACATTTACATCTATATTCCAAATTCCATATTCCACATTTACATCTATATTCCACATTCCACATTTGTATCTATATAGTGAATTCCACAATTCCACATTTGTATCTATATAGTGAATTCCACATTCCACATTTGTATCTATATTCCACATTCCACATTTGTATCTATATTCCACAATTCCACATTTGTATCTATATAGTGAATTCCACAATTCCACATTTGTATCTATATTCCAAATTCCACATTCCACATTTGTATCTATATTCCACATTCCACATTTGTATCTATATAGTGAATTCCACAATTCCACATTTGTATCTATATTCCAAATTCCACATTCCACATTTGTATCTATATTCCACATTCCACATTTGTATCTATATAGTGCATTCCACAATTCCACATTTGTATCTATATTCCACATTCCACATTTGTATCTATATTCACACATTCCACATTTGTATCTATATAGTGAATTCCACAATTCCACATTTGTATCTATATTCCAAATTCCACATTCCACATTTGTATCTATATTCCACATTCCACATTTGTATCTATATAGTGCATTCCACAATTCCACATTTGTATCTATATTCCAAATTCCACATTCCACATTTGTATCTATATTCCACATTCCACATTTGTATCTATATAGTGAATTCCACAATTCCACATTTGTATCTATATAGTGAATTCCACAATTCCACATTTGTATCTATATTCCAAATTCCACATTCCACATTTGTATCTATATTCCACATTCCACATTTGTATCTATATAGTGCATTCCACAATTCCACATTTGTATCTATATTCCAAATTCCACATTCCACATTTGTATCTATATTCCACATTCCACATTTGTATCTATATTCATACATTCCACATTTGTATCTATATAGTGAATTCCACAATTCCACATTTGTATCTATATTCCAAATTCCACATTCCACATTTGTATCTATATTCCACATTCCACATTTGTATCTATATAGTGCATTCCACAATTCCACATTTGTATCTATATTCCAAATTCCACATTCCACATTTGTATCTATATTCCACATTCCACATTTGTATCTATATTCATACATTCCACATTTGTATCTATATAGTGAATTCCACAATTCCACATTTGTATCTATATTCCAAATTCCACATTCCACATTTGTATCTATATTCCACATTCCACATTTGTATCTATATAGTGCATTCCACAATTCCACATTTGTATCTATATTCCAAATTCCACATTCCACATTTGTATCTATATTCCACATTCCACATTTGTATCTATATTCATACATTCCACATTTGTATCTATATAGTGAATTCCACAATTCCACATTTGTATCTATATTCCAAATTCCACATTCCACATTTGTATCTATATTCCACATTCCACATTTGTATCTATATAGTGCATTCCACAATTCCACATTTGTATCTATATTCCAAATTCCACATTCCACATTTGTATCTATATTCCACATTCCACATTTGTATCTATATTCACACATTCCACATTTGTATCTATATAGTGAATTCCACAATTCCACATTTGTATCTATATTCCAAATTCCACATTCCACATTTGTATCTATATTCCACATTCCACATTTGTATCTATATAGTGCATTCCACAATTCCACATTTGTATCTATATTCCAAATTCCACATTCCACATTTGTATCTATATTCCACATTCCACATTTGTATCTATATTCATACATTCCACATTTGTATCTATATAGTGAATTCCACAATTCCACATTTGTATCTATATTCCAAATTCCACATTCCACATTTGTATCTATATTCCACATTCCACATTTGTATCTATATAGTGCATTCCACAATTCCACATTTGTATCTATATTCCAAATTCCACATTCCACATTTGTATCTATATTCCACATTCCACATTTGTATCTATATTCACACATTCCACATTTGTATCTATATAGTGAATTCCACAATTCCACATTTGTATCTATATTCCAAATTCCACATTCCACATTTGTATCTATATTCCACATTCCACATTTGTATCTATATTCACACATTCCAGATTTGTATCTATATAGTGAATTCCACAATTCCACATTTGTATCTATATAGTGAATTCCACATTCCACATTTACATCTATATTCCAAATTCCAAATTCCAATTACATATTCCATATTCCAACTCCATATTCATAATTACACCTTCATGGTGCTCAAAGCGCTTCACATTTGCTTCACAATCACCCATTCACAGTGTCTTGCCCAAGGACACTTTGACATGTGGACTGCCACAGCCGGGACGCGAACCGCCAACCTCTCGGTCCGTAGTAGACCAAGAGGTTGGCGGTTCGCGTCCCGGCTGTGGCAGATTGAGCCGCCGCCTTCTAAAAGCGCCACATAGATGTCCTTGACATATGTAATAGAGCTAGTTGAGACCATTCCACTTATACCTGTCCCAAATCCCTAAACGCTTCCGTTAGCCCAAATTCCAAAACAGAATCCACATTCCACATTTGTATCTATATAGTGAATTCCACAATTCCACATTTGTATCTATATAGTGAATTCCACATTCCACATTTACATCTATATTCCAAATTCCAAATTCCAATTACATATTCCATATTCCAACTCCATATTCATAATTACACCTTCATGGTGCTCAAAGCACTTCACATTTGCTTCACAATCACCCATTCACAGTGTCTTGCCCAAGGACACTTTGACATGTGGACTGCCACAGCCGGGACGCGAACCGCCAACCTCTCGGTCCGTAGTAGACCAAGAGGTTGGCGGTTCGCGTCCCGGCTGTGGCAGATTGAGTCGCCGCCGTCTAAAAGCGCCACATAGATGTCCTTGACATATGTAATAGAGCTAGTTGAGACCATTCCACTTATACCTGTCCCAAATCCCTAAACGCTTCCGTTAGCCCAAATTCCAAAACAGAATCCACATTCCACATTTGTATCTATATAGTGAATTCCACAATTCCACATTTGTATCTATATAGTGAATTCCACATTCCACATTTACATCTATATTCCAAATTCCAAATTCCAATTACATATTCCATATTCCAACTCCATATTCATAATTACACCTTCATGGTGCTCAAAGCGCTTCACATTTGCTTCACAATCACCCATTCACAGTGTCTTGCCCAAGGACACTTTGACATGTGGACTGCCACAGCCGGGACGCGAACCGCCAACCTCTCGGTCCGTAGTAGACCAAGAGGTTGGCGGTTCGCGTCCCGGCTGTGGCAGATTGAGCCGCCGCCGTCTAAAAGCGTTAGGCAACCGTTGCCATGGCAACCATTGCTATGGCAACCGTTGCCAATGCAACCGTTGCCATGGCAACCAATGGTATGGCAACCGTTGCTATGGCAACCGTTGCCATGGCAACCGTTGCTATGGCAACCAATGGTATTGGCAACCAATGGTATTGGCAACCGTTGCTATGGCAACCTAACATGTTAGCATGCTAGTATTAGCATGCTAGCATTAGCATATTAGCATTAACATGCTAGAATTAGCATGTTAGCATTATCATATTGCATTAGCATGCTAGCATTAGCATGCTAGCATTAGCATGCTAACATTAGCATACTGAATTCAGCATGCTAGCATTAGCATGTAAGCATTAGCATGTTAGCATGTTAGCATGTTAGCATGTTAGCATGTTAGCATATTAGCATGTTAGCATGTAAGCATGTTAGCATTAGCATGTTAGCATTAGCATGTTAGCATTAGCATGTTAGCATTAGCATGTTAGCATTAGCATGTTAGCATTAGCATGTTAGCATTAGCATGTTAGCATTAGCATGTTAGCATTAGCATGTTAGCATTAGCATGTTAGCATTAGCATGTTAGCATTAGCATGTTAGCATTAGCATGTTAGCATTAGCATGTTAGCATTAGCATGTTAGCATTAGCATGTTAGCATTAGCATGTTAGCATTAGCATGTTAGCATTAGCATGTTAGCATTAGCATGCTATCATTAGCATGTTAGCATTAGCATGCTAGCATTAGCATGCTAGCATTAGCATGCTAGCATTAGCATGCTAGCATTAGCATGCTAGCTTTAGCATGCTAGCATTAGCATGCTAGCATTAACTTGCTATGGTACGGTTGATATGGCAACCGTTGCAATGGCAACCGTTGCTATGGCAACTGTCGTCATGGCAACCGTTGCTATGGCAACCGGTGGTATGGCAACCATTGCTATGGCAACCGTTGCTATGGCAACCAATGGTATGGCAACCGTTGCTATGGCAACCGTTGCTATGGCAACCAATGGTATGGCAACTGTTGTCATGGCAACCGTTGCTATGGCAACCAATGGTATGGCAACCATTACTATGGCAACCGTTGCCATGGCAACCAATGGTATGGCAACCATTACTATGGCAACCGTTGCTATGGCAACCGTTGCTATGGCAACCGTTGCTATGGCAACTGTTGTATTGGCAACCGTTGCTATGGCAACCGTTGCTATGGCAACCAATGGTATGGCAACTGTTGTCATGGCAACCGTTGCTATGGCAACCAATGGTATGGCAACCATTACTATGGCAACCGTTGCCATGGCAACCAATGGTATGGCAACCATTACTATGGCAACCGTTGCTATGGCAACCGTTGCTATGGCAACCGTTGCTATGTCAACTGTTGTATTGGCAACCGTTGCTATGGCAACCATTGATATGGCAACCGTTGCTATGGCAACCGTTGCCATGGCAACCGTTGCTATGTCAACTGTTGTATTGGCAACCATAGCTATGTCAACGGTTGCTGTGGCAACCGTTGCCATGGCAACCAATGGTATGGCAACCGTTGCTATGGCAACCGTTGCTATGGCAACCGTTGCTATGGCAACCAATGTTATGGCAACCATAGCTATGGCAACCGTTGCCATGGCAACCGTTGCTATGGCAACCAATGTTATGGCAACCATTGCCATGGCAACCGTTGCTATGGCAACCAATGTTATGGCAACCGTTGCCATGGCAACTGTTGCTATGGCAACCAATGTTATGGCAACCATTGCTATGGCAACCGTTGCCATGGCAACGGTTGCTATGGCAACCTAACATGTTAGCATGCTAGTATTAGCATGTAAGCATTAGCATGCTAGCATTAGCATGCTAGCATTAGCATGCTAGCATTAGCATGCTAGCATTAGCATGCTAGCATTAGCATGCTAGCATTAGCATGCTAGCATTAGCATGCTAGCATTAGCATGCTAGCATTAGCATGCTAACATTAGCATGCTAACATTAGCATACTAAATTAAGCATGCTAGCATTAGCATGTTAGCATTAGCATGTTAGCATGTTAGCATGTTAGCATGTTAGCATGTTAGCATATTAGCATGTTAGCATGTTAGCATGTAAGCATGTTAGCATGTTAGCATTAGCATGTTAGCATTAGCATGCTAGCATTAGCATGTTAGCATTATCATGTTAGCATTAGCATGCTAGCATTAGCATGCTAGCATTAGCATGCTAGCATTAGCATGCTAGCATTAGCATGCTAGCATGCTATGGTACGGTTGATATGGCAACCGTTGTCATGGCAACCGTTGCTATGGCAACCGTTGCTATGGCAACCGTTGCTATGGCAACCGTTGCTATGGCAACCGTTGCTATGGCAACCAATGGTATGGCAACCATTGCTATGGCAACCGTTGCCATGGCAACCGTTGCTATGGCAACCAATGTTATGGCAACCATTGCTATGGCAACCGTTGCCATGGCAACCATTGCTATGGCAACCGTTGCCATGGCAACCATTGCTAATGCAACTGTTGCTGTGGCAACCGTTGCCATGGCAACCAATGGTATGGCAACTGTTGCTATGGCAACCGTTGCTATGGTCACCCTTGCCATGGCAACCGTTGCTATGGCAACCGATGTTATGGCAACCATAGCTATGGCAACCGTTGCTATGGCAACCGTTGCTATGGCAACCGTTGCTATGGCAACCGTTGCCATGGCAACCGTTGCCATGGCAGCCAATGGTATGGCAACCAATGGTATGGCAACCATTGCTATGGCAACCGTTGCCATGGCAACCGTTGCTATGGCAACCTAACATGTTAGCATGCTAGTATTAGCATGTAAGCATTAGCATGCTAGCATTAGCATGCTAGCATTAGCATGCTTACATTAGCATTCTAGCATTAGCATGCTAGCATTAGCATGCTAACATTAGCATACTAAATTTAGCATGCTAGCATTAGCATGTTAGCATGTTAGCATGTTACCATGTTAGCATGTTAGCATGTTAGCATATTAGCATGTTAGCATTAGCATGCTAGCATTAGCATGTTAGCATTAGCATGTTAGCATTAGCATGTTAGCATTAGCATGCTAGCATTATCATGTTAGCATTAGCATGTTAGCATTAGCATGTTAGCATTAGCATGCTAGCATTAGCATGTTAGCATTAGCATGCTATAATTAGCATAATAGCTTTAGCATGCTAGCATTAGCATGCTAGCATTAACTTGCTATTGTACGGTTGATATGGCAACCGTTACAATGGCAACTGTTGCAATGGCAACCGTTGCTATGGCAACTGTTGTCATGGCAAGGGTTGCTATGGCAACCAATGGTATGGCAACCATTGCTATGGCAACCGTTGCCATGGCAACCGTTGATATGGCAACCAATGGTATGGCAACCATTGCCATGGCAACCGTTGCCATGGCAACCAATGTTATGGCAACCGTTGCCATGGCAACCGTTGATATGGCAACCAATGGTATGGCAACCATTGCCATGGCAACCGTTGCCATGGCAACCAATGTTATGGCAACCATTGCTATGGCAACCGTTGCCATGGCAACCATTGCTATGGCAACCGTTGCCATGGCAACCATTGCTATGGCAACCAATGTTATGGCAACCATTGCTATGGCAACCGTTGCCATGGCAACCGTTGCTATGGCAACCAATGTTATGGCAACCATTGCTATGGCAACCGTTGCTATGGCAACCAATGGTATTGGCAACCGTTGCTATGGCAACCTAACATGTTAGCATGCTAGTATTAGCATGCTAGCATTAGCATATTAGCATTAGCATGCTAGCATTAGCATGCTAGCATTAGCACTTTTTCCCTCCAAAATCAAATTTGGTAGTAATAGATACAAATATGGAAGCGGCCCTGCCTTGGAAGAGCAATTTTATTTGGGTCGATTTCACACACTTCCCCTTGACCTAGACTTCTGAAAATTTAGATTTAGTAACATTAAGACCTTAAGTTTACACCCTGAAAATTTCATGTGTATAACTTAAAGGCTTCACGAGTTAGAACAGAATAAAGTACCATAACACTTTTTCCCTCCCAAAAAAAATTTGCTAGTAATAGATACAAATATGGAAGCGGCCCTGCCCTGGAAGAGCAATTTTATTTGGTTCGATTTCACACCCTTCCCTTTGACCTAGACTTCTGAAAATTTAGATTTAGTAACATTAAGACCTTAAGTTTACACCCTGAAAATTTCATGTGTATAACTTAAAGGCTTCACGAGTTAGAACAGAATAAAGTACCATAACACTTTTTCCCTCCAAAAAAAATTTGGTAGTAATAGATACAAATATGGAAGCGGCCCTGCCCTGGAAGAGCAATTTTATTTGGGTCGATTTCACACACTTCCCCTTGACCTAGACTTCTGAAAATTTAGATTTAGTAACATTAAGACCTTATGTTTACACCCTGCAAATTTCATGTGTATAACTTAAAGCCTTCAAGAGTTAGAACAGAATAAAGTACCATAACATTTTTTCCCTCCAAAAAAAAATTTGGTAGTAATAGATACAAATCTGGAAGCGGCCCTGCCCTGGAAGAGCAATTATATTTGGGTCAATTTCACACACTAATCCTTGACCTACACTCCTGAAATTTTACATTCAGTTACTTCTAGACCTTGTGTTTACACCCTGAAAATTTCAAATGTATAACTTAAAGTCTTCAAGAGTTAGAACAGAATAAAGTACCATAACATTTTTCCCTTCTAAATCAAATTTGGTAGTAATAGATGTAAATCTGGAATTATCGAATGTAAATGTGAAATGAGTTCATCACCTAAAGTGCTGATGGAAGGAGGCCAATGAGCAGCCTATTGCCATGGTTACGGTTGCTATGGTTACAGTTGCTATGGTAACCGTTGCCGCCATGGTTACGGTTGCCATGGTTACGGAACAGCGGCAACAAAATCCATTGGGAGTTAAAAAAAAAATAGATAAAACCTTGATTTTCACATATGATGTACACCCCTCTTGGAGCATCGGAGAACAGTTGTCCCTGTATCCCTAGCTCTTTCCGTTTCCATTTTATAGCCTTTTTTATTTTCAGGGGTCAAAAGGTCATATCTGTATAGGAATAGATACAAATCTGGAATTATGGAATGTAAATGTGAATTAATTTCTTAGGTAATAGATGTAAATGTGGAATGAGTTCATACCCTCCCATCCCCTAAAGCGCTGATGGTAGGAAGGATGCCAATGAGCAGCCTACTGCAACCAGTCAGTCAAGCACTACAAGTAGAAGTATGTCCCGTGTCTCTAACCCTCTTTTTTAAGGAGTTGGTTCTGGAACAGCGCCACCGAGATGTCCTTGGAATATGTAATAGAACTAGTTGAGACCTTTCCAATGATATATGCCCCAACTCCCCAAGTGCTTCCGTTCAAGAGATACGCCACTTGAAAAAAATCGAAATCTCAATAGGTTAGCGCCCCCTAGCTCTCGACAGAAAAGGGGTAGAAGTTTTTTTCCAAGTGGGTCTAGTAAAGCTCGGCGAGACCTTTCCGTCGATACCAAGCTCGACTTACTGCGACCAAGTATGGCAAAAAAAAGTAGGACGAACGGGGTAGAGGGCTATAAGTCCCAGAGGCCTGGCATCAGGGAAAAATCCATTGGGGGTCAAAAAAAAATATTGAGATAAAGACTTGATTTTCACATATGATATACACCCCTCTTGGAGCATTGGAGAACAGTTGTCCCCGTATCCCTAGCTCTTTCCGTTTCCATTTTATAGCCTTTTTATTTTCAGGGGTCAAAAGGTCATCTGTATAGGAATAGATACAAATCTGGAATTTTGGAATGTAAATGTGGAATAAGTTCATAGGTAATAGATGTAAATGTGGAAGAGGCCCTGGCGGCGCAAAGGGTTTGGGGGTCCTGTTTGGCCAGGCAATGGAATAGAGAGTTGGATCCACCTCTGACTCAAACCTGGCATCTCACTGAGTAAGAGTGTCGATTTTCACCACTCTGACACAACAGGAAGGGTCCCAAATTTAGCCCTGAAATCAGTAAAGTAGTCGTAATGATAATAGATGTAAATATGGAAGAGGCCCTGAAACCGCAAAGGGTTTGGGGGTCCTGTTTGGCCAAGCAATGGAATAGAGAGTTGGTTCCAACTCTGACTCAAACCTGGCATCTCACTGAGTAAGAGTGTCAATTTTCACCACTCTGACACAACAGGAAGGGTCCCAAATTCAGCCCTGAAATCAGTAAAGTAGTCGTAATGAGAATAGATGTAAATATGGAAGAGGCCCTGTCCTGGCAGAGCAATTTTATTTGGGTCGTTTTCACACACTTCCCCTTGACCTAGACTTCTGAAAATTTAGATTTACTAACATTAAGACCTTATGTTTACACCCTGAAAATTTCAAAAGTATAACTTAAAGCCTTCAAGAGTTAGAACAGAATAAAGTACCATAACATTTTTTCCCTCCAAAAAAAATTTTGCTAGTAATAGATACAAATCTGGAAGCGGCCCTGCCCTGGAAGAGCAATTTTATTTGGGTCAATTTCACACACTAATCCTTGACCTACACTCCTGAAATTTTACATTCAGTTACTTCTAGACCTTGTGTTTACACCCTGAAAATTTCAAGTGTATAACTTAAAGCCTTCAAGAGTTAGAACAGAATAAAGTCCATAACATTTTTCCCTCCAAAATCAAATTTGGTAGTAATAGATACAAATCTGGAATTATAGAATGTAAATGTGAAATAAGTTCATACCCACCCATCACCTAAAGTGCTAATGGAAGGTGGGCAATGAGCATCCTATTACAACTAGTTAGTCAAGCACTTCAAGTAAAAGTATGTCCCGTGTCTCTAACCCTCTTTTTTAAGGAGTTTGCTCAGGAACAGCGCCACCTAGATGCCCTTGACATATGTAATAGAGCTAGTAGAGACCTTTCCAATGATATATGCCCCAACTCCCCAAGTGCTTCCGTTCACGAGATACGCCATTTGAAAGGTGTGAAATTTCAATAGTTTAGCGCCCCCTAGCTCTCGACAGAAAAGTGGTAGAAGTGTTTTTCCAAGTGGGTCGGGTAAAGCTCAGCGAGACCTTTCCGTCGATACCGAGCTCGACTTACTACGACCTGGTACGGCCGAGTAATCGGTCACCGAAAACATCAAGAAATCGGGGGATGGGCGCTAAGCGTCCCAGAGGCCTTTAAAAAGGCAAAAAAGGATTTGAGTCCAAAAAAAAAAGTTGAGATAAAACCTTGATTTTCACATATGTTACACAGCACCCTTGGAGCATCCGACGATATTTTTCCCAAGTCCCAACGTGCTTCCGTTAGCCCAAAATCCCACGTCGAAAACATAAATCCACCTTCCACATTTGTATCTATTTTTCAAAATCTCCTTCCACATTTGTATCTATTTTTCAAATTCTCCTTCCACATTTGCATCTATATTGCAAATTCCACATTTGTATCTATTTTCCTTCCACATTTGCATCTATATCATTAGAATTAGCATTAGCATGCTAGCATTAGCATGCTAATGCTAGCATGCTAATGCTAATTCTAATCCATCATGTCCATACGTTTAGGTTGGTTTTAGAACATGTTAGCATTAGCATGCTAGCATTAGCATGCTAATGCTAGCCCTAATGCATGCTAATCCATCATGTCCAAACGTTTAGGTTGGTTTTAGAACATGTTAGCATGTTAGCATTAGCATGCTAGCATTAGCATGCTAGCATTAGCATGCTAATGCTAGCCCTAATGCATGCTAATCCATCATGTCCAAACGTTTAGGTTGGTTTTAGAACATGTTAGCATTAGCATGCTAGCATTAGCATGCTAATGCTAGCCCTAATGCATGCTAATCCATCATGTCCAAACGTTTAGGTTGGTTTTAGAACATGTTAGCATTTTAGCATTAGCATGCTAGCATTAGCATTAGCATTAGCACTAGCATTATAGAATGAATTTAGTTAAAATAAAAAATTAACAATATTTTAGATATAAATTTGGAATATTGGAAGATATTAAAATTGAACTTGGAATTATGGAATTTTATACTTTGGCGCCCCCTAGGGGTTCAAAAAATTCATCACACATTCGATTGGAATGCGGAAGGAAGGCAATGGAATGCGGAAGAAAAAGTTGGAAAGGGAAAGTGAAAGTCTTCCGGATTCGTATCTATTAGACGCGATTCTGGAAGATTGAATATGGAATCATGGAATCCCCATTCATTCTCTATGGGAAAACCCTAACCCTAACCCTAACCCTAACCCTAACCCTAACCCTAACCCTAACCCTAACCCTAACCTAACCCTAACCCTAACCCTAACCCTAACCCTAACCCTAACCCTAACCCTAACCCTAACCCTAACCCTAACCCTAACCCTAACCCTAACCCTAACTCCTATCGAGGCCCGAACCTCAACCAAAGTTCGGACCTTAACCCTAACCTTGGCCCTGAACTTGGCCGCCACCCCAACACTAACCCTAACCTTAACCTCAACCCTAATTTTCACCCTAACCCTAACCAGGACCCGGGTTCTAACCCTAATTCTAACCTTGTCCCTAACCTTGACCCGAACCATGGCACAGATGCTAACCCGCCCCCTAACCCCATTCTACCCAGAAAAGCCTTGGTCATACAGGCACTGGTTCACGGCCAGGCCCCTCAGGAACCCAACCCAATGAATGTAACGGAAAGGGAGGAGGAAAGAAGGGAGATACTTACCGGGCATTCGGGCTGGTTGACCAATGTGGCAGTAGAGGGGTTGGATGAGATCTTCTCGGGAACACAGTCTGGGGAAGATGGGGACTTCCAGCTAGTTAGGAGGAAAAAGAAAGGGTTTAACGGCAAAAAGAAATCATTGGGGTTAAATGGAGACCTGGGGAGTGGAGGACAACAACATAACGTAGGGCTAAAGGAGGGAGAGGGAACTTTAGGGATGGAGACCCACAACACACCGGTGGGAGGGGGAAATAGCCCTGTGAGGGGCAAGGTACCGGATGGGGGGGAGGGACCTGGACAGGGGGATACATCCATGGGAGAAGGGAGGGAATACTTACCTGGAACGCCACCTGTGGAGAAACCTGTGAATAAAAATGTAAATATGAATAAGAACAATGAAGACCCACTGGGGGTGCCAATAGACTTACCTGAGATTCCAAGGGGGACTGAAGAGGAGCCGGCAGAGGGGATGGGAGACTCTGGGGGGGATGCGGGGACCACACACACCACAAATTCACCAGGTTCGATCGCGGTTGACTCCAGTTTGGTCCCTTTGGGACCGTTTAAACACCCGAGGGTGTATCAAAAGATCGCCACCTGGAGAATAAACATCAGAAGACCTATAGTTGTGTTAGGAGATTCGAACCTGGCTAGAATTCCTAGGAACCCGTATCCCCTAATTCAAATAGATAGCTTCCCAGGGGCCCAAATACATCACCTTAAAGGGGTCCTAGAGAAGCTTGATCCGAATCCCTCGGTACACAAAGTGGTCTTTGCAGTGGGGCTTAATAACTGTCTGAAAGGGAACCAGCCCAACACAATGCACAAACAGTTCGCTCAGCTGATAGTAACCAGCAAGAGGGTGTTCCCCCAGGCGGAAATCTTTGCAACACAGGTGCAAGGCTTAACCCAGGTGGCGGTCCAGGCTAGGGCATTAATAGTAGATTTAAATCAACACCTCCAAAGAAATTTCAGGACCCTTGAGGGGGTCGAGGAGGACCTCGTCCAATTGGAGAGGGATGGAGTTCATTGGACGGCAAAAACAGCCCAAGGGATCCTAGAGAAATGGATGACACAGTTAAACTGACAGTAGGGGGACAGAATAAACCCATCCCCGAAGCCTCAAATGTGCTAAATTTGTGTTTGACGTACTCACTAGGGGAGGCGGAGTATGAGCTCTTAGAAAAAGGCTTACTTTTTATCCCAACACCATCCAAAATAGATAGGCGGGAACTTCAACGGGACCTATATCAATACCACAGACGGTTAAAATTATTAGATTATTTTGGTGACAGGAAGGATTTTGTACACGAACCTTTTACGGGGTTTTCACGCTGGGAACCCCATAAAGATTTAATCTCCAAACCCGTTCAGAAACTGATGAGACAGGATGAACGGGCCCTGGAGAGAATTAGGTTCTCCAGAATCCCTAAACAAAATTTATCGAAAGAAGAGAAATGTGCACTTAAACGTCTGAAACAAAATCAGGACATAGTCATTAAACCAGCTGATAAGGGATCAAAAATAGTTATTATGGATAAAAATCAATATTTAACAGAGGCCAATAGACAACTGAACAATACGAAACACTACTTACCTTTGGAGAAATCCATCCAGGAAGAGACGAAGCAGCAGATCCATTCCATCTTGCAGGGCCTATATGAAAAAAGAATCATTACCTGGAAACAAAAATTATACCTGTCAGGGGATGAACCAATAAGAGAACGGAAGTTTTATTTACTTCCTAAAATTCATAAAGACCCGGCAACGTGGACAATTCCACACCAGGTCCCTATGGGACGTCCTATCGTTTCTGACTGTGGTAGCGAATCGTATAGAGTGGCAGAATATATTGATTTTTTCCTGAATCCCTTATCGCAGAAACATGACAGCTACATCAAAGACACATATGACTTTGTCAATAAGATTAAAGATATGAAGATCCCAGAAAATGCTTTCCTGTTCTCAATTGACATTGATGCGCTATATACAAATATAGATACTTACCGTGGCCTGAAGGCGGTCCGAGAGATTCTGCAGCGAAATCCGGATCCGGGGAGACCAGATGAGGCCCTTCTCCAGCTTTTGGAGCTGGGTCTCACAAAAAATGACTTTGAATTTGATGGAAAATGTTATCTCCAGATCCATGGGACAGCAATGGGGAAGAAGTTTGCCCCGGCTTATGCCAATATTTATATGGCGGATTGGGAGCATACGGTTTTCCCCAAGTGTAGCAACCTCCCACAATTATACATGAGATATCTGGATGACATTTTTGGGGTTTGGACGCACTCGGAACCGGAATTTGAGCGATTTATCGAGACGCTGAACGGTCACCATGAGTCCATCTCAGTCAAATTTAATGTTCAGAAAGAGAAAATAGAATTTTTGGACACAGAGGTATATATAACGGGGGATAGGACATTGCAAACCAGGGTATTTTTCAAAGCCACGGACACTCACGCCCTGTTACACAAAACAAGTTACCATCCTAAACATACTTACCGGGGGTTGGTTAAATCCCAACTCATCAGGTTCTATCGAATCTGTGGGACGGAGGAGGATGCAGAACGGGCCACTAGGACCCTTTTTAGGGCCCTTAGACCCAGAGGGTATAGTCGCACCTTCCTCCGGAACATCAGGGCGGAGGTCCGTGGCAACCTGGACAATAGGACAGTGAGTAGGGGCCAAAGGAGGGGGGAGATTGTCCCCTTCGTGTCCACCTTTTCCCCAATGTCTGTAGACCTAAATAAGAGACTGAAGGTGAACTTGAAACAGCTGAAAAATTCTGTGGAAGAATGGATGGATGTTGGGGTTATAGCAGCATACAGAAGAAATAAAAATATTAAGGATCTGCTTGTACATGCCACCTTTAAAAATGATAAAATAGATGATCTGAAAAGATATCTAATCACACCAAAACACATTACAAACACCTACACACACAGGGGAGCTCCGATTTGGAGACCATTGGACTTAGAGTCTAAAAATTTGATATATGCAATCCAATGTAAAGTGTGCTCCAAACTCTACATAGGTGAGACAAAAAACTCTCTTCGGGTCAGACTGAGGCAACATATTTACAGGACCGGCCGGACACAATTCTCCTCCCCACTCTATGAACATCTGAGAGACCATGGGGTGGGGAATCTGTCCATTATGGGTCTGGAGTCCAGTACCGAATGGTCCATGAGACAAAGACGGAGGAAAGAGGGCCACTGGATTAAGGAATTAGACACTATGGTGCCCAGCGGCCTCAATGAAAGGGTTTTCCTCCATCTAGGGGAGCAAAATGGACCTTAGAGACCTAGAAAGAGAAAGGGAAGAGGGACCCCCCCAGACAGAAAAGATAAATATATATTTTAGAATTAAAAATCATTCTGATGTGTGCCAGAGCATGTGGAAAGTCTTTTTTAAGGCTTAAACCATAACCTTTTTTTTCCCCTACACCTAACCCTAACCCTAACCCTAACCCTAACCCTAACCCTAACCCTAACCCTAACCCTAACTCCTATCGAGGCCCGAACCTCAACCAAAGTTCGGACCTTAACCCTAACCTTGGCCCTGAACTTGGCCGCCACCCCAACACTAACCCTAACCTTAACCTCAACCCTAATTTTCACCCTAACCCTAACCAGGACCCGGGTTCTAACCCTAATTCTAACCTTGTCCCTAACCTTGACCCGAACCATGGCACAGATGCTAACCCGCCCCCTAACCCCATTCTACCCAGAAAAGCCTTGGTCATACAGGCACTGGTTCACGGCCAGGCCCCTCAGGAACCCAACCCAATGAATGTAACGGAAAGGGAGGAGGAAAGAAGGGAGATACTTACCGGGCATTCGGGCTGGTTGACCAATGTGGCAGTAGAGGGGTTGGATGAGATCTTCTCGGGAACACAGTCTGGGGAAGATGGGGACTTCCAGCTAGTTAGGAGGAAAAAGAAAGGGTTTAACGGCAAAAAGAAATCATTGGGGTTAAATGGAGACCTGGGGAGTGGAGGACAACAACATAACGTAGGGCTAAAGGAGGGAGAGGGAACTTTAGGGATGGAGACCCACAACACACCGGTGGGAGGGGGAAATAGCCCTGTGAGGGGCAAGGTACCGGATGGGGGGGAGGGACCTGGACAGGGGGATACATCCATGGGAGAAGGGAGGGAATACTTACCTGGAACGCCACCTGTGGAGAAACCTGTGAATAAAAATGTAAATATGAATAAGAACAATGAAGACCCACTGGGGGTGCCAATAGACTTACCTGAGATTCCAAGGGGGACTGAAGAGGAGCCGGCAGAGGGGATGGGAGACTCTGGGGGGGATGCGGGGACCACACACACCACAAATTCACCAGGTTCGATCGCGGTTGACTCCAGTTTGGTCCCTTTGGGACCGTTTAAACACCCGAGGGTGTATCAAAAGATCGCCACCTGGAGAATAAACATCAGAAGACCTATAGTTGTGTTAGGAGATTCGAACCTGGCTAGAATTCCTAGGAACCCGTATCCCCTAATTCAAATAGATAGCTTCCCAGGGGCCCAAATACATCACCTTAAAGGGGTCCTAGAGAAGCTTGATCCGAATCCCTCGGTACACAAAGTGGTCTTTGCAGTGGGGCTTAATAACTGTCTGAAAGGGAACCAGCCCAACACAATGCACAAACAGTTCGCTCAGCTGATAGTAACCAGCAAGAGGGTGTTCCCCCAGGCGGAAATCTTTGCAACACAGGTGCAAGGCTTAACCCAGGTGGCGGTCCAGGCTAGGGCATTAATAGTAGATTTAAATCAACACCTCCAAAGAAATTTCAGGACCCTTGAGGGGGTCGAGGAGGACCTCGTCCAATTGGAGAGGGATGGAGTTCATTGGACGGCAAAAACAGCCCAAGGGATCCTAGAGAAATGGATGACACAGTTAAACTGACAGTAGGGGGACAGAATAAACCCATCCCCGAAGCCTCAAATGTGCTAAATTTGTGTTTGACGTACTCACTAGGGGAGGCGGAGTATGAGCTCTTAGAAAAAGGCTTACTTTTTATCCCAACACCATCCAAAATAGATAGGCGGGAACTTCAACGGGACCTATATCAATACCACAGACGGTTAAAATTATTAGATTATTTTGGTGACAGGAAGGATTTTGTACACGAACCTTTTACGGGGTTTTCACGCTGGGAACCCCATAAAGATTTAATCTCCAAACCCGTTCAGAAACTGATGAGACAGGATGAACGGGCCCTGGAGAGAATTAGGTTCTCCAGAATCCCTAAACAAAATTTATCGAAAGAAGAGAAATGTGCACTTAAACGTCTGAAACAAAATCAGGACATAGTCATTAAACCAGCTGATAAGGGATCAAAAATAGTTATTATGGATAAAAATCAATATTTAACAGAGGCCAATAGACAACTGAACAATACGAAACACTACTTACCTTTGGAGAAATCCATCCAGGAAGAGACGAAGCAGCAGATCCATTCCATCTTGCAGGGCCTATATGAAAAAAGAATCATTACCTGGAAACAAAAATTATACCTGTCAGGGGATGAACCAATAAGAGAACGGAAGTTTTATTTACTTCCTAAAATTCATAAAGACCCGGCAACGTGGACAATTCCACACCAGGTCCCTATGGGACGTCCTATCGTTTCTGACTGTGGTAGCGAATCGTATAGAGTGGCAGAATATATTGATTTTTTCCTGAATCCCTTATCGCAGAAACATGACAGCTACATCAAAGACACATATGACTTTGTCAATAAGATTAAAGATATGAAGATCCCAGAAAATGCTTTCCTGTTCTCAATTGACATTGATGCGCTATATACAAATATAGATACTTACCGTGGCCTGAAGGCGGTCCGAGAGATTCTGCAGCGAAATCCGGATCCGGGGAGACCAGATGAGGCCCTTCTCCAGCTTTTGGAGCTGGGTCTCACAAAAAATGACTTTGAATTTGATGGAAAATGTTATCTCCAGATCCATGGGACAGCAATGGGGAAGAAGTTTGCCCCGGCTTATGCCAATATTTATATGGCGGATTGGGAGCATACGGTTTTCCCCAAGTGTAGCAACCTCCCACAATTATACATGAGATATCTGGATGACATTTTTGGGGTTTGGACGCACTCGGAACCGGAATTTGAGCGATTTATCGAGACGCTGAACGGTCACCATGAGTCCATCTCAGTCAAATTTAATGTTCAGAAAGAGAAAATAGAATTTTTGGACACAGAGGTATATATAACGGGGGATAGGACATTGCAAACCAGGGTATTTTTCAAAGCCACGGACACTCACGCCCTGTTACACAAAACAAGTTACCATCCTAAACATACTTACCGGGGGTTGGTTAAATCCCAACTCATCAGGTTCTATCGAATCTGTGGGACGGAGGAGGATGCAGAACGGGCCACTAGGACCCTTTTTAGGGCCCTTAGACCCAGAGGGTATAGTCGCACCTTCCTCCGGAACATCAGGGCGGAGGTCCGTGGCAACCTGGACAATAGGACAGTGAGTAGGGGCCAAAGGAGGGGGGAGATTGTCCCCTTCGTGTCCACCTTTTCCCCAATGTCTGTAGACCTAAATAAGAGACTGAAGGTGAACTTGAAACAGCTGAAAAATTCTGTGGAAGAATGGATGGATGTTGGGGTTATAGCAGCATACAGAAGAAATAAAAATATTAAGGATCTGCTTGTACATGCCACCTTTAAAAATGATAAAATAGATGATCTGAAAAGATATCTAATCACACCAAAACACATTACAAACACCTACACACACAGGGGAGCTCCGATTTGGAGACCATTGGACTTAGAGTCTAAAAATTTGATATATGCAATCCAATGTAAAGTGTGCTCCAAACTCTACATAGGTGAGACAAAAAACTCTCTTCGGGTCAGACTGAGGCAACATATTTACAGGACCGGCCGGACACAATTCTCCTCCCCACTCTATGAACATCTGAGAGACCATGGGGTGGGGAATCTGTCCATTATGGGTCTGGAGTCCAGTACCGAATGGTCCATGAGACAAAGACGGAGGAAAGAGGGCCACTGGATTAAGGAATTAGACACTATGGTGCCCAGCGGCCTCAATGAAAGGGTTTTCCTCCATCTAGGGGAGCAAAATGGACCTTAGAGACCTAGAAAGAGAAAGGGAAGAGGGACCCCCCCAGACAGAAAAGATAAATATATATTTTAGAATTAAAAATCATTCTGATGTGTGCCAGAGCATGTGGAAAGTCTTTTTTAAGGCTTAAACCATAACCTTTTTTTTCCCCTACACCTAACCCTAACCCTAACCCTAACCCTAACCCTAACCCTAACCCTAACCCTAACCCTAACCCTAACCCTAACCCTAACTCCTATCGAGGCCCGAACCTCAACCAAAGTTCGGACCTTAACCCTAACCTTGGCCCTGAACTTGGCCGCCACCCCAACACTAACCCTAACCTTAACCTCAACCCTAATTTTCACCCTAACCCTAACCAGGACCCGGGTTCTAACCCTAATTCTAACCTTGTCCCTAACCTTGACCCGAACCATGGCACAGATGCTAACCCGCCCCCTAACCCCATTCTACCCAGAAAAGCCTTGGTCATACAGGCACTGGTTCACGGCCAGGCCCCTCAGGAACCCAACCCAATGAATGTAACGGAAAGGGAGGAGGAAAGAAGGGAGATACTTACCGGGCATTCGGGCTGGTTGACCAATGTGGCAGTAGAGGGGTTGGATGAGATCTTCTCGGGAACACAGTCTGGGGAAGATGGGGACTTCCAGCTAGTTAGGAGGAAAAAGAAAGGGTTTAACGGCAAAAAGAAATCATTGGGGTTAAATGGAGACCTGGGGAGTGGAGGACAACAACATAACGTAGGGCTAAAGGAGGGAGAGGGAACTTTAGGGATGGAGACCCACAACACACCGGTGGGAGGGGGAAATAGCCCTGTGAGGGGCAAGGTACCGGATGGGGGGGAGGGACCTGGACAGGGGGATACATCCATGGGAGAAGGGAGGGAATACTTACCTGGAACGCCACCTGTGGAGAAACCTGTGAATAAAAATGTAAATATGAATAAGAACAATGAAGACCCACTGGGGGTGCCAATAGACTTACCTGAGATTCCAAGGGGGACTGAAGAGGAGCCGGCAGAGGGGATGGGAGACTCTGGGGGGGATGCGGGGACCACACACACCACAAATTCACCAGGTTCGATCGCGGTTGACTCCAGTTTGGTCCCTTTGGGACCGTTTTAAACACCCGAGGGTGTATCAAAAGATCGCCACCTGGAGAATAAACATCAGAAGACCTATAGTTGTGTTAGGAGATTCGAACCTGGCTAGAATTCCTAGGAACCCGTATCCCCTAATTCAAATAGATAGCTTCCCAGGGGCCCAAATACATCACCTTAAAGGGGTCCTAGAGAAGCTTGATCCGAATCCCTCGGTACACAAAGTGGTCTTTGCAGTGGGGCTTAATAACTGTCTGAAAGGGAACCAGCCCAACACAATGCACAAACAGTTCGCTCAGCTGATAGTAACCAGCAAGAGGGTGTTCCCCCAGGCGGAAATCTTTGCAACACAGGTGCAAGGCTTAACCCAGGTGGCGGTCCAGGCTAGGGCATTAATAGTAGATTTAAATCAACACCTCCAAAGAAATTTCAGGACCCTTGAGGGGGTCGAGGAGGACCTCGTCCAATTGGAGAGGGATGGAGTTCATTGGACGGCAAAAACAGCCCAAGGGATCCTAGAGAAATGGATGACACAGTTAAACTGACAGTAGGGGGACAGAATAAACCCATCCCCGAAGCCTCAAATGTGCTAAATTTGTGTTTGACGTACTCACTAGGGGAGGCGGAGTATGAGCTCTTAGAAAAAGGCTTACTTTTTATCCCAACACCATCCAAAATAGATAGGCGGGAACTTCAACGGGACCTATATCAATACCACAGACGGTTAAAATTATTAGATTATTTTGGTGACAGGAAGGATTTTGTACACGAACCTTTTACGGGGTTTTCACGCTGGGAACCCCATAAAGATTTAATCTCCAAACCCGTTCAGAAACTGATGAGACAGGATGAACGGGCCCTGGAGAGAATTAGGTTCTCCAGAATCCCTAAACAAAATTTATCGAAAGAAGAGAAATGTGCACTTAAACGTCTGAAACAAAATCAGGACATAGTCATTAAACCAGCTGATAAGGGATCAAAAATAGTTATTATGGATAAAAATCAATATTTAACAGAGGCCAATAGACAACTGAACAATACGAAACACTACTTACCTTTGGAGAAATCCATCCAGGAAGAGACGAAGCAGCAGATCCATTCCATCTTGCAGGGCCTATATGAAAAAAGAATCATTACCTGGAAACAAAAATTATACCTGTCAGGGGATGAACCAATAAGAGAACGGAAGTTTTATTTACTTCCTAAAATTCATAAAGACCCGGCAACGTGGACAATTCCACACCAGGTCCCTATGGGACGTCCTATCGTTTCTGACTGTGGTAGCGAATCGTATAGAGTGGCAGAATATATTGATTTTTTCCTGAATCCCTTATCGCAGAAACATGACAGCTACATCAAAGACACATATGACTTTGTCAATAAGATTAAAGATATGAAGATCCCAGAAAATGCTTTCCTGTTCTCAATTGACATTGATGCGCTATATACAAATATAGATACTTACCGTGGCCTGAAGGCGGTCCGAGAGATTCTGCAGCGAAATCCGGATCCGGGGAGACCAGATGAGGCCCTTCTCCAGCTTTTGGAGCTGGGTCTCACAAAAAATGACTTTGAATTTGATGGAAAATGTTATCTCCAGATCCATGGGACAGCAATGGGGAAGAAGTTTGCCCCGGCTTATGCCAATATTTATATGGCGGATTGGGAGCATACGGTTTTCCCCAAGTGTAGCAACCTCCCACAATTATACATGAGATATCTGGATGACATTTTTGGGGTTTGGACGCACTCGGAACCGGAATTTGAGCGATTTATCGAGACGCTGAACGGTCACCATGAGTCCATCTCAGTCAAATTTAATGTTCAGAAAGAGAAAATAGAATTTTTGGACACAGAGGTATATATAACGGGGGATAGGACATTGCAAACCAGGGTATTTTTCAAAGCCACGGACACTCACGCCCTGTTACACAAAACAAGTTACCATCCTAAACATACTTACCGGGGGTTGGTTAAATCCCAACTCATCAGGTTCTATCGAATCTGTGGGACGGAGGAGGATGCAGAACGGGCCACTAGGACCCTTTTTAGGGCCCTTAGACCCAGAGGGTATAGTCGCACCTTCCTCCGGAACATCAGGGCGGAGGTCCGTGGCAACCTGGACAATAGGACAGTGAGTAGGGGCCAAAGGAGGGGGGAGATTGTCCCCTTCGTGTCCACCTTTTCCCCAATGTCTGTAGACCTAAATAAGAGACTGAAGGTGAACTTGAAACAGCTGAAAAATTCTGTGGAAGAATGGATGGATGTTGGGGTTATAGCAGCATACAGAAGAAATAAAAATATTAAGGATCTGCTTGTACATGCCACCTTTAAAAATGATAAAATAGATGATCTGAAAAGATATCTAATCACACCAAAACACATTACAAACACCTACACACACAGGGGAGCTCCGATTTGGAGACCATTGGACTTAGAGTCTAAAAATTTGATATATGCAATCCAATGTAAAGTGTGCTCCAAACTCTACATAGGTGAGACAAAAAACTCTCTTCGGGTCAGACTGAGGCAACATATTTACAGGACCGGCCGGACACAATTCTCCTCCCCACTCTATGAACATCTGAGAGACCATGGGGTGGGGAATCTGTCCATTATGGGTCTGGAGTCCAGTACCGAATGGTCCATGAGACAAAGACGGAGGAAAGAGGGCCACTGGATTAAGGAATTAGACACTATGGTGCCCAGCGGCCTCAATGAAAGGGTTTTCCTCCATCTAGGGGAGCAAAATGGACCTTAGAGACCTAGAAAGAGAAAGGGAAGAGGGACCCCCCCAGACAGAAAAGATAAATATATATTTTAGAATTAAAAATCATTCTGATGTGTGCCAGAGCATGTGGAAAGTCTTTTTTAAGGCTTAAACCATAACCTTTTTTTTCCCCTACACCTAACCCTAACCCTAACCCTAACCCTAACCCTAACCCTAACCCTAACCCTAACCCTAACCCTAACCCTAACCCTAACCTAACCCTAACCCTAACCCTAACCCTAACCCTAACCCTAACCCTAACCCTAACCCTAACCCTAACCCTAACCCTGGGGCCCTGTCTCTAACCCCTGACCCTAAACTTAACCACTAGGACCTAGGTCCTAACCCTAACCCCTACCCCTAAACCTAAGGCCTAGGTCCTGGGGCCCTGTCTCTAACCCCTAACCCTAAACCTAACCACTAGGACCTAGGCCCTAATCCTAATCCTAACCCCTAAACCTAACCCCTAACCCTAAACCTAAGGCCTGGGTCCTGGTGCCCTGTCCCTACCCCTAAAGCCCTAAACCTAACCACTAGGACCTAGGCCCTAACCCCTAACCCTAAACCTAAGGCCTAGGTCCTGGGACCCTATCCCTGATTGAATATTATTTCATTTAAATTTTAAAAAAAAAAAAAAAAAAAAAAAAAAAAAAAAAAAAAAAAAAAAAAAAAAAAAAAAAAAAAAAAAAATTAAATTAAAAAAAGGGGTAAAAGTTAAAAAAATAAATTTTCGTGGTAAAAAAACGGAGTTAAAAAACTATTTTAATTTATTTAGTTCACCCCCTATAAGAAACAGGGGAAAGAAAACCAAGGTTTTGAGTTGAGAGTTCTGTACAGTTTACTGAGCAGGGAAGCCACATTAACCACGCCCCCTGCTTAAAGTGAAGCTGCTGGTCCACAGCGCTCACTCTGACTCGAGCCTTTCAGCGGAGCGGAGCGTATCCGAGTTTTAGCGGCTTTACAGCAATTGTTCGGGAATAAAACTTTTATTTGGGATATTTTACCGACAGTTTTGGGTTCGGACACTTTTATTTATTAATTCTATCGGTTTACTTTATTGATTTTTGTTTTCTTTGGCCTGAAGAAGAGTCTTTTGACTTGAAACGTTGCCAATCTATTTTACTTTCGTTTTCTTTTTTGATTTTATTTTAATATATTTGAACGGGCAACCTCCCTAAGTTTATTTTAAACGCTGAGCAGCGCATACCTGAATTTCAGGTTTATTTCATTTATATTATTTTCTTTAAATACAATAAATATATAAATAAATAAATTACGACTACACACGGAAGCCGCGGCTCTCCGTGTGTACTTATAAACGCACGAGTTTACATTAATAAATACCATAACATTCAACAACACATCACGAAAACACTTACACTTACACACAACATAAAACATGGATGATAACGAGTGGACCGTGGTCCAGAGGGGACGACGGACTGGGTCCGTTCGTTACGGGTCTGCGCAGGGGGCGGGCCGAGGTCGGCCGCGTGCACGTGTGCTAGATGGGAGAGCGAGTGCACAGGGTTATGGAAGGGGTTCATTCCCCCAAAATAACCCACTTAATCCCCTAAGACTTATAAACGCACGAGTTTACATTAATAAATACCATAACATTCAACAACACATCACGAAAACACTTACACTTACACACAACATAAAACATGGATGATAACGAGTGGACCGTGGTCCAGAGGGGACGACGGACTGGGTCCGTTCGTTACGGGTCTGCGCAGGGGGCGGGCCGAGGTCGGCCGCGTGCACGTGTGCTAGATGGGAGAGCGAGTGCACAGGGTTATGGAAGGGGTTCATTCCCCCAAAATAACCCACTTAATCCCCTAACCTTAACCCCTAACCTTAACCACTAGGACCTAAGCCCTAACCCTAGCCCCCACCCCTAACCCTAAGGCCTAGGTCTTGGTGCCCGGTCCCTAACCCCTTACCCTAAACCTAACCACTAGGACCTAGGCCCTAATCCTAATCCCTAACCCTAACCCCTAACCCTAAACCTAAGGCCTAGGTCCTGGTCCCCTGTCCCTAACCCCTAAACCTAACTACTAGGACCTAGGCCCTAACCCTAACCCCTAAACCTAAGGCCTAGGTCCTGGGGCCCTGTCTCTAACCCCTGACCCTAAACTTAACCACTAGGACCTAGGTCCTAACCCTAACCCCTACCCCTAAACCTAAGGCCTAGGTCCTGGGGCCCTGTCTCTAACCCCTAACCCTAAACCTAACCACTAGGACCTAGGCCCTAATCCTAATCCTAACCCCTAAACCTAACCCCTAACCCTAAACCTAAGGCCTGGGTCCTGGTGCCCTGTCCCTACCCCTAAAGCCCTAAACCTAACCACTAGGACCTAGGCCCTAACCCCTAACCCTAAACCTAAGGCCTAGGTCCTGGGACCCTATCCCTGATTGAATATTATTTCATTTAAATTTAAAAAAAAAAAAAAAAAAAAAAAAAAAAAAAAAAAAAAAAAAAAAAAAAATTAAATTAAAAAAAGGGGTAAAAGTTAAAAAAATAAATTTTCGTGGTAAAAAAACGGAGTTAAAAAACTATTTTAATTTATTTAGTTCACCCCCTATAAGAAACAGGGGAAAGAAAACCAAGGTTTTGAGTTGAGAGTTCTGTACAGTTTACTGAGCAGGGAAGCCACATTAACCACGCCCCCTGCTTAAAGTGAAGCTGCTGGTCCACAGCGCTCACTCTGACTCGAGCCTTTCAGCGGAGCGGAGCGTATCCGAGTTTTAGCGGCTTTACAGCAATTGTTCGGGAATAAAACTTTTATTTGGGATATTTTACCGACAGTTTTGGGTTCGGACACTTTTATTTATTAATTCTATCGGTTTACTTTATTGATTTTTGTTTTCTTTGGCCTGAAGAAGAGTCTTTTGACTTGAAACGTTGCCAATCTATTTTACTTTCGTTTTCTTTTTTGATTTTATTTTAATATATTTGAACGGGCAACCTCCCTAAGTTTATTTTAAACGCTGAGCAGCGCATACCTGAATTTCAGGTTTATTTCATTTATATTATTTTCTTTAAATACAATAAATATATAAATAAATAAATTACGACTACACACGGAAGCCGCGGCTCTCCGTGTGTACTTATAAACGCACGAGTTTACATTAATAAATACCATAACATTCAACAACACATCACGAAAACACTTACACTTACACACAACATAAAACATGGATGATAACGAGTGGACCGTGGTCCAGAGGGGACGACGGACTGGGTCCGTTCGTTACGGGTCTGCGCAGGGGGCGGGCCGAGGTCGGCCGCGTGCACGTGTGCTAGATGGGAGAGCGAGTGCACAGGGTTATGGAAGGGGTTCATTCCCCCAAAATAACCCACTTAATCCCCTAACCTTAACCCCTAACCTTAACCACTAGGACCTAAGCCCTAACCCTAGCCCCCACCCCTAACCCTAAGGCCTAGGTCTTGGTGCCCGGTCCCTAACCCCTTACCCTAAACCTAACCACTAGGACCTAGGCCCTAATCCTAATCCCTAACCCTAACCCCTAACCCTAAACCTAAGGCCTAGGTCCTGGTCCCCTGTCCCTAACCCCTAAACCTAACTACTAGGACCTAGGCCCTAACCCTAACCCCTAAACCTAAGGCCTAGGTCCTGGGGCCCTGTCTCTAACCCCTGACCCTAAACTTAACCACTAGGACCTAGGTCCTAACCCTAACCCCTACCCCTAAACCTAAGGCCTAGGTCCTGGGGCCCTGTCTCTAACCCCTAACCCTAAACCTAACCACTAGGACCTAGGCCCTAATCCTAATCCTAACCCCTAAACCTAACCCCTAACCCTAAACCTAAGGCCTGGGTCCTGGTGCCCTGTCCCTACCCCTAAAGCCCTAAACCTAACCACTAGGACCTAGGCCCTAACCCCTAACCCTAAACCTAAGGCCTAGGTCCTGGGACCCTATCCCTGATTGAATATTATTTCATTTAAATTTAAAAAAAAAAAAAAAAAAAAAAAAAAAAAAAAAAAAAAAAAAAAAAAAAAAAAAAAAAAATTAAATTAAAAAAAGGGGTAAAAGTTAAAAAAATAAATTTTCGTGGTAAAAAAACGGAGTTAAAAAACTATTTTAATTTATTTAGTTCACCCCCTATAAGAAACAGGGGAAAGAAAACCAAGGTTTTGAGTTGAGAGTTCTGTACAGTTTACTGAGCAGGGAAGCCACATTAACCACGCCCCCTGCTTAAAGTGAAGCTGCTGGTCCACAGCGCTCACTCTGACTCGAGCCTTTCAGCGGAGCGGAGCGTATCCGAGTTTTAGCGGCTTTACAGCAATTGTTCGGGAATAAAACTTTTATTTGGGATATTTTACCGACAGTTTTGGGTTCGGACACTTTTATTTATTAATTCTATCGGTTTACTTTATTGATTTTTGTTTTCTTTGGCCTGAAGAAGAGTCTTTTGACTTGAAACGTTGCCAATCTATTTTACTTTCGTTTTCTTTTTTGATTTTATTTTAATATATTTGAACGGGCAACCTCCCTAAGTTTATTTTAAACGCTGAGCAGCGCATACCTGAATTTCAGGTTTATTTCATTTATATTATTTTCTTTAAATACAATAAATATATAAATAAATAAATTACGACTACACACGGAAGCCGCGGCTCTCCGTGTGTACTTATAAACGCACGAGTTTACATTAATAAATACCATAACATTCAACAACACATCACGAAAACACTTACACTTACACACAACATAAAACATGGATGATAACGAGTGGACCGTGGTCCAGAGGGGACGACGGACTGGGTCCGTTCGTTACGGGTCTGCGCAGGGGGCGGGCCGAGGTCGGCCGCGTGCACGTGTGCTAGATGGGAGAGCGAGTGCACAGGGTTATGGAAGGGGTTCATTCCCCCAAAATAACCCACTTAATCCCCTAAGACCCTAACCCTAACCCTAACCCTAACCCTAACCCTAACCCTAACCCTAACCCTAACCCTAACCCTAACCCTAACCCTTCAACTATCCCTTATTCAATCTTTGTATCACTAATTACCAATTTTTCCCACCTGTTAAATTAATCAGCCTCGAGAACTCCCATTGGAGGATCGGCTAGGAGGGGAGGAGCCTTCTCCCTCACCGGGAAAAAAAACACACACATATATATACCTGTCAATCTATGACTGTCCCACCAGCCTCTGATGAAGCAGCACCCATGCGAAACGTTAGGCTTCCAAAGACTTGGCTCTCTGGTATGACACCGAGCCCGTTTTTTTTAGTACAGATTTTACCAAAAGGTTTTATCCTTACCCTTGTTGGGCTTTTAATCCGGTTTTTAATTAATAAAGTTAAAGTTTTAACAGTGAGTGGCGGGGTCCAATACCCCTGATCTCCAACCCATTCACCTGCACCGCCTGAAGCTTTGAGTCCAAACAGGATCAAAGACACTGGATCCCTTCAGTATCTACCTGCACCAAGACCGGGACCAGGAGACTCCAGGGAACCCTAAGGACCGAGGACACCCGATCCTGCCGGACCACCACCTACCTAAAGCCAGGCCCAGGACCGGGACCAGGAGACACCAGAACAGCTCTTTAAGGAGGTAGGACCCCTTATCCACCACTGTCTAATGTTGATTTTTATCACAGGGTTCAGGACGTGCCAGGGAGCCAAGGGGACATGTCTAGAATGAATTATACACTTAGGACACACACACATGTACACCACCCCACCCCACTAACACACACACCACATGGATTTAATAACAGTCAATATGGGAGGAGGGACACACACACACATGCAATCAGGCTACACACACAAACACTCACTGGGCCACCTAGCACTGAAACCAGACAAATTAGCAAACTTTATTTCAAACTGATACAGGCTACACACCACAAACACATATTAGACGCATCCATCAGCACACACACTCCACCTACAGGCATGCAGAAGGCAGTACACCGCCTAACTACATTCATCAAACCTGCAGCGCCCACTACAGATACACACAATAAATTGACTCATAACACTACTCAGTGGCTCAGTAACACACTACACATACTTCACACACACTACACCTCCTCCATTACATCCATCTTGGCTTCCTTACAGTCAACAACCCCAGACCATATAGCATTGCATATAGCCATTGGATGGGCAAGAAAGAGATTTACCCACAAACTCCAACAACAGACAATTCTTGCAGCCAAACACACATTAGGTTTCACTCCAGACAGACACACGCCCACAAATTCTCCCCCCCAACAGAGTACAGATATTTATCACACATCCAGACAAACAAACACTACACACACACACACACACACACAACAGGAGAGGGACAGGGTTCCTCCCCTCCCTAGGCCAACAGCGTCCTACAAACGGTCCCTTTACCTAGGCCCACGCAGCTCCTTAACAGAAGAAATAACAGACAGAACAGAGACTGGGCCTTTCCCCCTCCCTCTGTCTGACCCACCTGGCTCCATAGACCCACCCAATAGTAACATTTCACCAGGCACACATAACTGCACCCCTGCTCTGAATCAGCGGACCCCAATGGAGGAAGGCCCCCTCTCCGATCCCGGGTCCCCGGAGCCGGAGATCCCACCGGTTTCTACAGCCATTGAAACCCCCCCTCCCCACCCAGGGAGCTGGGGGACACGTGGGACGGACACACCTACACAACCAGATCCAGACATAACCCCACCAACCTCACCCATCCAGACATTGCAAACAGCATCGGCCAAGGTATGGGAGGTGACAGTCCAGATTCACTCCCCACCCAAGGTAAACCTATTTACAGATGAATTAGAATTGTTTAGACCCACACTCCACCAGGCCAGACCACATAGGAAAATCCAGGACTGGCAAATTAGACCTAGAAAGCCCGTGCTAGTGCTGGGGGATTCCAACATTAACAGAATCCCTCCATACACTAATAATCAAATCCAAACAGATAGTTACCCGGGTGCCAACTTTTTCCATTTTCTTCAACTCTGCCAGAAAACCCCAACCTCTTCCACCACCAGAATCCTTATCCTCTCAGTAGGCATTAACAATAAAGACCAACACCCAAAACTGACTTCAATTAAACAGCTTAAAGCGCTACACAGAGTAGCTAAACGGACATTCCCTAAAGCTAGTATTTATTTTCCTGTCATTAATTTCTCCCCAGCACTAGCACGGACTCAGAAGGATAACCTACAGCTTATAAATCACACAATTAAGAGTCACCTCCCATCCTTGGCCGAGATACCACAGGACCAGTTCACCACTGAAACAGACCACATTCATTGGACGGCGAATACAGCAACACACATCTTCCAACATTGGTGCAGAACATTAAACCTATCACCTTAACAGATTCCATTTAGAACAACATTACTGACCAACCACTGACAGCATTCATTTTTTACACAGCAATACACTTATTCATCCACAAGGTGGCATGGAACAACTGCACCACGGAGGACACACGTGTCCCCCTCTCTCTGGGTTCCTCCGTTCCTGTCTTAGGGTCCTCCCATCTCCTCATCCTAAACCTAACCTCTAGCTCACCCTAAATCTTACCCTACCCCTGATTCTAACCCTAACCCCTAACCCCTAACCTCCTCTCCTAACCCTAACCCCTAACCTCCTCTCCTACCCTAACCCCTTACCTCCTCTCCTAACCCTAACCCCTTACCTCCTCTCCTAACCCTAACCCCTAACCTCCTCTCCTAACCCTAACCCCTTACCTCCTCTCCTAACCCTAACCCCTAACCTCCTCTCCTAACCCTAACCCCTTACCTCCTCTCCTAACCCTAACCCCTTACCTCCTCTCCTAACCCTAACCCCTAACCTCCTCTCCTAACCCTAACCCCTAACCTCCTCTCCTAACCCTAACCCCTTACCTCCTCTCCTAACCCTAACCCCTTACCTCCTCTCCTAACCCTAACCCCTAACCTCCTCTCCTAACCCTAACCCCTAACCTCCTCTCCTAACCCTAACCCCTAACCTCCTTCCCTAACCCTAACCCCTTCCCTCCTCTCCTAACCCTAACCCCTTCCCTCCTCTCCTAACCCTAACCCCTTACCTCCTCTCCTAACCCTAACCCCTAACCTCCTCTCCTAACCCTAACCCCTAACCTTCTCTCCTAACCCTCACCTTCTCTCCTAACCCTAATCCCTCACCTTCTCTCCGAACCCTAACCCCTAACCTCCTCTCCTAACCCCTACCCCTGACCCTAACCCGGACCCAGGGGACGGAGAGAGGACGGGTAATCATTAGGTGGGCTGAGGACAACTGAACCGCGGGGATCTAACCTACTCCTTCTTTCCCCTCCGGTAACCAGAAGATGCAGCCCTGGCCCCCACACATGGTTTCCCCTCCGGAGGAGACTCGTGCACTAAGAAGAAAAACCTTGCCTTCAGGACAATAAATTATCATAATAAATCTAATTATTTCATAAATGATGCTTTTTTTGCCTCACTTACTTCCTGTTGATGGTCCTCCCCAGCGCAGCGCATGCTTCGGACCAACATAGAGGGCCGGGCTAGATTAGTTCTACCTGATTCATTCATTTCTCTACTTATTTATTTATCTGTTTTCCATACTTTTGTTTTCTTTACATATAGACACATATATTGCCACACAATAATTACAATTGGTTCCTACCGAACTTCACAATAAATATTGTAATATTGTAAATGTTATAAACTTGCTTCTAATTTAAAGGGAGACATATAAAGACAAATCTGTCCCATATACTCTTTCTCCCTAAGTCTGATCTTCTTTTCTTGTTTTCTCTATTTTTTCCTTTCATCTTTTCTTCTTGTAATTTGGGTCCTCTTTTTACTGTTGGCTTCTTTTGTCTTATTTTATACATAGCTACCTTTATATGTTTTTTATATGGTTTTTATCTGTTATTTATGCCTGCTGTCTTTGAAGTGTTCTATTGTAATTCTTTTTAGTTGCATGGTTTTGACATAGGAGTGTGGATTTTTTCTTGCTTGTCTTATTTCTTTTCTGCCCCTTACGCATGTTGTGGTATGTTTTTCTCTCTGCCCCCCCTCCCCCTCTTTTCCTCCTCCTCCCCCCCCCCCCCCCCCCCCCCGTTTTTTTCACACCTTGAGATACATATACACCATACACTAACACCATACACAAAGAATTATGAACCTCAATGCTTACAGACAGCTGGACACACACATTTTTAATTGACTATATATTTTTTTTACATATATATATATATATTTATAACTATCTATTTATTTATTTAATTTAATTATCTCCTAATTTAACCAGACCCCTTGCAACCATCTCCTGGTCCTTCCTACCTAATGACGCTGCGCTGGGGAGGTCCCGCCCACAGGTTGTTGCTGACCGTGGAAAAGTGGTCCCCCCATACCACAGTATAAAGAATCTTCCCCCCCCCCCCACTCCCCCAAACGGAGAGGTTAGATCCCCCCCGGGGCCCGGGATCCCGACGGGGACCAAGCCCTCCCGCCGACTCTTCACAAACAAACAGATCCCCCAATCCTTTTTTTTCACACAACGCTTAAGGAAAGGGAGATTATCTCTTTTTTTCTTTCTTCTTTTTCTTTCTTAGAGGGAGATCCCGGAGCCGTAGGCCCGTGCCACAAAGGCCCAACTGGCGCATCTTTAAGCTCCAACTCTAACCCAAACCTAACCCTAACCCTAACCCTAACCCTAACCCTAACCCTAACCCTAACCCTAACCCTAACCCTAACCCTAACCCTTTCCTGTTATCAACTTTTCCCCAGCACTAACACAGGTCCAAAAGAACAACCTCACAACTATCAACAACACTATCATGACCCACCTCCCCTTCCTGGCCGAGCTTCCACACGAGGAGTTCCGCACGGAAAAGGATAACATACACTGGACGGCCGACACAGCGGCGCGTATATTTCACCATTGGTGCACACTTTTAAATTTAAAATTACAATAGAACCTAACCCGGTTATCTCAGACAATACCCAACTTACAATAGACAACATCATAACACAACAATTTACATCACAGGACACTCTCACACAAGACCTGACTGAGACCACCAGTGTCCTCAACCTCTCCAAACTCTTCTCCCCGTCCCCGGTCCAGAGGGAACTCCTGGAGAGGGGTCTCTCTTTTATTCCACGACCAAAGACATTTGACTGGGGGGAACTACAGGGGGACGTCCATAAGTATCACCGCCGTATCAAAATAAAGGACCACTTCCACCCTCACACAGACTACATCCACACACCCTTCACTCATCAGTCCAATTGGGAACCACAAGCAGCCACACTCACACCAGCCACCAAATCCCTACTCAGACAAGACAGGAGGGCCCTGCGTATCTGCAGGTTAAACAAAGACATCCCGGACAATATGTCCCCCTCAGAACGCAGGGCCCTCCGAGAACTCACTCACAACCCAAACATAATAATAAAACCAGCAGACAAGGGCTCTAAAATAGTAATTATGGATAGACAGCAATACCTTACAGAAGCCAACAGACAACTCTCAAATTCAAATCACTACAAACCCATACCAGACACATTACAACAGACCACCCAAAGCCAAATCCGACTCATTATACAGACACTCAAAAATAAAAACTTTATTTCCACCAAACAAATGCACTACTTATTTGGACCAGATCTCCCCCGCCCCAGACAGTTTTACCTCCTCCCCAAAATCCACAAAGACCCCAACACATGGACGATCCCCCTGGAGGTCCCCCCAGGTAGACCCATAGTCTCCGACTGCAGCAGCGCCACCTACAACGTGACCCAGTACATTGACCACTTCATAGGACCCCTCTCCAGGAGACACCCAAGCTACATCAAGGACACCTACCACTTTCTGGACATAATTAGGCCCATGGCTGTTCCACTCGAATCTTTCCTCTTCACAATAGATATCACAAGCCTATACACTAACATCAACACAGAACTTGGACTTCAAGCAGTCCAAACAGTCATGAAAAAATATCCAGATCACAATAGACCCGACCAAGAAATCATAGCACTCCTCTCCCTCTGTTTAAATAACAATGATTTTATGTTTAACAACCAACACTTTCTCCAGATCAGTGGAACAGCCATGGGCCAGCGGTTTGCACCATCCTATGCAAACATCTACATGAGCGAGTGGGAGCGAGAAGCACTGGCCAAATGCCCTCTGCATCCAACATTATACCTCAGATTTCTAGACGACATAATTGGTATTTGGCCCCATTCTATTCCACAATTCCACCAGTTCATTGACATCTTGAATAGCCACCACAAATCCATCCAAGTCACACACACCATAGACACACACCAGGTCCATTTCCTAGACACCACAGTTTATTTCCACCAGACACACAACAACAATAAAAAATTATTCACCAAGGTTTACTTCAAACAAACAGATACACATGCACTTCTCCATAAATCCAGCTACCATCCCAAACATACTTTCAGAGGCATTATCAAATCTCAAATCATCAGATTTCATCGCATTTCATCTACTGACGCAGATTTACACAACTCCATCCGCATTCTATTCCACCACCTCAGACGCAGACGATACACAAAAAGATTCCTCAGGAACATTAAATACAACACCTTGGCCAGTCTCGCTCCCACTCGCTCATACAGCACCACCCACTCACCTCTCAGACCCACTCAGACATCCGACCCTGACCTTGACCCTAATCCTAACCCTGACCCCCCTAACCCTTACCCTAACCCACCTGACCCTAACCCTCACCCCAAACCCTCTTACCCTAACCCTAACCTGTCTCACCTAGGCCCCATTCCTGACCCCAACCCTCATCCTGACCCCAGCACCAACACTGACAGCACCACACACCTTCTACCTCTGGTCTCCACTTTCTCCCACCGCACAGCCTCATGTTTAGCCTCCATAAAACACAACTTTTCCACCAATCAAAAACACAACCCTGCCATCCAACAGGTGAGACTCATCTCCGCCTACAGAAAGAACCCAAACCTCCATCAGCTTCTCATCAAATCGGCCTTCACTCCACACATCAAAACCGCGACCGTCCCAGAGGAGCGGCTGTACAGGCACAGGAAAATGCTCTGGAACCCGTACAGCCGCTCCTCTCACCCACCTTTCGGCACTTACTCACTTCATCACAGCAATATTGTTTATATTATCACCTGCACTAATTGCAATAAACACTATATAGGGGAGACCGGTGGCACCTTACTCATCCGACTCAAACAGCACCTCCGCAATATCAGGCTCACCTTACTAACCACACCATTAGTCACACACTTCCAACAGCATTCACCAGAACATCTTACCATCTGCGGCCTGGAAGCCAACAAGAACTGGACCGAGGGACAAAGGAAGAGGGCGGAGAGACTATGGATCGGGAGGCTGGGAACAACAACCCCGGGGGGTCTCAACGACCTTCCCCACAGAACCACCGGATTTGCCCCGGACCTCACCAACCAAAAAAACCCCCCAAACCCCCCCCCCCCCCCCCCCCCTCCCCCCATCACCATCAATCATACACACAGATTTTAACCTCCAACAGTAAATAGACAGCCCCCCCCCCCCCCCCCCTTTTATTTTCCCAGGTCTACTGTCATAGTCCATACCCTCCTTCTATTGATTTATGTGCCTAACTATTACTTTCTTATATATAAATATATGATTTGATTATTATTAATATTATTCACCCTTTTCTCATATACTTTTGTTTATTCCTGCTGTTGTCCCTCTTTTATGATTTTTAAATGTGGTTTTTTATGTGTTCTCTTCCTATATTGTTGATGTGCATGCCTGAGCCTTTATGAATTTGCATTATTATGTCTTGTATTCCTTATTCCAATTTTATTTATGTTCCTCTTTTATTGTGCATGATCCATATAATTATACTAGTTGCTTGCATGCCATTTATATGAACTTTTTAACACATAAACACCCACTTATACCACATCTCCTAATTTATTTACATTATTATTTATTGTTAATTTATTATTGTTATTTCTCTTTATTTATTCAAACCCCCCCCTTCTTTCCTTTACTCTAGCACTTACACATTCAGTCGGACTTTGTAAATCTGGGGGATATCTGGAGTGGGATCAGATCACCTACTTGGGCTTAGAACAACATAACACATATCTCACCTATTATTAATTATCATACAACCTCCCCCCCCCCCCCTCTCTCCCTCCCTAGTCGTCCGCTGTGGGCCCGTGGGGGCCCTCCACCGGAGGATTACTTATCGGTCTGAGGGCCCCCTGACTGGGTGCACTCGGATCCGCCCGCGGGGGTCCGCCATTGAGTGGAGAGGAGTATCTTCATGAGTGGGAGGACCCGAGCCAGTAGGCCAGTGCCCCAAAAATCCAATAGGATGTCTTTCTAACCCTACCCTAACCCAACCCTAACCCTGCCAGTGCCACTGGCCGGTGCCTCCCCTCTCACCTCCCCCGCCTTATCATTATCACCGCTAATAATGAATAATTATTGGTGTCTAGTCCAGGAGGGGATGGAGCGGGTCTCGAACCTGCTTCTCTTTGTGGAGCGGCGGGCGCCTTAGCCACTACACCATAGCTCATTGCTCTTCACGGACACACTTCTAACATCACTCCAACGCGAGACAGCATCCTCCCTCACCCTTGACTCACCCATCCCTTTACTCCAGTCCCCCTTACCCTAGTTTCGATGAACCGATACTGGCATCACGGGACATCTCCCTCCAAAATCAATCAGGATGCCACTTATCAGGTGGCATCAATCCCATACTAACAACTGCCATTGGCTAAGTAAGAAAGAGGAGGGAAGCATCCTCCCCATCCTCTCAAATTACACACACATATATATATATCTACACCCATGGTACCCATTACATTCTCCCACTATACCTCTGATGAAGCAACACACCCTGCGAAACGTCAGGTATTTTATATAGTCCTCTGGCGCGGGACCAGGACCCATTGATTTTAACAGCCGTTTTGGCATTAAAGTATTTTTTAACCGGGATCCTTTTTCCCTTTTTAATTGGTTTTAACACATTTTAATTAATAAAGTTACTGGTTTTAAATCGGTGAGGGCCATCCTACCCACTCCTCTGACTTTGGGGAAGTAAGAACTTTGTTTAACCGAGTACGTCTGAGCCGCAGTCCGCCGCCGACCGGAGATTCCCACGGACCATCACCGGGACCCGAACGGAGCTCGGAGACGGAAAACCCCGCCGAACCTCTGGAACAGCCCCACATCTACCCAGGACAACGGAACGGAGCCCCGAGGAAACTCAGGTAGGACCCCCCACCGGTTTTAATCACTTTTGTGACTGTTTTTTAATAGGGACCAGGCCGGGCCAGGGGACTACGGGAATATGTATGGGTATCAACCACACCACACGCACATACGACACACACACAATTTTACACCACAGACAGATACAGCACAACCATCCATAAGACATAGGACCAGAACCAGTACCAGGGAGACACATACATACACACATAGAACACAACCTCATACCAACACACACACCACCCAGCCATCCAGGAATAATACACTTCTGACCGGACCACCCACAGCCGAAACCAGGCAGAAAAGCAAATTATACTTCAAATTAATTCAAGCTATCCACCACCAACACATAGCAAATACAGCCATCCATACACACACTCCTCCCATCGGCATGCAGAGGCAGGTGAACCGGCTAACCACATTCATCAAACCAGCAGCACCCACTACAGACACGCAGAACCAATTAAAAGACAACACCACGGATTGGCTTAACAAAGTCCTCCAAATTTTACTAAACCACTACACCACAAACATTACAGAGACCTCCTCAGTCCTTAGCCGCATGACCCAAGACCCCGTAGCCCTCCAAATTGCGGAGGGCTGGGCGGCTAAAAGATATGGGGCCAGGCTCTCACCACGTACCTTGGAAAAAATGACAAACATTTTGGATTCACACTCACACTGCCACACACCAGCCGGTTCACCTCCTCTGCCCGCCTTAGCCACCCACCATACCTCAGCCCTAGAAGACACGACACACACACGCGCACACACACACACACACACACAACTAGAGGATGGGGAAGCCTTCCCTCCGTTACCCCAAGCTAAAGTGCCTTACAAGCTGTCACTATATCTAGGTCCGCGACATTCTCTATTAGAAGAAGTCTCACACAGGACAGAGCAGGGACCCACTACTCAAGCAATACAGCCAAAACCTCCTGCCGCATCCGCTTCACCCATTCCAGCCACATCCAGCTTAGCACAGCGGACCCCCGTGGAGACGGATCCTGCCACTGACCCCGGACCCCCGGACTCGGGGCACCCCCGGACCTCCCGATCCCTGAGGGAATCCAGTCCTCTCCGGGAGAGGTTGGGGACACTGGAGAGAGACCAACAGACAGACAAGACCCACAAAACATCTCGAACTGGACCCATTAAACCCTCTTCTATTTTACAGCACTTCAATACTAACCCGGTCACAGACGCACCAACCCCACCTACACACGCACAGCAAACAAGCTCGGCCAGTGAACGGGAGGTGGATGTCCTAATTCACCCCCCTCCTCAGATAAACCGGACCACATCTACGCAACCCAGAACCCATGACAGACAGACACCTTGCAATAGATCTAATGTCGCCACCATTACTCAAGATGAAATAACCTCTTTTTCTACTTCTTCCACAGAGGGCTCGGGTGGCCAGACAGAGGGCACAGTCAAACAGACCCCCCCTAAAGTGACCCAACAGAGTGAGGGTAGAAACACCATGATGATTGGGGATCTGAAGGCCACCATGGCCTCATCTAAAACCCTATCTGAACCCTCCACTCAACAATTAGGGGGGTCTGCACAGCAACACTGCCCTCTTCTGGCCACCAGAGTCCTCACAACTCCAACAATTAATTCACAGGACCCAACAACATCTCATCACACAGTAAATACAATAGCATCACCGGCCACATTCAAACCATCCTATCACATCGCCAGACCACACCGAAAATTAATTGATTGGCATTTCAGACCGAAAAAACCTGTGTTAGTGCTGGGGGACTCCAATATAAATAGAATTCCACCACACACAAACACACACATACAGTTAGATAGCTACCCTGGGGCCAATTTGTATCACTTTTTAAATCTATGTGAGAAAACACCAGAAACCCCTCATACAAAAATCCTCATCTTAGCCGTAGGAATCAATAACAAAGACCAAGACCCCAAACAGACCTCCATTAAACAACTCAAAGCATTATATAGGACAGCTAAACAGACTTTTCCACACGCAGACATTTACTTTCCTGTTATCAACTTTTCCCCAGCACTAACACAGGTCCAAAAGAACAACCTCACAACTATCAACAACACTATCATGACCCACCTCCCCTTCCTGGCCGAGCTTCCACACGAGGAGTTCCGCACGGAAAAGGATAACATACACTGGACGGCCGACACAGCGGCGCGTATATTTCACCATTGGTGCACACTTTTAAATTTAAAATTACAATAGAACCTAACCCGGTTATCTCAGACAATACCCAACTTACAATAGACAACATCATAACACAACAATTTACATCACAGGACACTCTCACACAAGACCTGACTGAGACCACCAGTGTCCTCAACCTCTCCAAACTCTTCTCCCCGTCCCCGGTCCAGAGGGAACTCCTGGAGAGGGGTCTCTCTTTTATTCCACGACCAAAGACATTTGACTGGGGGGAACTACAGGGGGACGTCCATAAGTATCACCGCCGTATCAAAATAAAGGACCACTTCCACCCTCACACAGACTACATCCACACACCCTTCACTCATCAGTCCAATTGGGAACCACAAGCAGCCACACTCACACCAGCCACCAAATCCCTACTCAGACAAGACAGGAGGGCCCTGCGTATCTGCAGGTTAAACAAAGACATCCCGGACAATATGTCCCCCTCAGAACGCAGGGCCCTCCGAGAACTCACTCACAACCCAAACATAATAATAAAACCAGCAGACAAGGGCTCTAAAATAGTAATTATGGATAGACAGCAATACCTTACAGAAGCCAACAGACAACTCTCAAATTCAAATCACTACAAACCCATACCAGACACATTACAACAGACCACCCAAAGCCAAATCCGACTCATTATACAGACACTCAAAAATAAAAACTTTATTTCCACCAAACAAATGCACTACTTATTTGGACCAGATCTCCCCCGCCCCAGACAGTTTTACCTCCTCCCCAAAATCCACAAAGACCCCAACACATGGACGATCCCCCTGGAGGTCCCCCCAGGTAGACCCATAGTCTCCGACTGCAGCAGCGCCACCTACAACGTGACCCAGTACATTGACCACTTCATAGGACCCCTCTCCAGGAGACACCCAAGCTACATCAAGGACACCTACCACTTTCTGGACATAATTAGGCCCATGGCTGTTCCACTCGAATCTTTCCTCTTCACAATAGATATCACAAGCCTATACACTAACATCAACACAGAACTTGGACTTCAAGCAGTCCAAACAGTCATGAAAAAATATCCAGATCACAATAGACCCGACCAAGAAATCATAGCACTCCTCTCCCTCTGTTTAAATAACAATGATTTTATGTTTAACAACCAACACTTTCTCCAGATCAGTGGAACAGCCATGGGCCAGCGGTTTGCACCATCCTATGCAAACATCTACATGAGCGAGTGGGAGCGAGAAGCACTGGCCAAATGCCCTCTGCATCCAACATTATACCTCAGATTTCTAGACGACATAATTGGTATTTGGCCCCATTCTATTCCACAATTCCACCAGTTCATTGACATCTTGAATAGCCACCACAAATCCATCCAAGTCACACACACCATAGACACACACCAGGTCCATTTCCTAGACACCACAGTTTATTTCCACCAGACACACAACAACAATAAAAAATTATTCACCAAGGTTTACTTCAAACAAACAGATACACATGCACTTCTCCATAAATCCAGCTACCATCCCAAACATACTTTCAGAGGCATTATCAAATCTCAAATCATCAGATTTCATCGCATTTCATCTACTGACGCAGATTTACACAACTCCATCCGCATTCTATTCCACCACCTCAGACGCAGACGATACACAAAAAGATTCCTCAGGAACATTAAATACAACACCTTGGCCAGTCTCGCTCCCACTCGCTCATACAGCACCACCCACTCACCTCTCAGACCCACTCAGACATCCGACCCTGACCTTGACCCTAATCCTAACCCTGACCCCCCTAACCCTTACCCTAACCCACCTGACCCTAACCCTCACCCCAAACCCTCTTACCCTAACCCTAACCTGTCTCACCTAGGCCCCATTCCTGACCCCAACCCTCATCCTGACCCCAGCACCAACACTGACAGCACCACACACCTTCTACCTCTGGTCTCCACTTTCTCCCACCGCACAGCCTCATGTTTAGCCTCCATAAAACACAACTTTTCCACCAATCAAAAACACAACCCTGCCATCCAACAGGTGAGACTCATCTCCGCCTACAGAAAGAACCCAAACCTCCATCAGCTTCTCATCAAATCGGCCTTCACTCCACACATCAAAACCGCGACCGTCCCAGAGGAGCGGCTGTACAGGCACAGGAAAATGCTCTGGAACCCGTACAGCCGCTCCTCTCACCCACCTTTCGGCACTTACTCACTTCATCACAGCAATATTGTTTATATTATCACCTGCACTAATTGCAATAAACACTATATAGGGGAGACCGGTGGCACCTTACTCATCCGACTCAAACAGCACCTCCGCAATATCAGGCTCACCTTACTAACCACACCATTAGTCACACACTTCCAACAGCATTCACCAGAACATCTTACCATCTGCGGCCTGGAAGCCAACAAGAACTGGACCGAGGGACAAAGGAAGAGGGCGGAGAGACTATGGATCGGGAGGCTGGGAACAACAACCCCGGGGGGTCTCAACGACCTTCCCCACAGAACCACCGGATTTGCCCCGGACCTCACCAACCAAAAAAACCCCCCAAACCCCCCCCCCCCCCCCCCCCCCTCCCCCCATCACCATCAATCATACACACAGATTTTAACCTCCAACAGTAAATAGACAGCCCCCCCCCCCCCCCCCTTTTATTTTCCCAGGTCTACTGTCATAGTCCATACCCTCCTTCTATTGATTTATGTGCCTAACTATTACTTTCTTATATATAAATATATGATTTGATTATTATTAATATTATTCACCCTTTTCTCATATACTTTTGTTTATTCCTGCTGTTGTCCCTCTTTTATGATTTTTAAATGTGGTTTTTTATGTGTTCTCTTCCTATATTGTTGATGTGCATGCCTGAGCCTTTATGAATTTGCATTATTATGTCTTGTATTCCTTATTCCAATTTTATTTATGTTCCTCTTTTATTGTGCATGATCCATATAATTATACTAGTTGCTTGCATGCCATTTATATGAACTTTTTAACACATAAACACCCACTTATACCACATCTCCTAATTTATTTACATTATTATTTATTGTTAATTTATTATTGTTATTTCTCTTTATTTATTCAAACCCCCCCCTTCTTTCCTTTACTCTAGCACTTACACATTCAGTCGGACTTTGTAAATCTGGGGGATATCTGGAGTGGGATCAGATCACCTACTTGGGCTTAGAACAACATAACACATATCTCACCTATTATTAATTATCATACAACCTCCCCCCCCCCCCCTCTCTCCCTCCCTAGTCGTCCGCTGTGGGCCCGTGGGGGCCCTCCACCGGAGGATTACTTATCGGTCTGAGGGCCCCCTGACTGGGTGCACTCGGATCCGCCCGCGGGGGTCCGCCATTGAGTGGAGAGGAGTATCTTCATGAGTGGGAGGACCCGAGCCAGTAGGCCAGTGCCCCAAAAATCCAATAGGATGTCTTTCTAACCCTACCCTAACCCAACCCTAACCCTAACCCTAACCCTAAACCCTAACCCTAACCCTAACCCTAACCCTAACCCTAAAGAACCCCCCACCCAATCCTGATCTTTTTAATCCTAACCCTAACCCTATTTCCTTCAATTCTAACCCTAATACCTCTTCCTTTAATCCTAACCCTAACCCCTTTTCCTTCAACCCTGACCCTAAGCCCTCTTCCTTCAACCCTAACCCTAACCCCTCTTCCTTCAATCCTAACCCTAACCCCTTTTCCTTCAACCCTGACCCTAAGCCCTCTTCCTTCAACCCTGACCCTAACCCCTCTTCCTTCAATCCTAACCCTAACCCCTCCTCCTTCAGTCCTAACTCTAACCCCCCTTCCTTTAACCCTAACCCTAACCCCTTTCCCTTCAGCCCTAACCCTAATCCCTTTCCCCTCAACCCTAACCCTAACCCCTTTCCCTTTAACCCTAACCCTTCTCCCCTCAACCCTAATCCTAACCCCCCCCCTCCCCTCAACCCTAACCCTAACCCCTCTCCCCTCAACCCTAATCCTAATCCCTCTCCTCTCAACCCTAACCCTAACCCCCCTAACCCCCCTCCCCCCAACCCTAACACTGACCCCCCTCCTCTCAACCCTAACCCTAACCCCTTTCCCCTCAACCCTAACCCCTTTTCCTTCAATCCTAACCCTAACCCTTCTCCCTCCAACCCTGACCCCTCTCCTCTTAACCCTAACCCTAACCCCTCCCCTCTCAACCCTAAACCTAACCGCCCTCCCCTTAATCCTGGCCCTAACCAGGGGGTGGACGCAACACGGCCCCCTACACAGCCCCATAGCCCCAGTGGCCTGAAAGAAGAGGAGGACCTGAGTCCCCCCCAGAAAGTACAACCTCTTTGTAAGAAACCGCTTCTGGTTCAGGCCATAATAGAACCGGTGACCCCACACAGCATCCTCACTGGTTTACAGGTTGGGGCCTTAGGGGAGGAAAAAGGATCAGTTGGTGAAATTAATGTTAAATCCACTGTCTCTCCATCCCTGATGACCACACGGTCTGTGGAGAACACTAGTGTATTTACAAGCAATGTTACACATGACACTCACCCAATATACTCCAATGTAGTGGTGGAGGACAATAATGATATTATTTCTGCTTCCTTACCAGGTCCAGATTTGGAGGGGCCCGGGGCTGAGCCGGGGCGGGCGCCTTTGGGCATAACAGTGGCACCTAGGGGACAGGACAAAATGATGATGGGCGAACCCAAAAAGGATATACATTATCCATATGGTACCCAATCTGAATCCCCACCAAGAGCCAGCCATAAAGACATGCCCTTGGCGCCCGCACCTACCTCACGCCCGGAGCCCCTGGTACACATTAGGACCACTAGAAAAATTCACGATTGGTCCCTGGAGGTTTCAAAGCCCATAGTTATATTGGGTGATTCAAACCTGGCACGAATGTCAGGTTTTCAAGATGAGAGAGTGCAAGTGGACAGCTTCCCTGGAGCCTCCTTTTATCACCTCAAGGGGGTGTTGGAGAAATTAAATCCACACCCCGGGGTGGAGAAGGTGGTCCTGGCAGCTGGTCTAAATAACTGTTTATCAAAACAGACCAGCATAACGACCTGGAAACAGCTCCAACAGCTGCTCAGAGTGGCCCAGAGCAGGTTCCCGAACGCTGTGGTTCATGTCCCTGTTATTAATTTCTCTTTTAGTTTGGACGTGACACAGCAGGCTCTCCTGAGGGCTCTTAATGAGAAAATTTTAGATAAATGTGCATTTTTACCTGAGCTAAACCAGCTACTTTTCAAGACCCAGCCCCGCGATCCCATCCACTGGACCAGGGACACGGCGGACCGCATCCTCAATCTCTGGTTAGACCATCTAAACATGTGAGGGGAGAAGAGGGCTTAATAGCAGCTCCCCTAGTAAATATCACTAACCTCTCTAAATGTTTTAAACTTACAGCAGCAGAAGGGGAGGTCCTGGAACGGGGTCTAACCTTCATCCCCACCCCTGGTCGGGTCGACCGCATGGAGCTTCGGAGGGACCTATACAACTACCATAGAAAATTAAAACTATTAGATCATTTCAATTATTCAATAAATTTCAAACATGAACCATTCACCGACTCATCCACCTGGACTCCGTCAACAACCTCACCCACAATACAGTCACTCATCCAGTGGGATCTGGACACTTTCAAAACACATAGAATAAAACCACCAACCCAATTCAATTTAACCACAACACAAAGGAATGCAA
>CM035789.1:48855710-48945580 GCA_020466265.1 Siphamia tubifer | reverse complement strand
GATTCAATCACATTCAACAGCTCCCATTGGAGGACCGGGAGGTTGGGGAGGAGCTTTTCCCCTCTCCTGTTAATACACATACAGATATATACCCATCAACCCATGACTGTCCCATTGAACCTCTGATGAAGCAGCACCTCTGCGAAACGTTAGGTTTTTAAATTTGGCTCTCTGGTACGACACCCGAGCCCTCTTTTATTATAGCTTTTACCAAAGTCTTTTTTTACCCTTTTGGGTTTTTAATCTGGTCTTTTAAAGAAATAAAGTTAACTTTTAACAGTGAGTGGCGGGGTCCAACACCCCGGACTCCGATCCGTTTACCTGCACTGCCTGAGTTTTGAGTCCAGGAGCAAAGACACCGGACCCCGGCAGCACCTACCCGAACCAGGACCAGGACCAAAAGACTCCGGGCTACCCTGAAGGACACCGGATCCTCCAAACAACCCACCAAAACCAGGCCCAGGACCAGGACCAGGAGAAACCGGACCAGCTCTCTAAGGAGGTAGGACCCCTAACCACCACTGTTTCAATGTTGTTTTTTACTACAGGGTTTAGGACGTGCCAGGGAGCCATAGGGACATGTCCTATCCATAACTATACACTTAGAACACACACGCCACACACATCCTTCCACTTCACTAACCCATGCACCATACAGTTTTGATAAGGACAGCCGAAACAGGAGGAGGGACACACACGCACACACACACACACATGTTACCAGAGCACATACACAGACACTCACGGGACCACCCCACCGCAGCAATTAGACACTTAAGCAAACTTTATTTCAAACTGATACAGGCCACACATCACAAACACATAATAGATGCATCCATCAGTACACTCACTCCCCCTACTGGCATGCAGAAGCAAGTACACCGTTTGACCACCTTTATTAAACCTGCAGCGCCTACACCAGATACACAACAGAAACTAACTTCAAACACTACACAGTGGCTCAATAACACATTGGACATACTTCAGACACACTACACCTCCTCCATTACATCGATCACTTCATCTCTACAGACCACAACCCCAGACCATCAAGCTCTACAGATAGCCATCGGCTGGGCTAGAAAGAGATTTTCACATAGACTCCAACAGCAGACCATTCAAACAGCAAAAGTTACAATAGGTTTCACCACAGACAGACATACACCTACCAATTCACCACCCCAACAGAGCACAGATACTCAGCATATTCCTGGACACACAAACCTAACACACACACAACAGGAGAGGGGCAACGCTCCACCTTCCCTCCCTAGGCCAGCAGCACCGTACCAACGGTCCCTGTACCTAGGCCCCACGCACATCCTTAGCAGAGGAAGTGACACATAAGACAGAGATTGGGGCCCTCCCTCTCCCTCTGGCTAGCTCACCCGCTCCCACAGACTCATCCATTAGTATCACTCTACCAGTCACACATCAGTCCACGAACCAGCACACCCACAGCGAGGAGGGCCCGCTCTCCGACCCCGGGTCTCCAGAACCTCAAACACCGCCAGTCTCCACACCCATGGAGACCCCCCCTCCTTACCCAGGGAGTTGGGGGCCACGCGGGACTGACACACCCACTCAATCAGACATAGATATAACACCATCAGCTTCACCCATCCAGACAGACAAGGAGACATCGGCCAAGGATCGGGAGGTGATAGTTCTGATCCACTCTCCACCCCATTTCAGACCCACAATTCATAGAGCCAGACCGCACAGGAAAATACTGGACTGGCACTTCAGACCCATTAAGCCCGTGCTAGTGCTGGGGGATTCCAACATTAGCAGAATCCCTCCATACACCAACAATCAAATTCAAATTGACAGTTATCCAGGCGCCAACTTTTTTCATTTTTTAAAAATTTGCCAGAAAACCCCAATCTCTCTCACTACCAGAATTCTTATCCTTTCAATAGGTATCAATAACAAAGACCAGCACCCAAAATTAACCTCTATCAAACAGCTTAAAGCGCTACACAGAGCAGCCAAACGCACATTCCCCAAAGCTGACATCTACTATCCGGTCATCAACTTTTCCCCAGCACTAGCACGGACCCAGAAAGATAATTTACAGGTTATCAACAGCACCATCAGGAGTCACCTCCCATCCTTGGCCGAGTTACCACAGGACCAGTTCACTACTGGACCAGACAACATTCATTGGACACTCAACACAGCCACACACATCTTTCAGCACTGGTGCAATAGTTTAGACTTATTACCATGATAGATTCAGACCGGGCCCCCCAGACATGACTGACCACACATGGACTACATTCACACACTACAATACATTCATCCATTCACAAGGTGGCACCCAACTCTGGACCACATAGACACGTACGTCCCCCTCTCTCTGGGTTCCTCCGTCCCTGTCTTAAGGTCTACCCACCTCCTCATTTTAACCCTGACCTCTACCTCATCCCAAGCCCTCGATCCTAACCCTAACTCTTTGATCCTAATCCTAACCCTTCCTCCTAACCCTCACCTCTTATCCTAACCCTAACCCTAACCTTTTATCCTAACCCTAACCTTTTATCCTAACCCTAACCTTTTATCCTAACCCTAACCTTTTATCCTAACCCTAACCCTAACCTTTTATCCTAACCCTAACCTTTTATCCTAACGCTAATCTTAACCCTAACCCCTTATCCTAACCCTAACCCCTTATCCTAACCCTAACCCTTTATCCTAACCCTAACCTTTTCACCCTAACCTTCTACCCTAACCCTAACCCCAACCCTCAATCCTAACCCTAACCCTGACCCAGGGGACGGAGAGAGGACGGGGGGTCATTGGGTGGACTGGCTGAGGACAACTGAACCGCGGGGATTTAACATACTCCTTCTCCCCTCCGTTACCAGAGGATGCAGCCCTGGCCCTCACGCAATGTCTTCCCTCTGGAGAAGGTCCACGTACCAAGAAGAAAACCTTACCATCAGGACACTCAACTTCTCAAAATAAATTAAATTTCTACATAACTGATGTTTTTTTTGCCTTACTGACTTCCTGTGTTGGTCCTCCCCAGCGCAGCGCATCATCTGACCAACAAATGAGAGGGCTGGGATGCATTGAGTCTCTTTATTTAATTATCTTATTTATTTATTTATCCATGCTTTGGTCTTTTTATGTATAGTTAGGTTTATAGATACACATAATAATTACTACTGGGTCTAACCGAACTTTACAATAAATAATTTTTAAATGTCACAGATTAACTATTGGGTTTCCAATTTATAGGTAGACATATGACAAACCTGTCCCACATACCCTTCTCCCTTAGTTTAATCTGTTCTTCTTATTTTTTCTGCACTTCCTCTTTCCTTCTCTCTCCTTTTTTTTCTTCTCTTCCTACTGTTGGTTTCTTCTATGTCTTGTTTTCATATATAAGTATTTTCATGTTTCTTATTTATCTTTGCTTGCTGTCTTTTAAGTGTTCTACTATAATTCTTTAAAATTGCATGAATTTGACAAAACAGTGTGGTTGATTTGCCTGATTTAATTATTTTTTGTCTGCCCCTTATGCATGTGGTTGTTTTTCCTTTTTTGTCTAAAAAAACCCCCTTCCTTTTTCTCTTCCTCCTTTCCCTTTTCTTTAATTTTTAGCCATACATACACCACACACTAGAATTATGAGCCTCTTATTACGAATGCTTAATCTCCACACACAGATAGACAGCTTGATTTATATTGAGATATGTACTTTTTACAACTATTTATTTATTTATATAATTTTTATAGGGGCCTTGATCAAAACCAGCTCCGGTTAACCCATCCTCAGGTCTCATCCCGTGGAACTGCGCTGCGCTGGGGAGGTCCCGCTCACAGGAATTTGCGGTCTCTAACCTTAGTGGTCTTCCTATGTCACTTCATGGCCCCACATTCCCCCGAACGGGGACATTTGTCCCCTGGGGCCCGGGACCCTGACGGGGACCGAGCCCTCCCGCTGACCCCTTAACATAAATATCAGGGGGAACAAACAGATCCCCCATTCACACAACGTTTAATGATACGAGAGGAGACTTTTTTCTTTTCCTTTTTTTCCCCCCCCTCTCTCTTAAAGGGAGATCCCGGAGCCGTAGGCCAGTGCCTTTAAGGTCCACTTTGGCACACTCCACAAGCCTCACCCTAACCCTAAAACCTAACCCTGCCAGAGCCACGGGCCGGGGCCTCCCTCCCCCTCCTTTCTCCTCCTTTGTCTCCCTCACACTCTCCCAACCAGGTCCAAAGAGTCCGACACAAAGAGAAACAGTTAAGTGTACCAGGTTGTACAGACACGTTGTTTACCTGTATACAGTGACATATTGTGCTTGGATATAAAATTATAAAAAACTATGAAAGTACAAGAATACCCCCGAATGGTAGGGGTCGACCCGGCTCGGACTTCCAGAAAAGTGTTTGGACCGACCGGGTCTCGAACCCGCGGCTCTTGGGCGAGGGGCGGTTGCTCTGCCTGCTGCGCCATTCTGTATTTACTTTTTACACAGCCATCTCATGTCCCGTACCTACACCAGCTTCCCCTTTACTCCAGTTCCCTTCGAACCATAATTAATCGATCCTTTGACAAACACTAATCACTAATATTCCCCACCTGTGGATTCAATCACATTCAACAGCTCCCATTGGAGGACCGGGAGGTTGGGGAGGAGCTTTTCCCCTCTCCTGTTAATACACATACAGATATATACCCATCAACCCATGACTGTCCCATTGAACCTCTGATGAAGCAGCACCTCTGCGAAACGTTAGGTTTTTAAATTTGGCTCTCTGGTACGACACCGAGCCCTCTTTTATTATAGCTTTTACCAAAGTCTTTTTTTACCCTTTTGGGTTTTTAATCTGGTCTTTTAAAGAAATAAAGTTAACTTTTAACAGTGAGTGGCGGGGTCCAACACCCCGGACTCCGATCCGTTTACCTGCACTGCCTGAGTTTTGAGTCCAGGAGCAAAGACACCGGACCCCGGCAGCACCTACCCGAACCAGGACCAGGACCAAAAGACTCCGGGCTACCCTGAAGGACACCGGATCCTCCAAACAACCCACCAAAACCAGGCCCAGGACCAGGACCAGGAGAAACCGGACCAGCTCTCTAAGGAGGTAGGACCCCTAACCACCACTGTTTCAATGTTGTTTTTACTACAGGGTTTAGGACGTGCCAGGGAGCCATAGGGACATGTCTATCCATAACTATACACTTAGAACACACACGCACACACATCCTTCCACTTCACTAACCCATGCACCATACAGTTTTGATAAGGACAGCCGAAACAGGAGGAGGGACACACACGCACACACACACACACATGTTACCAGAGCACATACACAGACACTCACGGGACCACCCACCGCAGCAATTAGACACTTAAGCAAACTTTATTTCAAACTGATACAGGCCACACATCACAAACACATAATAGATGCATCCATCAGTACACTCACTCCCCCTACTGGCATGCAGAAGCAAGTACACCGTTTGACCACCTTTATTAAACCTGCAGCGCCTACACCAGATACACAACAGAAACTAACTTCAAACACTACACAGTGGCTCAATAACACATTGGACATACTTCAGACACACTACACCTCCTCCATTACATCGATCACTTCATCTCTACAGACCACAACCCCAGACCATCAAGCTCTACAGATAGCCATCGGCTGGGCTAGAAAGAGATTTTCACATAGACTCCAACAGCAGACCATTCAAACAGCAAAAGTTACAATAGGTTTCACCACAGACAGACATACACCTACCAATTCACCACCCCAACAGAGCACAGATACTCAGCATATTCCTGGACACACAAACCTAACACACACACAACAGGAGAGGGGCAACGCTCCACCTTCCCTCCCTAGGCCAGCAGCACCGTACCAACGGTCCCTGTACCTAGGCCCACGCACATCCTTAGCAGAGGAAGTGACACATAAGACAGAGATTGGGGCCCTCCCTCTCCCTCTGGCTAGCTCACCCGCTCCCACAGACTCATCCATTAGTATCACTCTACCAGTCACACATCAGTCCACGAACCAGCACACCCACAGCGAGGAGGGCCCGCTCTCCGACCCCGGGTCTCCAGAACCTCAAACACCGCCAGTCTCCACACCCATGGAGACCCCCCCTCCTTACCCAGGGAGTTGGGGGCCACGCGGGACTGACACACCCACTCAATCAGACATAGATATAACACCATCAGCTTCACCCATCCAGACAGACAAGGAGACATCGGCCAAGGATCGGGAGGTGATAGTTCTGATCCACTCTCCACCCCATTTCAGACCCACAATTCATAGAGCCAGACCGCACAGGAAAATACTGGACTGGCACTTCAGACCCATTAAGCCCGTGCTAGTGCTGGGGGATTCCAACATTAGCAGAATCCCTCCATACACCAACAATCAAATTCAAATTGACAGTTATCCAGGCGCCAACTTTTTTCATTTTTTAAAAATTTGCCAGAAAACCCCAATCTCTCTCACTACCAGAATTCTTATCCTTTCAATAGGTATCAATAACAAAGACCAGCACCCAAAATTAACCTCTATCAAACAGCTTAAAGCGCTACACAGAGCAGCCAAACGCACATTCCCCAAAGCTGACATCTACTATCCGGTCATCAACTTTTCCCCAGCACTAGCACGGACCCAGAAAGATAATTTACAGGTTATCAACAGCACCATCAGGAGTCACCTCCCATCCTTGGCCGAGTTACCACAGGACCAGTTCACTACTGGACCAGACAACATTCATTGGACACTCAACACAGCCACACACATCTTTCAGCACTGGTGCAATAGTTTAGACTTATTACCATGATAGATTCAGACCGGGCCCCCCAGACATGACTGACCACACATGGACTACATTCACACACTACAATACATTCATCCATTCACAAGGTGGCACCCAACTCTGGACCACATAGACACGTACGTCCCCCTCTCTCTGGGTTCCTCCGTCCCTGTCTTAAGGTCTACCCACCTCCTCATTTTAACCCTGACCTCTACCTCATCCCAAGCCCTCGATCCTAACCCTAACTCTTTGATCCTAATCCTAACCCTTCCTCCTAACCCTCACCTCTTATCCTAACCCTAACCCTAACCTTTTATCCTAACCCTAACCTTTTATCCTAACCCTAACCTTTTATCCTAACCCTAACCTTTTATCCTAACCCTAACCCTAACCTTTTATCCTAACCCTAACCTTTTATCCTAACGCTAATCTTAACCCTAACCCCTTATCCTAACCCTAACCCCTTATCCTAACCCTAACCCTTTATCCTAACCCTAACCTTTTCACCCTAACCTTCTACCCTAACCCTAACCCCAACCCTCAATCCTAACCCTAACCCTGACCCAGGGGACGGAGAGAGGACGGGGGGTCATTGGGTGGACTGGCTGAGGACAACTGAACCGCGGGGATTTAACATACTCCTTCTCCCCTCCGTTACCAGAGGATGCAGCCCTGGCCCTCACGCAATGTCTTCCCTCTGGAGAAGGTCCACGTACCAAGAAGAAAACCTTACCATCAGGACACTCAACTTCTCAAAATAAATTAAATTTCTACATAACTGATGTTTTTTTTGCCTTACTGACTTCCTGTGTTGGTCCTCCCCAGCGCAGCGCATCATCTGACCAACAAATGAGAGGGCTGGGATGCATTGAGTCTCTTTATTTAATTATCTTATTTATTTATTTATCCATGCTTTGGTCTTTTTATGTATAGTTAGGTTTATAGATACACATAATAATTACTACTGGGTCTAACCGAACTTTACAATAAATAATTTTTAAATGTCACAGATTAACTATTGGGTTTCCAATTTATAGGTAGACATATGACAAACCTGTCCCACATACCCTTCTCCCTTAGTTTAATCTGTTCTTCTTATTTTTTCTGCACTTCCTCTTTCCTTCTCTCTCCTTTTTTTTCTTCTCTTCCTACTGTTGGTTTCTTCTATGTCTTGTTTTCATATATAAGTATTTTCATGTTTCTTATTTATCTTTGCTTGCTGTCTTTTAAGTGTTCTACTATAATTCTTTAAAATTGCATGAATTTGACAAAACAGTGTGGTTGATTTGCCTGATTTAATTATTTTTTGTCTGCCCCTTATGCATGTGGTTGTTTTTCCTTTTTTGTCTAAAAAAACCCCCTTCCTTTTTCTCTTCCTCCTTTCCCTTTTCTTTAATTTTTAGCCATACATACACCACACACTAGAATTATGAGCCTCTTATTACGAATGCTTAATCTCCACACACAGATAGACAGCTTGATTTATATTGAGATATGTACTTTTTACAACTATTTATTTATTTATATAATTTTTATAGGGGCCTTGATCAAAACCAGCTCCGGTTAACCCATCCTCAGGTCTCATCCCGTGGAACTGCGCTGCGCTGGGGAGGTCCCGCTCACAGGAATTTGCGGTCTCTAACCTTAGTGGTCTTCCTATGTCACTTCATGGCCCCACATTCCCCCGAACGGGGACATTTGTCCCCTGGGGCCCGGGACCCTGACGGGGACCGAGCCCTCCCGCTGACCCCTTAACATAAATATCAGGGGGAACAAACAGATCCCCCATTCACACAACGTTTAATGATACGAGAGGAGACTTTTTTCTTTTCCTTTTTTTCCCCCCCCTCTCTCTTAAAGGGAGATCCCGGAGCCGTAGGCCAGTGCCTTTAAGGTCCACTTTGGCACACTCCACAAGCCTCACCCTAACCCTAAAACCTAACCCTGCCAGAGCCACGGGCCGGGGCCTCCCTCCCCCTCCTTTCTCCTCCTTTGTCTCCCTCACACTCTCCCAACCAGGTCCAAAGAGTCCGACACAAAGAGAAACAGTTAAGTGTACCAGGTTGTACAGACACGTTGTTTACCTGTATACAGTGACATATTGTGCTTGGATATAAAATTATAAAAAACTATGAAAGTACAAGAATACCCCCGAATGGTAGGGGTCGACCCGGCTCGGACTTCCAGAAAAGTGTTTGGACCGACCGGGTCTCGAACCCGCGGCTCTTGGGCGAGGGGCGGTTGCTCTGCCTGCTGCGCCATTCTGTATTTACTTTTTACACAGCCATCTCATGTCCCGTACCTACACCAGCTTCCCCTTTACTCCAGTTCCCTTCGAACCATAATTAATCGATCCTTTGACAAACACTAATCACTAATATTCCCCACCTGTGGATTCAATCACATTCAACAGCTCCCATTGGAGGACCGGGAGGTTGGGGAGGAGCTTTTCCCCTCTCCTGTTAATACACATACAGATATATACCCATCAACCCATGACTGTCCCATTGAACCTCTGATGAAGCAGCACCTCTGCGAAACGTTAGGTTTTTAAATTTGGCTCTCTGGTACGACACCGAGCCCTCTTTTATTATAGCTTTTACCAAAGTCTTTTTTTACCCTTTTGGGTTTTTAATCTGGTCTTTTAAAGAAATAAAGTTAACTTTTAACAGTGAGTGGCGGGGTCCAACACCCCGGACTCCGATCCGTTTACCTGCACTGCCTGAGTTTTGAGTCCAGGAGCAAAGACACCGGACCCCGGCAGCACCTACCCGAACCAGGACCAGGACCAAAAGACTCCGGGCTACCCTGAAGGACACCGGATCCTCCAAACAACCCACCAAAACCAGGCCCAGGACCAGGACCAGGAGAAACCGGACCAGCTCTCTAAGGAGGTAGGACCCCTAACCACCACTGTTTCAATGTTGTTTTTACTACAGGGTTTAGGACGTGCCAGGGAGCCATAGGGACATGTCTATCCATAACTATACACTTAGAACACACACGCACACACATCCTTCCACTTCACTAACCCATGCACCATACAGTTTTGATAAGGACAGCCGAAACAGGAGGAGGGACACACACGCACACACACACACACATGTTACCAGAGCACATACACAGACACTCACGGGACCACCCACCGCAGCAATTAGACACTTAAGCAAACTTTATTTCAAACTGATACAGGCCACACATCACAAACACATAATAGATGCATCCATCAGTACACTCACTCCCCCTACTGGCATGCAGAAGCAAGTACACCGTTTGACCACCTTTATTAAACCTGCAGCGCCTACACCAGATACACAACAGAAACTAACTTCAAACACTACACAGTGGCTCAATAACACATTGGACATACTTCAGACACACTACACCTCCTCCATTACATCGATCACTTCATCTCTACAGACCACAACCCCAGACCATCAAGCTCTACAGATAGCCATCGGCTGGGCTAGAAAGAGATTTTCACATAGACTCCAACAGCAGACCATTCAAACAGCAAAAGTTACAATAGGTTTCACCACAGACAGACATACACCTACCAATTCACCACCCCAACAGAGCACAGATACTCAGCATATTCCTGGACACACAAACCTAACACACACACAACAGGAGAGGGGCAACGCTCCACCTTCCCTCCCTAGGCCAGCAGCACCGTACCAACGGTCCCTGTACCTAGGCCCACGCACATCCTTAGCAGAGGAAGTGACACATAAGACAGAGATTGGGGCCCTCCCTCTCCCTCTGGCTAGCTCACCCGCTCCCACAGACTCATCCATTAGTATCACTCTACCAGTCACACATCAGTCCACGAACCAGCACACCCACAGCGAGGAGGGCCCGCTCTCCGACCCCGGGTCTCCAGAACCTCAAACACCGCCAGTCTCCACACCCATGGAGACCCCCCCTCCTTACCCAGGGAGTTGGGGGCCACGCGGGACTGACACACCCACTCAATCAGACATAGATATAACACCATCAGCTTCACCCATCCAGACAGACAAGGAGACATCGGCCAAGGATCGGGAGGTGATAGTTCTGATCCACTCTCCACCCCATTTCAGACCCACAATTCATAGAGCCAGACCGCACAGGAAAATACTGGACTGGCACTTCAGACCCATTAAGCCCGTGCTAGTGCTGGGGGATTCCAACATTAGCAGAATCCCTCCATACACCAACAATCAAATTCAAATTGACAGTTATCCAGGCGCCAACTTTTTTCATTTTTTAAAAATTTGCCAGAAAACCCCAATCTCTCTCACTACCAGAATTCTTATCCTTTCAATAGGTATCAATAACAAAGACCAGCACCCAAAATTAACCTCTATCAAACAGCTTAAAGCGCTACACAGAGCAGCCAAACGCACATTCCCCAAAGCTGACATCTACTATCCGGTCATCAACTTTTCCCCAGCACTAGCACGGACCCAGAAAGATAATTTACAGGTTATCAACAGCACCATCAGGAGTCACCTCCCATCCTTGGCCGAGTTACCACAGGACCAGTTCACTACTGGACCAGACAACATTCATTGGACACTCAACACAGCCACACACATCTTTCAGCACTGGTGCAATAGTTTAGACTTATTACCATGATAGATTCAGACCGGGCCCCCCAGACATGACTGACCACACATGGACTACATTCACACACTACAATACATTCATCCATTCACAAGGTGGCACCCAACTCTGGACCACATAGACACGTACGTCCCCCTCTCTCTGGGTTCCTCCGTCCCTGTCTTAAGGTCTACCCACCTCCTCATTTTAACCCTGACCTCTACCTCATCCCAAGCCCTCGATCCTAACCCTAACTCTTTGATCCTAATCCTAACCCTTCCTCCTAACCCTCACCTCTTATCCTAACCCTAACCCTAACCTTTTATCCTAACCCTAACCTTTTATCCTAACCCTAACCTTTTATCCTAACCCTAACCTTTTATCCTAACCCTAACCCTAACCTTTTATCCTAACCCTAACCTTTTATCCTAACGCTAATCTTAACCCTAACCCCTTATCCTAACCCTAACCCCTTATCCTAACCCTAACCCTTTATCCTAACCCTAACCTTTTCACCCTAACCTTCTACCCTAACCCTAACCCCAACCCTCAATCCTAACCCTAACCCTGACCCAGGGGACGGAGAGAGGACGGGGGGTCATTGGGTGGACTGGCTGAGGACAACTGAACCGCGGGGATTTAACATACTCCTTCTCCCCTCCGTTACCAGAGGATGCAGCCCTGGCCCTCACGCAATGTCTTCCCTCTGGAGAAGGTCCACGTACCAAGAAGAAAACCTTACCATCAGGACACTCAACTTCTCAAAATAAATTAAATTTCTACATAACTGATGTTTTTTTTGCCTTACTGACTTCCTGTGTTGGTCCTCCCCAGCGCAGCGCATCATCTGACCAACAAATGAGAGGGCTGGGATGCATTGAGTCTCTTTATTTAATTATCTTATTTATTTATTTATCCATGCTTTGGTCTTTTTATGTATAGTTAGGTTTATAGATACACATAATAATTACTACTGGGTCTAACCGAACTTTACAATAAATAATTTTTAAATGTCACAGATTAACTATTGGGTTTCCAATTTATAGGTAGACATATGACAAACCTGTCCCACATACCCTTCTCCCTTAGTTTAATCTGTTCTTCTTATTTTTTCTGCACTTCCTCTTTCCTTCTCTCTCCTTTTTTTTCTTCTCTTCCTACTGTTGGTTTCTTCTATGTCTTGTTTTCATATATAAGTATTTTCATGTTTCTTATTTATCTTTGCTTGCTGTCTTTTAAGTGTTCTACTATAATTCTTTAAAATTGCATGAATTTGACAAAACAGTGTGGTTGATTTGCCTGATTTAATTATTTTTTGTCTGCCCCTTATGCATGTGGTTGTTTTTCCTTTTTTGTCTAAAAAAACCCCCTTCCTTTTTCTCTTCCTCCTTTCCCTTTTCTTTAATTTTTAGCCATACATACACCACACACTAGAATTATGAGCCTCTTATTACGAATGCTTAATCTCCACACACAGATAGACAGCTTGATTTATATTGAGATATGTACTTTTTACAACTATTTATTTATTTATATAATTTTTATAGGGGCCTTGATCAAAACCAGCTCCGGTTAACCCATCCTCAGGTCTCATCCCGTGGAACTGCGCTGCGCTGGGGAGGTCCCGCTCACAGGAATTTGCGGTCTCTAACCTTAGTGGTCTTCCTATGTCACTTCATGGCCCCACATTCCCCCGAACGGGGACATTTGTCCCCTGGGGCCCGGGACCCTGACGGGGACCGAGCCCTCCCGCTGACCCCTTAACATAAATATCAGGGGGAACAAACAGATCCCCCATTCACACAACGTTTAATGATACGAGAGGAGACTTTTTTCTTTTCCTTTTTTTCCCCCCCCTCTCTCTTAAAGGGAGATCCCGGAGCCGTAGGCCAGTGCCTTTAAGGTCCACTTTGGCACACTCCACAAGCCTCACCCTAACCCTAAAACCTAACCCTAACCCTAACCCTAACCCTAACCCTAACCCTAACCCTAACCCTAACCCTAACCCTAACCCTAACCCTAACCCTAACCCTAACCCTAACCCTAACCCTAACCCTAACCCTAACCCTAACCCTAACCCTAACCCTAACCCTAACCCTAACCCTAACCCTAACCCTAACCCTAACCCTAACCCTAACCCTAACCCTAACCCTAACCCTAACCCTAACCCTAACCCTAACCCTAACCCTAACCCTAACCCTAACCCTAACCCTAACCCTAACCCTAACCCTAACCCTAACCCTAACCCTAACCCTAACCCTAACCCTAACCCTAACCCTAACCCTAACCCTAACCCTAACCCTAACCCTAACCCTAACCCTAACCCTAACCCTAACCCTAACCCTAACCCTAACCCTAACCCTAACCCTAACCCTAACCCTAACCCTAACCCTAACCCTAACCCTAACCCTAACCCTAACCCTAACCCTAACCCTAACCCTAACCCTAACCCTAACCCTAACCCTAACCCTAACCCTAACCCTAACCCTAACCCTAACCCTAACCCTAACCCTAACCCTAACCCTAACCCTAACCCTAACCCTAACCCTAACCCTAACCCTAACCCTAACCCTAACCCTAACCCTAACCCTAACCCTAACCCTAACCCTAACCCTAACCCTAACCCTAACCCTAACCCTAACCCTAACCCTAACCCTAACCCTAACCCTAACCCTAACCCTAACCCTAACCCTAACCCTAACCCTAACCCTAACCCTAACCCTAACCCTAACCCTAACCCTAACCCTAACCCTAACCCTAACCCTAACCCTAACCCTAACCCTAACCCTAACCCTAACCCTAACCCTAACCCTAACCCTAACCCTAACCCTAACCCTAACCCTAACCCTAACCCTAACCCCTAACCCTAACCCTAACCCTAACCCTAACCCTAACCCTAACCCTAACCCTAACCCTAACCCTAACCCTAACCCTAACCCTAACCCTAACCCTAACCCTAACCCTAACCCTAACCCTAACCCTAACCCTAACCCTAACCCTAACCCTAACCCTAACCCTAACCCTAACCCTAACCCTAACCCTAACCCTAACCCTAACCCTAACCCTAACCCTAACCCTAACCCTAACCCTAACCCTAACCCTAACCCTAACCCTAACCCTAACCCTAACCCTAACCCTAACCCTAACCCTAACCCTAACCCTAATTAGGGGAAACCCTAACTTCCATGTATGCTTTCCGAAAGTCGTAGAGCGACGGGACCAAGACCAAAACGCGTTTCGGGAGCCCCGTAAACAGAATAACACGACTTGCCGAATCTGGAATTATGGAAGCGATTTTTTTTCTCGGACCCTAAAAAATTTAAAGACCCCAAACCTGCACCATTGTATTCGGCGTATTTTTCCGGACGTAGCGAGCTACTTTTTAGCTATTTTTAAAAATTGCAATTTTAGCCTCCAACCACCAGGTGGCGCAGTAAATAATAGATGTAATTATGGAATCGAATTATGGAATCATTCCAATTATGGATTTATTTCATTACTTTTTAATAATAGATGTAATTATGGAATCATTCCAATTTTGTATCTATTTAATGCTAAAATGAAAATGCTAGCATGCTAATGATAGCATGCTAATGCTAGCATGTTAATTCCACATTTACATCTATATTCCAAATTCCATATTCCACATTTACATCTATATTCCACATTCCACATTTGTATCTATATAGTGAATTCCACAATTCCACATTTGTATCTATATAGTGAATTCCACATTCCACATTTGTATCTATATTCCACATTCCACATTTGTATCTATATTCCACAATTCCACATTTGTATCTATATAGTGAATTCCACAATTCCACATTTGTATCTATATTCCAAATTCCACATTCCACATTTGTATCTATATTCCACATTCCACATTTGTATCTATATAGTGAATTCCACAATTCCACATTTGTATCTATATTCCAAATTCCACATTCCACATTTGTATCTATATTCCACATTCCACATTTGTATCTATATTCACACATTCCACATTTGTATCTATATAGTGAATTCCACAATTCCACATTTGTATCTATATTCCAAATTCCACATTCCACATTTGTATCTATATTCCACATTCCACATTTGTATCTATATAGTGAATTCCACAATTCCACATTTGTATCTATATTCCAAATTCCACATTCCACATTTGTATCTATATTCCACATTCCACATTTGTATCTATATAGTGCATTCCACAATTCCACATTTGTATCTATATTCCAAATTCCACATTCCACATTTGTATCTATATTCCACATTCCACATTTGTATCTATATTCACACATTCCACATTTGTATCTATATAGTGAATTCCACAATTCCACATTTGTATCTATATTCCAAATTCCACATTCCACATTTGTATCTATATTCCACATTCCACATTTGTATCTATATAGTGCATTCCACAATTCCACATTTGTATCTATATTCCAAATTCCACATTCCACATTTGTATCTATATTCCACATTCCACATTTGTATCTATATTCATACATTCCACATTTGTATCTATATAGTGCATTCCACAATTCCACATTTGTATCTATATTCCAAATTCCACATTCCACATTTGTATCTATATTCCACATTCCACATTTGTATCTATATAGTGCATTCCACAATTCCACATTTGTATCTATATTCCAAATTCCACATTCCACATTTGTATCTATATTCCACATTCCACATTTGTATCTATATTCATACATTCCACATTTGTATCTATATAGTGAATTCCACAATTCCACATTTGTATCTATATTCCAAATTCCACATTCCACATTTGTATCTATATTCCACATTCCACATTTGTATCTATATAGTGCATTCCACAATTCCACATTTGTATCTATATTCCAAATTCCACATTCCACATTTGTATCTATATTCCACATTCCACATTTGTATCTATATTCACACATTCCACATTTGTATCTATATAGTGAATTCCACAATTCCACATTTGTATCTATATTCCAAATTCCACATTCCACATTTGTATCTATATTCCACATTCCACATTTGTATCTATATAGTGCATTCCACAATTCCACATTTGTATCTATATTCCAAATTCCACATTCCACATTTGTATCTATATTCCACATTCCACATTTGTATCTATATTCATACATTCCACATTTGTATCTATATAGTGAATTCCACAATTCCACATTTGTATCTATATTCCAAATTCCACATTCCACATTTGTATCTATATTCCACATTCCACATTTGTATCTATATAGTGCATTCCACAATTCCACATTTGTATCTATATTCCAAATTCCACATTCCACATTTGTATCTATATTCCACATTCCACATTTGTATCTATATTCACACATTCCACATTTGTATCTATATAGTGAATTCCACAATTCCACATTTGTATCTATATTCCAAATTCCACATTCCACATTTGTATCTATATTCCACATTCCACATTTGTATCTATATTCACACATTCCACATTTGTATCTATATAGTGAATTCCACAATTCCACATTTGTATCTATATAGTGAATTCCACATTCCACATTTACATCTATATTCCAAATTCCAAATTCCAATTACATATTCCATATTCCAACTCCATATTCATAATTACACCTTCATGGTGCTCAAAGCGCTTCACATTTGCTTCACAATCACCCATTCACAGTGTCTTGCCCAAGGACACTTTGACATGTGGACTGCCACAGCCGGGACGCGAACCGCCAACCTCTCGGTCCGTAGTAGACCAAGAGGTTGGCGGTTCGCGTCCCGGCTGTGGCAGATTGAGCCGCCGCCTTCTAAAAGCGCCACATAGATGTCCTTGACATATGTAATAGAGCTAGTTGAGACCATTCCACTTATACCTGTCCCAAATCCCTAAACGCTTCCGTTAGCCCAAATTCCAAAACAGAATCCACATTCCACATTTGTATCTATATAGTGAATTCCACAATTCCACATTTGTATCTATATAGTGAATTCCACATTCCACATTTACATCTATATTCCAAATTCCAAATTCCAATTACATATTCCATATTCCAACTCCATATTCATAATTACACCTTCATGGTGCTCAAAGCACTTCACATTTGCTTCACAATCACCCATTCACAGTGTCTTGCCCAAGGACACTTTGACATGTGGACTGCCACAGCCGGGACGCGAACCGCCAACCTCTCGGTCCGTAGTAGACCAAGAGGTTGGCGGTTCGCGTCCCGGCTGTGGCAGATTGAGCCGCCGCCGTCTAAAAGCGCCACATAGATGTCCTTGACATATGTAATAGAGCTAGTTGAGACCATTCCACATATACCTGTCCCAAATCCCTAAACGCTTCCGTTAGCCCAAATTCCAAAACAGAATCCACATTCCACATTTGTATCTATATAGTGAATTCCACAATTCCACATTTGTATCTATATAGTGAATTCCACATTCCACATTTACATCTATATTCCAAATTCCAAATTCCAATTACATATTCCATATTCCAACTCCATATTCATAATTACACCTTCATGGTGCTCAAAGCGCTTCACATTTGCTTCACAATCACCCATTCACAGTGTCTTGCCCAAGGACACTTTGACATGTGGACTGCCACAGCCGGGACGCGAACCGCCAACCTCTCGGTCCGTAGTAGACCAAGAGGTTGGCGGTTCGCGTCCCGGCTGTGGCAGATTGAGCCGCCGCCGTCTAAAAGCGTTAGGCAACCGTTGCCATGGCAACCGTTGCTATGGCAACCATTGCTATGGCAACCGTTGCCAATGCAACCGTTGCCATGGCAACCAATGGTATGGCAACCGTTGCTATGGCGACCGTTGCCATGGCGACCGTTGCCATGGCAACGGTTGCTATGGCAACCGTTGCCATGGCAACCGTTGCTATGGCAACCAATGTTATGGCAACCATTGCTATGGCAACCGTTGCCATGGCAACCGTTGCTGTGGCAACAATGGTATGGCAACCATTGCTATGGCAACCGTTGCTATGGCAACCGTTTCTATGGCAACCGTTGCTATGGCAACCGTTGCTATGGCAACCGTTGCTATGGCAACCAATGGTATTGGCAACCAATGGTATTGGCAACCGTTGCTATGGCAACCTAACATGTTAGCATGCTAGTATTAGCATGCTAGCATTAGCATATTAGCATTAACATGCTAGAATTAGCATGTTAGCATTATCATATTGCATTAGCATGCTAGCATTAGCATGCTAACATTAGCATACTGAATTCAGCATGCTAGCATTAGCATGTAAGCATTAGCATGTTAGCATGTTAGCATGTTAGCATGTTAGCATGTTAGCATATTAGCATGTTAGCATGTAAGCATGCTAGCATTAGCATGTTAGCATTAGCATATTAGCATTAGCATATTAGCATTAGCATGTTAGCATTAGCATGTTAGCATTAGCATGTTAGCATTAGCATGTTAGCATTATCATGTTAGCATTATCATGTTAGCATTAGCATGTTAGCATTAGCATGTTAGCATTAGCATGTTAGCATTAGCATGTTAGCATTAGCATGTTTGCATTAGCATGTTAGAATTAGCATGTTAGCATTAGCATGTTAGCATTAGCATGCTATCATTAGCATGTTAGCATTAGCATGCTAGCATTAGCATGCTAGCTTTAGCATGCTAGCATTAGCATGCTAGCATTAACTTGCTATGGTACAGTTGATATGGCAACCGTTGCAATGGCAACCGTTGCTATGGCAACTGTCGTCATGGCAACCGTTGCTATGGCAACCGGTGGTATGGCAACCATTGCTATGGCAACCGTTGCCATGGCAACCGTTGCTATGGCAACCAATGGTATGGCAACCGTTGCTATGGCAACCGTTGCTATGGCAACCAATGGTATGGCAACTGTTGTCATGGCAACCGTTGCTATGGCAACCAATGGTATGGCAACCATTACTATGGCAACCGTTGCCATGGCAACCAATGGTATGGCAACCATTACTATGGCAACCGTTGCTATGGCAACCGTTGCTATGGCAACCGTTGCTATGGCAACTGTTGTATTGGCAACCGTTGCTATGGCAACCGTTGCTATGGCAACCGTTGCTATGGCAACCGTTGCTATGGCAACCAATGTTATGGCAACCGTTGCTATGGCAACCGTTGCCATGGCAACCGTTGCTATGGCAACCAATGTTATGGCAACCGTTGCTATGGCAACCGTTGCCATGGCAACTGTTGCTATGTCAACGGTTGCTGTGGCAACCGTTGCCATGGCAACCATAGCTATGGCAACCGTTGCCATGGCAACCGTTGCTATGGCAACCGATGTTATGGCAACCATTGCTATGGCAACCGTTGCCATGGCAACCGTTGCTATGGCAACTGTTGCTATGTCAACGGTTGCTGTGGCAACCGTTGCCATGGCAACCAATGGTATGGCAACCGTTGCTATGGCAACCGTTGCTATGGCAACCAATGTTATGGCAACCATAGCTATGGCAACCGTTGCCATGGCAACCGTTGCTATGGCAACCAATGTTATGGCAACCATTGCTATGGCAACCATTGCCATGGCAACCGTTGCTATGGCAACCAATGTTATGGCAACCATTGCCATGGCAACTGTTGCTATGGCAACCAATGTTATGGCAACCATTGCTATGGCAACCGTTGCCATGGCAACGGTTGCTATGGCAACCTAACATGTTAGCATGCTAGCATTAGCATGCTAGCATTAGCATGCTAGCATTAGCATGCTAGCATTAGCATGCTAGCATTAGCATGCTAGCATTAGCATGCTAGCATTAGCATGCTAGCATTAGCATGCTTACATTAGCATGCTAACATTAGCATACTAAATTAAGCATGCTAGCATTAGCATGTTAGCATTAGCATGTTAGCATGTTAGCATGTTAGCATGTTAGCATGTTAGCATGTTAGCATGTTAGCATATTAGCATATTAGCATGTTAGCATGTAAGCATGTTAGCATTAGCATGTTAGCATTAGCATGTTAGCATTAGCATGCTAGCATTAGCATGTTAGCATGTTAGCATTAGCATGCTAGCATTAGCATGCTAGCATTAGCATGCTAGCATTAGCATGCTAGCATTAGCATGCTAGCATGCTATGGTACGGTTGATATGGCAACCGTTGTCATGGCAACCGTTGCTATGGCAACCGTTGCTATGGCAACCGTTGCTATGGCAACCGTTGCTATGGCAACCGTTGCTATGGCAACCAATGGTATGGCAACCAATGTTATGGCAACCATTGCTATGGCAACCGTTGCCATGGCAACCATTGCTAATTAAACTGTTGCTGTGGCAACCGTTGCCATGGCAACCAATGGTATGGCAACCGTTGCTATGGCAACCGTTGCTATGGTCACCCTTGCCATGGCAACCGTTGCTATGGCAACCGATGTTATGGCAACCATAGCTATGGCAACCGTTGCTATGGCAACCGTTGCTATGGCAACCGTTGCTATGGCAACCGTTGCCATGGCAGCCAATGGTATGGCAACCAATGGTATGGCAACCATTGCTATGGCAACCGTTGCCATGGCAACCGTTGCTATGGCAACCTAACATGTTAGCATGCTAGTATTAGCATGTAAGCATTAGCATGATAGCATTAGCATGCTAGCATTAGCATGCTTACATTAGCATTCTAGCATTAGCATGCTAGCATTAGCATGCTAACATTAGCATACTAAATTTAGCATGCTAGCATTAGCATGTTAGCATGTTAGCATGTTAGCATGTTAGCATGTTAGCATGTTAGCATGTTAGCATGTTAGCATATTAGCATGTTAGCATTAGCATGTTAGCATTAGCATGTTAGCATTAGCATGTTAGCATTAGCATGTTAGCATTAGCATGTTAGCATTAGCATGTAAGCATTAGCATGCTAGCATTAGCATGTTAGCATTAGCATGCTATCATTAGCATGCTAGCTTTAGCATGCTAGCATTAGCATGCTAGCATTAACTTGCTATGGTACGGTTGATATGGCAACCGTTAAAATGGCAACCGTTGCAATGGCAACCGTTGCTATGGCAACTGTTGTCATGGCAAGGGTTGCTATGGCAACCAATGGTATGGCAACCATTGCTATGGCAACCGTTGCCATGGCAACCGTTGATATGGCAACCAATGGTATGGCAACCATTGCCATGGCAACCGTTGCCATGGCAACCAATGTTATGGCAACCGTTGCCATGGCAACCGTTGATATGGCAACCAATGGTATGGCAACCATTGCCATGGCAACCGTTGCCATGGCAACCAATGTTATGGCAACCATTGCTATGGCAACCGTTGCCATGGCAACCATTGCTATGGCAACCGTTGCCATGGCAACCATTGCTATGGCAACCAATGTTATGGCAACCATTGCTATGGCAACCGTTGCCATGGCAACCGTTGCTATGGCAACCAATGTTATGGCAACCATTGCTATGGCAACCGTTGCTATGGCAACCGTTGCTATGGCAACCAATGGTATTGGCAACCGTTGCTATGGCAACCTAACATGTTAGCATGCTAGTATTAGCATGCTAGCATTAGCATATTAGCATTAGCATGCTAGCATTAGCATGCTAGCATTAGCACTTTTTCCCTCCAAAATCAAATTTGGTAGTAATAGATACAAATATGGAAGCGGCCCTGCCTTGGAAGAGCAATTTTATTTGGGTCGATTTCACACACTTCCCCTTGACCTAGACTTCTGAAAATTTAGATTTAGTAACATTAAGACCTTAAGTTTACACCCTGAAAATTTCATGTGTATAACTTAAAGGCTTCACGAGTTAGAACAGAATAAAGTACCATAACACTTTTTCCCTCCCAAAAAAAATTTGCTAGTAATAGATACAAATATGGAAGCGGCCCTGCCCTGGAAGAGCAATTTTATTTGGTTCGATTTCACACCCTTCCCCTTGACCTAGACTTCTGAAAATTTAGATTTAGTAACATTAAGACCTTAAGTTTACACCCTGAAAATTTCATGTGTATAACTTAAAGGCTTCACGAGTTAGAACAGAATAAAGTACCATAACACTTTTTCCCTCCAAAAAAAATTTGGTAGTAATAGATACAAATATGGAAGCGGCCCTGCCCTGGAAGAGCAATTTTATTTGGGTCGATTTCACACACTTCCCCTTGACCTAGACTTCTGAAAATTTAGATTTAGTAACATTAAGACCTTATGTTTACACCCTGCAAATTTCATGTGTATAACTTAAAGCCTTCAAGAGTTAGAACAGAATAAAGTACCATAACATTTTTTCCCTCCAAAAAAAAATTTGGTAGTAATAGATACAAATCTGGAAGCGGCCCTGCCCTGGAAGAGCAATTATATTTGGGTCAATTTCACACACTAATCCTTGACCTACACTCCTGAAATTTTATATTCAGTTACTTCTAGACCTTGTGTTTACACCCTGCAAATTTCAAGTGTATAACTTAAAGGCTTCAGGAGTAGGACTGAATAAAGCGTCATGACATTTTTCCCTTCTAAATCAAATTTGGTAGTAATAGATGTAAATCTGGAATTATGGAATGTAAATGTGAAATGAGTTCATACCCTCCCATCACCTAAAGTGCTGATGGAAGGAGGCCAATGAGCAGCCTATTGCCATGGTTACGGTTGCTATGGTTACAGTTGCTATGGTAACCGTTGCCGCCATGGTTACGGTTGCCATGGTTACGGAACAGCGGCAACAAAATCCATTGGGAGTTAAAAAAAAAATAGATAAAACCTTGATTTTCACATATGATATACACCCCTCTTGGAGCATCGGAGGACACTTTTTCCCGTATCCCTAGCTCTTTCCGTTTCCATTTTATAGCCTTTTTATTTTCAGGGGTCAAAAGGTCATCTGTATAGGAATAGATACAAATCTGGAATTTTGGAATGTAAATGTGGAAAAAGTTCATAGGTAATAGATGTAAATGTGGAATGAGTTCATACCCTCCCATCCCCTAAAGCGCTGATGGTAGGAAGGATGCCAATGAGCAGCCTACTGCAACCAGTCAGTCAAGCACTACAAGTAGAAGTATGTCCCGTGTCTCTAACCCTCTTTTTTAAGGAGTTGGCTCTGGAACAGCGCCACCGAGATGTCCTTGGAATATGTAATAGAGCTAGTTGAGACCTTTCCAATGATATATGCCCCAACTCCCCAAGTGCTTCCGTTCAAGAGATACGCCACTTGAAAAAAATCGAAATCTCAATAGGTTAGCGCCCCCTAGCTCTCGACAGAAAAGGGGTAGAAGTTTTTTTCCAAGTGGGTCTAGTAAAGCTCGGCGAGACCTTTCCGTCGATACCAAGCTCGACTTACTGCGACCAAGTATGGCAAAAAAAAGTAGGACGAACGGGGTAGAGGGCTATAAGTCCCAGAGGCCTTGGAATCAGGGAAAATCCATTGGGGGTCAAAAAAAAATATTGAGATAAAGACTTGATTTTCACATATGATATACACCCCTCTTGGAGCATTGGAGAACAGTTGTCCCCGTATCCCTAGCTCTTTCCGTTTCCATTTTATAGCCTTTTTATTTTCAGGGGTCAAAAGGTCATCTGTATAGGAATAGATACAAATCTGGAATTTTGGAATGTAAATGTGGAATAAGTTCATAGGTAATAGATGTAAATGTGGAAGAGGCCCTGAAACCGCAAAGGGTTTGGGGGTCCTGTTTGGCCAGGCAATGGAATAGAGAGTTGGATCCACCTCTGACTCAAACCTGGCATCTCACTGAGTAAGAGTGTCGATTTTCACCACTCTGACACAACAGGAAGGGTCCCAAATTTAGCCCTGAAATCAGTAAAGTAGTCGTAATGATAATAGATGTAAATATGGAAGAGGCCCTGAAACCGCAAAGGGTTTGGGGGTCCTGTTTGGCCATGCAATGGAATAGAGAGTTGGATCCACCTCTGACTCAAACCTGGCATCTCACTGAGTAAGAGTGTCGATTTTCACCACTCTGACACAACAGGAAGGGTCCCAAATTAAGCCCTGAAATCAGTAAAGTAGTCGTAATGATAATAGATGTAAATATGGAAGAGGCCCTGAAACCGCAAAGGGTTTGGGGGTCCTGTTTGGCCATGCAATGGAATAGAGAGTTGGTTCCAACTCTGACTCAAACCTGGCATCTCACTGAGTAAGAGTGTCAATTTTCACCACTCTGACACAACAGGAAGGGTCCCAAATTTAGCCCTGAAATCAGTAAAGTAGTCGTAATGAGAATAGATGTAAATATGGAAGAGGCCCTGTCCTGGCAGAGCAATTTTATTTGGGTCGTTTTCACACACTTCCCCTTGACCTAGACTTCTGAAAATTTAGATTTACTAACATTAAGACCTTATGTTTACACCCTGCAAATTTCATGTGTATAACTTAAAGCCTTCAAGAGTTAGAACAGAATAAAATACCATAACATTTTTTCCCTCCAAAAAAAAATTTGGTAGTAATAGATACAAATCTGGAAGCGGCCCTGCCCTGGAAGAGCAATTTTATTTGGGTCAATTTCACACACTAATCCTTGACCTACACTCCTGAAATTTTATATTCAGTTACTTCTAGACCTTGTGTTTACACCCTGAAAATTTCAAGTGTATAACTTAAAGCCTTCAAGAGTTAGAAAAGAATAAAGTACTATAACATTTTTCCCTCCAAAATCAAATTTGGTAGTAATAGATGTAAATCTGGAATTATGGAATGTAAGTTCATACCGTTGCTGTGGCAACCGTTGTCATGGCAACCGTTGCTATGGCAACTGTTGCTATGGTTACAATTTATATGTCAACCATTGCCATGGCAATGGGCAATTAGCATGCTAGCATTAGCATGCTAGCATTAGCATGCTAGCATGTTAGCATGCTAACATGTTAGCATGTTAGCATGTTAGCATGTTAGCATGTTAGCATGTTAGCATGTTAGCATGTTAGCATGTTAGCATGTTAGCATCCTAGCATGTTAGCATGTTAGCATGTAAGCATGTTAGCATCCTAGCATGTTAGCAAGCTAGCATGTTAGCATGCTAGCATGTTAGCATGTTAACATGTTAGCATGTTAACATTAGCATGTTAGCATTATCATGCTAGCATGTTAACATGTTAGCATGTTAGCATTAGCATGCTAGCATTAGCATGCTAGCATTAGCATGCTAGCATGTTAGCATGTTAACATGTTAGCATTAGCATGCTAGCATTAGGATGCTAATGCTAGCATGCTGTGCAACCGTTGCTGTGGCAACCGTTGCTATGGCAACCGTTGCTATGGCAACCGTTGCTATGGCAACCGTTGCTATGGAAACCGTTGCTATGGAAACCGTTGCTATGGCTACGGTTGATATGGCAACCGTTGCATTGGCAACCGTTGCTATGGCAACCGTTGCTATGGCAACCGTTGCTATGGCAACCGTTGCTATGGGAACCGTTGCTATGGAAACCGTTGCTATGGCAACCGTTGCTATGGAAACCGTTGCTATGGAAACTGTTGTTATGGTTACGGTTGATATGGCAACCATTGCTATGGCAACCATTGCCATGGCAACCGTTGCTATGGCAACCAATGGTATGGCAACCATTGCTATGGCAACCGTTGCCATGGCAACCAATGGTATGGCAACCATTGCTATGGCAACCGTTGCCATGGCAACCAATGGTATGGCAACCATTGCTATGGCAACCGTTGCCATGTCAACCGTTGCTATGGCAACCAATGGTATGGCAACCGTTGCTATGGCAACCGTTGCCATGGCAACCGTTGCTATGGCAACCAATGGTATGGTTACCATTGCTATGGCAACGGTTGCCATGGCAACCATTGCTATGGCAACCGTTGCTATGGCAACCAATGGTATGGCAACCATTGCTATGGCAACCGTTGCTATGGCAACCAATGGTATGGCAACCAATGGTATGGCAACCATTGCTATGGCAACCGTTGCCATGGCAACCGTTGCTATGGCAACCGTTGCTATGGCAACCAATGGTATGGCAACCATTGCTATGGCAACCGTTGCTATGGCAACCAATGGTATGGCAACCAATGGTATGGCAACCGTTGCTATGGCAACCAATGGTATGGCAAACAATGGTATGGCAACCGTTGCCATGGCAACCGTTGCTATGTTAATCAATGGTATGGCAACCGTTGCTATGGCAACCAATGGTATGGCAACCGTTGCTATGGCAACCGTTTCTATGGCAACTGTTGTATTGGCAACCGTTGCTATGGCAACCTAGCATGCTAATACTAGCATGCTAGCATTAGCATGCTAGCATTAGCATGCTAGCATTAGCATACTAAATTTAGCATGCAAGCATTAGCATGTTAGCATTAGCATGTTAGCATGTTAGCATGTTAGCATATTAGCATGTTAGCATGTAAGCATGCTAGTATTAGCATGCTAGCATTAGCATGCTAACATTAGCATGTTAGCATGTTAGCATGTTAGCATATTAGCATGTTAGCATGTTAGCATGTTAGCATGTTAGCATGTTAGCATGTTAGCATGTTAGCATGTTAGCATGCTAGATTAGCATGCTAGCATTAGCATGTTCGCATTAGCATGTTAGCATTAGCATGTTAGCATTAGCATGTTAGCATTAGCATGCTAGCATTAGCATGCTAGCATTAGCATGTTAGCATTAGCATGCTAGCATTAACTTGCTATGGTACGGTTGATATGGAAACCGTTGCAATGGCAACCATTGCTATGGCAACCGTTGCTGTGGCAACCGTTGCCATGGCAACCAATGGTATGGCAACCATTGCTATGGCAACCGTTGCTATGGCAACCGTTGCCATGGCAACCGTTGCTATGGCAACCAATGTTATGGCAACCATTGCTATGGCAACCATTGCCATGGCAACCGTTGCTATGGCAACCTAACATGTTAGCATGCTAGTATTAGCATGCTAGTATTAGCATGCTAGCATTAGCATATTAGCATTAGCATGCTAGCATTAGCATGTTAGCATTATCATATTGCATTAGCATGTTAGCATTAGCATGCTAGCATTAGCATGCTAGCATTAGCACTTTTTCCCTCCAAAATCAAATTTGGTAGTAATAGATGTAAATATGGAAGAGGCCCTGCCCTGGAAGAGCAATTTTATTTGGGTCGATTTCACACACTTCCCCTTGACCTAGACTTCTGAAAATTTAGATTTAGTTACATTAAGACCTTATGTTTACACCCTGCAAATTTCATGTGTATAACTTAAAGCCTTCAAGAGTTAGAACAGAATAAAATACCATAACATTTTTTCCCTCCAAAAAAAAATTTGGTAGTAATAGATACAAATCTGGAAGCGGCCCTGCCCTGGAAGAGCAATTTTATTTGGTAGTAATAGATACAAATCTGGAAGCGGCCCTGCCCTGGAAGAGCAATTTTATTTGGTTCGATTTCACACACTTCCCCTTGACCTAGACTTCTGAAAATTTAGATTTAGTAACATTAAGACCTTATGTTTACACCCTGCAAATTTCATGTGTATAACTTAAAGCCTTCAAGAGTTAGAACAGAATAAAGTACCATAACATTTTTTCCCTCCAAAAAAAAATTTGGTAGTAATAGATACAAATATGGAAGCGGCCCTGCCCTGGAAGAGCAATTATATTTGGGTCAATTTCACACACTAATCCTTGACCTACACTCCTGAAATTTTACATTCAGTTACTTCTAGACCTTGTGTTTACACCCTGAAAATTTCAAATGTATAACTTAAAGCCTTCAAGAGTTAGAACAGAATAAAGTACCATAACATTTTTCCCTTCTAAATCAAATTTGGTAGTAATAGATGTAAATCTGGAATTATCGAATGTAAATGTGAAATGAGTTCATCACCTAAAGTGCTGATGGAAGGAGGCCAATGAGCAGCCTATTGCCATGGTTACGGTTGCTATGGTTACAGTTGCTATGGTAACCGTTGCCGCCATGGTTACGGTTGCCATGGTTACGGAACAGCGGCAACAAAATCCATTGGGAGTTAAAAAAAAAATAGATAAAACCTTGATTTTCACATATGATGTACACCCCTCTTGGAGCATCGGAGAACAGTTGTCCCTGTATCCCTAGCTATTTCCGTTTCCATTTTATAGCCTTTTTTATTTTCAGGGGTCAAAAGGTCATATCTGTATAGGAATAGATACAAATCTGGAATTATGGAATGTAAATGTGAATTAATTTCTTAGGTAATAGATGTAAATGTGGAATGAGTTCATACCCTCCCATCCCCTAAAGCGCTGATGGTAGGAAGGAGGCCAATGAGCAGCCTACTGCAACCAGTCAGTCAAGCACTACAAGTAGAAGTATGTCCCGTGTCTCTAACCCTCTTTTTTAAGGAGGTGGCTCTGGAACAGCACCACCGAGATGTCCTTGGAATATGTAATAGAGCTAGTTGAGACCTTTCCAATGATATATGCCCCAACTCCCCAAGTGCTTCCGTTCAAGAGATACGCCACTTGAAAAAAATCGAAATCTCAATAGGTTAGCGCCCCCTAGCTCTCGACAGAAAAGGGATAGAAGTTTTTTTCCAAGTGGTTCTAGTAAAGCTCAGCGAGACCTTTCCGTCGATACCAAGCTCGACTTACTGCGACCAAGTATGGCAAAAAAAAGTAGGACGAAAGGGGTAGAGGGCTATAAGTGTTAGAGGCCTTGGAATCAGGGAAAATCCATTGGGGGTCAAAAAAAAAAGTTGAGATAAAACCTTGATTTTCACATATGATATACACCCCTCTGGGAGCATTGGAGAACAGGTGTCCCCGTATCCCTAGCTCTTTCCGTTTCCATTTTATAGCCTTTTTATTTTCAGGGGTCAAAAGGTCATCTGTATAGGAATAGATACAAATCTGGAATTATGGAATGTAAATGTGGAATGAGTTCATAGGTAATAGATGTAAATGTGGAAGAGGCCCTGAAACCGCAAAGGGTTTGGGGGTCCTGTTTGGCCATGCAATGGAATAGAGAGTTGGATCCACCTCTGACTCAAACCTGGCATCTCACTGAGTAAGAGTGTCGATTTTCACCACTCTGACACAACAGGAAGGGTCCCAAATTTAGCCCTGAAATCAGTAAAGTAGTCGTAATGATAATAGATGTAAATATGGAAGAGGCCCTGAAACCGCAAAGGGTTTGGGGGTCCTGTTTGGCCATGCAATGGAATAGAGAGTTGGTTCCACCTCTGACTCAAACCTGGCATCTCACTGAGTAAGAGTGTCAATTTTCACCACTCTGACACAACAGGAAGGGTCCCAAATTCAGCCCTGAAATCAGTAAAGTAGTCGTAATGAGAATAGATGTAAATATGGAAGAGGCCCTGTCCTGGCAGAGCAATTTTATTTGGGTCGTTTTCACGCACTTCCCCTTGACCTAGACTTCTGAAAATTTAGATTTACTAACATTAAGACCTTATGTTTACACCCTGAAAATTTCAAATGTATAACTTAAAGCCTTCAAGAGTTAGAACAGAATAAAGTACCATAACATTTTTTCCCTCCAAAAAATTTTTTGCTAGTAATAGATACAAATCTGGAAGCGGCCCTGCCCTGGAAGAGCAATTTTATTTGGGTCAATTTCACACACTAATCCTTGACCTACACTCCTGAAATTTTACATTCAGTTACTTCTAGACCTTGTGTTTACACCCTGAAAATTTCAAGTGTATAACTTAAAGCCTTCAAGAGTTAGAACAGAATAAAGTCCATAACATTTTTCCCTCCAAAATCAAATTTGGTAGTAATAGATACAAATCTGGAATTATAGAATGTAAATGTGAAATAAGTTCATACCCACCCATCACCTAAAGTGCTAATGGAAGGTGGGCAATGAGCATCCTATTACAACTAGTTAGTCAAGCACTTCAAGTAAAAGTATGTCCCGTGTCTCTAACCCTCTTTTTTAAGGAGTTTGCTCAGGAACAGCGCCACCTAGATGCCCTTGACATATGTAATAGAGCTAGTAGAGACCTTTCCAATGATATAAGCCCTAACTCCCCAAGTTCTTCCGTTCACGAGATACGCCATTTGAAAGGTGTGAAATTTCAATAGTTTAGCGCCCCCTAGCTCTCGACAGAAAAGGGGTAGAAGTGTTTTTCCAAGCGGGTCCGATAAAGCTCAGCGAGACCTTTCCGTCGATACCGAGCTCGACTTACTACGACCTAGTACGGCCGAGTAATCGGTCACCGAAAACATCAAGAAATCGGGGGATGGGCGCTAAGCGTCCCAGAGGCCTTTAAAAAGGCAAAAAAGGATTTGAGTCCAAAAAAAAAAGTTGAGATAAAACCTTGATTTTCACATATGTTACACAGCACCCTCGGAGCATCCGACGATATTTTTCCCAAGTCCCAACGTGCTTCCGTTAGCCCAAAATCCCACATCGAAAACATAAATCCACCTTCCACATTTGTATCTATTTTTCAAAATCTCCTTCCACATTTGTATCTATTTTTCAAATTCTCCTTCCACATTTGCATCTATATTGCAAATTCCACATTTGTATCTATTTTCCTTCCACATTTGCATCTATATCATTAGAATTAGCATTAGCATGCTAGCATTAGCATGCTAATGCTAGCCCTAATGCATGCTAATCCATCATGTCCAACCGTTTAGGTTGGTTTTAGAACATGTTAGCATTAGCATGCTAGCATTAGCATGCTAATGCTAGCCCTAATGCATGCTAATCCATCATGTCCAAACGTTTAGGTTGGTTTTAGAACATGTTAGCATGTTAGCATTAGCATGCTAGCATTAGCATGCTAGCATTAGCATGCTAATGCTAGCCCTAATGCATGCTAATCCATCATGTCCAAACGTTTAGGTTGGTTTTAGAACATGTTAGCATTAGCATGCTAGCATTAGCATGCTAATGCTAGCCCTAATGCATGCTAATCCATCATGTCCAAACGTTTAGGTTGGTTTTAGAACATGTTAGCATTTTAGCATTAGCATGCTAGCATTAGCATTAGCATTAGCACTAGCATTATAGAATGAATTTAGTTAAAATAAAAAATTAACAATATTTTAGATATAAATTTGGAATATTGGAAGATATTAGAATTGAACTTGGAATTATGGAATTTTATACGTTGGCGCCCCCTAGGGGTTCAAAAAATTCATCACACATTCGATTGGAATGCGGAAGGAAGGCAATGGAATGCGGAAGAAAAAGTTGGAAAGGGAAAGTGAAAGTCTTCCGGATTCGTATCTATTAGACGCGATTCTGGAAGATTGAATATGGAATCATGGAATCCCCATTCATTCTCTATGGGAAAACCCTAACCCTAACCCTAACCCTAACCCTAACCCTAACCCTAACCCTAACCCTAACCCTAACCCTAACCCTAACCACTTCACTTCCAGACCTAAACCTAACCAATTTAATCCAGACCTAAACCTAACCACTAAATTACATGCCCATACCAACATCTAACCCTAACCCTAACCACTTAACTTCCAGACCTAAACCTAACCACTTAATCCAGACCTAAACCTAACCAATTTAATCCAGACCTAAACCTAACCATTAAATTACATGCCCATACCAATATCTAACCCTAACCCTAACCACTTCACTTCCAGACCTAAACCTAACCACTTAATCCAGACCTAAACCTAACCAATTTAATCCAGACCTAAACCTAACCATTAAATTACATGCCCATACCAATATCTAACCCTAACCCTAACCACTTCACTTCCAGACCTAAACCTAACCACTTAATCCAGACCTAAACCTAACCAATTTAATCCAGACCTAAACCTAACCACTAAATTACATGCCCATACCAATATCTAACCCTAACCCTAACCACTTCACTTCCAGACCTAAACCTAACCACTTAATCCAGACCTAAACCTAACCAATTTAATCCAGACCTAAACCTAACCACTAAATTACATGCCCATACCAATATCTAACCCTAACCCTAACCACTTCACTTCCAGACCTAAACCTAATCACTTAATCCAGACCTAAAATTATCCACTTAATCTAGACCTAAAACTAACCACTTAATTTAGATTTAACCTTAACCACAAAAAATTACAGGCCCATACCAATATTGTATACTAAACCTAATCACTTCACTTTCAGACCTAACTCTAGCCACTTAATCCAGACCTAACCCTAACCGTTTAATTCAGACCTAACTTTAACCATTAAACTACAGACTTTACCCTAACCATACCAAATTTTAAAAACAACCAATTATTCCAGACCTAATCTTAATCAAAACATAAAAAATTCTTATATAAATATAAAATAAATAATAAAAAATAAAAAATATATTAAAAAAGTAATTTAATTTAAAGTATCTATCTATTATTTTGTCATATACAACTTATTTTAATTAAAGACTATCTAAAAATGTAAAATATAAAATAAAAAATATAATATAAATTTAAAAAAATTTAAAAAAAAGTAATTTAATTTTATTAATTTCATTATTCTATCTATTATTTTCTTCATTTGACATATACATATCATTAACATTCATATTTACATAGTTTTATTCAATTTTATCCAATTTTATTCAGTTTCGGTTTTTTTTGTTACACTTACACTGATACCAGACAGAAAAACCAGGACAGAGAAAGAGTGCAGGCGAGACCACGCCCCCGAGGGCATATAGGCTCGGGTAAGCGCTTCAGCTCACTCGCAGCTCGCACTTCAAGGAGTAAACATCCCGAGGAGAACAGCAGTTGCTTTTTCAATTCCCACACATTACAACACACACTTTGTTCATTTATTTTTATTTTCTTTATTATTTCGGACCTGAAGAAGGCTTCAATCGGCCGAAACGTCGTCCAGTTTTTAATTTCTTTTTTCTTTTTCTTTCCATTTGCGAGCGGGCATTTCCGCCTTCTTTTTTCTTTCTTTTTCGCACCAGACACGCACACACACACACAATACACAATACATTGCACCACAAAACAAAAAAATATATACAAAACAACAAACTACAATTGAACAGGAGGAGATGGAGTGGACGGTTGTCCACCGCGGGCGCCGGCCGAGACCCCCGGCCGAGCGCGACTTGCCCGAGAGGAGGGAGAGGGTCGGCCGCTACGGAGCTCCGAATCCCCGGGGGGCGGACCGTGCATGGGTCCCTCCGGCTCCCGCCGGGGGGCCCCGTTACTTTAATCCTAATTACCAGCCAGTTCCACCCCGGGATCCGATCCGTGCGTTTCGGCCCCGCTCCCTTCCAAGGACGTATGCACAAGTTGTGCGGGGCGGGTTCAGAAGGGAACCCGGCCCACAAAGAGATTGGAATAGGGGGCAAAAAAATAGGAGGGTTGAATACATCAAACCTGACAGGAAGTTCAGGAAGATGATTCACACTTTTCATACTCTGATTAAAGTGGTTCACCATATTGAAAAGGTTCAGGTTAAAGATGACCTGGATAGACCCAAGATAATACAGAATATGGAACAATGTCTAAGCACCATTATAACACCCACAGCACCCACGGAGAGCACAAAAGATAAGATAGTGGGGGCTGCTAAACACTGGGCTTACACCACAATGCTCACTTTACAACAACATTATGAGGATTTATTCCAGGAAACTATGGAAGAAATAACCTCAGATATCTTTCATGATGAATGGGAGGAGCCATTTAAAGTGGCCATGAGATGGAGCAAAAAGAAGCTTCCCAGACTCAGTGACACCACGTTAGATAGGATTAAGGAGTATGTGGTAGCACATGTGAAAGATAGACCTATTCCATCCTTCAACAGAGGGGGGGCAATTACAGGGCCTTCAAATGGAGGGGATCTGATTGAGAACAGATTGGGTGATGGTGAAATGCCTACCACACACACAGAGGCTATTCCAAGGCAGGATAGGGAAATACCTACCCCACATAGGATCACTCCGCCAAGGCAAGATAGGGAAGAGCCTACCACACAGGTGAATACTCCGCCAAGGCAGGATAGGGAAACGCCCACCTTGCAAGCTGGGAACCCACAAAGGGAACAGGGAGAAAAATCTGCTCCACCTACAGTGACTCCGCACAAACAATTCAGGGAACAAGGTACAGATCCTGACCCAATAATGACGGAACCTGCAGGGAAACCTCAAAGGGTGGGACGTACTCCTACCACACTCAGGGGTGTCAACGTACAGGGGGATTCAAATGTGAACATCCAGAGAGAATCACCTGTTAACATTCAGGGCCAAACACCTGATATGGGGGGGGAGGGAACATCTGATTCAGAAGCCACATCCCCATTTACCAGTATTCTGAAAAAGCGGAATATAGTATGGGAGGACTTCTCTACTTATGGGTCAGAGGACCAGGAAGGGGAACGGGATGACCAACAACAACAACAACACACACATGCACACCCAGATGACACATACATGAGGGAACTGATAAATTTGTCCACACATGAAGAATCAGATGAGGATGAATCCACACACGAATCAGAAGAAGAAGGCCAAAGTCAGGCAGTACAATCAGGGGACAGTAATGTGGAGGACACGACACCAGTGGAAGGGAAAGTGACTAGACACAGTAGAGTCTACAGGAAAATTTCAACATGGAACCTGATTTTGAATAAGAAAAAGGTTATCCTGGGTGATGATAATGTGGGAATTATTCCAGATTTTGAAGATTCTCAACTGCAAATTGACAGCTTCCCAGGGGCCTCTTTCCACCATGCTAGGGGCATGCTGAGAAAGGCAGAAGTTAGGACAGAAGTGGAATTTTTGGTCCTGGCATTTGGGATCAGACATTTCAACCAGAAAAATTCCGTTACGGGCATCAAACAATTGCAAATGAGCATCAAAAGGGCCAAGGAATTATGTCCAAGGGCCAAAATTCTGATTCCCCTCATTAATTATAATCTGGATTTACCAAAACAAATACGGACAATAATGGATGACTTAAACACGTATATTGTGCAAAACAGTCAGAGCATCCCAGCAATCTCACATGAACAATTCAAAACAGAAGAGAACGGGATACATTGGACCAAAGAGACAGCACAATTAATTATGGGGAACATCATTAGGACATTAAACTGAAATTCCCTCAAAGTCTGTCTTTAGAGAGGGATTTCAAAGAACAACTGGAAAAAGATAATGTTTTAGTTTTGACCAAATCATTTGAATTGACAAAACATCAAAGGGAACTTTTGAATAAAGGTCTGACATTTGTGCCAGCTTTCACTTCAGCCAGACAGATTAAAGATGAAATTAATCAAGAAATTAAGGGTTATCATAAGAGAATTAAATTGGCAGTGTTTTTTGATGGGGAAGAGAGTAAAACATCAGAGAAATTTGTTTACCCTTCAACCTGGGCTCCTCCATATGACCAACTCCCCCTAGAGGTGGATCAATTAATTAATGAGGATCTAACTTTCCTGAGAAAAAAATTCAAGGTCTTTCCAGAAAAACATAATTTGACCAAGGAGGAGATTCAGGCCTTACAAGAACTAAGACAAAATCATGATATTGTTATTAAGCCAGCGGACAAGGGGTCCATGGTTGTTATTTTGGACAGAATGAGATACATCAAAGAAGCTGAGAGACAATTGACAGATACTACTTATTATAAAAAATTGAAGGCACCAATTTATTTGGACACAATACCAATGGTCAGGGAGATTATACAAGAAATGGAAGACAATAAATTCATCTCCAAGAAACAAAAGGAGTACTTATTAGGACCAGTTATTCCTCGAGAAAGAAGATTTTATATCCTCCCTAAAATTCATAAGGATCCATTGAAATGGACAATTCCATATGAATTACCGCCAGGACGACCAATAGTCTCGGACTGTGAAAGCGAAACTTACCATACGGCTGATTTTTTGGAATCTTTTTTACATCCTATTTCGATTAGACATGCTTCTTACATAAAAGATACTTATCATTTCATTTCAATAATTAAATCTCTGGTAATTCCAAAGGACTCCTTTTTGTTTACAATGGATGTCAGTAATTTATATACCAACATAGACATTAAAAGTGGGGTTGAAGTAGTTAAAAAATTCTTAAAAAAATATCCTGATAACAACAGACCTGATTTACAATTAATAAAACTATTGGAGATTAATTTGGAAAGGAATGATTTTATTTTTAATGAAGAATATTATTTACAAGTTAAAGGGACAGCCATGGGCAAACGATTTGCCCCATCATATGCTAATATATTTATGGCCAATTGGGAAGAGGAAGCATTGAAGAGGTGCCCCCATAAGCCTAAATGTTTTTTCAGATATCTAGATGATATTTTTGGTATTTGGACAGGATCGAAAGAGACATTTCAAGAATTTGAGAAAATTTTGAATGACCAGGACCAATCCATACAAGTAACATCTGAAATTGATCAGGAAAAAATTAATTATTTGGATACTACGGTATTTAAAGGACCAAAATTTGCACAAAACCAACAATTGGACATCAAAGTACATTTTAAAAGTACAGATAAACATGCATTATTGTACAAAAGCAGTTTTCATCCTAGACATACATACAGGGGTCTTATATTATCCCAATTAATAAGATTTAAAAGAATCTGCACACGAGAACAAGATTTTTGGTCAGCAGTCAAAATTTTATTTGCAGCATTAAAGAAGAGGGGTTACAATAGGTCGTTTCTCACTCAATGCCTTAAAAGCTTTAAAAATTGGGATTCCAACAATTTCAGAACTCAAAAGAGGGAGGACAGATTAATTCCTCTAATCACCAAATACTCACATTCTTCCAACGTGGCATCTTTTCAAATTAAAAAACACTTTTCAGTATATTTGAAAGACAGAGGGTTTCTTCCAGAATATAGTGTAATTAGGGCCTTTAGGAGGAATAAGAATCTCAAGGACATACTTACTAAAGCCAGGTTGACAAAAATTTCAATGGGAGAAGAAGAGAGGATGCCAGCATTACAACATAAACACAAAATTCAGAACACCATAGATAAGACATGGTATGGTATATCACAATCATTTTCTTTAAGATCCACGAATTGTGTTTATGTTCTAATTTGTGGGATATGTGAAAAGAAATACATAGGAGGTACAAAGGATTCATTGTATGAATTATTGGAGGGGTTCACCAAAAGGATATTATTTGGGATACAAGAGGAAGAAAGTTTTATTACACATTTCAGAACTCATTCATGGGAAATGACCAAAATAGTGGGGTTACAAAGACACACAGATTGGTCAAATCAAATTAGGACGGATAAAATTAAAGCATGGATTAAAAACTTGGACACAAGAATCCCTAAAGGTCTTAACTGACCCACAACATGATTGTTATATGCCCCAATTTAAACCTAACCATTTTAATCCAGACCTAAACCTAATTACTAAATTACATGCCCATACCAATATCTAACCCTAACCCTAACCACTTCACTTCCAGACCTAAACCTAACCAATTTAATCCAGACCTAAACCTAACCACTAAATTACATGCCCATACCAATATCTAACCCTAACCCTAACCACTTTACTTCCAGACCTAAACCTAACCACTTAATCCAGACCTAAACCTAACCAATTTAATCCAGACCTAAACCTAACCATTAAATTACATGCCCATACCAATATCTAACCCTAACCCTAACCACTTCACTTCCAGACCTAAACCTAACCACTTAATCCAGACCTAAACCTAACCAATTTAATCCAGACCTAAACCTAACCACTAAATTACATGCCCATACCAATATCTAACCCTAACCCTAACCACTTCACTTCCAGACCTAAACCTAACCAATTTAATCCAGACCTAAACCTAACCACTAAATTACATGCCCATACCAACATCTAACCCTAACCCTAACCACTTAACTTCCAGACCTAAACCTAACCACTTAATCCAGACCTAAACCTAACCAATTTAATCCAGACCTAAACCTAACCATTAAATTACATGCCCATACCAATATCTAACCCTAACCCTAACCACTTCACTTCCAGACCTAAACCTAACCACTTAATCCAGACCTAAACCTAACCAATTTAATCCAGACCTAAACCTAACCATTAAATTACATGCCCATACCAATATCTAACCCTAACCCTAACCACTTCACTTCCAGACCTAAACCTAACCACTTAATCCAGACCTAAACCTAACCAATTTAATCCAGACCTAAACCTAACCACTAAATTACATGCCCATACCAATATCTAACCCTAACCCTAACCACTTCACTTCCAGACCTAAACCTAACCACTTAATCCAGACCTAAACCTAACCAATTTAATCCAGACCTAAACCTAACCACTAAATTACATGCCCATACCAATATCTAACCCTAACCCTAACCACTTCACTTCCAGACCTAAACCTAATCACTTAATCCAGACCTAAAATTATCCACTTAATCTAGACCTAAAACTAACCACTTAATTTAGATTTAACCTTAACCACAAAAAATTACAGGCCCATACCAATATTGTATACTAAACCTAATCACTTCACTTTCAGACCTAACTCTAGCCACTTAATCCAGACCTAACCCTAACCGTTTAATTCAGACCTAACTTTAACCATTAAACTACAGACTTTACCCTAACCATACCAAATTTTAAAAACAACCAATTATTCCAGACCTAATCTTAATCAAAACATAAAAAATTCTTATATAAATATAAAATAAATAATAAAAAATAAAAAATATATTAAAAAAGTAATTTAATTTAAAGTATCTATCTATTATTTTGTCATATACAACTTATTTTAATTAAAGACTATCTAAAAATGTAAAATATAAAATAAAAAATATAAAATAAATTTAAAAAAATTTAAAAAAAAGTAATTTAATTTTATTAATTTCATTATTCTATCTATTATTTTCTTCATTTGACATATACATATCATTAACATTCATATTTACATAGTTTTATTCAATTTTATCCAATTTTATTCAGTTTCGGTTTTTTTTGTTACACTTACACTGATACCAGACAGAAAAACCAGGACAGAGAAAGAGTGCAGGCGAGACCACGCCCCCGAGGGCATATAGGCTCGGGTAAGCGCTTCAGCTCACTCGCAGCTCGCACTTCAAGGAGTAAACATCCCGAGGAGAACAGCAGTTGCTTTTTCAATTCCCACACATTACAACACACACTTTGTTCATTTATTTTTATTTTCTTTATTATTTCGGACCTGAAGAAGGCTTCAATCGGCCGAAACGTCGTCCAGTTTTTAATTTCTTTTTTCTTTTTCTTTCCATTTGCGAGCGGGCATTTCCGCCTTCTTTTTTCTTTCTTTTTCGCACCAGACACGCACACACACACACAATACACAATACATTGCACCACAAAACAAAAAAATATATACAAAACAACAAACTACAATTGAACAGGAGGAGATGGAGTGGACGGTTGTCCACCGCGGGCGCCGGCCGAGACCCCCGGCCGAGCGCGACTTGCCCGAGAGGAGGGAGAGGGTCGGCCGCTACGGAGCTCCGAATCCCCGGGGGGCGGACCGTGCATGGGTCCCTCCGGCTCCCGCCGGGGGGCCCCGTTACTTTAATCCTAACCCTAACCCTAACCCTAACCCTAACCCTAACCCTAACCCTAACCCTAACCCTAACCCTAACCCTAACCCTAACCCTAACCCTAACCTAACCCTAACCCTAACCCTAACCCTAACCCTAACCCTAACCCTAACCCTAACCCTAACCCTAACCCTAACCCTAACCCTAACCCCTAACCCTAACCCTAACCCTAACCCTAACCCTAACCCTAACCCTAACCCTAACCCTAACCCTAACCCCTAACCCTAACCCTAACCCTAACCCCCTAACCCTAACCCTAACCCTAACCCTAACCCTAACCCTAACCCTAACCCTAACCCTAACCCTAACCCTAACCCTAACCCTAACCCTAACCCTAACCCTAACCCTAACCCTAACCCTAACCCTAACCCTAACCCTAACCCTAACCCTAACCCTAACCCTAACCCTAACCCTAACCCTAACCTAACCCTAACCTAACCCTAACCCTAACCCTAACCCTAACCCTAACCCTAACCCTAACCCTAACCCTAACCCTAACCCTAACCCTAACCCTAACCCTAACCCTAACCCTAACCCTAACCCTAACCCTAACCCTAACCCTAACCCTAACCTTCAAACAAACAGATACACATGCACTTCTCCATAAATCCAGCTACCATCCCAAACACACTTTCAGAGGCATCATCAAATCTCAAATCATCAGATTTCATCGCATCTCATCTACTGACGCAGATTTACATAACTCCATCCGCATTCTTTTCCACCACCTCAGACGCAGACGTTACACAAAAAGATTCCTCAGGAACATTAAATACAACACCTTGGCCAGTCTCGCTCCCACTCGCTCATACAGCACCACCCACTCACCTCTCAGACCCACTCAGACATCCGAACCTGACCCTGACCTTGACCCTAACCCTAACCCTGACCCCCCTAACCCTTACCCCAACCCACCTGACCCTAACCCTAACCCTTACCCTTACCCCTACCCTAACCTTAACCCTTACCCTGACCCCCCTGACCCTAACCCTAACCCCCCCAACTCTTACCCTAACCCCAACCCCCCGGACCCTAACCCTTTTTACCCTAACCCTAACCCCAACCCCCCTTACCCTAACCCTAACCCCAAACCCACTTACCCTAACCCTAACCTGTCTCACCTAGGCCCCAATCCTGACCCCAACCCTCATCCTGACCCCAGCACCAACACTGACAGCACCACACACCTTCTACCTCTGGTCTCCACTTTCTCCCACCGCACAGCCTCATGTTTAGCCTCCATAAAACACAACTTTTCCACCAATCAAAAACACAACCCTGCCATCCAACAGGTGAGACTCATCTCCGCCTACAGAAAGAACCCAAACCTCCATCAGCTTCTCATCAAATCGGCCTTCACTCCACACATCAAAACCGCGACCGTCCCAGAGGAGCGGCTGTACAGGCACAGGAAAATGTTCTGGAACCCGTACAGCCGCTCCTCTCACCCACCTTTCGGCACTTACTCACTTCATCACAGCAATATTGTCTATATTATCACCTGCACTAATTGCAATAAACACTATATAGGGGAGACCGGTGGCACCTTACTCATCCGACTTAAACAGCACCTCCGCAATATCAGGCTCACCTTACTAACCACACCATTAGTCACACACTTCCAACAGCATTCACCAGAACATCTCACCATCTGCGGCTTGGAAGCCAACAAGAACTGGACCGAGGGACAAAGGAAGAGGGCGGAGAGACTATGGATCGGGAGGCTGGGAACAACAACCCCGGGGGGTCTCAACGACCTTCCCCACAGAACCACTGGATTTGCCCCGGACCTCACCAACCAACCAAAAAACCCCCCCCAAAACCCCCCCCCCCCCCCCCCCCCCTCCCCCCATCACCATCAATCATACACACAGATTTTAACCTCCAACAGTAAATAGACAGCCCTCCCCCCCTTTTATTTTCCCAGGTCTACTGTCATAGTCCATACCCTTCTTCTATTGATTTATATGTCCAACTATTATATTTTTTTATATATAAATATATGATTTGATTATTATTAAAATTATTCACCCTTTTCTCATATACTTTTGTTTATTCCTGCTGTTGCCCCTTTTCTATGGTTTTTAAATGTGGTTTTTTATGTGTTCTCCTCCTATATAATTGTTGATGTGCATGCCTGAGCCTTTATGAATTTGCATTATGATGTCTTGTATTCTTTATTCCAATTTTATTTATGTTCCTTTTTTATTGTGCATGATCCTTATAATTGTACAGTTGCTTGCATGCCATTTATATGAATTTTTTAACACATAAACACCCACTTATACCACATCTCCTAATTTTTACATTATTATTTATTATTAATTTATTATTGTTATTTCTCTTTATTTATTCAAACCCCCCCCTTCTTTCCTTTACTCTAGCACTTACACATTCAGTTGGACTTTGTAAATCTGGGGGATATCTGGAGTGGGATCAGATCACCTACTTGGGCTTAAGAACAACATAACACATATTTCACCTATTATAAATTTTCATATAAACCCCCCCCCCCCTCTCTCTCTCCCTCCCTAGTCGTCCGCTGTGGGCCCGTGGGGGCCCTCCACCGGAGGATTACTCATCGGTCTGGGGGCCCCCTGACTGGGTGCACTCGGATCCGCCCGCGGGGGTCCGCTATTGAGTGGAGAGGAGTATCTGCATGAGTGGGAGGACCCGAGCCAGTAGGCCAGTGCTCCAAAAATCCAATAGGATGTCTTTCTAACCCTACCCTAACCCAACCCTAACCCTAACCCTAACCCTAACCCTAACCCTAACCCTAACCCTAACCCTAACCCTAACCCAGTCAACCAGTTAAACAGTCAACCAGTGAGACAGTTAAACAGTCAACAATGAGACAGTTAACCAGTCAACCAGTTAAACAGTCAACCAGTTAAACAGTCAACAATGAGACAGTTAACCAGTCAACCAGTTAAACCAGTCAACCAGTGAGCTAGTTAACCAGTAAACCAGTGAAACTGTCAACCAGTAAAACAGTTAACTAGTCAACCAGTTAACCAGTGAACTAGTTAACCAGTGAACTAGTTAACCAGTCAAGCAGTTATCCAGCTCACCAGTTAACCAGTGAACCCAACCCTGACCCTGAACCTGACCCTGAACCTGACCCTGAACCTGACCTTGACCCTAACTTTAACCCTGACCCAGACCCTAACCCTAATCCAGACTAGCAAACTAGTGCACCAGTAAAACAGTCCACCTTAAACCAGATAAAATACACTAAAAGCAGCCTTAAATAGACAAACGTGAATAAAAAATCCCTTTAAAACCAGATAAAATACACCAAAAGCAGCCTTAAATATGCAAAAATCAATTAAAAAATAGCTTAAATTTGAATGAATACACTGAAAACAGCCTTAAACCTAGAAAAGGTACATAAAACCCCACTTTAAATTTGAAAAAAAACACTGGACACTGCCAGTATTTTACTGGAAAAGGGTGACCCCTTTATATACAGTAGAATCTAAAAGCGTCGATTGCAGGCCCCGTGGCGCAGCTGGTAGCTTTTTCGCCTCGTAAACAGAAGGTCGCCGGTTCGAATCCGCCCTCAGACCACTCTGTGTTGGGTTTGGTTCTTCTCCTGTGTCACAGTCACCTTTTTTCTCCCAGACCAACTTTGCTCCCACCATAAAGACAACATGCACTCATCGCTCAGTGGCTTCATCTCAACTCCCCACAGGTGGAAATGTCACACTCATTCCTTGTGTGCCCTGCCATCAACTGACCATCAGCTGACACCTACAATCAACACTTAAAATGCATTCATATGGCTGGGATTACTTTATTCACAACTGCATACAAAATACAAAGATGTGGAGCTCCATACCCACACAAGTGGCATCCACTTGACCCAATTGAACCAGTCAACCAGTTAAACAGTCAACCAGTAAGATAGTTAAGCAGTCAAACAGTGAAACAGTCAACCAGTAACACAGTTAACCAGTCAACCACTGAGACAGATAACCAGTCAACCAGTTAAACAGTCAACCAGTGAGACAGTTAAACAGTCAACAATGAGACAGTTGACCAGTCAACCAGTTAACCAGTGAACTAGTTAACCAGTCAAGCAGTTATCCAGCTCACCAGTTAACCAGTGAACCCAACCCTGACCATGAACCTGACCCTGAACCTGACCCTGAACCTGACCTTGACCCTAACTTTAACCCTGACCCAGACCCTAACCCTAATCCAGACTAGCAAACTAGTGCACCAGTAAAACAGTCCACCTTAAACCAGATAAAATACACTAAAAGCAGCCTTAAATAGACAAACGTGAATAAAAAATCCCTTTAAAACCAGATAAAATACACCAAAAGCAGCCTTAAATATGCAAAAATCAATTAAAAAATAGGTTAAATTTGAATAAATACACTGAAAACAGCCTTAAACCTAGAAAAGGTACATAAAAACCCACTTTAAATTTGAAAAAACCCACTGGACACTGCCAGTATTTTACTGGAAAAGGGTGACTCCTTTATATACAGTAGAATCTAAAAGCGTCGATTGCAGCCCCCGTGGCGCAGCTGGTAGCTTTTTCGCCTCGTAAACAGAAGGTCGCCGGTTCGAATCCGCCCTCAGACCACTCTGTGTTGGGTTTGGTTCTTCTCCTGTGTCACAGTCACCTTTTTTCTCCCAGACCAACTTTGCTCCCACCATAAAGACAACATGCACTCATCGCTCAGTGGCTTCATCTCAACTCCCCACAGGTGGAAATGTCACACTCATTCCTTGTGTGCCCTGCCATCAACTGACCATCAGCTGACACCTACAATCAACACTTAAAATGCATTCATATGGCTGGGATTACTTTATTCACAACTGCATACAAAATACAAAGATGTGGAGCTCCATACCCACACAAGTGGCATCCACTTGACCCAATTGAACCAGTCAACCACTTAAACAGTCAACCAGTAAGATAGTTAAGCAGTCAAACAGTGAAACAGTCAACCAGTAACACAGTTAACCAGTCAACCACTGAGACAGATAACCAGTCAACCAGTTAAACAGTCAACCAGTGAGACAGTTAAACAGTCAACAATGAGACAGTTGACCAGTCAACCAGTTAACCAGTGAACTAGTTAACCAGTCAAGCAGTTATCCAGCTCACCAGTTAACCAGTGAACCCAACCCTGACCATGAACCTGACCCTGAACCTGACCCTGAACCTGACCTTGACCCTAACTTTAACCCTGACCCAGACCCTAACCCTAATCCAGACTAGCAAACTAGTGCACCAGTAAAACAGTCCACCTTAAACCAGATAAAATACACTAAAAGCAGCCTTAAATAGACAAACGTGAATAAAAAATCCCTTTAAAACCAGATAAAATACACCAAAAGCAGCCTTAAATATGCAAAAATCAATTAAAAAATAGCTTAAATTTGAATAAATACACTGAAAACAGCCTTAAACCTAGAAAAGGTACATAAAAACCCACTTTAAATTTGAAAAAACCCACTGGACACTGCCAGTATTTACCTGAAAAGGGTGACCCCTTTATATACAGTAGAATCTAAAAGCGTCGATTGCAGCCCCCGTGGCGCAGCTGGTAGCTTTTTCGCCTCGTAAACAGAAGGTCGCCGGTTCGAATCCGCCCTCAGACCACTCTGTGTTGGGTTTGGTTCTTCTCCTGTGTCACAGTCACCTTTTTTCTCCCAGACCAACTTTGCTCCCACCATAAAGACAACATGCACTCATCGCTCAGTGGCTTCATCTCAACTCCCCACAGGTGGAAATGTCACACTCATTCCTTGTGTGCCCTGCCATCAACTGACCATCAGCTGACACCTACAATCAACACTTAAAATGCATTCATATGGCTGGGATTACTTTATTCACAACTGCATACAAAATACAAAGATGTGGAGCTCCATACCCACACAAGTGGCATCCACTTGACCCAATTGAACCAGTCAACCAGTTAAACAGTCAACCAGTAAGATAGTTAAGCAGTCAAACAGTGAAACAGTCAACCAGTAACACAGTTAACCAGTCAACCACTGAGACAGATAACCAGTCAACCAGTTAAACAGTCAACCAGTGAGACAGTTAAACAGTCAACAATGAGACAGTTAACCAGTCAACCAGTTAAACAGTCAACCAGTTAAACAGTCAACAATGAGACAGTTAACCAGTCAACCAGTTAAACCAGTCAACCAGTGAGCTAGTTAACCAGTAAACCAGTGAAACTGTCAACCAGTAAAACAGTTAACTAGTCAACCAGTTAACCAGTGAACTAGTTAACCAGTGAACTAGTTAACCAGTCAAGCAGTTATCCAGCTCACCAGTTAACCAGTGAACCCAACCCTGACCCTGAACCTGACCCTGAACCTGACCCTGAACCTGACCTTGACCCTAACTTTAACCCTGACCCAGACCCTAACCCTAATCCAGACTAGCAAACTAGTGCACCAGTAAAACAGTCCACCTTAAACCAGATAAAATACACTAAAAGCAGCCTTAAATAGACAAACGTGAATAAAAAATCCCTTTAAAACCAGATAAAATACACCAAAAGCAGCCTTAAATATGCAAAAATCAATTAAAAAATAGCTTAAATTTGAATGAATACACTGAAAACAGCCTTAAACCTAGAAAAGGTACATAAAACCCCACTTTAAATTTGAAAAAAAACACTGGACACTGCCAGTATTTTACTGGAAAAGGGTGACCCCTTTATATACAGTAGAATCTAATAGCGTCGATTGCAGCCCCCGTGGCGCAGCTGGTAGCTTTTTCGCCTCGTAAACAGAAGGTCGCCGGTTCGAATCCGCCCTCAGACCACTCTGTGTTGGGTTTGGTTCTTCTCCTGTGTCACAGTCACCTTTTTTCTCCCAGACCAACTTTGCTCCCACCATAAAGACAACATGCACTCATCGCTCAGTGGCTTCATCTCAACTCCCCACAGGTGGAAATGTCACACTCATTCCTTGTGTGCCCTGCCATCAACTGACCATCAGCTGACACCTACAATCAACACTTAAAATGCATTCATATGGCTGGGATTACTTTATTCACAACTGCATACAAAATACAAAGATGTGGAGCTCCATACCCACACAAGTGGCATCCACTTGACCCAATTGAACCAGTCAACCACTTAAACCGTCAACCAGTAAGATAGTTAAGCAGTCAAACAGTGAAACAGTCAACCAGTAACACAGTTAACCAGTCAACCACTGAGACAGATAACCAGTCAACCAGTTAAACAGTCAACCAGTGAGACAGTTAAACAGTCAACAATGAGACAGTTAACCAGTCAACCAGTTAAACAGTCAACCAGTTAAACAGTCAACAATGAGACAGTTAACCAGTCAACCAGTTAAACCAGTCAACCAGTGAGCTAGTTAACCAGTAAACCAGTGAAACTGTCAACCAGTAAAACAGTTAACTAGTCAACCAGTTAACCAGTGAACTAGTTAACCAGTGAACTAGTTAACCAGTCAAGCAGTTATCCAGCTCACCAGTTAACCAGTGAACCCAACCCTGACCCTGAACCTGACCCTGAACCTGACCCTGAACCTGACCTTGACCCTAACTTTAACCCTGACCCAGACCCTAACCCTAATCCAGACTAGCAAACTAGTGCACCAGTAAAACAGTCCACCTTAAACCAGATAAAATACACTAAAAGCAGCCTTAAATAGACAAACGTGAATAAAAAATCCCTTTAAAACCAGATAAAATACACCAAAAGCAGCCTTAAATATGCAAAAATCAATTAAAAAATAGCTTAAATTTGAATGAATACACTGAAAACAGCCTTAAACCTAGAAAAGGTACATAAAACCCCACTTTAAATTTGAAAAAAAACACTGGACACTGCCAGTATTTTACTGGAAAAGGGTGACCCCTTTATATACAGTAGAATCTAAAAGCGTCGATTGCAGGCCCCGTGGCGCAGCTGGTAGCTTTTTCGCCTCGTAAACAGAAGGTCGCCGGTTCGAATCCGCCCTCAGACCACTCTGTGTTGGGTTTGGTTCTTCTCCTGTGTCACAGTCACCTTTTTTCTCCCAGACCAACTTTGCTCCCACCATAAAGACAACATGCACTCATCGCTCAGTGGCTTCATCTCAACTCCCCACAGGTGGAAATGTCACACTCATTCCTTGTGTGCCCTGCCATCAACTGACCATCAGCTGACACCTACAATCAACACTTAAAATGCATTCATATGGCTGGGATTACTTTATTCACAACTGCATACAAAATACAAAGATGTGGAGCTCCATACCCACACAAGTGGCATCCACTTGACCCAATTGAACCAGTCAACCAGTTAAACAGTCAACCAGTAAGATAGTTAAGCAGTCAAACAGTGAAACAGTCAACCAGTAACACAGTTAACCAGTCAACCACTGAGACAGATAACCAGTCAACCAGTTAAACAGTCAACCAGTGAGACAGTTAAACAGTCAACAATGAGACAGTTGACCAGTCAACCAGTTAACCAGTGAACTAGTTAACCAGTCAAGCAGTTATCCAGCTCACCAGTTAACCAGTGAACCCAACCCTGACCATGAACCTGACCCTGAACCTGACCCTGAACCTGACCTTGACCCTAACTTTAACCCTGACCCAGACCCTAACCCTAATCCAGACTAGCAAACTAGTGCACCAGTAAAACAGTCCACCTTAAACCAGATAAAATACACTAAAAGCAGCCTTAAATAGACAAACGTGAATAAAAAATCCCTTTAAAACCAGATAAAATACACCAAAAGCAGCCTTAAATATGCAAAAATCAATTAAAAAATAGCTTAAATTTGAATAAATACACTGAAAACAGCCTTAAACCTAGAAAAGGTACATAAAAACCCACTTTAAATTTGAAAAAACCCACTGGACACTGCCAGTATTTTACTGGAAAAGGGTGACTCCTTTATATACAGTAGAATCTAAAAGCGTCGATTGCAGCCCCCGTGGCGCAGCTGGTAGCTTTTTCGCCTCGTAAACAGAAGGTCGCCGGTTCGAATCCGCCCTCAGACCACTCTGTGTTGGGTTTGGTTCTTCTCCTGTGTCACAGTCACCTTTTTTCTCCCAGACCAACTTTGCTCCCACCATAAAGACAACATGCACTCATCGCTCAGTGGCTTCATCTCAACTCCCCACAGGTGGAAATGTCACACTCATTCCTTGTGTGCCCTGCCATCAACTGACCATCAGCTGACACCTACAATCAACACTTAAAATGCATTCATATGGCTGGGATTACTTTATTCACAACTGCATACAAAATACAAAGATGTGGAGCTCCATACCCACACAAGTGGCATCCACTTGACCCAATTGAACCAGTCAACCAGTTAAACAGTCAACCAGTAAGATAGTTAAGCAGTCAAACAGTGAAACAGTCAACCAGTAACACAGTTAACCAGTCAACCACTGAGACAGATAACCAGTCAACCAGTTAAACAGTCAACCAGTGAGACAGTTAAACAGTCAACAATGAGACAGTTGACCAGTCAACCAGTTAACCAGTGAACTAGTTAACCAGTCAAGCAGTTATCCAGCTCACCAGTTAACCAGTGAACCCAACCCTGACCATGAACCTGACCCTGAACCTGACCCTGAACCTGACCTTGACCCTAACTTTAAGCCTGACCCAGACCCTAACCCTAATCCAGACTAGCAAACTAGTTCACCAGTAAAACAGTCCACCTTAAACCAGATAAAATACACTAAAAGCAGCCTTAAATAGACAAACGTGAATAAAAAATCCCTTTAAAACCAGATAAAATACACCAAAAGCAGCCTTAAATATGCAAAAATCAATTAAAAAATAGCTTAAATTTGAATAAATACACTGAAAACAGCCTTAAACCTAGAAAAGGTACATAAAAACCCACTTTAAATTTGAAAAAACCCACTGGACACTGCCAGTATTTTACTGGAAAAGGGTGACTCCTTTATATACAGTAGAATCTAAAAGCGTCGATTGCAGCCCCCGTGGCGCAGCTGGTAGCTTTTTCGCCTCGTAAACAGAAGGTCGCCGGTTCGAATCCGCCCTCAGACCACTCTGTGTTGGGTTTGGTTCTTCTCCTGTGTCACAGTCACCTTTTTTCTCCCAGACCAACTTTGCTCCCACCATAAAGACAACATGCACTCATCGCTCAGTGGCCTCATCTCAACTCCCCACAGGTGGAAATGTCACACTCATTCCTTGTGTGCCCTGCCATCAACTGACCATCAGCTGACACCTACAATCAACACTTAAAATGCATTCATATGGCTGGGATTACTTTATTCACAACTGCATACAAAATACAAAGATGTGGAGCTCCATACCCACACAAGTGGCATCCACTTGACCCAATTGAACCAGTCAACCAGTTAAACAGTCAACCAGTAAGATAGTTAAGCAGTCAAACAGTCAAACAGTCAACCAGTAACACAGTTAACCAGTCAACCACTGAGACAGATAACCAGTCAACCAGTTAAACAGTCAACCAGTGAGACAGTTAAACAGTCAACAATGAGACAGTTGACCAGTCAACCAGTTAACCAGTGAACTAGTTAACCAGTCAAGCAGTTATCCAGCTCACCAGTTAACCAGTGAACCCAACCCTGACCATGAACCTGACCCTGAACCTGACCCTGAACCTGACCTTGACCCTAACTTTAACCCTGACCCAGACCCTAACCCTAATCCAGACTAGCAAACTAGTGCACCAGTAAAACAGTCCACCTTAAACCAGATAAAATACACTAAAAGCAGCCTTAAATAGACAAACGTGAATAAAAAATCCCTTTAAAACCAGATAAAATACACCAAAAGCAGCCTTAAATATGCAAAAATCAATTAAAAAATAGGTTAAATTTGAATAAATACACTGAAAACAGCCTTAAACCTAGAAAAGGTACATAAAAACCCACTTTAAATTTGAAAAAACCCACTGGACACTGCCAGTATTTTACTGGAAAAGGGTGACTCCTTTATATACAGTAGAATCTAAAAGCGTCGATTGCAGCCCCCGTGGCGCAGCTGGTAGCTTTTTCGCCTCGTAAACAGAAGGTCGCCGGTTCGAATCCGCCCTCAGACCACTCTGTGTTGGGTTTGGTTCTTCTCCTGTGTCACAGTCACCTTTTTTCTCCCAGACCAACTTTGCTCCCACCATAAAGACAACATGCACTCATCGCTCAGTGGCTTCATCTCAACTCCCCACAGGTGGAAATGTCACACTCATTCCTTGTGTGCCCTGCCATCAACTGACCATCAGCTGACACCTACAATCAACACTTAAAATGCATTCATATGGCTGGGATTACTTTATTCACAACTGCATACAAAATACAAAGATGTGGAGCTCCATACCCACACAAGTGGCATCCACTTGACCCAATTGAACCAGTCAACCAGTTAAACAGTCAACCAGTAAGATAGTTAAGCAGTCAAACAGTGAAACAGTCAACCAGTAACACAGTTAACCAGTCAACCACTGAGACAGATAACCAGTCAACCAGTTAAACAGTCAACCAGTGAGACAGTTAAACAGTCAACAATGAGACAGTTAACCAGTCAACCAGTTAAACAGTCAACCAGTTAAACAGTCAACAATGAGACAGTTAACCAGTCAACCAGTTAAACCAGTCAACCAGTGAGCTAGTTAACCAGTAAACCAGTGAAACTGTCAACCAGTAAAACAGTTAACTAGTCAACCAGTTAACCAGTGAACTAGTTAACCAGTGAACTAGTTAACCAGTCAAGCAGTTATCCAGCTCACCAGTTAACCAGTGAACCCAACCCTGACCCTGAACCTGACCCTGAACCTGACCCTGAACCTGACCTTGACCCTAACTTTAACCCTGACCCAGACCCTAACCCTAATCCAGACTAGCAAACTAGTGCACCAGTAAAACAGTCCACCTTAAACCAGATAAAATACACTAAAAGCAGCCTTAAATAGACAAACGTGAATAAAAAATCCCTTTAAAACCAGATAAAATACACCAAAAGCAGCCTTAAATATGCAAAAATCAATTAAAAAATAGCTTAAATTTGAATGAATACACTGAAAACAGCCTTAAACCTAGAAAAGGTACATAAAACCCCACTTTAAATTTGAAAAAAAACACTGGACACTGCCAGTATTTTACTGGAAAAGGGTGACCCCTTTATATACAGTAGAATCTAATAGCGTCGATTGCAGCCCCCGTGGCGCAGCTGGTAGCTTTTTCGCCTCGTAAACAGAAGGTCACCGGTTCGAATCCGCCCTCAGACCACTCTGTGTTGGGTTTGGTTCTTCTCCTGTGTCACAGTCACCTTTTTTCTCCCAGACCAACTTTGCTCCCACCATAAAGACAACATGCACTCATCGCTCAGTGGCTTCATCTCAACTCCCCACAGGTGGAAATGTCACACTCATTCCTTGTGTGCCCTGCCATCAACTGACCATCAGCTGACACCTACAATCAACACTTAAAATGCATTCATATGGCTGGGATTACTTTATTCACAACTGCATACAAAATACAAAGATGTGGAGCTCCATACCCACACAAGTGGCATCCACTTGACCCAATTGAACCAGTCAACCACTTAAACCGTCAACCAGTAAGATAGTTAAGCAGTCAAACAGTGAAACAGTCAACCAGTAACACAGTTAACCAGTCAACCACTGAGACAGATAACCAGTCAACCAGTTAAACAGTCAACCAGTGAGACAGTTAAACAGTCAACAATGAGACAGTTAACCAGTCAACCAGTTAAACAGTCAACCAGTTAAACAGTCAACAATGAGACAGTTAACCAGTCAACCAGTTAAACCAGTCAACCAGTGAGCTAGTTAACCAGTAAACCAGTGAAACTGTCAACCAGTAAAACAGTTAACTAGTCAACCAGTTAACCAGTGAACTAGTTAACCAGTGAACTAGTTAACCAGTCAAGCAGTTATCCAGCTCACCAGTTAACCAGTGAACCCAACCCTGACCCTGAACCTGACCCTGAACCTGACCCTGAACCTGACCTTGACCCTAACTTTAACCCTGACCCAGACCCTAACCCTAATCCAGACTAGCAAACTAGTGCACCAGTAAAACAGTCCACCTTAAACCAGATAAAATACACTAAAAGCAGCCTTAAATAGACAAACGTGAATAAAAAATCCCTTTAAAACCAGATAAAATACACCAAAAGCAGCCTTAAATATGCAAAAATCAATTAAAAAATAGCTTAAATTTGAATGAATACACTGAAAACAGCCTTAAACCTAGAAAAGGTACATAAAACCCCACTTTAAATTTGAAAAAAAACACTGGACACTGCCAGTATTTTACTGGAAAAGGGTGACCCCTTTATATACAGTAGAATCTAATAGCGTCGATTGCAGCCCCCGTGGCGCAGCTGGTAGCTTTTTCGCCTCGTAAACAGAAGGTCGCCGGTTCGAATCCGCCCTCAGACCACTCTGTGTTGGGTTTGGTTCTTCTCCTGTGTCACAGTCACCTTTTTTCTCCCAGACCAACTTTGCTCCCACCATAAAGACAACATGCACTCATCGCTCAGTGGCTTCATCTCAACTCCCCACAGGTGGAAATGTCACACTCATTCCTTGTGTGCCCTGCCATCAACTGACCATCAGCTGACACCTACAATCAACACTTAAAATGCATTCATATGGCTGGGATTACTTTATTCACAACTGCATACAAAATACAAAGATGTGGAGCTCCATACCCACACAAGTGGCATCCACTTGACCCAATTGAACCAGTCAACCAGTTAAACAGTCAACCAGTAAGATAGTTAAGCAGTCAAACAGTGAAACAGTCAACCAGTAACACAGTTAACCAGTCAACCACTGAGACAGATAACCAGTCAACCAGTTAAACAGTCAACCAGTGAGACAGTTAAACAGTCAACAATGAGACAGTTGACCAGTCAACCAGTTAACCAGTGAACTAGTTAACCAGTCAAGCAGTTATCCAGCTCACCAGTTAACCAGTGAACCCAACCCTGACCATGAACCTGACCCTGAACCTGACCCTGAACCTGACCTTGACCCTAACTTTAACCCTGACCCAGACCCTAACCCTAATCCAGACTAGCAAACTAGTGCACCAGTAAAACAGTCCACCTTAAACCAGATAAAATACACTAAAAGCAGCCTTAAATAGACAAACGTGAATAAAAAATCCCTTTAAAACCAGATAAAATACACCAAAAGCAGCCTTAAATATGCAAAAATCAATTAAAAAATAGGTTAAATTTGAATAAATACACTGAAAACAGCCTTAAACCTAGAAAAGGTACATAAAAACCCACTTTAAATTTGAAAAAACCCACTGGACACTGCCAGTATTTTACTGGAAAAGGGTGACTCCTTTATATACAGTAGAATCTAAAAGCGTCGATTGCAGCCCCCGTGGCGCAGCTGGTAGCTTTTTCGCCTCGTAAACAGAAGGTCGCCGGTTCGAATCCGCCCTCAGACCACTCTGTGTTGGGTTTGGTTCTTCTCCTGTGTCACAGTCACCTTTTTTCTCCCAGACCAACTTTGCTCCCACCATAAAGACAACATGCACTCATCGTTCAGTGGCTTCATCTCAACTCCCCACAGGTGGAAATGTCACACTCATTCCTTGTGTGCCCTGCCATCAACTGACCATCAGCTGACACCTACAATCAACACTTAAAATGCATTCATATGGCTGGGATTACTTTATTCACAACTGCATACAAAATACAAAGATGTGGAGCTCCATACCCACACAAGTGGCATCCACTTGACCCAATTGAACCAGTCAACCAGTTAAACAGTCAACCAGTAAGATAGTTAAGCAGTCAAACAGTGAAACAGTCAACCAGTAACACAGTTAACCAGTCAACCACTGAGACAGATAACCAGTCAACCAGTTAAACAGTCAACCAGTGAGACAGTTAAACAGTCAACAATGAGACAGTTGACCAGTCAACCAGTTAACCAGTGAACTAGTTAACCAGTCAAGCAGTTATCCAGCTCACCAGTTAACCAGTGAACCCAACCCTGACCATGAACCTGACCCTGAACCTGACCCTGAACCTGACCTTGACCCTAACTTTAACCCTGACCCAGACCCTAACCCTAATCCAGACTAGCAAACTAGTGCACCAGTAAAACAGTCCACCTTAAACCAGATAAAATACACTAAAAGCAGCCTTAAATAGACAAACGTGAATAAAAAATCCCTTTAAAACCAGATAAAATACACCAAAAGCAGCCTTAAATATGCAAAAATCAATTAAAAAATAGCTTAAATTTGAATAAATACACTGAAAACAGCCTTAAACCTAGAAAAGGTACATAAAAACCCACTTTAAATTTGAAAAAACCCACTGGACACTGCCAGTATTTTACTGGAAAAGGGTGACTCCTTTATATACAGTAGAATCTAAAAGCGTCGATTGCAGCCCCCGTGGCGCAGCTGGTAGCTTTTTCGCCTCGTAAACAGAAGGTCGCCGGTTCGAATCCGCCCTCAGACCACTCTGTGTTGGGTTTGGTTCTTCTCCTGTGTCACAGTCACCTTTTTTCTCCCACACCAACTTTGCTCCCACCATAAAGACAACATGCACTCATCGCTCAGTGGCTTCATCTCAACTCCCCACAGGTGGAAATGTCACACTCATTCCTTGTGTGCCCTGCCATCAACTGACCATCAGCTGACACCTACAATCAACACTTAAAATGCATTCATATGGCTGGGATTACTTTATTCACAACTGCATACAAAATACAAAGATGTGGAGCTCCATACCCACACAAGTGGCATCCACTTGACCCAATTGAACCAGTCAACCACTTAAACAGTCAACCAGTAAGATAGTTAAGCAGTCAAACAGTCAAACAGTCAACCAGTAACACAGTTAACCAGTCAACCACTGAGACAGATAACCAGTCAACCAGTTAAACAGTCAACCAGTGAGACAGTTAAACAGTCAACAATGAGACAGTTAACCAGTCAACCAGTTAAACAGTCAACCAGTTAAACAGTCAACAATGAGACAGTTAACCAGTCAACCAGTTAAACCAGTCAACCAGTGAGCTAGTTAACCAGTAAACCAGTGAAACTGTCAACCAGTAAAACAGTTAACTAGTCAACCAGTTAACCAGTGAACTAGTTAACCAGTGAACTAGTTAACCAGTCAAGCAGTTATCCAGCTCACCAGTTAACCAGTGAACCCAACCCTGACCCTGAACCTGACCCTGAACCTGACCCTGAACCTGACCTTGACCCTAACTTTAACCCTGACCCAGACCCTAACCCTAATCCAGACTAGCAAACTAGTGCACCAGTAAAACAGTCCACCTTAAACCAGATAAAATACACTAAAAGCAGCCTTAAATAGACAAACGTGAATAAAAAATCCCTTTAAAACCAGATAAAATACACCAAAAGCAGCCTTAAATATGCAAAAATCAATTAAAAAATAGCTTAAATTTGAATGAATACACTGAAAACAGCCTTAAACCTAGAAAAGGTACATAAAACCCCACTTTAAATTTGAAAAAAAACACTGGACACTGCCAGTATTTTACTGGAAAAGGGTGACCCCTTTATATACAGTAGAATCTAATAGCGTCGATTGCAGCCCCCGTGGCGCAGCTGGTAGCTTTTTCGCCTCGTAAACAGAAGGTCGCCGGTTCGAATCCGCCCTCAGACCACTCTGTGTTGGGTTTGGTTCTTCTCCTGTGTCACAGTCACCTTTTTTCTCCCAGACCAACTTTGCTCCCACCATAAAGACAACATGCACTCATCGCTCAGTGGCTTCATCTCAACTCCCCACAGGTGGAAATGTCACACTCATTCCTTGTGTGCCCTGCCATCAACTGACCATCAGCTGACACCTACAATCAACACTTAAAATGCATTCATATGGCTGGGATTACTTTATTCACAACTGCATACAAAATACAAAGATGTGGAGCTCCATACCCACACAAGTGGCATCCACTTGACCCAATTGAACCAGTCAACCAGTTAAACAGTCAACCAGTAAGATAGTTAAGCAGTCAAACAGTGAAACAGTCAACCAGTAACACAGTTAACCAGTCAACCACTGAGACAGATAACCAGTCAACCAGTTAAACAGTCAACCAGTGAGACAGTTAAACAGTCAACAATGAGACAGTTGACCAGTCAACCAGTTAACCAGTGAACTAGTTAACCAGTCAAGCAGTTATCCAGCTCACCAGTTAACCAGTGAACCCAACCCTGACCATGAACCTGACCCTGAACCTGACCCTGAACCTGACCTTGACCCTAACTTTAACCCTGACCCAGACCCTAACCCTAATCCAGACTAGCAAACTAGTGCACCAGTAAAACAGTCCACCTTAAACCAGATAAAATACACTAAAAGCAGCCTTAAATAGACAAACGTGAATAAAAAATCCCTTTAAAACCAGATAAAATACACCAAAAGCAGCCTTAAATATGCAAAAATCAATTAAAAAATAGGTTAAATTTGAATAAATACACTGAAAACAGCCTTAAACCTAGAAAAGGTACATAAAAACCCACTTTAAATTTGAAAAAACCCACTGGACACTGCCAGTATTTTACTGGAAAAGGGTGACTCCTTTATATACAGTAGAATCTAAAAGCGTCGATTGCAGCCCCCGTGGCGCAGCTGGTAGCTTTTTCGCCTCGTAAACAGAAGGTCGCCGGTTCGAATCCGCCCTCAGACCACTCTGTGTTGGGTTTGGTTCTTCTCCTGTGTCACAGTCACCTTTTTTCTCCCAGACCAACTTTGCTCCCACCATAAAGACAACATGCACTCATCGTTCAGTGGCTTCATCTCAACTCCCCACAGGTGGAAATGTCACACTCATTCCTTGTGTGCCCTGCCATCAACTGACCATCAGCTGACACCTACAATCAACACTTAAAATGCATTCATATGGCTGGGATTACTTTATTCACAACTGCATACAAAATACAAAGATGTGGAGCTCCATACCCACACAAGTGGCATCCACTTGACCCAATTGAACCAGTCAACCAGTTAAACAGTCAACCAGTAAGATAGTTAAGCAGTCAAACAGTGAAACAGTCAACCAGTAACACAGTTAACCAGTCAACCACTGAGACAGATAACCAGTCAACCAGTTAAACAGTCAACCAGTGAGACAGTTAAACAGTCAACAATGAGACAGTTGACCAGTCAACCAGTTAACCAGTGAACTAGTTAACCAGTCAAGCAGTTATCCAGCTCACCAGTTAACCAGTGAACCCAACCCTGACCATGAACCTGACCCTGAACCTGACCCTGAACCTGACCTTGACCCTAACTTTAACCCTGACCCAGACCCTAACCCTAATCCAGACTAGCAAACTAGTGCACCAGTAAAACAGTCCACCTTAAACCAGATAAAATACACTAAAAGCAGCCTTAAATAGACAAACGTGAATAAAAAATCCCTTTAAAACCAGATAAAATACACCAAAAGCAGCCTTAAATATGCAAAAATCAATTAAAAAATAGCTTAAATTTGAATAAATACACTGAAAACAGCCTTAAACCTAGAAAAGGTACATAAAAACCCACTTTAAATTTGAAAAAACCCACTGGACACTGCCAGTATTTTACTGGAAAAGGGTGACTCCTTTATATACAGTAGAATCTAAAAGCGTCGATTGCAGCCCCCGTGGCGCAGCTGGTAGCTTTTTCGCCTCGTAAACAGAAGGTCGCCGGTTCGAATCCGCCCTCAGACCACTCTGTGTTGGGTTTGGTTCTTCTCCTGTGTCACAGTCACCTTTTTTCTCCCACACCAACTTTGCTCCCACCATAAAGACAACATGCACTCATCGCTCAGTGGCTTCATCTCAACTCCCCACAGGTGGAAATGTCACACTCATTCCTTGTGTGCCCTGCCATCAACTGACCATCAGCTGACACCTACAATCAACACTTAAAATGCATTCATATGGCTGGGATTACTTTATTCACAACTGCATACAAAATACAAAGATGTGGAGCTCCATACCCACACAAGTGGCATCCACTTGACCCAATTGAACCAGTCAACCACTTAAACAGTCAACCAGTAAGATAGTTAAGCAGTCAAACAGTCAAACAGTCAACCAGTAACACAGTTAACCAGTCAACCACTGAGACAGATAACCAGTCAACCAGTTAAACAGTCAACCAGTGAGACAGTTAAACAGTCAACAATGAGACAGTTAACCAGTCAACCAGTTAAACAGTCAACCAGTTAAACAGTCAACAATGAGACAGTTAACCAGTCAACCAGTTAAACCAGTCAACCAGTGAGCTAGTTAACCAGTAAACCAGTGAAACTGTCAACCAGTAAAACAGTTAACTAGTCAACCAGTTAACCAGTGAACTAGTTAACCAGTGAACTAGTTAACCAGTCAAGCAGTTATCCAGCTCACCAGTTAACCAGTGAACCCAACCCTGACCCTGAACCTGACCCTGAACCTGACCCTGAACCTGACCTTGACCCTAACTTTAACCCTGACCCAGACCCTAACCCTAATCCAGACTAGCAAACTAGTGCACCAGTAAAACAGTCCACCTTAAACCAGATAAAATACACTAAAAGCAGCCTTAAATAGACAAACGTGAATAAAAAATCCCTTTAAAACCAGATAAAATACACCAAAAGCAGCCTTAAATATGCAAAAATCAATTAAAAAATAGCTTAAATTTGAATGAATACACTGAAAACAGCCTTAAACCTAGAAAAGGTACATAAAACCCCACTTTAAATTTGAAAAAAAACACTGGACACTGCCAGTATTTTACTGGAAAAGGGTGACCCCTTTATATACAGTAGAATCTAATAGCGTCGATTGCAGCCCCCGTGGCGCAGCTGGTAGCTTTTTCGCCTCGTAAACAGAAGGTCGCCGGTTCGAATCCGCCCTCAGACCACTCTGTGTTGGGTTTGGTTCTTCTCCTGTGTCACAGTCACCTTTTTTCTCCCAGACCAACTTTGCTCCCACCATAAAGACAACATGCACTCATCGCTCAGTGGCTTCATCTCAACTCCCCACAGGTGGAAATGTCACACTCATTCCTTGTGTGCCCTGCCATCAACTGACCATCAGCTGACACCTACAATCAACACTTAAAATGCATTCATATGGCTGGGATTACTTTATTCACAACTGCATACAAAATACAAAGATGTGGAGCTCCATACCCACACAAGTGGCATCCACTTGACCCAATTGAACCAGTCAACCACTTAAACAGTCAACCAGTAAGATAGTTAAGCAGTCAAACAGTCAAACAGTCAACCAGTAACACAGTTAACCAGTCAACCACTGAGACAGATAACCAGTCAACCAGTTAAACAGTCAACCAGTGAGACAGTTAAACAGTCAACAATGAGACAGTTAACCAGTCAACCAGTTAAACAGTCAACCAGTTAAACAGTCAACAATGAGACAGTTAACCAGTCAACCAGTTAAACCAGTCAACCAGTGAGCTAGTTAACCAGTAAACCAGTGAAACTGTCAACCAGTAAAACAGTTAACTAATCAACCAGTTAACCAGTGAACTAGTTAACCAGTCAAGCAGTTATCCAGCTCACCAGTTAACCAGTGAACCCAACCCTGACCATGAACCTGACCCTGAACCTGACCCTGAACCTGACCTTGACCCTAACTTTAACCCTGACCCAGACCCTAACCCTAATCCAGACTAGCAAACTAGTGCACCAGTAAAACAGTCCACCTTAAACCAGATAAAATACACTAAAAGCAGCCTTAAATAGACAAACGTGAATAAAAAATCCCTTTAAAACCAGATAAAATACACCAAAAGCAGCCTTAAATATGCAAAAATCAATTAAAAAATAGCTTAAATTTGAATAAATACACTGAAAACAGCCTTAAACCTAGAAAAGGTACATAAAAACCCACTTTAAATTTGAAAAAACCCACTGGACACTGCCAGTATTTTACTGGAAAAGGGTGACCCCTTTATATACAGTAGAATCTAAAAGCGTCGATTGCAGCCCCCGTGGCGCAGCTGGTAGCTTTTTCGCCTCGTAAACAGAAGGTCGCCGGTTCGAATCCGCCCTCAGACCACTCTGTGTTGGGTTTGGTTCTTCTCCTGTGTCACAGTCACCTTTTTTCTCCCAGACCAACTTTGCTCCCACCATAAAGACAACATGCACTCATCGCTCAGTGGCTTCATCTCAACTCCCCACAGGTGGAAATGTCACACTCATTCCTTGTGTGCCCTGCCATCAACTGACCATCAGCTGACACCTACAATCAACACTTAAAATGCATTCATATGGCTGGGATTACTTTATTCACAACTGCATACAAAATACAAAGATGTGGAGCTCCATACCCACACAAGTGGCATCCACTTGACCCAATTGAACCAGTCAACCACTTAAACCGTCAACCAGTAAGATAGTTAAGCAGTCAAACAGTGAAACAGTCAACCAGTAACACAGTTAACCAGTCAACCACTGAGACAGATAACCAGTCAACCAGTTAAACAGTCAACCAGTGAGACAGTTAAACAGTCAACAATGAGACAGTTAACCAGTCAACCAGTTAAACAGTCAACCAGTTAAACAGTCAACAATGAGACAGTTAACCAGTCAACCAGTTAAACCAGTCAACCAGTGAGCTAGTTAACCAGTAAACCAGTGAAACTGTCAACCAGTAAAACAGTTAACTAGTCAACCAGTTAACCAGTGAACTAGTTAACCAGTGAACTAGTTAACCAGTCAAGCAGTTATCCAGCTCACCAGTTAACCAGTGAACCCAACCCTGACCCTGAACCTGACCCTGAACCTGACCCTGAACCTGACCTTGACCCTAACTTTAACCCTGACCCAGACCCTAACCCTAATCCAGACTAGCAAACTAGTGCACCAGTAAAACAGTCCACCTTAAACCAGATAAAATACACTAAAAGCAGCCTTAAATAGACAAACGTGAATAAAAAATCCCTTTAAAACCAGATAAAATACACCAAAAGCAGCCTTAAATATGCAAAAATCAATTAAAAAATAGCTTAAATTTGAATGAATACACTGAAAACAGCCTTAAACCTAGAAAAGGTACATAAAACCCCACTTTAAATTTGAAAAAAAACACTGGACACTGCCAGTATTTTACTGGAAAAGGGTGACCCCTTTATATACAGTAGAATCTAAAAGCGTCGATTGCAGGCCCCGTGGCGCAGCTGGTAGCTTTTTCGCCTCGTAAACAGAAGGTCGCCGGTTCGAATCCGCCCTCAGACCACTCTGTGTTGGGTTTGGTTCTTCTCCTGTGTCACAGTCACCTTTTTTCTCCCAGACCAACTTTGCTCCCACCATAAAGACAACATGCACTCATCGCTCAGTGGCTTCATCTCAACTCCCCACAGGTGGAAATGTCACACTCATTCCTTGTGTGCCCTGCCATCAACTGACCATCAGCTGACACCTACAATCAACACTTAAAATGCATTCATATGGCTGGGATTACTTTATTCACAACTGCATACAAAATACAAAGATGTGGAGCTCCATACCCACACAAGTGGCATCCACTTGACCCAATTGAACCAGTCAACCAGTTAAACAGTCAACCAGTAAGATAGTTAAGCAGTCAAACAGTGAAACAGTCAACCAGTAACACAGTTAACCAGTCAACCACTGAGACAGATAACCAGTCAACCAGTTAAACAGTCAACCAGTGAGACAGTTAAACAGTCAACAATGAGACAGTTGACCAGTCAACCAGTTAACCAGTGAACTAGTTAACCAGTCAAGCAGTTATCCAGCTCACCAGTTAACCAGTGAACCCAACCCTGACCATGAACCTGACCCTGAACCTGACCCTGAACCTGACCTTGACCCTAACTTTAACCCTGACCCAGACCCTAACCCTAATCCAGACTAGCAAACTAGTGCACCAGTAAAACAGTCCACCTTAAACCAGATAAAATACACTAAAAGCAGCCTTAAATAGACAAACGTGAATAAAAAATCCCTTTAAAACCAGATAAAATACACCAAAAGCAGCCTTAAATATGCAAAAATCAATTAAAAAATAGCTTAAATTTGAATAAATACACTGAAAACAGCCTTAAACCTAGAAAAGGTACATAAAAACCCACTTTAAATTTGAAAAAAACCCACTGGACACTGCCAGTATTTTACTGGAAAAGGGTGACTCCTTTATATACAGTAGAATCTAAAAGCGTCGATTGCAGCCCCCGTGGCGCAGCTGGTAGCTTTTTCGCCTCGTAAACAGAAGGTCGCCGGTTCGAATCCGCCCTCAGACCACTCTGTGTTGGGTTTGGTTCTTCTCCTGTGTCACAGTCACCTTTTTTCTCCCACACCAACTTTGCTCCCACCATAAAGACAACATGCACTCATCGCTCAGTGGCTTCATCTCAACTCCCCACAGGTGGAAATGTCACACTCATTCCTTGTGTGCCCTGCCATCAACTGACCATCAGCTGACACCTACAATCAACACTTAAAATGCATTCATATGGCTGGGATTACTTTATTCACAACTGCATACAAAATACAAAGATGTGGAGCTCCATACCCACACAAGTGGCATCCACTTGACCCAATTGAACCAGTCAACCACTTAAACAGTCAACCAGTAAGATACTTAAGCAGTCAAACAGTCAAACAGTCAACCAGTAACACAGTTAACCAGTCAACCACTGAGACAGATAACCAGTCAACCAGTTAAACAGTCAACCAGTGAGACAGTTAAACAGTCAACAATGAGACAGTTAACCAGTCAACCAGTTAAACAGTCAACCAGTTAAACAGTCAACAATGAGACAGTTAACCAGTCAACCAGTTAAACCAGTCAACCAGTGAGCTAGTTAACCAGTAAACCAGTGAAACTGTCAACCAGTAAAACAGTTAACTAATCAACCAGTTAACCAGTGAACTAGTTAACCAGTGAACTAGTTAACCAGTCAAGCAGTTATCCAGCTCACCAGTTAACCAGTGAACCCAACCCTGACCATGAACCTGACCCTGAACCTGACCCTGAACCTGACCTTGACCCTAACTTTAACCCTGACCCAGACCCTAACCCTAATCCAGACTAGCAAACTAGTGCACCAGTAAAACAGTCCACCTTAAACCAGATAAAATACACTAAAAGCAGCCTTAAATAGACAAACGTGAATAAAAAATCCCTTTAAAACCAGATAAAATACACCAAAAGAAGCCTTAAATATGCAAAAATCAATTAAAAAATAGCTTAAATTTGAATAAATACACTGAAAACAGCCTTAAACCTAGAAAAGGTACATAAAAACCCACTTTAAATTTGAAAAAACCCACTGGACACTGCCAGTATTTTACTGGAAAAGGGTGACTCCTTTATATACAGTAGAATCTAAAAGCGTCGATTGCAGCCCCCGTGGCGCAGCTGGTAGCTTTTTCGCCTCGTAAACAGAAGGTCGCCGGTTCGAATCCGCCCTCAGACCACTCTGTGTTGGGTTTGGTTCTTCTCCTGTGTCACAGTCACCTTTTTTCTCCCAGACCAACTTTGCTCCCACCATAAAGACAAGATGCACTCATCGCTCAGTGGCTTCATCTCAACTCCCCACAGGTGGAAATGTCACACTCATTCCTTGTGTGCCCTGCCATCAACTGACCATCAGCTGACACCTACAATCAACACTTAAAATGCATTCATATGGCTGGGATTACTTTATTCACAACTGCATACAAAATACAAAGATGTGGAGCTCCATACCCACACAAGTGGCATCCACTTGACCCAATTGAACCAGTCAACCAGTTAAACAGTCAACCAGTAAGATAGTTAAGCAGTCAAACAGTGAAACAGTCAACCAGTAACACAGTTAACCAGTCAACCACTGAGACAGATAACCAGTCAACCAGTTAAACAGTCAACCAGTGAGACAGTTAAACAGTCAACAATGAGACAGTTGACCAGTCAACCAGTTAACCAGTGAACTAGTTAACCAGTCAAGCAGTTATCCAGCTCACCAGTTAACCAGTGAACCCAACCCTGACCATGAACCTGACCCTGAACCTGACCCTGAACCTGACCTTGACCCTAACTTTAACCCTGACCCAGACCCTAACCCTAATCCAGACTAGCAAACTAGTGCACCAGTAAAACAGTCCACCTTAAACCAGATAAAATACACTAAAAGCAGCCTTAAATAGACAAACGTGAATAAAAAATCCCTTTAAAACCAGATAAAATACACCAAAAGCAGCCTTAAATATGCAAAAATCAATTAAAAAATAGCTTAAATTTGAATAAATACACTGAAAACAGCCTTAAACCTAGAAAAGGTACATAAAAACCCACTTTAAATTTGAAAAAACCCACTGGACACTGCCAGTATTTTACTGGAAAAGGGTGACTCCTTTATATACAGTAGAATCTAAAAGCGTCGATTGCAGCCCCCGTGGCGCAGCTGGTAGCTTTTTCGCCTCGTAAACAGAAGGTCGCCGGTTCGAATCCGCCCTCAGACCACTCTGTGTTGGGTTTGGTTCTTCTCCTGTGTCACAGTCACCTTTTTTCTCCCAGACCAACTTTGCTCCCACCATAAAGACAACATGCACTCATCGCTCAGTGGCTTCATCTCAACTCCCCACAGGTGGAAATGTCACACTCATTCCTTGTGTGCCCTGCCATCAACTGACCATCAGCTGACACCTACAATCAACACTTAAAATGCATTCATATGGCTGGGATTACTTTATTCACAACTGCATACAAAATACAAAGATGTGGAGCTCCATACCCACACAAGTGGCATCCACTTGACCCAATTGAACCAGTCAACCACTTAAACAGTCAACCAGTAAGATAGTTAAGCAGTCAAACAGTCAAACAGTCAACCAGTAACACAGTTAACCAGTCAACCACTGAGACAGATAACCAGTCAACCAGTTAAACAGTCAACCAGTGAGACAGTTAAACAGTCAACAATGAGACAGTTAACCAGTCAACCAGTTAAACAGTCAACCAGTTAAACAGTCAACAATGAGACAGTTAACCAGTCAACCAGTTAAACCAGTCAACCAGTGAGCTAGTTAACCAGTAAACCAGTGAAACTGTCAACCAGTAAAACAGTTAACTAGTCAACCAGTTAACCAGTGAACTAGTTAACCAGTGAACTAGTTAACCAGTCAAGCAGTTATCCAGCTCACCAGTTAACCAGTGAACCCAACCCTGACCCTGAACCTGACCCTGAACCTGACCCTGAACCTGACCTTGACCCTAACTTTAACCCTGACCCAGACCCTAACCCTAATCCAGACTAGCAAACTAGTGCACCAGTAAAACAGTCCACCTTAAACCAGATAAAATACACTAAAAGCAGCCTTAAATAGACAAACGTGAATAAAAAATCCCTTTAAAACCAGATAAAATACACCAAAAGCAGCCTTAAATATGCAAAAATCAATTAAAAAATAGCTTAAATTTGAATAAATACACTGAAAAAAGCCTTAAACCTAGAAAAGGTACATAAAAACCCACTTTAAATTTGAAAAAACCCACTGGACACTGCCAGTATTTTACTGGAAAAGGGTGACTCCTTTATATACAGTTGAATCTAAAAGCGTCGATTGCAGCCCCCGTGGCGCAGCTGGTAGCTTTTTCGCCTCGTAAACAGAAGGTCGCCGGTTCGAATCCGCCCTCAGACCACTCTGTGTTGGGTTTGGTTCTTCTCCTGTGTCACAGTCACCTTTTTTCTCCCAGACCAACTTTGCTCCCACCATAAAGACAACATGCACTCATCGCTCAGTGGCTTCATCTCAACTCCCCACAGGTGGAAATGTCACACTCATTCCTTGTGTGCCCTGCCATCAACTGGCCATCAGCTGACACCTACAATCAACACTTAAAATGCATTCATATGGCTGGGATTACTTTATTCACAACTGCATACAAAATACAAAGATGTGGAGCTCCATACCCACACAAGTGGCATCCACTTGACCCAATTGAACCAGTCAACCACTTAAACAGTCAACCAGTAAGATAGTTAAGCAGTCAAACAGTCAAACAGTCAACCAGTAACACAGTTAACCAGTCAACCACTGAGACAGATAACCAGTCAACCAGTTAAACAGTCAACCAGTGAGACAGTTAAACAGTCAACAATGAGACAGTTAACCAGTCAACCAGTTAAACAGTCAACCAGTTAAACAGTCAACAATGAGACAGTTAACCAGTCAACCAGTTAAACCAGTCAACCAGTGAGCTAGTTAACCAGTAAACCAGTGAAACTGTCAACCAGTAAAACAGTTAACTAGTCAACCAGTTAACCAGTGAACTAGTTAACCAGTGAACTAGTTAACCAGTCAAGCAGTTATCCAGCTCACCAGTTAACCAGTGAACCCAACCCTGACCCTGAACCTGACCCTGAACCTGACCCTGAACCTGACCTTGACCCTAACTTTAACCCTGACCCAGACCCTAACCCTAATCCAGACTAGCAAACTAGTGCACCAGTAAAACAGTCCACCTTAAACCAGATAAAATACACTAAAAGCAGCCTTAAATAGACAAACGTGAATAAAAAATCCCTTTAAAACCAGATAAAATACACCAAAAGCAGCCTTAAATATGCAAAAATCAATTAAAAAATAGCTTAAATTTGAATAAATACACTGAAAACAGCCTTAAACCTAGAAAAGGTACATAAAAACCCACTTTAAATTTGAAAAAACCCACTGGACACTGCCAGTATTTTACTGGAAAAGGGTGACTCCTTTATATACAGTAGAATCTAAAAGCGTCGATTGCAGCCCCCGTGGCGCAGCTGGTAGCTTTTTCGCCTCGTAAACAGAAGGTCGCCGGTTCGAATCCGCCCTCAGACCACTCTGTGTTGGGTTTGGTTCTTCTCCTGTGTCACAGTCACCTTTTTTCTCCCAGACCAACTTTGCTCCCACCATAAAGACAACATGCACTCATCGCTCAGTGGCTTCATCTCAACTCCCCACAGGTGGAAATGTCACACTCATTCCTTGTGTGCCCTGCCATCAACTGACCATCAGCTGACACCTACAATCAACACTTAAAATGCATTCATATGGCTGGGATTACTTTATTCACAACTGCATACAAAATACAAAGATGTGGAGCTCCATACCCACACAAGTGGCATCCACTTGACCCAATTGAACCAGTCAACCACTTAAACAGTCAACCAGTAAGATAGTTAAGCAGTCAAACAGTGAAACAGTCAACCAGTAACACAGTTAACCAGTCAACCACTGAGACAGATAACCAGTCAACCAGTTAAACAGTCAACCAGTGAGACAGTTAAACAGTCAACAATGAGACAGTTAACCAGTCAACCAGTTAAACAGTCAACCAGTTAAACAGTCAACAATGAGACAGTTAACCAGTCAACCAGTTAAACCAGTCAACCAGTGAGCTAGTTAACCAGTAAACCAGTGAAACTGTCAACCAGTAAAACAGTTAACTAGTCAACCAGTTAACCAGTGAACTAGTTAACCAGTGAACTAGTTAACCAGTCAAGCAGTTATCCAGCTCACCAGTTAACCAGTGAACCCAACCCTGACCCTGAACCTGACCCTGAACCTGACCCTGAACCTGACCCTGAACCTGACCTTGACCCTAACTTTAACCCTGACCCAGACCCTAACCCTAATCCAGACTAGCAAACTAGTGCACCAGTAAAACAGTCCACCTTAAACCAGATAAAATACACTAAAAGCAGCCTTAAATAGACAAACGTGAATAAAAAATCCCTTTAAAACCAGATAAAATACACCAAAAGCAGCCTTAAATATGCAAAAATCAATTAAAAAATAGCTTAAATTTGAATAAATACACTGAAAACAGCCTTAAACCTAGAAAAGGTACATAAAAACCCACTTTAAATTTGAAAAAACCCACTGGACACTGCCAGTATTTTACTGGAAAAGGGTGACTCCTTTATATACAGTAGAATCTAAAAGCGTCGATTGCAGCCCCCGTGGCGCAGCTGGTAGCTTTTTCGCCTCGTAAACAGAAGGTCGCCGGTTCGAATCCGCCCTCAGACCACTCTGTGTTGGGTTTGGTTCTTCTCCTGTGTCACAGTCACCTTTTTTCTCCCACACCAACTTTGCTCCCACCATAAAGACAACATGCACTCATCGCTCAGTGGCTTCATCTCAACTCCCCACAGGTGGAAATGTCACACTCATTCCTTGTGTGCCCTGCCATCAACTGACCATCAGCTGACACCTACAATCAACACTTAAAATGCATTCATATGGCTGGGATTACTTTATTCACAACTGCATACAAAATACAAAGATGTGGAGCTCCATACCCACACAAGTGGCATCCACTTGACCCAATTGAACCAGTCAACCACTTAAACAGTCAACCAGTAAGATAGTTAAGCAGTCAAACAGTGAAACAGTCAACCAGTAACACAGTTAACCAGTCAACCACTGAGACAGATAACCAGTCAACCAGTTAAACAGTCAACCAGTGAGACAGTTAAACAGTCAACAATGAGACAGTTGACCAGTCAACCAGTTAACCAGTGAACTAGTTAACCAGTCAAGCAGTTATCCAGCTCACCAGTTAACCAGTGAACCCAACCCTGACCATGAACCTGACCCTGAACCTGACCCTGAACCTGACCTTGACCCTAACTTTAACCCTGACCCAGACCCTAACCCTAATCCAGACTAGCAAACTAGTGCACCAGTAAAACAGTCCACCTTAAACCAGATAAAATACACTAAAAGCAGCCTTAAATAGACAAACGTGAATAAAAAATCCCTTTAAAACCAGATAAAATACACCAAAAGCAGCCTTAAATATGCAAAAATCAATTAAAAAATAGCTTAAATTTGAATAAATACACTGAAAACAGCCTTAAACCTAGAAAAGGTACATAAAAACCCACTTTAAATTTGAAAAAACCCACTGGACACTGCCAGTATTTTACTGGAAAAGGGTGACTCCTTTATATACAGTAGAATCTAAAAGCGTCGATTGCAGCCCCCGTGGCGCAGCTGGTAGCTTTTTCGCCTCGTAAACAGAAGGTCGCCGGTTCGAATCCGCCCTCAGACCACTCTGTGTTGGGTTTGGTTCTTCTCCTGTGTCACAGTCACCTTTTTTCTCCCAGACCAACTTTGCTCCCACCATAAAGACAACATGCACTCATCGCTCAGTGGCTTCATCTCAACTCCCCACAGGTGGAAATGTCACACTCATTCCTTGTGTGCCCTGCCATCAACTGACCATCAGCTGACACCTACAATCAACACTTAAAATGCATTCATATGGCTGGGATTACTTTATTCACAACTGCATACAAAATACAAAGATGTGGAGCTCCATACCCACACAAGTGGCATCCACTTGACCCAATTGAACCAGTCAACCACTTAAACAGTCAACCAGTAAGATAGTTAAGCAGTCAAACAGTGAAACAGTCAACCAGTAACACAGTTAACCAGTCAACCACTGAGACAGATAACCAGTCAACCAGTTAAACAGTCAACCAGTGAGACAGTTAAACAGTCAACAATGAGACAGTTAACCAGTCAACCAGTTAAACAGTCAACCAGTTAAACAGTCAACAATGAGACAGTTAACCAGTCAACCAGTTAAACCAGTCAACCAGTGAGCTAGTTAACCAGTAAACCAGTGAAACTGTCAACCAGTAAAACAGTTAACTAGTCAACCAGTTAACCAGTGAACTAGTTAACCAGTGAACTAGTTAACCAGTCAAGCAGTTATCCAGCTCACCAGTTAACCAGTGAACCCAACCCTGACCCTGAACCTGACCCTGAACCTGACCCTGAACCTGACCTTGACCCTAACTTTAACCCTGACCCAGACCCTAACCCTAATCCAGACTAGCAAACTAGTGCACCAGTAAAACAGTCCACCTTAAACCAGATAAAATACACTAAAAGCAGCCTTAAATAGACAAACGTGAATAAAAAATCCCTTTAAAACCAGATAAAATACACCAAAAGCAGCCTTAAATATGCAAAAATCAATTAAAAAATAGCTTAAATTTGAATAAATACACTGAAAACAGCCTTAAACCTAGAAAAGGTACATAAAAACCCACTTTAAATTTGAAAAAACCCACTGGACACTGCCAGTATTTTACTGGAAAAGGGTGACTCCTTTATATACAGTAGAATCTAAAAGCGTCGATTGCAGCCCCCGTGGCGCAGCTGGTAGCTTTTTCGCCTCGTAAACAGAAGGTCGCCGGTTCGAATCCGCCCTCAGACCACTCTGTGTTGGGTTTGGTTCTTCTCCTGTGTCACAGTCACCTTTTTTCTCCCACACCAACTTTGCTCCCACCATAAAGACAACATGCACTCATCGCTCAGTGGCTTCATCTCAACTCCCCACAGGTGGAAATGTCACACTCATTCCTTGTGTGCCCTGCCATCAACTGACCATCAGCTGACACCTACAATCAACACTTAAAATGCATTCATATGGCTGGGATTACTTTATTCACAACTGCATACAAAATACAAAGATGTGGAGCTCCATACCCACACAAGTGGCATCCACTTGACCCAATTGAACCAGTCAACCACTTAAACAGTCAACCAGTAAGATAGTTAAGCAGTCAAACAGTGAAACAGTCAACCAGTAACACAGTTAACCAGTCAACCACTGAGACAGATAACCAGTCAACCAGTTAAACAGTCAACCAGTGAGACAGTTAAACAGTCAACAATGAGACAGTTGACCAGTCAACCAGTTAACCAGTGAACTAGTTAACCAGTCAAGCAGTTATCCAGCTCACCAGTTAACCAGTGAACCCAACCCTGACCATGAACCTGACCCTGAACCTGACCCTGAACCTGACCTTGACCCTAACTTTAACCCTGACCCAGACCCTAACCCTAATCCAGACTAGCAAACTAGTGCACCAGTAAAACAGTCCACCTTAAACCAGATAAAATACACTAAAAGCAGCCTTAAATAGACAAACGTGAATAAAAAATCCCTTTAAAACCAGATAAAATACACCAAAAGCAGCCTTAAATATGCAAAAATCAATTAAAAAATAGCTTAAATTTGAATAAATACACTGAAAACAGCCTTAAACCTAGAAAAGGTACATAAAAACCCACTTTAAATTTGAAAAAACCCACTGGACACTGCCAGTATTTTACTGGAAAAGGGTGACTCCTTTATATACAGTAGAATCTAAAAGCGTCGATTGCAGCCCCCGTGGCGCAGCTGGTAGCTTTTTCGCCTCGTAAACAGAAGGTCGCCGGTTCGAATCCGCCCTCAGACCACTCTGTGTTGGGTTTGGTTCTTCTCCTGTGTCACAGTCACCTTTTTTCTCCCAGACCAACTTTGCTCCCACCATAAAGACAACATGCACTCATCGCTCAGTGGCTTCATCTCAACTCCCCACAGGTGGAAATGTCACACTCATTCCTTGTGTGCCCTGCCATCAACTGACCATCAGCTGACACCTACAATCAACACTTAAAATGCATTCATATGGCTGGGATTACTTTATTCACAACTGCATACAAAATACAAAGATGTGGAGCTCCATACCCACACAAGTGGCATCCACTTGACCCAATTGAACCAGTCAACCACTTAAACAGTCAACCAGTAAGATAGTTAAGCAGTCAAACAGTGAAACAGTCAACCAGTAACACAGTTAACCAGTCAACCACTGAGACAGATAACCAGTCAACCAGTTAAACAGTCAACCAGTGAGACAGTTAAACAGTCAACAATGAGACAGTTAACCAGTCAACCAGTTAAACAGTCAACCAGTTAAACAGTCAACAATGAGACAGTTAACCAGTCAACCAGTTAAACCAGTCAACCAGTGAGCTAGTTAACCAGTAAACCAGTGAAACTGTCAACCAGTAAAACAGTTAACTAGTCAACCAGTTAACCAGTGAACTAGTTAACCAGTGAACTAGTTAACCAGTCAAGCAGTTATCCAGCTCACCAGTTAACCAGTGAACCCAACCCTGACCCTGAACCTGACCCTGAACCTGACCCTGAACCTGACCTTGACCCTAACTTTAACCCTGACCCAGACCCTAACCCTAATCCAGACTAGCAAACTAGTGCACCAGTAAAACAGTCCACCTTAAACCAGATAAAATACACTAAAAGCAGCCTTAAATAGACAAACGTGAATAAAAAATCCCTTTAAAACCAGATAAAATACACCAAAAGCAGCCTTAAATATGCAAAAATCAATTAAAAAATAGCTTAAATTTGAATAAATACACTGAAAACAGCCTTAAACCTAGAAAAGGTACATAAAAACCCACTTTAAATTTGAAAAAACCCACTGGACACTGCCAGTATTTTACTGGAAAAGGGTGACTCCTTTATATACAGTAGAATCTAAAAGCGTCGATTGCAGCCCCCGTGGCGCAGCTGGTAGCTTTTTCGCCTCGTAAACAGAAGGTCGCCGGTTCGAATCCGCCCTCAGACCACTCTGTGTTGGGTTTGGTTCTTCTCCTGTGTCACAGTCACCTTTTTTCTCCCAGACCAACTTTGCTCCCACCATAAAGACAACATGCACTCATCGCTCAGTGGCTTCATCTCAACTCCCCACAGGTGGAAATTTCACACTCATTCCTTGTGTGCCCTGCCATCAACTGACCATCAGCTGACACCTACAATCAACACTTAAAATGCATTCATATGGCTGGGATTACTTTATTCACAACTGCATACAAAATACAAAGATGTGGAGCTCCATACCCACACAAGTGGCATCCACTTGACCCAATTGAACCAGTCAACCACTTAAACAGTCAACCAGTAAGATAGTTAAGCAGTCAAACAGTGAAACAGTCAACCAGTAACACAGTTAACCAGTCAACCACTGAGACAGATAACCAGTCAACCAGTTAAACAGTCAACCAGTGAGACAGTTAAACAGTCAACAATGAGACAGTTGACCAGTCAACCAGTTAACCAGTGAACTAGTTAACCAGTCAAGCAGTTATCCAGCTCACCAGTTAACCAGTGAACCCAACCCTGACCATGAACCTGACCCTGAACCTGACCCTGAACCTGACCTTGACCCTAACTTTAACCCTGACCCAGACCCTAACCCTAATCCAGACTAGCAAACTAGTGCACCAGTAAAACAGTCCACCTTAAACCAGATAAAATACACTAAAAGCAGCCTTAAATAGACAAACGTGAATAAAAAATCCCTTTAAAACCAGATAAAATACACCAAAAGCAGCCTTAAATATGCAAAAATCAATTAAAAAATAGCTTAAATTTGAATAAATACACTGAAAACAGCCTTAAACCTAGAAAAGGTACATAAAAACCCACTTTAAATTTGAAAAAACCCACTGGACACTGCCAGTATTTTACTGGAAAAGGGTGACTCCTTTATATACAGTAGAATCTAAAAGCGTCGATTGCAGCCCCCGTGGCGCAGCTGGTAGCTTTTTCGCCTCGTAAACAGAAGGTCGCCGGTTCGAATCCGCCCTCAGACCACTCTGTGTTGGGTTTGGTTCTTCTCCTGTGTCACAGTCACCTTTTTTCTCCCAGACCAACTTTGCTCCCACCATAAAGACAACATGCACTCATCGCTCAGTGGCTTCATCTCAACTCCCCACAGGTGGAAATGTCACACTCATTCCTTGTGTGCCCTGCCATCAACTGACCATCAGCTGACACCTACAATCAACACTTAAAATGCATTCATATGGCTGGGATTACTTTATTCACAACTGCATACAAAATACAAAGATGTGGAGCTCCATACCCACACAAGTGGCATCCACTTGACCCAATTGAACCAGTCAACCACTTAAACAGTCAACCAGTAAGATAGTTAAGCAGTCAAACAGTGAAACAGTCAACCAGTAACACAGTTAACCAGTCAACCACTGAGACAGATAACCAGTCAACCAGTTAAACAGTCAACCAGTGAGACAGTTAAACAGTCAACAATGAGACAGTTAACCAGTCAACCAGTTAAACAGTCAACCAGTTAAACAGTCAACAATGAGACAGTTAACCAGTCAACCAGTTAAACCAGTCAACCAGTGAGCTAGTTAACCAGTAAACCAGTGAAACTGTCAACCAGTAAAACAGTTAACTAGTCAACCAGTTAACCAGTGAACTAGTTAACCAGTGAACTAGTTAACCAGTCAAGCAGTTATCCAGCTCACCAGTTAACCAGTGAACCCAACCCTGACCCTGAACCTGACCCTGAACCTGACCTTGACCCTAACTTTAACCCTGACCCAGACCCTAACCCTAATCCAGACTAGCAAACTAGTGCACCAGTAAAACAGTCCACCTTAAACCAGATAAAATACACTAAAAGCAGCCTTAAATAGACAAACGTGAATAAAAAATCCCTTTAAAACCAGATAAAATACACCAAAAGCAGCCTTAAATATGCAAAAATCAATTAAAAAATAGCTTAAATTTGAATAAATACACTGAAAACAGCCTTAAACCTAGAAAAGGTACATAAAAACCCACTTTAAATTTGAAAAAACCCACTGGACACTGCCAGTATTTTACTGGAAAAGGGTGACTCCTTTATATACAGTAGAATCTAAAAGCGTCGATTGCAGCCCCCGTGGCGCAGCTGGTAGCTTTTTCGCCTCGTAAACAGAAGGTCGCCGGTTCGAATCCGCCCTCAGACCACTCTGTGTTGGGTTTGGTTCTTCTCCTGTGTCACAGTCACCTTTTTTCTCCCACACCAACTTTGCTCCCACCATAAAGACAACATGCACTCATCGCTCAGTGGCTTCATCTCAACTCCCCACAGGTGGAAATGTCACACTCATTCCTTGTGTGCCCTGCCATCAACTGACCATCAGCTGACACCTACAATCAACACTTAAAATGCATTCATATGGCTGGGATTACTTTATTCACAACTGCATACAAAATACAAAGATGTGGAGCTCCATACCCACACAAGTGGCATCCACTTGACCCAATTGAACCAGTCAACCACTTAAACAGTCAACCAGTAAGATAGTTAAGCAGTCAAACAGTGAAACAGTCAACCAGTAACACAGTTAACCAGTCAACCACTGAGACAGATAACCAGTCAACCAGTTAAACAGTCAACCAGTGAGACAGTTAAACAGTCAACAATGAGACAGTTGACCAGTCAACCAGTTAACCAGTGAACTAGTTAACCAGTCAAGCAGTTATCCAGCTCACCAGTTAACCAGTGAACCCAACCCTGACCATGAACCTGACCCTGAACCTGACCCTGAACCTGACCTTGACCCTAACTTTAACCCTGACCCAGACCCTAACCCTAATCCAGACTAGCAAACTAGTGCACCAGTAAAACAGTCCACCTTAAACCAGATAAAATACACTAAAAGCAGCCTTAAATAGACAAACGTGAATAAAAAATCCCTTTAAAACCAGATAAAATACACCAAAAGCAGCCTTAAATATGCAAAAATCAATTAAAAAATAGCTTAAATTTGAATAAATACACTGAAAACAGCCTTAAACCTAGAAAAGGTACATAAAAACCCACTTTAAATTTGAAAAAACCCACTGGACACTGCCAGTATTTTACTGGAAAAGGGTGACTCCTTTATATACAGTAGAATCTAAAAGCGTCGATTGCAGCCCCCGTGGCGCAGCTGGTAGCTTTTTCGCCTCGTAAACAGAAGGTCGCCGGTTCGAATCCGCCCTCAGACCACTCTGTGTTGGGTTTGGTTCTTCTCCTGTGTCACAGTCACCTTTTTTCTCCCAGACCAACTTTGCTCCCACCATAAAGACAACATGCACTCATCGCTCAGTGGCTTCATCTCAACTCCCCACAGGTGGAAATGTCACACTCATTCCTTGTGTGCCCTGCCATCAACTGACCATCAGCTGACACCTACAATCAACACTTAAAATGCATTCATATGGCTGGGATTACTTTATTCACAACTGCATACAAAATACAAAGATGTGGAGCTCCATACCCACACAAGTGGCATCCACTTGACCCAATTGAACCAGTCAACCAGTTAAACAGTCAACCAGTAAGATAGTTAAGCAGTCAAACAGTGAAACAGTCAACCAGTAACACAGTTAACCAGTCAACCACTGAGACAGATAACCAGTCAACCAGTTAAACAGTCAACCAGTGAGACAGTTAAACAGTCAACAATGAGACAGTTAACCAGTCAACCAGTTAAACAGTCAACCAGTTAAACAGTCAACAATGAGACAGTTAACCAGTCAACCAGTTAAACCAGTCAACCAGTGAGCTAGTTAACCAGTAAACCAGTGAAACTGTCAACCAGTAAAACAGTTAACTAGTCAACCAGTTAACCAGTGAACTAGTTAACCAGTGAACTAGTTAACCAGTCAAGCAGTTATCCAGCTCACCAGTTAACCAGTGAACCCAACCCTGACCCTGAACCTGACCCTGAACCTGACCCTGAACCTGACCTTGACCCTAACTTTAACCCTGACCCAGACCCTAACCCTAATCCAGACTAGCAAACTAGTGCACCAGTAAAACAGTCCACCTTAAACCAGATAAAATACACTAAAAGCAGCCTTAAATAGACAAACGTGAATAAAAAATCCCTTTAAAACCAGATAAAATACACCAAAAGCAGCCTTAAATATGCAAAAATCAATTAAAAAATAGCTTAAATTTGAATAAATACACTGAAAACAGCCTTAAACCTAGAAAAGGTACATAAAAACCCACTTTAAATTTGAAAAAACCCACTGGACACTGCCAGTATTTTACTGGAAAAGGGTGACTCCTTTATATACAGTAGAATCTAAAAGCGCCGATTGCAGCCCCCGTGGCGCAGCTGGTAGCTTTTTCGCCTCGTAAACAGAAGGTCGCCGGTTCGAATCCGCCCTCAGACCACTCTGTGTTGGGTTTGGTTCTTCTCCTGTGTCACAGTCACCTTTTTTCTCCCAGACCAACTTTGCTCCCACCATAAAGACAACATGCACTCATCGCTCAGTGGCTTCATCTCAACTCCCCACAGGTGGAAATGTCACACTCATTCCTTGTGTGCCCTGCCATCAACTGACCATCAGCTGACACCTACAATCAACACTTAAAATGCATTCATATGGCTGGGATTACTTTATTCACAACTGCATACAAAATACAAAGATGTGGAGCTCCATACCCACACAAGTGGCATCCACTTGACCCAATTGAACCAGTCAACCACTTAAACAGTCAACCAGTAAGATAGTTAAGCAGTCAAACAGTGAAACAGTCAACCAGTAACACAGTTAACCAGTCAACCACTGAGACAGATAACCAGTCAACCAGTTAAACAGTCAACCAGTGAGACAGTTAAACAGTCAACAATGAGACAGTTAACCAGTCAACCAGTTAAACAGTCAACCAGTTAAACAGTCAACAATGAGACAGTTAACCAGTCAACCAGTTAAACCAGTCAACCAGTGAGCTAGTTAACCAGTAAACCAGTGAAACTGTCAACCAGTAAAACAGTTAACTAGTCAACCAGTTAACCAGTGAACTAGTTAACCAGTGAACTAGTTAACCAGTCAAGCAGTTATCCAGCTCACCAGTTAACCAGTGAACCCAACCCTGACCCTGAACCTGACCCTGAACCTGACCCTGAACCTGACCTTGACCCTAACTTTAACCCTGACCCAGACCCTAACCCTAATCCAGACTAGCAAACTAGTGCACCAGTAAAACAGTCCACCTTAAACCAGATAAAATACACTAAAAGCAGCCTTAAATAGACAAACGTGAATAAAAAATCCCTTTAAAACCAGATAAAATACACCAAAAGCAGCCTTAAATATGCAAAAATCAATTAAAAAATAGCTTAAATTTGAATAAATACACTGAAAACAGCCTTAAACCTAGAAAAGGTACATAAAAACCCACTTTAAATTTGAAAAAACCCACTGGACACTGCCAGTATTTTACTGGAAAAGGGTGACTCCTTTATATACAGTAGAATCTAAAAGCGTCGATTGCAGCCCCCGTGGCGCAGCTGGTAGCTTTTTCGCCTCGTAAACAGAAGGTCGCCGGTTCGAATCCGCCCTCAGACCACTCTGTGTTGGGTTTGGTTCTTCTCCTGTGTCACAGTCACCTTTTTTCTCCCACACCAACTTTGCTCCCACCATAAAGACAACATGCACTCATCGCTCAGTGGCTTCATCTCAACTCCCCACAGGTGGAAATGTCACACTCATTCCTTGTGTGCCCTGCCATCAACTGACCATCAGCTGACACCTACAATCAACACTTAAAATGCATTCATATGGCTGGGATTACTTTATTCACAACTGCATACAAAATACAAAGATGTGGAGCTCCATACCCACACAAGTGGCATCCACTTGACCCAATTGAACCAGTCAACCACTTAAACAGTCAACCAGTAAGATAGTTAAGCAGTCAAACAGTGAAACAGTCAACCAGTAACACAGTTAACCAGTCAACCACTGAGACAGATAACCAGTCAACCAGTTAAACAGTCAACCAGTGAGACAGTTAAACAGTCAACAATGAGACAGTTGACCAGTCAACCAGTTAACCAGTGAACTAGTTAACCAGTCAAGCAGTTATCCAGCTCACCAGTTAACCAGTGAACCCAACCCTGACCATGAACCTGACCCTGAACCTGACCCTGAACCTGACCTTGACCCTAACTTTAACCCTGACCCAGACCCTAACCCTAATCCAGACTAGCAAACTAGTGCACCAGTAAAACAGTCCACCTTAAACCAGATAAAATACACTAAAAGCAGCCTTAAATAGACAAACGTGAATAAAAAATCCCTTTAAAACCAGATAAAATACACCAAAAGCAGCCTTAAATATGCAAAAATCAATTAAAAAATAGCTTAAATTTGAATAAATACACTGAAAACAGCCTTAAACCTAGAAAAGGTACATAAAAACCCACTTTAAATTTGAAAAAACCCACTGGACACTGCCAGTATTTTACTGGAAAAGGGTGACTCCTTTATATACAGTAGAATCTAAAAGCGTCGATTGCAGCCCCCGTGGCGCAGCTGGTAGCTTTTTCGCCTCGTAAACAGAAGGTCGCCGGTTCGAATCCGCCCTCAGACCACTCTGTGTTGGGTTTGGTTCTTCTCCTGTGTCACAGTCACCTTTTTTCTCCCAGACCAACTTTGCTCCCACCATAAAGACAACATGCACTCATCGCTCAGTGGCTTCATCTCAACTCCCCACAGGTGGAAATGTCACACTCATTCCTTGTGTGCCCTGCCATCAACTGACCATCAGCTGACACCTACAATCAACACTTAAAATGCATTCATATGGCTGGGATTACTTTATTCACAACTGCATACAAAATACAAAGATGTGGAGCTCCATACCCACACAAGTGGCATCCACTTGACCCAATTGAACCAGTCAACCACTTAAACAGTCAACCAGTAAGATAGTTAAGCAGTCAAACAGTGAAACAGTCAACCAGTAACACAGTTAACCAGTCAACCACTGAGACAGATAACCAGTCAACCAGTTAAACAGTCAACCAGTGAGACAGTTAAACAGTCAACAATGAGACAGTTAACCAGTCAACCAGTTAAACAGTCAACCAGTTAAACAGTCAACAATGAGACAGTTAACCAGTCAACCAGTTAAACCAGTCAACCAGTGAGCTAGTTAACCAGTAAACCAGTGAAACTGTCAACCAGTAAAACAGTTAACTAGTCAACCAGTTAACCAGTGAACTAGTTAACCAGTGAACTAGTTAACCAGTCAAGCAGTTATCCAGCTCACCAGTTAACCAGTGAACCCAACCCTGACCCTGAACCTGACCCTGAACCTGACCCTGAACCTGACCTTGACCCTAACTTTAACCCTGACCCAGACCCTAACCCTAATCCAGACTAGCAAACTAGTGCACCAGTAAAACAGTCCACCTTAAACCAGATAAAATACACTAAAAGCAGCCTTAAATAGACAAACGTGAATAAAAAATCCCTTTAAAACCAGATAAAATACACCAAAAGCAGCCTTAAATATGCAAAAATCAATTAAAAAATAGCTTAAATTTGAATAAATACACTGAAAAAAGCCTTAAACCTAGAAAAGGTACATAAAAACCCACTTTAAATTTGAAAAAACCCACTGGACACTGCCAGTATTTTACTGGAAAAGGGTGACTCCTTTATATACAGTAGAATCTAAAAGCGTCGATTGCAGCCCCCGTGGCGCAGCTGGTAGCTTTTTCGCCTCGTAAACAGAAGGTCGCCGGTTCGAATCCGCCCTCAGACCACTCTGTGTTGGGTTTGGTTCTTCTCCTGTGTCACAGTCACCTTTTTTCTCCCAGACCAACTTTGCTCCCACCATAAAGACAACATGCACTCATCGCTCAGTGGCTTCATCTCAACTCCCCACAGGTGGAAATGTCACACTCATTCCTTGTGTGCCCTGCCATCAACTGACCATCAGCTGACACCTACAATCAACACTTAAAATGCATTCATATGGCTGGGATTACTTTATTCACAACTGCATACAAAATACAAAGATGTGGAGCTCCATACCCACACAAGTGGCATCCACTTGACCCAATTGAACCAGTCAACCACTTAAACAGTCAACCAGTAAGATAGTTAAGCAGTCAAACAGTGAAACAGTCAACCAGTAACACAGTTAACCAGTCAACCACTGAGACAGATAACCAGTCAACCAGTTAAACAGTCAACCAGTGAGACAGTTAAACAGTCAACAATGAGACAGTTGACCAGTCAACCAGTTAACCAGTGAACTAGTTAACCAGTCAAGCAGTTATCCAGCTCACCAGTTAACCAGTGAACCCAACCCTGACCCTGAACCTGACCCTGAACCTGACCCTGAACCTGACCTTGACCCTAACTTTAACCCTGACCCAGACCCTAACCCTAATCCAGACTAGCAAACTAGTGCACCAGTAAAACAGTCCACCTTAAACCAGATAAAATACACTAAAAGCAGCCTTAAATAGACAAACGTGAATAAAAAATCCCTTTAAAACCAGATAAAATACACCAAAAGCAGCCTTAAATATGCAAAAATCAATTAAAAAATAGCTTAAATTTGAATAAATACACTGAAAACAGCCTTAAACCTAGAAAAGGTACATAAAAACCCACTTTAAATTTGAAAAAACCCACTGGACACTGCCAGTATTTTACTGGAAAAGGGTGACTCCTTTATATACAGTAGAATCTAAAAGCGTCGATTGCAGCCCCCGTGGCGCAGCTGGTAGCTTTTTCGCCTCGTAAACAGAAGGTCGCCGGTTCGAATCCGCCCTCAGACCACTCTGTGTTGGGTTTGGTTCTTCTCCTGTGTCACAGTCACCTTTTTTCTCCCAGACCAACTTTGCTCCCACCATAAAGACAACATGCACTCATCGCTCAGTGGCTTCATCTCAACTCCCCACAGGTGGAAATGTCACACTCATTCCTTGTGTGCCCTGCCATCAACTGACCATCAGCTGACACCTACAATCAACACTTAAAATGCATTCATATGGCTGGGATTACTTTATTCACAACTGCATACAAAATACAAAGATGTGGAGCTCCATACCCACACAAGTGGCATCCACTTGACCCAGTTGAACCAGTCAACCAGTTAAACAGTCAACCAGTAAGATAGTTAAGCAGTCAAACAGTCAAACAGTCAACCAGTAACACAGTTAACCAGTCAACCACTGAGACAGATAACCAGTCAACCAGTTAAACAGTCAACCAGTGAGACAGTTAAACAGTCAACAATGAGACAGTTAACCAGTCAACCAGTTAAACAGTCAACCAGTTAAACAGTCAACAATGAGACAGTTAACCAGTCAACCAGTTAAACCAGTCAACCAGTGAGCTAGTTAACCAGTAAACCAGTGAAACTGTCAACCAGTAAAACAGTTAACTAGTCAACCAGTTAACCAGTGAACTAGTTAACCAGTGAACTAGTTAACCAGTCAAGCAGTTATCCAGCTCACCAGTTAACCAGTGAACCCAACCCTGACCCTGAACCTGACCCTGAACCTGACCCTGAACCTGACCTTGACCCTAACTTTAACCCTGACCCAGACCCTAACCCTAATCCAGACTAGCAAACTAGTGCACCAGTAAAACAGTCCACCTTAAACCAGATAAAATACACTAAAAGCAGCCTTAAATAGACAAACGTGAATAAAAAATCCCTTTAAAACCAGATAAAATACACCAAAAGCAGCCTTAAATATGCAAAAATCAATTAAAAAATAGCTTAAATTTGAATAAATACACTGAAAACAGCCTTAAACCTAGAAAAGGTACATAAAAACCCACTTTAAATTTGAAAAAACCCACTGGACACTGCCAGTATTTTACTGGAAAAGGGTGACTCCTTTATATACAGTAGAATCTAAAAGCGTCGATTGCAGCCCCCGTGGCGCAGCTGGTAGCTTTTTCGCCTCGTAAACAGAAGGTCGCCGGTTCGAATCCGCCCTCAGACCACTCTGTGTTGGGTTTGGTTCTTCTCCTGTGTCACAGTCACCTTTTTTCTCCCAGACCAACTTTGCTCCCACCATAAAGACAACATGCACTCATCGCTCAGTGGCTTCATCTCAACTCCCCACAGGTGGAAATGTCACACTCATTCCTTGTGTGCCCTGCCATCAACTGACCATCAGCTGACACCTACAATCAACACTTAAAATGCATTCATATGGCTGGGATTACTTTATTCACAACTGCATACAAAATACAAAGATGTGGAGCTCCATACCCACACAAGTGGCATCCACTTGACCCAATTGAACCAGTCAACCACTTAAACAGTCAACCAGTAAGATAGTTAAGCAGTCAAACAGTGAAACAGTCAACCAGTAACACAGTTAACCAGTCAACCACTGAGACAGATAACCAGTCAACCAGTTAAACAGTCAACCAGTGAGACAGTTAAACAGTCAACAATGAGACAGTTAACCAGTCAACCAGTTAAACAGTCAACCAGTTAAACAGTCAACAATGAGACAGTTAACCAGTCAACCAGTTAAACCAGTCAACCAGTGAGCTAGTTAACCAGTAAACCAGTGAAACTGTCAACCAGTAAAACAGTTAACTAGTCAACCAGTTAACCAGTGAACTAGTTAACCAGTGAACTAGTTAACCAGTCAAGCAGTTATCCAGCTCACCAGTTAACCAGTGAACCCAACCCTGACCCTGAACCTGACCCTGAACCTGACCCTGAACCTGACCTTGACCCTAACTTTAACCCTGACCCAGACCCTAACCCTAATCCAGACTAGCAAACTAGTGCACCAGTAAAACAGTCCACCTTAAACCAGATAAAATACACTAAAAGCAGCCTTAAATAGACAAACGTGAATAAAAAATCCCTTTAAAACCAGATAAAATACACCAAAAGCAGCCTTAAATATGCAAAAATCAATTAAAAAATAGCTTAAATTTGAATAAATACACTGAAAAAAGCCTTAAACCTAGAAAAGGTACATAAAAACCCACTTTAAATTTGAAAAAACCCACTGGACACTGCCAGTATTTTACTGGAAAAGGGTGACTCCTTTATATACAGTAGAATCTAAAAGCGTCGATTGCAGCCCCCGTGGCGCAGCTGGTAGCTTTTTCGCCTCGTAAACAGAAGGTCGCCGGTTCGAATCCGCCCTCAGACCACTCTGTGTTGGGTTTGGTTCTTCTCCTGTGTCACAGTCACCTTTTTTCTCCCAGACCAACTTTGCTCCCACCATAAAGACAACATGCACTCATCGCTCAGTGGCTTCATCTCAACTCCCCACAGGTGGAAATGTCACACTCATTCCTTGTGTGCCCTGCCATCAACTGACCATCAGCTGACACCTACAATCAACACTTAAAATGCATTCATATGGCTGGGATTACTTTATTCACAACTGCATACAAAATACAAAGATGTGGAGCTCCATACCCACACAAGTGGCATCCACTTGACCCAATTGAACCAGTCAACCACTTAAACAGTCAACCAGTAAGATAGTTAAGCAGTCAAACAGTGAAACAGTCAACCAGTAACACAGTTAACCAGTCAACCACTGAGACAGATAACCAGTCAACCAGTTAAACAGTCAACCAGTGAGACAGTTAAACAGTCAACAATGAGACAGTTGACCAGTCAACCAGTTAACCAGTGAACTAGTTAACCAGTCAAGCAGTTATCCAGCTCACCAGTTAACCAGTGAACCCAACCCTGACCCTGAACCTGACCCTGAACCTGACCCTGAACCTGACCTTGACCCTAACTTTAACCCTGACCCAGACCCTAACCCTAATCCAGACTAGCAAACTAGTGCACCAGTAAAACAGTCCACCTTAAACCAGATAAAATACACTAAAAGCAGCCTTAAATAGACAAACGTGAATAAAAAATCCCTTTAAAACCAGATAAAATACACCAAAAGCAGCCTTAAATATGCAAAAATCAATTAAAAAATAGCTTAAATTTGAATAAATACACTGAAAACAGCCTTAAACCTAGAAAAGGTACATAAAAACCCACTTTAAATTTGAAAAAACCCACTGGACACTGCCAGTATTTTACTGGAAAAGGGTGACTCCTTTATATACAGTAGAATCTAAAAGCGTCGATTGCAGCCCCCGTGGCGCAGCTGGTAGCTTTTTCGCCTCGTAAACAGAAGGTCGCCGGTTCGAATCCGCCCTCAGACCACTCTGTGTTGGGTTTGGTTCTTCTCCTGTGTCACAGTCACCTTTTTTCTCCCAGACCAACTTTGCTCCCACCATAAAGACAACATGCACTCATCGCTCAGTGGCTTCATCTCAACTCCCCACAGGTGGAAATGTCACACTCATTCCTTGTGTGCCCTGCCATCAACTGACCATCAGCTGACACCTACAATCAACACTTAAAATGCATTCATATGGCTGGGATTACTTTATTCACAACTGCATACAAAATACAAAGATGTGGAGCTCCATACCCACACAAGTGGCATCCACTTGACCCAATTGAACCAGTCAACCACTTAAACAGTCAACCAGTAAGATAGTTAAGCAGTCAAACAGTGAAACAGTCAACCAGTAACACAGTTAACCAGTCAACCACTGAGACAGATAACCAGTCAACCAGTTAAACAGTCAACCAGTGAGACAGTTAAACAGTCAACAATGAGACAGTTGACCAGTCAACCAGTTAACCAGTGAACTAGTTAACCAGTCAAGCAGTTATCCAGCTCACCAGTTAACCAGTGAACCCAACCCTGACCCTGAACCTGACCCTGAACCTGACCCTGAACCTGACCTTGACCCTAACTTTAACCCTGACCCAGACCCTAACCCTAATCCAGACTAGCAAACTAGTGCACCAGTAAAACAGTCCACCTTAAACCAGATAAAATACACTAAAAGCAGCCTTAAATAGACAAACGTGAATAAAAAATCCCTTTAAAACCAGATAAAATACACCAAAAGCAGCCTTAAATATGCAAAAATCAATTAAAAAATAGCTTAAATTTGAATAAATACACTGAAAAAAGCCTTAAACCTAGAAAAGGTACATAAAAACCCACTTTAAATTTGAAAAAACCCACTGGACACTGCCAGTATTTTACTGGAAAAGGGTGACTCCTTTATATACAGTAGAATCTAAAAGCGTCGATTGCAGCCCCCGTGGCGCAGCTGGTAGCTTTTTCGCCTCGTAAACAGAAGGTCGCCGGTTCGAATCCGCCCTCAGACCACTCTGTGTTGGGTTTGGTTCTTCTCCTGTGTCACAGTCACCTTTTTTCTCCCAGACCAACTTTGCTCCCACCATAAAGACAACATGCACTCATCGCTCAGTGGCTTCATCTCAACTCCCCACAGGTGGAAATGTCACACTCATTCCTTGTGTGCCCTGCCATCAACTGACCATCAGCTGACACCTACAATCAACACTTAAAATGCATTCATATGGCTGGGATTACTTTATTCACAACTGCATACAAAATACAAAGATGTGGAGCTCCATACCCACACAAGTGGCATCCACTTGACCCAATTGAACCAGTCAACCACTTAAACAGTCAACCAGTAAGATAGTTAAGCAGTCAAACAGTGAAACAGTCAACCAGTAACACAGTTAACCAGTCAACCACTGAGACAGATAACCAGTCAACCAGTTAAACAGTCAACCAGTGAGACAGTTAAACAGTCAACAATGAGACAGTTGACCAGTCAACCAGTTAACCAGTGAACTAGTTAACCAGTCAAGCAGTTATCCAGCTCACCAGTTAACCAGTGAACCCAACCCTGACCCTGAACCTGACCCTGAACCTGACCCTGAACCTGACCTTGACCCTAACTTTAACCCTGACCCAGACCCTAACCCTAATCCAGACTAGCAAACTAGTGCACCAGTAAAACAGTCCACCTTAAACCAGATAAAATACACTAAAAGCAGCCTTAAATAGACAAACGTGAATAAAAAATCCCTTTAAAACCAGATAAAATACACCAAAAGCAGCCTTAAATATGCAAAAATCAATTAAAAAATAGCTTAAATTTGAATAAATACACTGAAAACAGCCTTAAACCTAGAAAAGGTACATAAAAACCCACTTTAAATTTGAAAAAACCCACTGGACACTGCCAGTATTTTACTGGAAAAGGGTGACTCCTTTATATACAGTAGAATCTAAAAGCGTCGATTGCAGCCCCCGTGGCGCAGCTGGTAGCTTTTTCGCCTCGTAAACAGAAGGTCGCCGGTTCGAATCCGCCCTCAGACCACTCTGTGTTGGGTTTGGTTCTTCTCCTGTGTCACAGTCACCTTTTTTCTCCCAGACCAACTTTGCTCCCACCATAAAGACAACATGCACTCATCGCTCAGTGGCTTCATCTCAACTCCCCACAGGTGGAAATGTCACACTCATTCCTTGTGTGCCCTGCCATCAACTGACCATCAGCTGACACCTACAATCAACACTTAAAATGCATTCATATGGCTGGGATTACTTTATTCACAACTGCATACAAAATACAAAGATGTGGAGCTCCATACCCACACAAGTGGCATCCACTTGACCCAATTGAACCAGTCAACCACTTAAACAGTCAACCAGTAAGATAGTTAAGCAGTCAAACAGTGAAACAGTCAACCAGTAACACAGTTAACCAGTCAACCACTGAGACAGATAACCAGTCAACCAGTTAAACAGTCAACCAGTGAGACAGTTAAACAGTCAACAATGAGACAGTTAACCAGTCAACCAGTTAAACAGTCAACCAGTTAAACAGTCAACAATGAGACAGTTAACCAGTCAACCAGTTAAACCAGTCAACCAGTGAGCTAGTTAACCAGTAAACCAGTGAAACTGTCAACCAGTAAAACAGTTAACTAGTCAACCAGTTAACCAGTGAACTAGTTAACCAGTGAACTAGTTAACCAGTCAAGCAGTTATCCAGCTCACCAGTTAACCAGTGAACCCAACCCTGACCCTGAACCTGACCCTGAACCTGACCCTGAACCTGACCTTGACCCTAACTTTAACCCTGACCCAGACCCTAACCCTAATCCAGACTAGCAAACTAGTGCACCAGTAAAACAGTCCACCTTAAACCAGATAAAATACACTAAAAGCAGCCTTAAATAGACAAACGTGAATAAAAAATCCCTTTAAAACCAGATAAAATACACCAAAAGCAGCCTTAAATATGCAAAAATCAATTAAAAAATAGCTTAAATTTGAATAAATACACTGAAAAAAGCCTTAAACCTAGAAAAGGTACATAAAAACCCACTTTAAATTTGAAAAAACCCACTGGACACTGCCAGTATTTTACTGGAAAAGGGTGACTCCTTTATATACAGTAGAATCTAAAAGCGTCGATTGCAGCCCCCGTGGCGCAGCTGGTAGCTTTTTCGCCTCGTAAACAGAAGGTCGCCGGTTCGAATCCGCCCTCAGACCACTCTGTGTTGGGTTTGGTTCTTCTCCTGTGTCACAGTCACCTTTTTTCTCCCAGACCAACTTTGCTCCCACCATAAAGACAACATGCACTCATCGCTCAGTGGCTTCATCTCAACTCCCCACAGGTGGAAATGTCACACTCATTCCTTGTGTGCCCTGCCATCAACTGACCATCAGCTGACACCTACAATCAACACTTAAAATGCATTCATATGGCTGGGATTACTTTATTCACAACTGCATACAAAATACAAAGATGTGGAGCTCCATACCCACACAAGTGGCATCCACTTGACCCAATTGAACCAGTCAACCACTTAAACAGTCAACCAGTAAGATAGTTAAGCAGTCAAACAGTGAAACAGTCAACCAGTAACACAGTTAACCAGTCAACCACTGAGACAGATAACCAGTCAACCAGTTAAACAGTCAACCAGTGAGACAGTTAAACAGTCAACAATGAGACAGTTGACCAGTCAACCAGTTAACCAGTGAACTAGTTAACCAGTCAAGCAGTTATCCAGCTCACCAGTTAACCAGTGAACCCAACCCTGACCCTGAACCTGACCCTGAACCTGACCCTGAACCTGACCTTGACCCTAACTTTAACCCTGACCCAGACCCTAACCCTAATCCAGACTAGCAAACTAGTGCACCAGTAAAACAGTCCACCTTAAACCAGATAAAATACACTAAAAGCAGCCTTAAATAGACAAACGTGAATAAAAAATCCCTTTAAAACCAGATAAAATACACCAAAAGCAGCCTTAAATATGCAAAAATCAATTAAAAAATAGCTTAAATTTGAATAAATACACTGAAAACAGCCTTAAACCTAGAAAAGGTACATAAAAACCCACTTTAAATTTGAAAAAACCCACTGGACACTGCCAGTATTTTACTGGAAAAGGGTGACTCCTTTATATACAGTAGAATCTAAAAGCGTCGATTGCAGCCCCCGTGGCGCAGCTGGTAGCTTTTTCGCCTCGTAAACAGAAGGTCGCCGGTTCGAATCCGCCCTCAGACCACTCTGTGTTGGGTTTGGTTCTTCTCCTGTGTCACAGTCACCTTTTTTCTCCCAGACCAACTTTGCTCC